>CM077668.1:391906992-392556083 GCA_039707655.1 Elymus sibiricus | reverse complement strand
ATGTCATACAAGCATCAGCGGAAGCATTAGATATCTGAGTACAGATATAAAGGTAAAACAGATACGCCTTTAACAAGGCGGGGCAAAATAAAAACACAGATCGAAAAGGCGCAGGCCTCCTGCCTGGGAGCCTCCTAAACTACTCCTGGTCGTCGGGGATCTCCACGTCGTAGTAGGCGCCTCCGGGGATCTCCTGCTCCTGGGCTCCATCGTCTGATGTATCATCCAATGGGTATGGGGAAAAGAATAGCAGAGCAACCGTGAGTACTCATCCAAAGTACTCGCAAGACTGACATCAGAAGTAGTCTAGTTATGCAACATTTTCAAGGAAGGCTGTATATGTGGACTTGACTGCAGAAAGCCAGAATAGAGAGAAAGGCCTAGCCTATCGAAGACTAGCATCTTCAGGGTCTTGCAGCATAAGAAGAGTGTAGATTAGCATCTTATTAGATAACAAGAATGTGGGAGCAAAGCCCAGAGATCCTTCCTCGACTCCCTGAGAGAAAGCGATCCCGGAGATTACAATTAATTATCATGTATCCAGTTCAAGTAGTAATAGATCGGGATACAACACTGAGCGTCCTGTTACCGTGGACACGGCTATTCGAATAGATAACTTCCCTGCAGGGGTGCACTACTGTTACCCAGCACGCTCGATTACATCTGGCCGGACACACTTTCCAGGGTCATGCCCGGCCTCGGGTAATTGACACGACATAGTCCTACCTAGGCTCAACAGAGAGGTCCCCGCCGATCTACATCCTAAGTGCTCAGGGGTCTTGGGCCCATCGCCCTTTGCACTCTGGGTCGTTGTGCGCAGGGGGATTCCAGCACCACCTCTGCCTAGATGGAGCGATCCGGCCCGGCCACAATGCTGAATTGGACGTCTGACAGAGCTTTCGGCTGATACATATGACGTAGAGGGTCCCATAACCATTATCCCACGTGGTGGTAGTGCGTATAGGGCCAACGACCCACTCAGATCAATACCCAAATCCGTTAAGCGTATTTAGTAACTCGCAGAGACGATCAGACTACCTGTCGCTCTGACTTGGTAACACACGGATATCGAACAGGGTGGTCTCCGCCTGCCCTGTCGTTCCGCCACGGTAATCTCTCGCGGGTGCCATCCTGGCAAGCCCGACTTCATAATTCCCTGCGGGTACCCCTCGGGGTCGACCCGCCTGTAACAAAGGTCAAAGTAGCTGTGTGTCCAAGCATCGAGGAGGAATCCGAGGAATCACCCTCGATGGTTTCCCACTTGAGGAGTTGCAAGTCGGAAGCTTATCGGAGGTGATGAAAGAGGAATCACCCTCGGTAACTCACCACCGTAAAGCTATTCTACAGAGGCATCATCGGAAGTGAGATAAGAGGTATCACCCTCGGCACTCGATGCCAGCTCTGTAGAGACGAGCAACTTAGGGGTGTGCGGTGATGTGCTGTTCTCAGCCCGTTCGATCACATTGATCGGGGCGTAGGTACTAAAGCGGGGCAACTACAGCAAGGGAGAGGGGCCACAGATGGTTTACCATCCAACCTATACTAAGCAGTTTGGATAACAGGCAGGTATCAACAACAGTTACACGAACCGGTTATGCATCAGAATAGGTTAAAGCAAAGCAGTAGCAATTTCTAATGCAAGCCGGAGGGAGAAGGAATAGGTGATATAGGCATGCGTCAAGGGGGTTTGCTTGCCTGGTTGCTCTGCGGCGAAAGATGGGTCGTCAGCGGTGTAGTCGGTCTCCTGGGCAGCATCGGTCTCGGATGCTATCGGAAAGAAGGGGGGAGAAGAAACAATAAATCCACGGCAAAAATGCAATCACTATGCATTACATGCCTAAATGATATGCAGAGGTGTTGTACTGCCTAAATAAATGTTTTAGTTAAATTAGGAATTTATTTGGATTTATTTTATTAAAGTTAAGCACTATTCATTTATCGAAATCAGTCAAAAAGTTCCATGTTCATCTAGCTAAGAGTGTTGGACAGGCATTTTGATTACATATTCAGATTCTTCATATTTTTCTGATCATTTTTCATATATAAATTATTTTCATCCGAGTTACGGTTTAATTTATATGATTTTTCAAAGTTTTAATAATATTCTAGAATTAATTTAATTGTTTAATTTCAAATTATCCCGAATAGTAAAAGGTGACGTCAGCATGACGTAGTTCTGGCGTCAGCAGTCAACAGTACGGTTGAACAGTCAAACCTGACCTGTGGGTCCAGTGGGACCCACTGGTCAGTGACTCAGTTAACTAAACATTGTTAATTTAATTAAACTAATCCTAATTATCTAGCGGGACCCACTGGTCAGTGTCTAATTAACTAATTAATTTAATTAACAATTTAATTAACGTTTTATTTATTTTTAAAAACGTTTTAACCCTGCGGGACCCACATGTCAGTGGGCCACAGCGCCACGTCAGCGGTTGACCGGGTCAATGGGTCAACGGGACCCACCCGTCAGCGACACAGGGGAGGCCCACGCGTCAGGCCACGTCGGACGGCAACCGGCGAGTCGCCGGAATCACGCCGGCAAGCTTGTTTCGCGGCGGCGCGGCTCGGGCTTCGGTCGGAAATCACCCACAAGGCATCATTCGATGCGCGGCCGGGCTCGTTCGAACGGCAAGACGACGGCGTGTCGATTGACGGTGGTCGGAGCGGCTGAAACGGCCGGAGGCGAGCGCTATGACCTCGCCGGCGGCGAGCTGTTCGGGCGAGCTATGGGGTGAGCGATTCGGCGTGCTTTCGAGCGAATGGATCAGTTGGGGAAGATCTAAGTGGCTCGGCGAGCTCAACGGGAACATGCCCGTGACCATTTGGTCATCGGAGGCTCGCCGGCGATGAGCTAGGCGGCGGCGGGTTCGGGCACGAGCGAGGCGACGGCTACGGCTACGGGAAGAGGACGGGGAGAGGGGGAGAAGATGCGGCAGCTCACAGTGGCCCTGCAGGTGTGCGGTAGCGTGCTCGGGGAGGGCTCGAGGCGGCGAATCGGGCGGCGAATGTCGGTGGCCGTGCGGGGAAAATGAGCTCAGGGAGGTCGCTGTGGTGGCGCTGAGCTCCAATATGCGGCCTCGGGCGACGTAGTCGAGGACGGGGAACACGGCGGGCACAGCGGAGTGACGATCGGGAAGCGGTGGCCGCGGGATTGAGCGTCGGCGGCGGCGAGCTCTCGGGTGGGGCGCGAGACAGAGAGAGAGAGAGCGAGTGGGGACGAGTGAGGGGGCTAGGGTTGCGGGGGAGGACGAAAGGGTCTCGGGGCTGCCCTTAACCGCACGGGAGAGCCGCCGGATGGGCGACGCGCGGCGGCTGTCGCCGTGTCAGCAGGCGCGCGTGACAGCGTGCGAAGGAGGACGACGACCGGGCAAATGGGTTGGGCCCTGCACTCTTTGACTTGAGCCCACATGTACAGTACGTTAGGCCGTTTTCTTTTTATTTTTCTGTTTTCTGTTTTACTTTCTGTTTTGTGAAATGTTTGGACACCGTTTGACTTTTGAAAAATATGTGATCTGGTTCAAATAATTCAGTGCATTATTACCTACCACCAAAAACTGGTGTGGGTAAAATATGATTTCATTTGTAATACTATTAAATAAAATGGTATTAAAATGCTGCTGTTTACTACCACTACTAGGAAATACCTTATAGATAGATGCTTAGCAGTAGCGAGGGGTATATGAGCCACGCTGCTGCTAATTAGTAGTAGCGAGGGGTATAAAACCCGCGCAACTACTAAGTTGATAGTAGTAGCGCGGCCTATAAACCCACGCTGCTACTAAGTGGTCTCCACCGTGCCCCTCGGGACAGGCCATAGTAGTAGCGAGGGGTATAAAACCCGCGCTACTACTAAGTTGATAGTAGTAGTGAGGGCTATAAACCCACGCTGCTACTAATTGGTCTCCATCGTGTCCCCCAGGACAGGCCATAGTAGTAGCGAGGGGTATAAACCCCGCGCTACTACTAAGTACAGGGTTTTATAACAGCCCTGAAATCCCCATCTTCTCCCCCAAATCCTTCCTCTCTCCCGCCACTCTCCCTCCTCTCTCTACATAGGCTCTCACATGGACCTCCTGCCCATGCGCGCCTCCTCCTCCATTGCTTCGAAAGAGCACGCCACCTCGCGCCGCCGGCATCCAGGAGCTCGCCGGTCTTCCCCGCGTCTCCATGCCACCATGCCGGAGCACCTCACGACCGGCGACCAGCCCCGCTGCTCCCTCCATCTCCTTCCTCTCTCCCTTGTTTTTCTTTTTCTCCCTCTCCCTCTGGTTTGACTCACCCTCCCATGTCCATGCCCGTGCAGGTCGTCGCCATGGATGACTAGGAGCTCTCTGCCTTGGCTGCAAAGAGGAGCCCCACGCCGCCGCCTTGCTCTGCCCTGGATCCGGGCCCTCTCCAGCAGCCGCCGCCGGATCTGGTCTGCCGCTGCCCGTCTGCCCCTCCGACAACCCCTGCCATTGCTGGATCAAACCATTGCTGCCATTGATAGCACGCACGGGATCGAGAATTTTGTTTTGTTTTTGAAACTAATAGTAGTAGCGCGGGGTATAAGACACACGCTACAGATAATTAGTAGTAGCGCGGGTGGAACCCGCGCTACTACTAACAGACGTAGTAGTTGCGCGGGTGGCACCAGCGCTACTACTACCAGTTAGCTGTAGCGTCGTAGTAGTAGCGCGGGCACCCGCGCTACTACTAGCTGTTTATCCCGCGCTACTACTAGGCTTTTCCCTAGTAGTGTATTGTTTTAGGTTGATAGAGTCACTTAGGCATTTTTAGTGATGTTGTTTTCCTGAACATATTTAGTTATGAATTATTTGCTATTTAATGAACATTTTAGTTTAATTATCTGAAGAAATAATAATTTGACTTGTGTTTTGAATTGGAATTTGAAATGAGATATGATGCAATGATGATCAAGCATAGTTAATCATGGTGACATGGCATTATCAGAAGGTGATCACTGTAGCTATTACATGGGGATGTTACACACCAGCGGCCCCAGCGACGAGTAGTCATGGGGTGACCAGACGCGCGGCCCCGAACGGAAGCTACATCATCTGCGCCCCGCCCGAAGAGGTAACGCATCCGCCGTACCGTCATAGCCTCTATCTTCGACATCCACCGAATATGCCAATAATTTTCTCCACGGTGTCCTGTAGATGATATGTGGAACCACCCTCGGCTGGGTATGTTGAAGAGGCGCCGAGGGGTGACTCAAACCCGAGGTCGCCAACTGTAGCCGGAGTTACTCTGGGGGTCCCTGCCGAGGACCAACATCCCGAGGACTCAGGTGGCGTCTCGGTCACTAACTCCGAGGTTGAAAGTGTGATGAATCATCGGCGGCGTAAGGCGTCACTTTGGCACTCCGCGTTTTCTGATCAGGAGTTTAATGCCCTTAGTTTGGTAGATGCGTACCTTGGTGCTGCCCGAACGGGACTTGAAGGGGCCGTAAAGCTCATGTCTACTAATGTGCAGGTATGGTATTTGTTTTGACAACTAGTATCTAACCCAGTAGCCCCCGAGCCTTAGTTTGGGCGGGACGGCCGAATTAAGGGTCTGATATTTATAATGCGATGCTATTGTGCAGACTGTTCGGGAGCAAAACAAAAAGCTGTCCAAAGACCTCAAGCTGGTGCGAACAGAGTTAGAGTCTGTGAAAGCCGAGCTAGAGGGTGTGAAGAAATTCACCAGAGAGGGACATGGTAAGTGCCGAACTCAAAAGTTGTTTAAGTTTTTTGATGGAACACCTCTGCTAATGAAAGATGATTCCATAGCAGTCGAGTCGATAAATCAGCTGCGGAAGGATCTGGATATTGCCAGAGAAGCTCAAAGGTATGCGGAGTCACAGCAAGAGGCTGGCTACCGGGTGCTTTCCCGAAGTTATGAGGAGGGGGATAAGCTTCAGGCGGAAGGCGAACAACAGACTCAAGAAATCAAAAGTTTAAAAGCTCAGCTGACCCTATCCCAAGAGGAGAACCAGAGACTGAAAGCGGGCATGTTCGGTAAGTGCAATCTGATTTTTCAGTTCATAAACTGCACGTGTTAGGCAGCAATATGAACAATGCCACGTCTCGTTTTAGTTCTGCTGACCGGACGTCCCGAAGAGGAGGTCGGCTCATTCGGGCGGGACCTCCTGAAGGAGCTATCCACCGTACATGAGCGGGCCCGGAAAGCCATGAAGAGCATGTTCAAAGCACTGTGGCCTGGCGAAGTGGCTCTGGAAGGGATGGCCGAGCTCACGAATCGTTTCAAAGGAGCTCGGCGCCGCTTGGAGCTATGGAAGATGTCATCTTGTCGTGAGGGAGCATAGGAGGCTTGGGCGATGATCAAGACCCGTTTCACCAAGCTGGAACCGGAGCATTTAGCTAGGGTTGGGCCGGTAGGGCCAGATGGGCAGGAAGTGCCCATGCATCTGGTATATGATCAGGTTATGCCCGCAGCTCGGCTGTCCCAAGCAGATTGTGCTCTGGAGACCATAATAGACGGTCTTGATCAAGACTAACAGTTTGATTCTATGTATCTATGTACTTTACATCAAATAGTCTCCGAACCGTGCATAAAACGTTGTCTTAACCAGCGATCGGCTTCCGCCTCCTCGACCAGGAGCCGAGGAGTGTTTCCTACTATGTGATCCAAAAACATCAGAAAATACTTCGGAGAACTAGGCAATCCGGCCATTTGGTGCAAACAGACAAAAACGTGCTCGGGGAGTTATGTTATATTACTGTTTAACGTAAGAAACATCTTCCGATAAAAATAGTTCCTCGATGGGTCCCTTTCATCGGGTTACCACGTTAACCGTGGATGGATAACCGAATACCCGAAGTAGGCGGGGATGGTTACTTCGGGAAAATACCCCGGAAACTTGGTGATAGTTACCAATTATTTTCACTTCCCCCGTGGCCGACCAACTTGTGTTCTTAAGAACGCTAGCTTTTGGCTTCACCCGTCTGAGGTACGTACCCGGGAAATCCGGACGTAACAATCACAGAGGTGCTCCCTTTACTCCCTAGCCGAACAATCGGGAACGTATGGGGTAAACACAGGAGCGAGGCAACCCAGCTTGGCCAAATCTTAAGTCAAATTGATGCATATAGTGGCTTTAAAACGATGCAGGAAGGTTGCAAGCTCGTAAAAGATGGATGGTTTGCATAAATAAAATATGATTGGCTCCGTAAAAGAAGCCCCCAGGTAACAGCGTGTGGTACATTCAAAGATGTTTGCCGAAGAAAAACTTAACGTAGTTCGGCGTATCCGAACACAACCCGGGAGAGACTATTGACTAGAAAAATATAAATCCTAGAAGGATAAACCAAACAAGGGAAGGTCGCGGAGTTAGCCATAGAAATGTCGTAGCCGAGCTGCGTTCCATGGGTTTGGTTCGAGGCGGTTGTCCTTTGGGTCGCGGAGACGATATGCTCCGCCCGCGAGTACTTGATCGATTATGAAGGGCCCCTCCCATTTGGGCGACAGCTTATGCTTCTGCTTCTCCGGGAGGCGCAGGACTAGATCGCCGACGCTGTAGGCCTTCGCCCGTACTTCCCTGCTCTGATAATGTCTGGCCTGCTGCTGATAAAAAGCAGAACGAGCCCGAGCTATGTCGCGCTCGCCCTCCAGGGCGTCCAGGTCATCTTGCCGATCCAGCTCGGCCTCCTTTTCATCATACATACGCACCCGAGGGGCGTCGTGAATAAGGTCGCTGGGGAGGACGGCTTCTGCCCCATACACCATGAAGAATGGTGTGTAGCCCATGGATCGATTAGGAGTGGTGCGTAGGCCCCACAATACGGAGTCAAGCTCCTCGGCCCAATGGCAGTCGGATTCTTTTAAAGATTGGACCAAACGGGGCTTGATGCCACTCAAGATCAGTCCATTAGCTCTCTCAACCTGTCCATTAGACTGTGGGTGATACACCGAGGCATAGTCGAGCTTAATGCCTAAATTAGTGCACCAGTCTTTGACTTCCTGGGCGGTAAAATTGGATCCGTTGTCCGTTATTATGCTATGGGGGACACCGTAACGGTGTACGACGCCGGATATAAAATCGATGACCGGCTTAGACTTGGCTGAAGTTACCGGTTTTGCCTCAATCCATTTAGTAAATTTATCTACCATGACGAGTAGATATTTCTTTTTCTTGGTCCCCCCTTTAAGTGGTCCGACCATGTCCAGCCCCCAGACCACGAAAGGCCAAGTAATCGGTATCGTCCGAAGGGCCGTGGGGGGCATACGGCTCTGATTTGCGAAGAGCTGGCATCCAACGCAATGTTTGGACCAAAGCCTTGCTGACCAATGCCCGAGCTGCCGCGTGGTGACCGCCCATGCCAGCGTGAATCTCGGCCAGGAGCTGCCTTCCCTCCTCTTCGGATATACATCTCTGGAGGACGCCAGTAGTGCTTTTCTTATATAGTTCTCCCTCGTGGACTTTATAGGCTTTAGATCGTCGAATGATACGTCTTGCCTCAGTCTGGTCAGCCGGTAGTTCTTGGCGGAGGAGGTAGGCGAGGAAGGGCTCGGTCCATGGCGCGATTACCGCCATGACTTCATGAGCCGAAGATGTCATTTCAATTGCCGAGCCCCCGATAATTCCTTCGTATGGTTCGATAGGCGGAGGGATGAGCTCTAGTGAGGTATTGGATTCCAAGCCCTGGGCATCCTCCTGCCACACCACGGACGGCTTGAAGAGTCGTTCTAAAAAGGTGTTCTCAGGGACACGGTCGCACTTGGCGCCCATTCGAGCAAGGATATCGGCAGCTTGATTGCTGTCTCTAGGTATATGGTGAAACTCCAGTCCTTCAAAACGGGCGGAGATTTTTAGGACGGAGTTGCGGTATGCTGTCATTTTCGGGTCTTTTGCGTCGAATTCGCCGTTGACTTGAGAGATGGCGAGATTATAATCTCCCCGTACCTCGAGCCATTGTAAGCCCATTGACACCGCAATTCGAAGTCCATGTAACAGAGCCTCGTATTCGGCTGGGTTGTTGGAGTCGGTGTACATGATCTGGAGTATGTACCGAATATTGTCGCCAGTGGGGGATGTGAGGACCACTCCAGCCCCCAGTCCGGCGAGCATTTTGGAGCCGTCGAAGTACATCGTCCAAAGCAAGTATGTACTGTACTCCCTATGGAGTTCGGCTTCCGTCCATTCCGCCACGAAATCAGCCAAAACCTGAGATTTAATAGCTCGGCGTGGTCGATATATGATTTCGAAGCGGAGGAGTTCTATAGCCCATTTGGCTATGCGACCGGTGGCATCTCGATTGTTGATTATGTCATTCAGTGGTACTTCGGATGCCACCGTAACCGAGCACTCCTGGAAGTAATGGCGGAGATTTCGGGATGCCATGAAAACTGCGTAGGCGATCTTCTGATAATGCGGGTACCTCGTTTTACACGGGGTGAGCACTTCGGATACGTAGTACACATGTTTCTGCACCTGGATCTTGTGACCGTCTACCTCTCGTTCGACGACAAGAACCGCGCTGACCACCTGATTCATGGCCGAGATATATAGCAGCATTGGCTCGCCCGGGCTGGGTGCTGTCAAGATCGGGTTGCTGGCCAGTAGAGTTTTTATTTCTTCAAGTGCTGCCGCCGCTTCACTGGTCCATTCAAAGTTCTTCGTTCGTTTGAGCAATTTATATAGCGGCAAGGCCTTTTCTCCGAGGCGTGAGATGAAGCGGCTTAGGGCTGCAACAGTGCCGGCAAGTTTCTGGACGTGTTTGAGCTCAGTGGGGATAGCCAGCTCGGACAGTGCCCGTATTTTCGCTGGGTTGTCTTCTGTTCCTCTATGGGAAACGATGAATCCGAGCAGCTTACCGGCCGGCACTCCGAAGATGCACTTTTCCGGATTGAGCCGTATATCGAAAGTCCGAAGACTATCAAAGGTTTGCCGGAGATCGTCCACCAGCTGGCTGACGTGTTTGGTTTTGATAACCACGTCGTCCACATATGCTTCGACTGTTTTGTCGATTTGTTTTTCCAAACATGTTTGAATCATGCATTGGTATGTAGCCCCTGCGTTCTTTAATCCGAAGGGCATTGTGTTGAAACAGAATGGTCCATAAGGAGTGATGAATGCAGTGGCCGCTTGGTCGGACTCCTTCATTTTAATTTGATGGTATCCGGAGTAAGTGTCGAGGATACACAGTGAGTCATGCCCGGCGGTGGCGTCTATGATCTGGTCTATGCGGGGCAAGGGGAAAGGATCCTTGGGGCAGGCCTTGTTTAAATCCTTGAAATCGACACACAATCGCCAGGACTTATCCTTCTTTGGTACCACGACCACATTGGCCAACCAGTCAGGATGTTTGATGTCCCGGACGAATCCGGCTTCGAGCAACTTTTCCAGTTCCTCGCCCATAGCCTGACGATTGGGTTCGGAAAACCGACGCAGAGTCTGTTTGACTGGCTTGAAACCCTTAATGATGTTCAAGCTGTGCTCGGCTAATCTACGCGGGATCCCTGGCATGTCTGATGGGTGCCAGGCGAAGATATCCCAATTTTCACGCAAAAATTTGCGCAGCTCTTCATCGACCGCGGGGTCCAGCTGAGCTCCAATGGACGCCGTCTTGTTGGGATCTGTTTGGTGCACTTGGAATTTGACGATTTCATCCGCTAGTTTGAAGGATGTGGATTTGGGCCTTTTGTCGAGGATTACGTCGTCCTTATCCACCGTTGAGCGGAGCGCGGTCAGTTCTTCAGCTGCGAGGGCTTCGGACAACGCTTCGAGGGCGAGGGATGCTGTTTTGTTCTCGGCCCGAAGAGCTCTGTACGGATCACTTATTATTGTGATCACGCCATTTGGCCCTGGCATTTTAAGCTTCATGTACCCGTAATGTGGGACGACATGGAATCATGCGAAGGCATTGTGCCCTAATAAGGCATGGTAGCCACTGCGGAAGGGCACGATGTGGAAAAGCAGTTCTTCAGATCAGTAGTTCTCGGGAGTTCCGAAGACCACATCAAGAGCCACTCGGCCACTAGAACGCGCCTCCTTTCCGGGGATGATCCCTCGAAAGGTGGTGTGACTTTGCTCGATGCGGGATCTGTCAAACTGCATTTTGTCCAAGGTGTCCTCGTAAATGAGGTTTAGCCTGCTACCGCCGTCCATTAACACCTTTTGGAGTCGGAATCCATCCACTATGGGATCAAGGACAAGGGCGGCAGCAGCTCGGGTAGGGCGGGACCTCGGCTGGTCTTGTTCACTGAAAGTGATGGGTGTGTCTGTCCATGAGTCTGTCTCTGCCACATGGTGAATTTGAGCGAGCTCTCGAAGGGCTCTCTTCCTCTGATTCTTCGAGGAATACGTCTCGTAGATTGTTAAGATCTCAGCGTCATCATCAAAGGGCGTTGCTGGACTTTTATTTGAGTACGGGCCTCCGAGGATGACTTCGCCGTTCTTGGCGACTTGCCTGACCACCCAGCAAGCCCGAAGGCTATGGGTTGGGTTTGTGTTGAGGAGGACGGAGTGTATGGGGCATGGTTTATCCAGCTGTTCGTCAAGGACCGTTCTGGATCTTGTCAGGGGTTTCATCCTTTTCTCGGATGGCTCGTATTGGGGTGTCCGGCGAGGGTGTGCGCGATTTGCCCGAGCTCGGTTTGGTTCCTCTGTACGGATTGACTCCGTTTGCTCGAGCTGAGCCCGCCAAGCATACTCCATGGCGCAGTATTTGGACACCATATCCGATAAATCAGAGAAATTTTGGATGTGGCAGCGGGTGAGGGCGTTTAAGACGCCCTTGTCTCGGCAGTTCTGTCAGAAGATCTCCAGAATGTCCTTGTTGCAGCCGTCCGTCATCTTGTTTTTGACGATAAGGAATCTGGCCCAGAAGTGCCGAACTGTCTCTCCGGGCTGCTGCTTTACGTACATTAGGTCCCATATGTCGGGCCGTCCTGAGTTATCTGGACAGTACTCAATGTGGGGGGTGGGCGAGATAAAAATTTTGATCCCAGTGGAGTGTGAGTCCGGAGTTTTGGCGGCCGCATCCTAGATTGACATGGAATCCAATGCGCCAAGCTCTGGATAGTTGGCCGGGCACGGGTGCGTGGATCCGGAATTGCGTGCTGAACCAAACTTCGGCTCTAAACTCTCTCCGGAGCGGAGTTCGGCTGCCGAGCTGGAGGATGAAGCCTGCTGGTCAGAAACTTGCACCTCATGCGCTTTCGGTTCTGGGGGAAGGGGTGAGCCCTCCATGGGGCCTTCGATAGTGGCGACCAAGTGAGTGGTGGCAGGGGCGTGAATTTCCCTGTCGTCGGTTTTAAGCCCGATCTGATCGTAGACCGAGGACTAGCCATCGGTAATTCCCAGGGCCTGGATCCGATCTAGTATCCCATTTAACAACGAGAGATCCATCGGCTCCAAGTTCTGGCAGTTTGCGGGGTCAACCCGCAGTATGGCCGTGACGGGGTAGTCTGAATTCGCCCCGTAGTCATGTTCGGCCGAGGCTGATCTTCGGTAGCCGAGCGCGGAGATTAGGTCCGGGCTCAAGGCTGGATCCGCAGTGGCGGCCGTCTCGGTAGTGGGGTTGGCCGTACTCGAAGTCGGTGCTTCAGGATTTGTGGGTCCTTCAGGCGAGGCTGAGGACCCCGTGAGGACAAGATCTCCCCGGAATGTTCAATCTTATGAAATTTAGTTAATGTTAATCCCACTATCTCAGAAGATTATAAAATTTATATGCATGTGGATCATGGAGAGAATGTTTTACATGATAGCTATATTGTTGAATTTGATTATGATCCTGCATGTAATTATTTTGAGAGAGGCAAATATGGTTATAGAAATTTTCATGTTATTCAATTACCTCTCTTTGTGTTAGAATTGTTAATGTTTCATTCTTCTTCCTTGCATATGTTAAATAGTGTCTGCCTTGATAATTTGTTTATTTATAAAATGCCTATGCATAGGAAATGGGTTAGACTTAAATTTGTTTGTTACTTGCTTTATGATGCTCTCTTTGTGCTTCAATTCTTGTCTTTTATGTGAGCATCATTAAAATCTTAAGACTATCTTAATGGCTATAAAGAAAGAGCTTGTTGGGAGGCAACCCAATAGTTATCCTTTATTTTTCCCTTCTATTTTTTGTGTGTCAACATGATTATTGCTACTGTATTAATTGTGTTTTTATCTTTTATTTCAATAAAGTGCCAAGTAGAACCTTTACGATGATGTGAATGCTTGTTGATTTGATTCTGTGCAGAAATAGAACCTTTTGCGTCCAGTAATTGAATTGTTTCTCTTTAATGAAATGTGATAAATTTCTGAAATTTTTATACAGTATTGCATTGCAAATTGTATGCATTTTCCTATTTTTTCAAAAAAAATAGAGTTGCAAAAGTATGATTCTAAAATACGTCTTTACGTACGGTTCTGTTTTTGACAGATTCTGTTTCGGTTTATTAGTTTGCTTGTTTTGGAGTTTCTATGGCTTATATTGGGGGATATAAATTGTGGAAATGATAGAATACAGTAGAAATGTATGCGGCTATGGTTGGATGGCCGGCTTCCATATAAATTAAAAAATCTCAAAAAATTAATGAATGTGCTCCGGTTTAGTTGAAAATTGTCCGGTTTGCATGTAATTTGTCTGGTTTGTTGAAATCCGGTTTGAAATGTATGCGGCTATGGTTGGATGGCTAGCTCCCGTATCAGTGTCCGCGTACTGGTCCCCCCTGTCCGCGGACGGATGCGGTGTCCGGTTTTGGGGTCAGCGTTGGAGATGCCCTTAATATTAACGATGTCGGTACTACTAAACAGAGTTTTAGAAAATTCTGTAGCATGGAACATGAGCTCTTTTTCACCATAAATGACCTCATCACCATGTTTTAAACTGTGAATCATATTTTTGCATTGTTCTTCCACTAGCTTTGGGCACAAAAAACCTCTCTCCTTTTTTTGTGTGCAGAAACTGCGAGTTTTATTCATTCATGATAGAGTTACAATCAGCTGGCACTAGCAGCTCGATACACGGGGTTTGTCACCACTTGATCTCAACTTCTTTCCTAATTTGAGAAAGCCTAAACTTTAGCTATTTCTCAGGACTCTTATCTTGTGCATGTATGTAGGCCTAAACTTTAGTCATTTCTTAGGACTCAATATTCTCAGTCCATTTAGCCAGCCCATCAATCTCAACTATATATCTAGTCTCTATGTTCTTGTTCCAACCTTTAAGATTTCTTCTAGCAGTTTTTCAATCTAAATGGACATTCATCCAAATTGTCCATCTCGTCTACATCTATATCACGTACTCCCCTAATGATGTTCTCATCTCTTAGCAGCCAACAAAGCTCAAATTTAGAAGGTGGACTAGAGACTGGTAACCAGCCTGAGTGCACCAACAAAGGAGTATGTAAGATAAATCTCTCTCTGGAGCAGTGATTAAAGCATAAAGTAACCCTCAATCACTACTCATAAGGGCATCCCAACGCCGGCCCCCAAAACAGACAATGTATTTGTCTACGGACTGATCCGGACTAGTCCGCAGACACTAATGCGGGAGCCGACCATCCAACCCTGTCCCCTATAGTCCGCCTCTATTTTTTTTTCTAAGTCCGGAATGACAGGGCCATGACCCCGGGGTGGCCCACCAGGTTGGAACAAACCAGAAGCCGGATCAGGGCCCGTGGGGCCCAGCAGGGGGAGGAACCGACCCGCAGGGATCTTGCTCCCCAAGTCAAGAAGGGCGGCGGCCCAGATCGCATCTACCCCCTGTAACCCTAACCTCCACCGCCTTTATAAGGGGAGGTCAGGGAGCGCCATGGCATCCAATATTAGAAGAAGAGAACTCTCGGTAGCAACCCAGCCTTCACCATTGTATTCCCTCACACGAGGAACCCCATCACCATGAATAATAAGAAGAAGTAGGATGTAGGGTATTACTCTCTAGAGGCCCGAACCTGGGTAAATTGTGTGCGCGGGCTCCGTCCCGGTACTTCCGATCTCGTCAGGAACCCTACCAAGGGATCTGACGGTATTTTGCACTATCAGTTGGCGCGCCAGGCACGGGCGACATTGGTCGGAGACCTAACCCAGGGCGGAGATCCAGAAGAGGCCGGCAAATTCACGCCAGGCGAGACCTTCACTTTCGGCTCTTTAGAGCTGGCCGTCGACGGTTCGAGGTGGCTCTTCGACATCTTGCCCCCGCCGTTCATCGACTACATGCGTTTCGGGACGATCGAATTCGTTTTCAACGAGCAAGGAGAGCCCGAGGTGGTTTTTCCTGGCTCAAACTGTATCGAAAGGAGATACGCATGAGCCACCGCTCGCAGGGTGAGGGTTGGGCCTTCCTCATCCCACCAGCCCTCCCATGAGTCCACGGTAAATATGATCTTCCCGGCGGCAGAAACACACCGGAAACAAAAGCTTACGCGCCGCGCGATCTACACGGCGGAGCCAATGACTAGCGAGCTCCTCGCATGGTCAGAGGAAGCAGTGACGTTCGGCATCAACGATCATACCGAGAACATCCCCCACCCAGGCAAGCACGCCCTGGTGGTAGATCCAATCGTCGGGGGCTGCCGCCTCCCACGTGTCCTGATGGACGGAGGAAGCGGCCTGAATATAATCTTCCCCAACACTCTGAACAAGATGGGGGTCTCCCCGTCCGGCCTGCAAAAATTGGATGCAGGGTTCCGGTTTTGTACCAGGCCACCCTATTGGAAATATGCCCTAGAGGAAATAATATTTGTATTATTATATTTCCATATTCATAATTATAGAGTTTATATTCTATGCTATAACTTCTATGATCCTGGAATATGCGATTCAGTGGAAAACTCATATGCACGTGTAGAATGATAAACGGTTAAATAAAAGGTTTCTAGTCTTGCCTCTAGGACTAGCTCAAGTGTTGTTGGTGATCACATTTTCCAGATCTTAGGATATCGTTAAGTGTAACGATAGTCCTAAAACAACATTGAGATTATGACGTTGGAAGAACGATCATATTGAATCGACCCAATCTTGTCTATTATGAATTGAGTAAATATCGTCTGTAATCAATTGTAATAACATGGAGTATTAACATGTGATCTTGCTCCTTAGACCATGAGAGTATCGTAGTCACTTCTTACCATACGATGGGCTTTGGGGTTGCTCAAACGTCACCTGTAACACGGTGATCATAACGACAACATACATGCTCATCGGAAAGTTTCACAAGTAGCCGAATAGCTCAAGAGTGGGATTTGCTCCTCCGACGATGGAGAGATATTCTTAGGGCCCTCTCGGTGTGACGGCATCCATCATCGTCTGGCCAGACACAGGTGACTATGTCACAGGGATGCCGGAACATGATAACGAGAAAGAAGAACAAAACCGGTAATGAGGATAACGGTATAGTGAGCATGTGATGACTCAGGAGGATACCGGTGCATCCCGGTTTTTGTGAAGTATCACGAAGCAAAGGGAACATCACATAGTAACCAAAGGTTCACTCAAATATCATTCGTGTACTCACAGGAACCGATACGGACGTCCACGGTCCCGCTGTCGGTCATTGAACGAAGGGGATTCGTTCATGTCTGTGAGTTACCAAACCTACGGGGTCACAAGCTTAAGGCAATCATGATCTGCTGAGTATTAGTAGGACGGGAGTGATGAGAATATATTTGTGGAATTTTTTCATTAATATTCGGAATAGTTCCGAGAGGATCCGGAAGCATTTCGGGGTCACCGGAAGGGTTTCAGAGAGTATCGGGTAATCCGGGTTATTACCGAAAAATAATATATAGGTGGAAAATGTTTCTGGGGATGTTAAATTATATATAAAATGGTCTGAAAGTATTTAGAATGATTTTATATTTAATTTAATATCAACAGGACTAAAAAGGCCAAGAGGTGGAAGGCAACTTGGGCCACAAGGGCCCAAGTGGGGAGGCGCCTCCACTCCTTAGGAAAGGGAGGGCAGGCCGAATTGGGGAGGGATTCCCCCTCCCCTAGCCGGCGCCCCAAGGGGGACTCCTTCCCCCTTGGTGGCAGCCCTCCCTTCTCCCCTCTAACCTATATATACTAGAGGTATAGAGCCCTTTTCTACACACAAGTTTTGGAGCCTCCTCTAGTTCTTCTAGCCCTAGTTCTAGTTGGTCCTAGTTGACTAATTAGAGCTTCGTCTAGTTCCTCTAATCCTCATAATTAGAAGCCCAGTGTGGTTCTAATCTCCTCCCTCTAATTTTCCGGCAACGATTAGCTCTGGATGGCGAAGCGCTGCCGGATCGTGAAGGCTGCACGCTTGCAACCAAGTAGAGAGGTCGTGCTTCCGGTCTTCGGTTTGAGGGGCTATTCATGGGTGGTTCGCGGGATCGTTCATCGACGGTTCGAGGGACTCCAAGTACGATCTACACCGACACGATCTTCTTCCGCTGCAACTCGGTGACGGTAACGATCGTGATCACAACCCGTTATGCATCTTCATATTGATCCTGGTTGTGCGTAGGTGCGAATTATTTTGTTTTCTACTATGTTTCCCTACAGTGGTATCAGAGCAGGCTTATGAGTAGGTGCAGGTTGCGATCTAGATCACATGTGATTGTGAGGGTTGATGTTCTTGCTATGCTTCCCTCGAGTGTTGCTTCGGTTCAATTCATTGATGGCATGTTGTCGCTTCTCACAAGGTTCAGACAATTGCTCGTCTCTGGCTGTCGACAATCTACTAACAGTTCCTTGGGCTTCACCATAGTCAATTATAGTGAACCGTCGCGTACACAAGAGGGTGCCGAAGATGGATGATCTTCTAGGGGGTCACGCGTATTTGACGAAGTTTAGTGTGGGGGGCGAGACTTTTAATTAAGTCTCTTCTTTCACACACCCCGAAACTTAATCTAGCATCAAGAATCATCGCCTATGTTGTGGACGTCGGTAGCTAGTATTATTTGTTAAAACTAGTTAACCGCGTAACTAAAATTTTCCTAAAACCGATTAGAGGACGTCTAACTTGGTTTTGCAGAGGATGCATATGATGTGGTATAGCCTTCGTCATGATAATGAGTTTATGTATGAGATGGTTATATGCTGTAATGTTAAGTGGCCTGCGCATCACGGCATGATGGCTGGAGCCATGAGATTGCCACCTTAATGTAAATATCATAGAGATAGGTTACAAGTGACAGTGGCATACGTACACGCAGGACCCCGACGAGGAGAAGGTGTACTAGGCGCGGGACGAGGAGCTATAATTTCGTGTAACAGGCGGAATTTCTGAATCGGTCGCCACGGCAATGTTTTCTGAAACGGTCGCCACGGCAACGTTTTCTAACATTGCCGCCACGGCATCGTTTTGAAACGGTTGCCACGGCAATGAAATATTGGCCAACACGATGCTTCAACTGAAGATTGAAGATGATCATGGAGGATTCCCGGCGCCCAGGGCTATACCATATCATGCTTTTATGAACTGCCTGAGATGTTTATCCCTTTGTTGTTTGCACTCTTTGATTGCGCAGTAGTCAATTATTAGGGTGATCTCTCACAGATAAAATCAAGATTAAAAGGTGCTCTTCCCAATGTTGCAACCGTCTATGACATTCTAGCATCTCAGAGTGCATCATGTCCACATGAGTACAAACAAGATGAGAGGTGTAAGATGGAGATGGCAGACCATGTATGCAGATAGCACTCGGTTATCTTGAAGTTCTGGCAGAATCGTTCTGAGCTCGGAGCACGAAGCATCGAAAGATGAACAAGAGTCATATGGTGATATAATTGGCAAAAGATTGCCTACCGGTCAAAATTCTCGTCATCTGTTATGTCCACATCAATGACTGAGAACTAGATTTGGATCTTGAATCACTCACTATTAATTATGAGAGATATTAATTTGAGTGGGAGTGCACTTTAAATTAAAATTTGTTTAAATACTAGTGCAACATAAATTATGAATTATGTCTAAAATTATTTGTGTGTTTATCGTTGTAGATCAATGGCTCGCAATATGTTCAACTTAGCCCCTATGTTAGAGAAAGAAAAGTTGGCTGCTAATGGTGGAAACTATGCGGATTGGATCCGGAACATGAGATTTGTTCTCAGGAGTGCTAAGAAGGAGTACATGCTGGATCAGCCCCTGGGTAATGCTCCTGCAAAGGATGCACCACCAGAAGAAGTTGCTGCTTATGCTGCTCGTAGTGATGACTATGTGTCAGTCCAGTGCCTCATGTTAACTTGCATGGATCCTGAACTACAGAAGTGTTTTGAACGATCTACCACTCCATTTATAATTGGTTCACTAGAAGTTCTGTACAAGAAGCAGGCAAGGACCGAACGTTTTGAATTAACCAAGGCCTTGATTGAATGCAAGATGAAAGAGGGTTCCTCAATGAGTGAGCATATAGTGAAGCTTGCTGGCTATGTTGATAGACTGGCTTCTCTGGAATTTGGAATTCCTCCGACACTCAGTACAGATATTGTGCTTGCTTCACTCCCCCCATCTTATGATGGTTTTATCATGAATTACAACATGAACGGGATGGAGAAAAGTGCAAACGAGTTGTTTGCTATGCTCAAAACTACGGAAGCTAGGATGCAGAAGAACAAAGAAGTGTTGATGGTCAACAAAACTACCAGTTTCAAGAAGAAGGGCAAGTCCAAGAAGAAATCTACTGGTGCCGGTAAGACCGTCTCTCAGAAGAAGAACAAGGGCGGAGCCACTAAGGAGACTGAATGTTTCTACTGCAAAAGAAGGAACACTGGAAGCGCAACTGCAAGAAGTACTTGGCGGATAAGAAGAACGGTTCTTCCGGTAAAGGTATAAAAGTTATACAAAGTTGATGTTATTTTACTTGTTTCTGTATGTCACAAGTATTCGATGCTGATCGGTTGCTTTCATTTGCAATCCGATACACGGACTACAGAAAGCTCACAAGTTGAGAAGAAATGAAGACGTGATGCAAATCGGGAATGGTGATGGGATCGCTACTCAAGTCCGTTGAAGTCATGCCTTTAGTTTATCTTCAAGATTTATCTTAGGATCAAATAATAGTTATTGTGTTCCAGAGTTGTGTAAAACATTTTTGAATTATGCGACGGATATTCTTATAAAGTTTTAAACAATAGTTGTTGAAGTGGTTATAAGAATATGTTTGGATTTACCTCAGATGTTGATGGTTTATTCGTGAATCTTTAATTGAAATTTTATAACATTAATGCTAAACGTCTTGAGAAGACTGATGAGAACCACGTAAATGTGGCACTGCTTGGTTATATCGGAATATAATCTTCATAGAGATGAAGTATAAAAGTCTTTTATTTGAATTGACTGAATACATTATGATGTATAAAAGTCCGGTGGATATAACAGGGCGCAGTTAATATTTATGCTTCATCAATGTTATGAGTAAATATGATTTACTTGATAAAACATAAGAACTGAAATATTTGAAATAAGTTCAGAGAAATTCAGGATGAAGATATAAAATCATTATGGCAAAAGATAAACATGATTCTTCTTTCATGAAGAAATATATCTAAGTCATAAGTTTAGCAAGCAATTGAATAATTATGGGATTATTACCAATCTGCTCTTATTAAATTTTGGACTGATACAACATAATATTCACTAAACAGATGCACCATTTAAAAGTCTGGTAAAACTATAAAGAGTTATAGAATATTTCAGACCAATGCTTGTTGTAGTTTTTGTGTTCCTCTTACAAAATTCAAGGGACAAAATGTTTGTCAAAATAAATGTTTTTCAAGAAAAGGTTTTCTCGTTAAAGGAGTAAGTGGGAGGATGATACAGCTTATTGAAATTATTGAATCTTCGGCTTAAGTTAAAACAAGACTAAACCAGAAATGCTCTAGAGTAATTTTGTCCACAAAACTAAGCAAAGATTCTGCTACATAAGATGCAGAAGCTTCAGTTAAGACTATAACAAAATGCAAAGGTCAGGAAATATTAGTGAATCTACTGAGTATTTCGTCTTAGAAGAAGATGAAACATGTGCACTACAAGGAAGCAGTGATGGCGCCCAGCTAGAGAGGTATTACTTAAACCATTGAAATCCAAAGTGAAGTCCATATGCAAGGAACAAGTTTTGAACTTGGTGAAACCTTCAGAAGGTATATAAATGGATCTTCAAATATTCATGGATAGTCATCCCGAAAGAAAAGTTTTACAAAAGAGTTTTGTAGAAATGGAAGAATTGATCTTGTCAAATCTTCTTGTTAGTAGCAATACTAAAAGTATAAATGGATCACAATGGTGAGTGTTGTATATTATTGATATATAACAGATGAGTAACAAAACTATTTTGAAAGAGATTTCAAAACTGGATGTATATAAAATACAACCAAAAGATTTTGTTAGGAATACCGGTGTGATATAAATATTTCAAGTCATGTGTATGATTTGAAATAAAGTATCAAGTGGCTGGAATTTGATAAAGTAATTGGAGAATTTAAACTTTATCAAGAAGCTTGTAGATACAAGAAGTTTAGTGGGAGCTCTATGGTATTTCTGATCTTACATATATATGATATATCACGTGATCAGAAATAATATAAAGTATATTAGCACAAATGATTAAAATCATGTTTCCAAAAAGGACTTAGAATTACTAGATGAAATTCTATATAGATAGATCAAAACATCTGATAATGCTAAGACATGTACTATGACAAATTTTTAAAGAAGTTTAAAAGGAGAAAGTGTTTTCTCAAAATGTCACATAGCATAACACTGTGCAAAAATCAATAGTTGATAAGCATGTGTGGATGAATAGAATTCAATTCATTTCAGAGATTGAATTCATCATATATGCTATCAAATGTACAAAGCCATATGTTTCACATAAACTAATTGTTAGTAGTAAATACCATAGTGATCCTAGAGAGGTTCACTAGGGTGATTGCTAAAAGATTAAAGTACCTCAATTGGACAAAGGTTTTGCTTCTTATCCATAGAGGAGATGAAGAGATTGTTGTAAATAGTTACACAAATTGTTTGTTGTAAAGGTTACACAAAACAACTTCATGACTGATATAAATAAACTATCGGGCTACAATTTTGAAATGGTTTTCAAAAACGAACATAATTGTGGATTCTATAAATGATATAAATTGAGGCTTGAGAAGTCTTCAATAGAATATAATCTAGATCAATAAAAGTTTATTGATGGACCATGGTGTAGTTCCATATGAAAGTTGACTATATGGAGATATAGCAACTATACGGAGATATAGTGTCACTATAAAATGGACTATATAGAGATATAGCGCTACCATTAATGTGACATAAAGCATTACACTGTAAAACCAGAAATTGCCGACACAAATAACATTGGGATTTGAAGAATATTAGATCCAGTGACGAAGGCTCTACCACTAGAAAAGCATGAGCAAACACCAGATAGCCATGGGTGTTAGTAAAGCATGCAACTAGATTATTGACTCTAGTGCAAGTGGGAGACTGTTGGAAATATTCCCTAGAGGCAATAATATTTGTATTATTATATTTCCATATTCATAATTATAGAGTTTATATTCTATGCTATAACTGCTATGATCCTGGAATATGTGATTCAGTGGAAAACTCATATGCACGCGTAGAATGATAAACGGTTAAAATAAAAGGTTCCTAGTCTTGCCTCTAGGACTAGCTCAAGTGTTGTTGGTGATCACATTTTCAAAATCTTAGGATATCGTTAAGTGTAACGATAGTCCTAAAACAACATTGAGATTATGACGTTGGAAGAACGATCATATTGAATCGACCCAATCTTGTCTGTTATGAGTTTAGTAAATATCATCTGTAATCAATTGTAATAACACGGAGTGTTAACATGTGATCTTGCTCCTTAGACCATGAGAGTATCATGGTCACTTCTTACCGTACGATGGGCTTTGGGGTTGCTCAAACGTCACCTGTAACACGGTGATCATAACGACAACTTACAGGCTCATCGGAAAGTTTGACAAGTGGCCGGATAGCTCGAGAGTGGGATTTGCTCCTCCGACGATGGAGAGATATTCTTAGGGCCCTCTCGGTGTGACGACATCCATCATCGTCTGGCCAGACACAGGTGACTACGTCACGGGGATGCCGGAACATGATAATGAGAAAGAAGAACAAAACCGGTAACGAGGATAACCGTATAGTGAGCATGTGATGACTCAGGAGGATAGCGTTGCACCTCGGGTTTTGTGAAGTATCACGAAGCAAAGGGAACATCACATAGTAACCAAAGGTTCACTCGAATATCATTCGTGTACTCACAGGGACCGATACGGACATCCACGGTCCCGCTGTCGGTCATTGAGTGAAGGGGTTTCGTTCATGTCTGTGATTTACCAAACCTACGGGGTCACAAGCTTAAGGAAATCATGATCTACTAAGTGTTAGTAGGATAGGAGTGATGAGAATATATTTGTGGAATTTTTTCATTAATATTTGGAATAGTTCCGAGAGGATCCGGAAGCGTTTCGGGGTCACCGGAAGGGTTTCGGAGAGTATCGGGTAATACCGGGTATTACCGATAAATAATATATAGGTGGAAAATGTTTCCTGGGATGTTAAAATATATATAAAATTGTCTGAAAGTATTTAGAATGATTTTATATTTAATTTAATATCAACGGGCCTAAAAAGGCCAAGAGGTGGACGGTAACTTGGGCCACAAGGGCCCAAGTGGGGAGGCGCCTCCACTCCCAAGGAAAGGGAGGGGGAGGCCGAATTGGGGAGGGATTCCCCCTCCCCTGGCTGGCTCCCCAAGGGGGACTCCTTCCCCCGTGGTGGCAGCACTCCCTTCTCCCCTCTAACCTATATATACTAGAGGTATTGAGCCCTTTTCTACACACAAGTTTTGGAGCCTCCTCTAGTTCTTCTAGCCCTAGTTCTAGTTGGTCCTAGTTGACTAATTAGAGCTTCGTCAAGTTCCTCTAATCCTCATAATTAGAAGCCCAGTGTGGTTCTAATCTCCTCCCTCTAATTCTCGAGCAACGATTAGCTCTGGACGGCAAAGCGCTGCCGGATTGTGAAGGCTGCACGCTTGCAACCAAGTAGAGAGGTCGTGCTTTCGGTCATCGGTTCGAGGGGCTATTCATGGGCAGTTCGTGGGATCATTCATCGACGGTTTGAGGGACTCCAAGTACGATCTACACCGACACGATCTTCTTCCGCTGCAACTCGGTGACGGTAACGATCGTGATCACAACCCGTTATGCATCTTCATATTGATCCTGGTTGTGCGTAGGTGTGAAATTTTTCGTTTTCTACTACGTTTCCCTACACACCCCATCCATCCTTTGGGGCGGATCGAATTCGAGGTTATCTTCGGGGACGAGGACAACTTCCAGATCGAGCGACTTCAGTTCGAGGTCGCTCCTTTCCATAGTGGATACAACACAATCTTTGGCAGGCCGGCTTACGTGAAATTCATGGCAGTACGGTCATACGCATACCTACAATTAAAGATGCCAGGACCGAATGGCACAATCATAGCCCGTGGAAGCCCAAAAAGAGCGTTTGAGGCGAAGGTCGCAAGCATAGAACTCGCGGAGGCCACCTTGGCCTCCGCAGAGCTCGAACGAATCAAGCGAAGCATAGATACCTCAACAACAGAGCTCCCGGAAAACCCAAGGACGGGGCCAGTCTTCCAACCAGCCAAAGACACGAAAAAATTCCAGGTACATCCAGAGGACGCCAAGAAAATAGTAACAATCGGAGGAGATCTTTCGAGCAAACAGGAAGCAGAGCTCCTGGCCTTTCTCCGAGCCAATTGGAACATATTTGCTTGGAAGCCCGCTGATATGCCAGGGGTGCCTGCCAAAAAAGCAGAGCATTGCCTAAATGTCTGCAAGGACGCACGACCAATCAAACAAGACCTACGCCATTTCACCACAGAAAAGCGGATGGCCATAGGAGAAGAAATAGCCCGGCTCTTGGCCGTCGGGTTCATCAGAGAAGTCACACACCAAGATTGCCTGGCTAACTCGGTCATGGTATGCAAGAAGAACATGTCCTGGCGCATGTGTGTTGACTACACCGACCTCAACAAAGCTTGCCCCAAGGATCCATACCCTCTTCCACGAATCGATCAGATTATCGATTCCACTGCGGGCTGCGAACGATTATGCTTCCTCGACGTGTACTCCGGATATCATCAAATATGCATGAAGGAATCAGATCAAGAGACGACCTCCTTCATCACACCCTATGGGCCCTTTTGTTACATTACGATGCCCTTTGGCCTCACAAACACTGGAGCAACATATCAATGGATGATGCAGAAATGTTTCCACAACCAGATCGGGATCAATGCGGAGGTCTACATCGACGACATTGTGGTCAAATCTCGTCAGGGTTCCAGCCTCCTCGCCGACCTCCAGCAAACATTCGACAGCCTTTGCAGCTTCAGCATGAAACTAAACCCCGACAAATGCATTTTTGGGGTCCCCGTAGGACAACTTTTGGGATTCATAGTATCCCAGCGGGGGATAGAAGCGAACCCAGAGAAAATACAAGCAATAATCAACCTGAAGCCGCCAGAAACGGTTCAAGAAGTACAGAAGTTCGCAGGATGCGTGGTAGCCCTCAGCCACTTCATCTCTAGGCTAGGAGAGAAGGCTCTCCCACTTTACAGACTCCTATAGAAAGGAGACAAGTTTTACTGGAGCGACGAGGCCAAAGCAGCCTTCGCCAACCTCGAGAAACTACTACAGTCAAACCCGCTCCTAGCTTCCCCGGCACAGTTTGAACCGATGCTGCTATATATATATCAGCGACCACCCAAGTGGTCAGCATGGTGATAGCTATGGAAAGAGAGGAGGCCAGAAAAACCCAGCGGGTACATCACCCGGTGTACTACGTCAGTGAGGTACTAACACCGTGTAAGACACGACACCCACATTATCAGAAAATCGCGTACGGAGTATTCATGGCCGCTAGGAAGTTGCGGCACTACTTCCAGGCCAACCCAATCATAGTGGTCAGCCATGCACCGCTCTTCGATATCATCAACAACAAGGACATCACGGGTCATGTGGCTAAATGGGCAATCGAGCTCCTCCCATTCGAGATCTCATACAAACCGCGCTCGGCGATCAAGTCTCAGGCAATTGCGGACTTCCTGGTCGAATAGACCAAGGTCCAGCAGGTCCCAAAGAGCATTTACCTTGAGTACTGGACAATGTATTTCGACGGGTCGTGACCATGGAGGGACTGGGGGCTGGAGTAGTCCTAGTATCACCAAGAGGCAACAGAATGAATTATGTCCTACAGCTTCACTCACGGGACTCCAACAACGCAGCTGAATACAAGGCCCTCCTCCATGGGCTCCGCATTGCGGCCTCCATGGGCATCCGTCGCCTTATCTGCCGAGGCGACTCCAACCTCGTGGTGCATCAGGTAATGAAGACATTCGACACCAAGGATGCAAAGATGGCCACATACTACGTAGTTGTCCGAGAGCTAGAAGGCAAATTCGACGGCGTCGAATTACACCATGTCAAAAGAAGCGACAACATAGCAGCTGACAACTTGGCGCAAATGGGCGCAGCAAGAGATCGAGTGCCCGACAAAACGTTCCTAGAAATACTGCATAAACCATCGGTAAGAATGCAAGGCTCTGAAGAGATTGGTCCGACCTCTGATCTACTAGAGGCCTCTAATAGGGATGGACCTGAGCCGAGTACGTCGGAAGAAGAAACGAAGAAAAGACCAAGCAAAGAGGTGCTCGCCGTCACTGCAGACTGGACTCAGCCATTGCTGGCATACATGATCAACAACGACCTCCCAGCAAACAAAACAGAAGCCCGATGCATAGTCTGCAGGTCGAAGGTGTACACAGTGATAAGCGGAGAGCTCTACAAGCGCAGCTAAACAAGCGTGTTTCAGCGATGCGTCACAGAAGAGGAAGGAAAGAAACTTCTGCAAGAAATACACTCAGGGGCTTGTGGTCATCACGCAGCCCCGAGGACAATAGTAGGAAAAGCTTTTTGCCATGGCTTCTTCTGGCCTCACGCCATGCGAGACACGGAAGATATCGTCAGGACCTACGACGGGTGTCAATGCTTTGCCAACAAGACTCCCATGCCAGCAACAGCCCTGAAAACAATCCCTCTCACATGGCCATTCACGGTGTGGGGATTGGACATGGTGGGACGACTATCACCATCCCCAGGAGGCTTCAAGTTTCTCCTGGTAGTAATCGATAAGTTCATAAAGTGGATAGAGGCCAAGCCTATGACGAACCCAAAGGCAGACACAGAAGTGAAATTCGTTTCCGGGCTCATACATCGGTTCGGAGTTCCTCACAACATCATAACCAACAACGGATCCAACTTCACGGCCGACGTATTCAAGGACTTCTGCCATAAAAGAAGAATTCACATCGACCACACATCCGTCGCCCACCCCCAGTCCAACGGGCAGGTTGAATGGGCCAACGGATTAATCATGCAAGGATTGAAGGCAAGACTTATCATGCCCTTGATAAGAGCAAAAGGCAATTGGGTTAACGAGCTCCCATCCGTACTTTGGAGCTTGTGAACAACACCAAATAAATCTGTTGGGTACACCCCATTCTTCATGGTGTACGGAGCAGAAGCAGTCCTGCCTTCAGATATAGAATATGACTCTCCATGAGTCCGCTTATACGATGAGGAGGCCTCTGAAGAAAGCCGCAAAGATGACATCTCCGCCAAGGAAGAGGCACACCTCCTCACCCTTGAGCGCACAACAATCTACCAACAGAAGCTACGCCAATATCAAGGAAGGCGCGTGCGGGCACGCGAGTTCAACATCGGCGACCTCGTCCTTCGCCTAAAGCAGAAGCAATGGAAGAACAAGCTTTCCTCCTCATGGGAGGGACCCTACGTGATCCACGAAGTCCTCAGCAATGGGGCCTACTACCTTTGCAACAGAAAATCAGGTCATATCACGTCCCGTCCCTGGAATGCCGAGCATCTCCGCCTTTTTTACACATAAATTAGTATTACGTACTCTGATACATCTCCAACGTATCTATAATTTATGAAGTATTCATGCCATGTTTATGATAATTTTATATGGTTTTGGTGCACTTTTATATCATTTTCATGGACTAACCTATTAACCTAGTGCCCAGTGCCAGTTGTTGTTTTCTGCTTGTTTTTGGCTATTCAGGAAATCCCTATTAAACGGAGTCCAAATGCTACGAAACTTTTTTGTGATTTTGTGGCACCCCGGCTCAGAGCAACCGGTTTACCTTGCATTGCCAGCCCAGAGATCAAGTCTTCTGGCAATACACAACAACTTGGTACAGAAAACAACAGCTTTATTGATCTCTTAGCGGAAACATAGGTTTACATCTTACATGATGAGCGAGGCCAAGCGGCACACACGGTGCGGCTGCACTTATGTACATTATTTAGTAGACATGGCAGGGGCCTCGATGATAAGGGAACTACTACGCGACAGCGGAACGACGGGGTAGCGGAACTCCATTCCACAGGGACACTGCTGGGACACGGCCTAGATCGCGACAAACTGCTCGACATGAACTCCTTGCACGGCTTCTCCTGCATCTGGCATGATAAGCCAGGTGAGTACTTTGAATGTACTCGCAAGCTCACAGCAAACAAAACAAGTGCGGCAAACAATAACAAGGCATTTAACAGATTTAATGCATGAGCATGATGCTACTCAACATGAGATGTGCGTGAAACATTGCCATGGTCTTCGGGACCAACTTACCATCTCGGGGTTACCGCGTAACCACCGTTCATCACTTACCAACGTGATTCTTACTTGATCACATTCATACCTTTCATAGTGATCCTCAATCACTATTTCTGCATGTGCCATCTTGTGAATCTTAGTGTGCAAGTTAATTATTTCTGTTGACCCACGGTGTGACCTACTACGAACTGTGTCCATATCCGAGGACGCGGCTATCGATAGATTATACACTCTGCAGAGGTTTGTACTTTGTACCCACACCACGGAATTCATGGCCTCGTGCTGCCATTCGGGTGGACCAATGACATTCCGACAAAACCAATCTATTGCATGACACTCTCCCGGCCACTCCGACAAACTCCCCTTTGGGCTATGTCCTGGGTGACCCTGATGTCAACATGTGACATTTGCCACCTCTGTGGCTGCCACCGTTGTGGCCAAACATCAAAACTGTCCCAAACGGGGACCTCGGTACCATCAAAACTTGGGTCCTCAAGGTTATGACTGCCTACCGGGCCAGGGTAGCGCCAGAGCACAACCTTCCCTCGTAGGAGGCACCGGCGAGAGGCATGCCAATAGACCGCATTAGGGCCTCCCCATCCAGGCAAGTGTGGTTGCACTGGTGAGCTCGATTCGGTGGCACCATGACTCGATCAACAGCATGTTCAAGTTGGATTATTATCAAGTTTAACTTGAAAAGAAAATGATTCGAGCCATAGTGAATGAATGGGTGCACGGGTCACGGTCATGAATAACAAATGCATCATGTTGTCATATGAGTATATGCCATGATACCTACTGCACACTAGCAAGAAAGCATGTATCCTACTGCATAAATTATCAGTATGACAGATAAAGTTTATGCAATAAGATTTATGTAGCAAATCATTTTAATAGTGAATAAAGGATGAATTTAATTCAATTAAACCAAGTCATTGCAATGCCATCCTTGCATATGAATGTTGTGGCTTGCCTTGGTTCAGAGGAGTGTCACAGTACTCCTGGCCTTCTCCAACACAACTAGGTTCTTCTGAAATTAAATTAAATGCAAAAAAAATGTCACATAACACTGTTTATTGCACCAGAAATTCTCAACAGCAAGAAAAATTCTGACACTTGGCATAAAGAAACTTTGGAATTTTATAAACCAGTAGCAAAAAGAATCAAATCATTTGGACTTATAGATTAAAAGTTATAGCTGGTCAAAGTTGGGTTAGATCTGGTCAAAATCTGAAATAAAAAGAAAAACCAGAAGCGGCCACGTCGAAAGTGTATTCGGCGAATACGCCTCCACTTATACCGCTTCGGGCGGCCGAGTGAGAGGCTGACGAGCGGGACCCGCTGGCAGGGTTAAACAGAGGAGAGGGAGGGAACAGGGGGCGGCGGCGCTGTCGTCGGCGTTTCTCCGGCGAGGAGACGTCGACGATCACCGGAGAGGAGGGGAACAGGACGAGCTCCACGAGACGGTCAAGTACGTACCCGAAGCGCAGGCTGGGGTGGTCGGACGGAGTCGCGGCGATCTTCTCCAGAGATGGCGGCGGCGGAGCTGATCGGAGTCGGCGTTTCCGGCGATAATCCGGTGAGTTCTTGCTACCGTCGTGCTCAGGAGGTTGCTACGGTCTCATTGGTGGCAGTGGTTGGAGCTGAGGTGGTCTATCTTGAGTGCTCGGAGGAGGGGGATCCGCAGCGGTCGCCGGCGAGGTTCGAAGGCCAGAGGCCTTCCCGGCGTTGCCACCAGCTTCTAGAGTTCGATTTGAGGGTGGAGAGGTGGGTTGGGATGGCTAGAACGATCGGGGAAGTGCTCTATTTATAGGAGGAGGCGAGGCAGAGCTCGGGCTCTACCGGAGTAGAGCGGCAGGGCGAACTGGGGGCGGTGAGGACTCGGGCAGCGGCGTGGGGTGAAGCAGAGGAGCACAGGGCGACGCGGTGCACGCGTGCGGCCACAGTGGCGCGCACTACGCGCGAAAAACGGGCACGCGAGCTCACTGTTCCCGCCGCTAGCTCTCGGCCTCTTCCGGCAAGCTGCATTCCGGCGTCGGGGAGGAGCAGGGAGGGGATTGGGTGGTGCACGGGGGTTGGCTGCGGCGCTGAGACATGGAGAGGTGTCGCGGGGAGGGTGGTTGGACGGCGGCCGATCGGACCCGACGGGCAGAGCGCACAGAGCGCGTGCATTGCACCCTGCCCGCATGTGGTCACCGCGTGCACAGGCACGCGGGGTGCTTTCGGCGCTGCCAAACCATGTCCACCGTGAAGTCCTCTCAAAGCTTTGCCTAGAAATGCGCTGGGCTTGCCAAATGGCTCACTAGAGGTGACAAGAGGGAGCTGCAAAGTTTCTGGACAGAAACTTGCTCCAAATGCTGAGGACAAACGGCTAAGATTCTGGGGCTGGTTTTAGGCATTTAAGCATTACTTAGGAGGGTCATTAACTGGTAAAAATTTCAGATTAAAAAGATCAAGGAATAATATAGTTGCTTCACAAAGTGATTTTTCTGTCTAGAAGCAAAAATATTTTCCTAGGCTGAAATTTCCCAAATGACCATGGGATATTTTTGCATGGGAAGGTGAGGCATGACCCAAAGAATATTTGGGAATTTTCTTGGAATTTTCTGGGCAATAAAAATAGGGGTTGCTTAAGAGCTTAGTGAGAAAAGAGGCATTTTCAGAGAGAAAAAGGGTATAATGCCATTAAATAAAAATACCTAATGGCATTATTACGAGAGGGATGAGGTCCAGGGAGGGTTTAAGGATGAAGGAACCCACTTGGAAGAAAATCAAAAAAAAAATTCCAGGTGGTAAGTCCAAAAGAAATGACTGGAAAACCCAAATGCAAATAAAACATTCAATAAATCCAAATAAGTCCAAATAAAAGAAAGAGGCAAAATCCAGGGTGTTACAAACCTCCCCCCCTTAGGATCAATCTCGTCCTCGAGATTCGGTTGCTCAGGAAACAAATATGGGTATGCAGTCCTTAAGAAATCCGCTCTTTCCTAGGTGGCTTCGTCTTCAGTGTGGTGCTCCCATTGGACCTTGTAAAACTTTATAGTTTTGCTGCGGGTGACTCTGTCCATTTCTTCCAAGATTCTCAAAGGTTTCTCCTCATATGTTAAATCCTTGGCCAGCTCTAGTTCTGCCATATTTGCCTGCTTGGCGGGTGGTGCAATGCATCTCCGTAGCTGAGATACGTGGAATACATCGTGAACCTCGGATAGTTCGGGAGGCAATTCCAACTGATAGGCTACTTGGCCCACTTTGGTCATAACTGGAAATGGACCGATGTATCTTGGTGCAAGTTTTCCCCGAGTATGAAACCTTTTAACTCCTTTCATGGGGGTAACTCGGAGATAAGCATATTCACCTGGTTCGAAGTTGATCTGCCGATGCTTTGAGTCATAGTAGCTTTTCTGACGAGATTTTGCCACTTGCAGTCTGTCTCGAATTTCTTTGACTTGCTTCTCTGCTTCCATCATTAGGTCAGTCCCGAAGATTCGGCTGTCTCCTGTCTGAGACCAGTTCAGCGGGGTACGACACTTTCGTCCATATAGGGCCTCAAAAGGTGACATCTTGAGGCTAGTCTGATAACCGTTGTTGTAGGAGAACTCAGCGTACGACAGGCTGTCTTCCCATTTGGGTCCTTGTGCAAGAGCGCATGACCGGAGCATATCTTCCAAGATTTGATTTACTCGCTCTGTCTGTCCATCTGTCTGCGGGTGATACGCGGTGCTGTGCTTCAAGGCGGTTCCCAAGGCTTGGTGTAGGCGTAGCCAGAATGCCGAGGTAAACAAAGATCCTCGGTCTGAAGTGATAGTCCTGGGTACCCCATGCAGACTGACAATCCTGGATACATAGAGTTGAGCAAGTTGATCTGCACGGTAGGTGGTCCTGATTGGAATAAAGTGGGCCACCTTGGTAAGCATCTCGACCACGACCCATATGGCATTGTTTCCTCGTGGTGTTCTGGGTAATCCCACGATGAAGTGCATGCAGATATCATCCCACTTCCATTGTGGAACGGGTAAGGGTTGAAGTAGACTGGCTGGTTTCTGGTGTTCGGCCTTCACCTTGTTGCATATGTCGCAGCACGCGATGTAATAGGCGATATCTTTTTTCATACCTTCCCACCAGAATGTTTGCTTTAAGTCTTGATACATTTTGGTGCCCCCAGGATGAATAGAGTATGCGGACTCGTGAGCTTCCTTCAAAATCTGCTGCTTTAGGTCCTTGAGGTCCGGTACACAGACTCGATCTCGAAATCGGAATGTACCTTTGTCATCAATGTTGAAATATGGTGTCTTCCCTTCTCGTGCTTGGGCCATTATCTTGAGTAACATAGGGTCACTAGGTTGAGCCTTTCGAATTTCATCTTGCAGGGTAGGGGTTACTTCCAAGGTAACCGAGCAGATTGCATCGCACAAGATCGTATTGAGCTGAGCTATTTCTTCTTGAAGTGTTGGGTGCAGACGCTCGATTAATGAGTTTGCGGTAGCCGGTTTGCAACTGAGGGCATCGGCGACCACATTCGCTTTCCCTGGGTGGTAGTTGATACCCAGGTCATAGTCTTTGACCAACTGAAGCCATCTTCTTTGTCGGAGGTTCAAGTCCGGCTGTGTGAATATATACTTGAGACTCTTGTGGTCGGTGTAGATTTGACATCGCTTTCCGATGATGTAATGCCTCCAAATCTTTAAGGCGTGAACCATAGCTGCCATCTCTAAGTCATGGGTAGGATAATTCTCCTCATGGGGTCAGAGCTGCCTTGATGCATAGGCCACGACCTTTCCATCTTGCATAAGTACAGACCCAATGCCACGCCTGGATGCGTCGCAATAGATGTCGAAACTCCGGTAGATGTCTGGTAGAGTCAACACTGGAGCGGTAGTCAAACGGGTCTTGAGCTCATTGAAACTGTTCTCACATGCTTCGGTCCATATAAACTTCTGATTCTTCTTAAGCAGTTCAGTCATTGGCTTGGCAATCTTTGAGAAGCCTTCAATGAGACGACGGTAATAGCCTGCTAGACCCAAGAAACTTCTGATTTCTGTTACTGAAACAGGTGTCTTCCACTTCAGAACTTCGGTGACTTTGCTTTGGTCCACGGCCACTCCCTGAGCGGAAAGGGTATGCCCAAGGAATCCCACTTCTTTTAGCCAAAATTCGCATTTGCTGAACTTGGCATAGAGTTGATGCGCGCGTAATCGTTCCAACACTGCTCGGAGATGTTGCTTGTGCTCCTCTTCACTTTTGGAATATATGAGGATGTCATCAATGAACACCACTACAAACTTATCCAAGAAGTCCATGAATACCTTGTTCATCATGTGCATGAAGAATGCAGGAGCGTTGGTCAGTCCAAATGACATGACTGTATACTCGTACAGCCCGTATCTTGTGGTGAATGCTGTCTTAGGGATATCTTCTTTTCTGATTTTCAGCTGGTGATAGCCGGTGCGCAAGTCGATCTTGGAGAACACTTGAGCTCCGCTGAGTTGATCGAACAAATCATCAATCCTGGGCAGCGAGTATTTATTCTTGATGGTGACATCATTTAGAGCACGATAGTCAACACACATCCGAAGCCTGCCGTCTTTCTTGCCCACGAATATTGCAGGTGCACCCCAAGGAGATGAGCTGGGGCGAATATATCCTTTTTGGAGCATCTCATCCAATTGCTTCTTCAACTCCACTAGTTCAGACGAAGGCATTCGATAATATTTCTTGTAAATTGGTGTTGTTCCGGGTACAAGCTCAATAGAAAATTCCAGCTCCCGGTCAGGTGGCATGCCTGGCAATTCATCTGGAAACACATCTGGGAACTCATAGACCACTGGGACTAGATTCATTCCTGTGGCGATGGCTGCATAAACCATTCCTTTCTTCGGTATGGCTCGACCGGCATAGAATCGAGCGGACTGGCCCGAGGGATTTATTAGCGTGACTTCTCTTGTTGCGCAGTTGATGCAGACCTGGTGTCTTGTCAACCAATCCATCCCCAAAATAATATCCAAGGTGGGAGACTCAATGGATACCAGTGATGCGGGGAGGTTGACTCCATAGATTGATATCGTCAACCCTCGGCATACAATATTTGTCTTGAGCCTGGATCCGGGGGACTGTACCACCATAGTTTTGTCCAAAAGAGTATAGGGAAGACGATGTTGTGCAACAAAACTCGGCGAAATGAAAGAATGGGAATCCCCGGAATCGAATAAAATTGTTGCAGGTATGTCATTAACAGGAAACATACCAATGACCACCTCGGGGACTTCGGCGGCTTCTTCAGCGGAGATATGATGAACTTGCCCTTGAATGTATCTCCGTTTGGGGAATTGCCCAACGTAATTGACTTGAGGTTTCAGGTTGGCTTGTGCCTTGCCGTTCTTGGGACACTGCCTAGCGTAATGCCCAGTCTGTCCGCAGATGAAACAGGCATTGTTACGCTGACAGTCTTCCTTATTCGGCTTGGTGACCACAGTCTTGATCTGACTTTCATTCTTGATGTTCCCCTGCTGCCAGGTTAGCTTGAACTCGAACTAAGGTTGCTGCCAAGTACGAACCTTCTGAAAAACTTGCCCTTCCTTCTTGGGTTCAAACTTGCGTTTGCGGTCTTCAAAGGCAGTCTTATGATCATTAACCAGTTTGTGTTCCCTTTCGGCAATGAGTGCCTTGTTTACCAAGGTTTGGAAGTCGGGGAAATCCAGCATGATGAGTGCACATCGGAGGGTAAGATTGAGCCCTCCGAGGAACCGATCTATCTTCCGTTCTTTAGTGGCCACATCATGAGTGGAGTAACGGGCCAAATGATTGAACTTGTTTAAATATTCACTTATAGTCGAGGTTCCTTGGGTAAGAGTGAGAAATTCTCGCTGCTTGACCTTCATGATGCCGGCAGGAATATGGTACTTGTGGAATTTGTCTTTGAATTTTTCCCAAGTAATCTCGTTTTCAACGGGCCACATCTCTTTGGCATTGTCCCACCATATAGCAGCTGGTCCTTCTAGATAATGAGTGGCGAATGGTACCTTGTCGGCATCTTCGGTGCGAGCAATTTCTAGCTTCTTCTCTATGGTCCTTAATCAATCATTGGCTTCCATCGGGTCCACTGCTTGACTGAAACTCGGCGGCTTGGTCCTCTGAAAGTCTGACAGCTTGGAGTGATTACCATTGTGATTGTTCTGCCCAACCACAGTCTGCATGCTCCTCAAGAATTCCATCAGATCTTGGTTCCTCTTCTCTTCAAACATCCGCATAATATGTTCTGTTGTGGGTGCTTGAGGTGGAGGAGGTGGTGGCTGATATGGTTCCGGAGAATGTCCTGCTTGCCTGGCGGATCGACGAACTGGAGTGTCATCGCCACCATGACAGTTACTGCCACACCTTGTCATCCTATATATGTTTCCCAATACGAAGCATCGAGATGAGCCACATCCATTAGGGGAAAACTAGCAAAATGGGGAGGTGAAGCAACAAACCCGAAAAAGAAAACGAGAAAAGCCAAAGCGAATAACAGAAAGCATCATAATTATACAATACACCATCCAACATACATAGCAGGGTAACAACATGGATAGTACCACTACATGTATACAACCAAACACCACATCATCCTCGTCTGCATGCGACGACCGGGATCGCACTGGCACACTGACGGTCCTGCTAGTGTCTCCTCGGTGTCAGACTCCGAACCGGAACTGATAACGGATACATCCGGAGCAAAGGAAACACGACGACGCTGACGGGAAGGCTCTCCCTCAGGGTCTGGAGCAGGGTGACTCCGCAGCATCGGAGCGGCTAGGGTAGCAAGAAGCATAGCCCACTGGGCTGGGGACTCGTGGGGAGTCACTACCGAAGTGCCTGAGCTACTCTGGGAGGGTGTGGGGATCACTGGTGTGGATGGGGGTAAGGTAGCTGGGGGAACAAGTGATGTGTGGATAAGCAGAGGTGGAGCGAATGCAGATCGAGCGGCAGCTAGCACACCTCGAACACGGGTCAGCTCCTGGGCTAGACTGGTGATCAGAAAGTATCCCGCCGTTATGTAGCGAGACAGGTGACTGGCTGACCGGTCGCACTCCGGATTAATGTAAGGGAAGCGGATCTGTCCTGACTCGTACAGGGACGGATAGAAGTAGAAACCTGGGTGAGTCTGCATCTGAACCTCGTTATAGCGCAAGTCAGTGAGAGCCTCGAATGCTGCAAACTGGACCGCCTGGTCGGGTGTAGAAGCCGTCCCGCTCTTGGTGGAGCGAGTGTACGTGCCCACCACGGTGCTGTTGTGCAGGATGACCTCCGCGTGATACTCGTAAACGCCATCGGCGAGCTTCTCTCGGTACACCTGGTATATGGGGTCATCTCCATCGGGGTAGAGTCGGCGCCACACGTTGGTCAGCAGATGCGGAAAATTGGAAGGTGCCGGCTCAGGCTGGTACGGATAAGGGACTGGTGCCATCTACACTCACAACATTAGCTGGTTAGCATAAAATGCAAACTATATGCATGCGATGCAACACCCAAGTGCACAATCAACCTCAAATCCCTACAGGGGCTAAAACTACCGTTTTCTAACGCGTCGGCTGTCTAGGGTGTCCTACAGTCAGCGCGGCTCTGATACCAAGCGTTGTGGCACCCCGGCTCAGAGCAACTGGTTTACCTTGCATTGCCAGCCCAGAGATCAAGTCTTCTGGCAATACACAACAACTTGGTACAGAAAACAACCGCTTTATTGATCTCTTAGCGGAAACATAGGTTTACATCTTACATGATGAGCGAGGCCAAGCGGCACACACGGTGCGGCTGCACTTATGTACATTATTTAGTAGACATGGCAGGGGCCTCGATGATAAGGGAACTACTACGCAGCAGCGGAACGACGGGGTAGCGGAACTCCATTCCACAGGGACACTGCTAGGACACGGCCTAGATCGCGACAAACTGCTCGGCATCAACTCCTTGCACGGCTTCTCCTGCATCTGGCATGATAAGCCAGGTGAGTACTTTGAATGTACTCGCAAGCTCATAGCAAACAAAACAAGTGCGGCAAACAATAACAAGGCATTTAACAGATTTAATGCATGAGCATGATCCTACTCAACATGAGATGTGCGTGAAACATTGCCATGGTCTTCGGGACCAACTTACCATCTCGGGGTTACCGCGTAACCACCGTTCATCACTTACCAACGTGATTCTTACTTGATCACATTCATACCTTTCATAGTGATCCTCGATCACCATTTCTGCATGTGCCATCTTGTGAATCTTAGTGTGCAAGTTAATTATTTCTGTTGACAGATTGCTGCTATATTTGCATTGTTTGCATATGTTTGCTTGTTTAATATTTCTATTAATGAATAGGAATGTTAAATATGCAGAGGCATTTAGTATGCAATGTTTAATTATAATTTTAGTAATTTCCTACAGTAGAGAATGTTAAGGTTTTGAATCGATTTGTACTAACATATCTCACGAGTTCTTGTCAAGTTTTGTGTGGATGAAATTTTTAAGACTTAGGGGAAACTATCATATGAAAGGAATTGACAAGACACAAGAGTTCAAGCTTGGGGATGCCCAAGGCTCCCCAAGTTAATATTCCAAGAATTCTCAAGCATCTAAGCTTGGGGATGCCCCGGTAGGCATCCCACCTCTCTTCATCATCAACTATCGGTTAGTTTTGGTTGAGCCTAAGTTTTTACTTGTTCACATGATATGTACTATTCTTGGAGTGTACTTTTATTTTTGTTTTGTTTTCTGTTTAATAAAGTCCTTACATCTGAAATTTTGATTTGGAGAGAGTCCTCACATAGCTACTTAATTGTTTAACTACTCACTTATCTTCACTTATATCTTTTGGGAGTAGTTTGTCATTCACTCGCGTGCTTCACTTATATCCTAAGAGTGAATTGTTGAATGAATTGAATATCATAAATCTGAAATTATCCATGTTCCATATGCTTAGTAATATTTTCACATTGGGTTCAGAAAGTAAAATCTATTAAAATTTGGCAATCACAATATTGGTCATTCAAGTAATTCATGAAAGATTAGTATATGGAAGAGAAATTTCACATACAAATATATTATCTTGGACATCTTTTATGATTGTGAATACCCATTAATTATTTTCAAACTTGATCAAATAAGTTGAAGTTGGACAAGGAAGACAACATAATGAGTTATGTTTGGGTATATTTGCATAGAACTTATATTGTTATGGATCCTCCAACATGGGGTGCTTGTTTATAATCTTTGCTGGCAAAAAATTTCTGTACTAAGCGGGAATACTGCTTGTGCATCCAAAATCCTTGAGCCAAGTTTCTTCCATGAGTGTCCACCATACCTACCTATATACGGTATTACCCTGCCGTTCCAAGTCAATTTGCATGTGCCATCTCTAATCATTCAAATAAACATTTGTTTTGTGTGCCTGTACCGCTCATGGAGCGATGGTGCGGTCAATATCTTCCATGCTAAGTGGGTTATTCTCACGACGAGAGTTTATTCACTCGTCTTGCACAAGAGAGGCTGGTATTTGGGATGCCCAGTCCCGTTAAACAAAAACAAAGAAAAATATAATAAAACAAACTCCCCCTGGAAAGTTAGATTGTTTGGAGGGCACCCGAGGATTCGGCTAGCCATGGCTTCTGTTTGTATGGTTGTGGGGGAGTAAACCTTTATCTTTCTTCATGGGAACCGCCAATATTGTGTTTAGCATGGAAGATATTGAAATCCTTTGTCGTGACGTTGACAGGAAAAGCACACCACTCAAAATGTAATTATCTCTATTTTAAGCAATGAGCTCTGGCACATTAGCAAATCCATGCTTCCTTATGCGAAGGGCCTATCTATTTACTTTTCATGTTGAGTCAACTTATTATTCCAACCTCAATTATTCTCCACTTGACAAGCATCATCTGGTGGGGAAAGATCCAAACACATATATCCAGTCAAATATATTTGATCATGAATTATTATTGTTGACAATTATCTCTATGATAAGTAAGTTGGGAGGCAAAACATTAAGCCCCTATCTTCCTCTATGTTCTAAAAATATGCTTTGAGTACTAGCAATCATAGAAGACTATATGATAATTGAGTATGTGGAGCTCTTACTTAGACTTTTTCGAAGATAATATGATTTATAATTGTTTGGTGACTAAGAACATAGGTTGTTAAGTTTCAAGAGAATGCATTGTTTGAACCATAACATGTGAATTGATTGCTACTTTATCATGATGAGTTTTATGAGAAAGAGTTGTTGTTTATGATGCTAGGAAAAGTGATTGAAATTATCATTGATCAAACTTATGCACTATGCTAGCATTCACACTTCATAAATTATTTCTTTTATCATTTACCTGCTCGAGGACGAGCAGGAATGTAACACCCCGATTTTTGGCCCTTTCTTTTTCTTTTGGATTTCTTCAAATTTTTATTTGGAGTTCCTTTTTTCGTGGCCAGGTGGTCTGGAAACCTGGGAAGATCTTCTCTCCTGCCACTTCCTAGTGGCTTGTCACTCTCAAACCTATCCCAAGGCCATGTCATTTCCATCTTAGTCCAATCCCAATATTTATTTATTGGGAATATTCCTTTTTCTATTAAAGAAATAACCCTATTTGCCCTAGGTTGTGAAGCAACCTATATTTCTGCCTTCCACAGAATTCCCAAAAAAATTCTCATAAATTCTTTGGACCATATCTTCCACAAGTATGCCAAAATCCATCCTGGCCTAGTTCAAAAATAATTCAGGAATATTCATTTCCTATTATGTCCAGTATGGCACTTTGTGAAGGAAGTGCTATATATCTTTTCTTGTTTGCCCTCAAAATTTTTGGACACTCTCTCATATCCAAATTCTTGCCACATGACAAAATTAAACTTCATTTGCCTAGTAAATCTTCCTCAGCAAATTTCCAAAGTTTCTGTCCAGAGAGAAGCTTTGTGAAGGAAGTACTAGCTAGGATTATCCAAATGAGTTGAAATTTTTGGAGATCATTTATATGATGAAATAATGACTCTCCACCAAATTTCATACTCATCCAACAATCTATCTAAGCAAACCTTCAAATCTTGGTTTCTGGTCACAATTTCAGTTTGTGAAGCAACTATACTTTATATTGCTTACAAAATTCTGAAATTAATCCAGGACCTAAATATCCCTAAATAATGTGAGCATGCCAAAACTCACATTATTTTGCCAAGCCATTTTCTCCACAATATTCCCCCAAGTTTCTGTCCAGTGGGTATCTTTGTGAAGGAAGTACCATTTTGGTTTATCCAAATGGGATGAAATTTTTATGGAACCTTCATATGCCCAAATGATCACCCTTCACCCATTTTCAGCTCAATCCAAGCAACCATGTGAGTGCTACTTCCTGATCTAGATTCTGGCCAATTTTTTGCAATTGTGAAGCAACTGCACTCTAACCTTGTCCAAATGACCTCAAAATTCACAGGATCATAGTCCTTCCTACCCTAAGCCCCTGAGACATCCTGGTTAATTCTTATCCTGTCTAAGTTGATCACTACTTCAGGCTTAAGTTTGCAACAGCAAAGTTCAGTCGATCCCTCCCATCAATCCACATTGGTTTTCGTCGATCTATCACCTCAGGTAGGACCCACTTAGGAAGGACAAGACGCTAGACATCGTTTGGTTGGCCAGAGTGCACCACGTGCGCCTGTGCACGCGGTGACCACGCGGTCTGGCACGCCGAAAGCGTGCTCTAGACTTCGGGTCCCTCTGCCACCGCCCAAACGCTGAGCTCCCGCCACCGCACCATGTCCTCTGCGTCTCCCCCACTCTCCTGCATCCGCGTGTCCTCTCTGGACCCCTCCCCCTCTCCTCTTTCCTCTCCGGCGAGCACGCCGTCCCGGGATGCCCGCGGCCGTCGTCGCGTTGCACTTGTCCTCTTCCTCCCCGTGGCACCTTTGCACCGGATGAACCTTCCCTAGCCCTCTCTCCCTCGCCGCGCGTGCCCGCGTGCACACTGTCACGCCAGAGGAATCGACCGCGAGCTCTCGTCGGCTTCCGGCTACGACATCGTAGCCGCGGCTATTTAAGCCCGCCCCGAGTCTCCCCGACCTTACCAAGCTCCCCTCCTCCCTCCTCTAGCCCTCCCCAACCACTCAGCCGAGCTCCAGAGCCCCTCCTCACTCCACATGGCCGCCATGGCCGCCGCACTGCCTCGCTCAAATTCACGCAGCCCGAGCTCTCCCTCTCTGCCTTACCACCACCAGAAGACCACCCGGAGCTCGCTGAGCATCCCCATGTCCTCGCTTCATCTTGGAAACAAACCCATGCCCGAAACCAAGATCGGCCGACGGCCATTTCCGCCGGAGCCCATGCCATCGCCGTTTCAGTCCTCCTCGGCGGCCGTGCTGTGCGGGGATGGATGCGGCCCGTCCTCCTGAGCTCGTGGGTAGGTCGCACGCCACGGGAGACGGCCGGAGCCGCCGGCAAACCTCGCCGGAGTCGGCCCTGTCCACGGCCAGGAGCGGGCGATGGAGGTTGAAGACGACATTGGCGACCTGCAGGCGGGCCCCGATCGTCAGTGGCACACGCGGCTGGGCCCAGCCCGTTAAGTGGACATGAATTTTCAAAATACGCTTTGGCTTAAAGAAAGCGTATTCTCCTAGTGCTTCTGCTGAAAGTGCGTTTTCTCTATTCTGAAAACGTATTTCAGCGAAGTACGCTTTCGGTTTAACCCAGCCGGCCGAAACCTCTAAATAGCGGACGTTCGTCCGTTAGCAGCAGAAATTAATATTTTTATTTAAATTTCTGCCTAACGAACGAACGGCCGTAACTCGGCAACAGTAACTCCGAATCAGGTGATTCCAAAGCCCACGATCTCAGTCTGTCGAGCCCGTTCCGATGGTATCATTTTCGTGATGTTGTCACACTCTGAAAATGACCATTTTGCCCCTGCCCTTATTCAGCCCCCTCCGATAGGGAAACTTTTCCGGCGATTTTTTTTTCCGCGAGTGTCTCCGCACTTCTCCCCGGTGTATCCTCCATCCCCAGGCAAGCCACAATAGCCACTTACATGATGGCATTGCAGTAGCCATGGTTTCCACTTGAATATTTAATAATTGTTTGCGCATTTAATTATTTTGTGAATGCTTCGAATATGCTTGTGAATCCATGCTCATTGCTTATGCCATGTTCATTTTCATCTAGTAAGTGTTATAATTAATTGCTAAGGATATTCTTAGCATGTTGTATTCTTGTACTCATATTAGCTGCTAGTGATAATGATATGCTCATATGGATCATTATGGTTTAATATGAAAATACTTGTTATATTCCTGATTGTCATTATGCCATGCTCATTTGCATCCCGTAGAATAAATGAGTAATCATTTTGATGCTATGTTGTTAAATGGTTATGTTGCCCATCCATGGTTACACTGATATCATACTCATATGCATTGTTATTTCATTATGTTGTTATGACTCAGCTCATCACCATTCAAGTTAAACCTGACATTAATCGAACTTGAACAAATCTGTTGGCTGAGTCATGGTGCCACCGAATCGAGCTCACCAGTGCAACCACACTTGCTTGGATGGGGAGGCCCTAATGCGCTCTATTGTCATGCCTCTCGTCGGTGCCTCCAACTAGGGAAGGTTATGTGCGCGCGCTACCCTGATCAGGTAGGCGGCCATAAGCCTTGTGCCCGAGTTGTGTTGTACCCGGGTGTCCCCGTTTGGGACGAGTTTGTTTTGGCCACAACGGTGGCAGCCACGAAGGTGGCGGATGTCACGAGTTGACATCGGGGCGACCCAGGACATAGCCCAAAGGGGAGTTTGTCGGGAGTGGCCGGGAGAGTGTCATGCAATAGACTGGTTTTGCCGGAACGTCGTTGGTCCACCCGAATGGGAGCACAAGGCCATGAGTTCCGTGGTGTGGGTACAGTGTACTAACCTCTGCAGAGTGTGTAATCTATCGATAGCCGCGTCCTCGGTCATGCACACAGTTCGTAGTAGTTCACACTATGGGTCAACAGAAATAATAACCTGGATAATGACAACCCCGGTTCGATGAGAAAAGAAGTTGGTTGATCTTTATGTGGTCAGGCGATGATCACAGGTAGAGATCAATCTCCGTGAGGTCATGTGATGATCACGATGGTATAGTTGATACCGAGCTTGGTTGATCCTGAGGTGATCGTGTGATGATCACGATGGTAAGTTTGTGGTTACAAGATAATCTCCGAGCAGAGTAAGTTGGTCCATGAGACCTTAAATGTCGAACCCCTTGCATGCTAGTGCTAGTATCATCCTGTTCATATCATGAATTATATGTACATGCCATGCTCATGTTGTTGCCATGCTCATGTTGTTGCCATGCTCATGTTGTTCTAGTAGTATCGTGTTCATCTCTGATGATTAACCTGTAAATGCCATGCTGTTGTATGTCTTGATTGTTTTGGTTGCTGTGAGCTTGCGAGTACATTCAAAGTACTCACCTTGCGTGTCATGCCAGATTGCAGGTGATGCCGTGATTGCTTGTTTGTCGAGGATCCCGAGGTTGCGCTCTAGGATACGTTCCAGCCAGAGTCCCTGCGGAGTGGAGTTCATCACCGTTGTCGCCGTTCCGCTGCTAGAAGTTATTCCGCTACGAGTTGTTCCGCTGCTAGCATAGAACTACCTTAGCAGGCAAAGTGTCGCCGTGCCCCTGTAACCTTTGTAATATCGGACCCTTGTACCCCGTTTATTTATAATAAAGAGCTGATTTGTTCTATGCCAAGCAGTGCCGTACTCCAGAAGACTTAAATCTTTGGGCTGGAATACGGGGTGTTCCGGTCTCTCTGAGCCGGGGTGCCACAAGGCTTGGTATCAGAGCAGGTCTGGCTGGAGGACGCCCTAGTCAGCGCGAGCGTTAGAAACCGGTAGTGTAGTGTCTAGTCGGTTTGTTGCATTTGGTTGTTGCATTTGTTTGCTGCATAGCATGCATATAGACTCATTATATTGTCACTAACGGCTGATCTTGTGAGTGTAGGTGGCATCGGTTTCGATCCACTACCTGCACCCTCCAGCTTTGCATACTTGCCCTTTGGTGTTTGGCGTCATCTCTGTCCCAATGGAGTGATACCGAGGTACCTAGTGGTGTCAATCACTTGCAGGATTGATGCACAGGTATCGCACCAATATTTTGTCTTCTGCCCCACCTATCGTTTCGGCGATAGACATGTTTCTACCCCGAATCTTGCCTTCCAACCTGCCGCTTTGGCAACCCTTACTGGTCTTTGTTATCAAAAAAGGGCAATGCCAACAGCCCTGCTTTCCACTGCTATCCTACTCTATCGCACATTCCCTGGACGAGTACGTCTCCCTTCCGTACGCTTGATGATGATGTGGTCGTGACATCCGTGTCTCGCTACATGATCACCGAGTCCGTCCTCATTCCTAAGCCGGTCCAGATGCAACCGGTGCTGATCCAGCGCTAGGTGTAGCTATGTTTACACCAACCGCTCCACACACTGATCCACTTTCATGCACACCGCCACAGCATATTAGATCGTAGTACCGGAGTTCCCTCGAGAATTGTGTGCTTAAGTAGGCATGCATAGTGAGGTGAATAGCTGTGAAATGTGATGTTGATTGTATGTAATCTTAATGCTGTGTGTGCTTTTGTTTTAGTCGTTTCTTTTGGCTTCTTTCTTTGGGCCCTTGGTGTTACCATATTTCCCCTTATGAAAAGTTGCTCATCAACTGACACCGGACTCAAAGAATCAGTAAAGATTTCAAATATTTTGAAGCTCAGCTAAACATTATGAAATTCTCAGCCGACTGCATTATATTGGAAATATCTGATCTGAATGCAAATGCTATCCTAGATTGACCATCAGCATCAAGTTTACCTCAGTGCGCAACCATCACAATTGTAATGAACCAGCTGGAAGACAATTTGTGTGCAAGACAACAGTACATTTCCAGTCAGGGGAATATCAAGGGCATATGTATATATGGCATTCATTCCGCACACTACAGAGAAAAGCTTCTGGTATAAGCAACCCAATCTTCCTCCGCACGCTACCAGGGAAGCTTACGACGCAAGGTTCCGCAGTCTTCCTCGGTACGATATGTGGATAACTTCCAGTGTAAGACACCCAGTCTTCTTCGGTAAGCCACTGCAGAAAGCTTCCGGCATAAGGCACCGAATCTTCTCCAGTAAGCAACCAAGAGAAGAAACTTCTGAGGTACGATACCCAGTCTCCTTCAGCACGCTAGCCCGGCAAAAGCTTCGAGCACAAGCTATTCAGTCTTCCTCAGCACGATACTCTCAGATGGCTTCCAACACAAGCTATCCAATCTTCGTCAGTACGGCACTACCAACAGTCATCAAGACATTACACAGTGATTTGGCAGTATATGGCAGTGCCTCTCAAGGATCAGATCCACAACAATTTTGTCAGGAGCAAGAATCAGTCAGGACCCAAGTGTCTGCCTCAGGAATCAACTGCTCATCTACACACCCTTCCATATATATTGTGGGCATGCTGCCAAGGTCATTCAAGTCACTCGAACGATGATGCAAGCATAATGAGAATCCGATAACCACATGAATTATGTAAGAGGAAGAATATACACCTCAGTGTGATGCAATGTCTGACAACAATCCTGATAGTGGATATCAAGGCCAGCTTCCTCACGCCCGACAAGGTGATATCGTTAACCCTTGTCACTGTCATAAATGATAGACCACAATAGTGAGCTCTATACAAATAACTGTGAACCTGGTATATGATCATGATGAACCCTTGCCTACCTTTTTCCTGGTAACGGCACCACGCCTGTGTTCTGAGCTGCGTTCGGCCGTCCAGGGTGGATGCCGATTTTCTATTTCTCTTGTCAACAACTCGCCCGTGTTCTGAGCTGATTTTCAGTCGTCTCGGGCAGCTGTTGAGTTTCTTTTTTAGCAGCGACCCTATGCTCTGAGCTGTTCTTCGGCCGTCTTAGGGAACTGCTACATTCTTCTTATCAACCCTGCCTCATGCTCTGAGCTGCTTTTCAGCCATCATGAGCCATGGTTGAGTTATTTCAGTAATGTCCCAGATCTGAGTTGTAAAGACCGTTCTGGCGGCTACTGATTTATTTGCCGATTTCTTGCAAAGGATCGGATGATCATTGCCCCACAGTTAGAGCTCGTGAGATGATGAACTTGCCAGTTAAACGTTGCTGCACTACCTAAGGATAAGGATAAGATATGATTGCCGGAATATTGCACCTGACAACACCGATGGTCACACAAAGAATTAAGGGTGCATAAGACCAAGTCCTTTCATCAAGGGATTCAGAAAAAAGAGAACAATACTGAAGAAGCAAGACCGGCAATACAGGTATGATAATCAGTGCAGGAACAACACGGTACGGATACCCAAGACAGTCTGATTCCGTATTGATCATCATGAACACACACCCAAGGGGCCTACTCTGTTTGTAAGGACCTCATATCAAGGTGACAGTCGAATCATCGGTATGGATTCGAGACAGTGGAGCCAGCCAAGGTAATTCAGAACTACCTTCAAGCAGTCAGACTCTGCCAAAAGAACGGCTATGATTCTCAGCATTGTGTTGAACCCGAAGGACATGCATCTACTCGAGTAACCCGATGCAAGGAATAAATGTTTCATGCCCACCAAGGAAATTTGTTCACAACTACAGGGATACTATCAATGCTGGATAGAAGAAGGTCACGTCAATGGGGACATCACTCCCGGACTCATGAAAAATTCCAGCCATGATAATATCAGATAAGCCAGCAGACATAAAAGAATTGAAGTCAGAGTACGGATGAACACATGAAGATAAGACCTGTCAGAATGGGGGATACGGTGAAGCAAACCACCTCAAAGCAAGGCAGTCAAGCCATATGAAATTCAGTGGGAACAATTTATAAAGGAAAAGGATACCCGAGTTGGAAACGGTTTCCTTAAGTCAGAATATTCATATTTGTTCCCTGAGCAACCAAATCTCGAGGACGAGATTTATCGTAAGGGGGTAGGTTTGTAACACCCCGATTTTTGGCCCTTTCTTTTTCTTTTGGATTTCTTTGAATTTTTATTTGCAGTTCCTTTTTTCCGTGGCTAGGTGGTCTGGAAACCTGGGAAGATCTTCTCTCCTGCCACTTCCTAGTGGCTTGTCACTCTCAAATCTATCCCAAGGCCATGTCATTTCCATCTTAGCCCAATCCCAATATTTATTTATTGGGAATATTCCTTTTTCTATTAAAGAAATAACCCTATTTGCCCTAGGTTGTGAAGCAACCTATATTTTTGCCTTCCAAAAAATTCCCAAAAAAATTCTCATAAATTCTTTGGATCATATCTTCCACAAGTATGCCAAAATCCATCCTGGCCTAGTTCAAAAATAATTCAGGAATATTCATTTCCTATTCTGTCCAGTATGGCACTTTGTGAAGGAAGTGCTATATATCTTTTCTTGTTTGCCCTCAAAATTTTTGGGCACTCTCTCATATCCAAATTATTGCCACATGCCAAAATTAAACTTCATTTGCCTAGTAAATCTTCCTCAGCAAATTTCCAAAGTTTCTGTCCAGAGAGAAGCTTTGTGAAGGAAGTACTACCTAGGATTATCCAAATGAGTTGAAATTTTTGGAGATCATTTATATGATGAAATAATGACTCTCCACAAAATTTCATACCCATTCAACAATCTATCTGAGCACACCTTCAAATCTTGGTTTCTGGTCACAATTTCAGCTTGTGAAGCAACTATACTTTATAATGCTTAAAAAATTCTGAAATTAATCCAGGACCTAAATATCCCTAAATACTGTGAGCATGCCAAAACTCACATTATTTTGCCAAGCCATTTTCTCTGCAAAATTCCCCCAAGTTTCTGTCCAGTGGGTATCATTGTGAAGGAAGTACAATTTTGGTTTATCCAAATGGGATGAAATTTTTATGGCACCTTCATATGCCCAAATGATCACCCTTCACCTATTTTAAGCTCAATCCAAGCAACCATGTGAGTGCTTCTTCCTGATCTAGATTCTGGCCAAATTTTTGCAGTTGTGAAGCAACTGCACTCTAACCTTGTCCAAATGACCTCGAAATTCACAGGATCATAGTCCTTCCTACCCTAAGCCCCTGAGACATCCTGGTTAATTCTTATCCTGTCTAAGTTGATCACTACTTCAGGTAAGTTTGCAACAGCAAAGTTCAGTCGATCCCTCCCATCAATCCACAGTGGTTTTCTTCGATCTATCACCTCAGGTAGGACCCACTTAGGAAGGACAAGACGCTAGACATCGTTTGGTTGGCCAGAGTGCACCGCGTGCGCCTATGCATGCGGTGACCACGTGGTCTGGCACGCCGAAAGCGTGCTCTGGACTTCGGGTCCCTCTGTCGCCACCCAAACGCCGAGCTCCTGCCACCGCACCATGTCCTCTGCGTCTCCCCCACTCTCCTGCATCCGCGTGTCCTCTCTGGACCCCTCCCCCTCTCCTCTTTCCTCTCCGGCGAGCACGCCGTCCCGGGATGCCCGCGGCCGTCGTCACGTTGTACTTGTCCTCTTCCTCCCCGCGGCACCTTTGCACCGGATGAACCTCCCCTAGCCCTCTCTCCCTCTCCGTGCGTGCAGGCGGTCGCGCCAGAGGAATCGACCGCGAGCTCTCGTCGGCTTCCGGCTACGGCATCGTAGCCGCGGCTATTTAAGCCCGCCCCGAGTCTCCCCGACCTCACCAAGCTCCCCTCCTCCCTCCTCTTGCCCTCCCCAACCACTCAGCCGAGCTCCAGAGCCCGTCCTCACTCCACATGGCCGCCATGGCCGCCGCACTGCCTCGCTCAAATTCGCGCAGCCCGAGCTCTCCCTCTCTGCCTTACCACCACCAGAAGACCACCCGGAGCTCGCTGAGCATCCCCATGTCCTCGCTTCATCTTGGAAACAAACCCATGCCCGAAACCAAGATCGGCCAACGGCCATTTCCGCCGGAGCCCATGCCATTGCCGTTTCAGTCCTCCTCGGCAGCCGTGCTGTGCAGGGATGGATGCGGCCCGTCCTCCTGAGTTCGTGGGTAGGTCGCACGCCACGGGAGATGACCGGAGTCGCCGGCAAACCTCACCGGAGTCGGCCCTGTCCACGGCCAGGAGCGGGCGATGGAGGTTGAAGACAACGTGAGCGACCTGTAGGCGGGCCCCGATCGTTAGTGGCACAGGCGGCTGGGCCCAGCCCGTTAAGTTGACACGAATTTTCAAAATACGCTTTGGCTTAAAGAAAGCGTATTCTCCTAGTGCTTCTGCTGATAGTGCGTTTTCTCTGTTCTGAAAACGTATTTCAGCGAAGTACGCTTTCGGTTTAACCCAGCCGGCCGAAACCTCTAAATAGCGGACGTTCGTCCGTTAGCAGCAGAAATGAATATTTTTATTTAAATTTCTGCCTAACGAACGAACGCCCATGACTCGGCAACCGTAACTCCGAATCAGGTGATTCCAAAGCCCACGATCTCAGTTCGTCGATCCTGTTCCGATGGTACCATTTTCGTGATGTTGTCGCACTCTGAAAATGACCATTTTGCCCCTGCCCTTATTCAGCCCCCTCTGAGAGGGAAACTTTTCCGGCGATTTTTTTCCGCGAGTGTCTCCGCACTTCAACCCGGTGTATCCTCCATCCCCAGGCAAGCCACAACAGCCACTTGCATGATGGCATTGCAGTAGCCATGGTTTCCACTTGAATATTTAATAATTGTTTGCGCATTTAATTATTTTGTGAATGCTTCGAATATGCTTGTGAATCCATGCTCATTGCTTATGCCATGTTCATTTTCATCTAGTAAGTGTTATAATTAATTGCTAAGGATATTCTTAGCATGTTGTATTCTTGTACTCATATTAGCTGCTAGTGATAATGATATGCTCATATGGATCATTATGGTTTAATATGAAAATACTTGTTATATTCATGATTGTCATTATGCCATGCTCATTTGCATCCCATAGAATAAATGAGTTATCATTTTGATGCTATGTTGTTAAATGGTTATGTTGCCCATCCATGGTTACACTGATATCATACTCATATGCATTGTTATTTCATTATGTTGTTATGACTCAGCTCATCACCATTCAAGTTAAACCTGACATTAATCGAACTTGAACAAATTTGTTGGCTGAGTCATGGTGCCACCGAATCGAGCTCACCAGTGCAACCACACTTGCCTGGATGGGGAGGCCCTAATGCGGTCTATTGTCATGCCTCTCGCCGGTGCCTCCAACTAGGGAAGGTTATGTGCGCGCGCTACCCTGATCAGGTAGGCGGCCATAAGCCTTGTGCCCGAGTTGTGTTGTACCCGGGTGTCCCCGTTTGGGACGAGTTTGTTTTGGACACGACGGTGGCAGCCACAAAGGTGGCGGATGTCACGAGTTGACATCGGGGCGACCCAGGACATAGCCCAAAGGGGAGTTTGTCGGGAGTGGCCGGGAGAGTGTCATGCAATAGACTGGTTTTGCCGGAACATCGTTGGTCCACCCGAATGGGAGCACGAGGCCATGAGTTCCGTGGTGTGGGTACAGTGTACTAACCTCTGCAGAGTGTGTAATCTATCGATAGCCGCGTCCTCGGTCATGCACACAGTTCGTAGTAGGTCACACTATGGGTCAACAGAAATAATAACCTGGATAATGACAACCCCGGTTCGATGAGAAAAGAAGTTGGTTGATCTTTATGTGGTCAGGCGATGATCACAGGTAGAGATCAAGCTCCGTGTGGTCATGTGATGATCACGATGGTATAGTTGATACCGAGCTTGGTTGATCCTGAGGTGATCGTGTGATGATCACGATGGTAAGTTTGTGGTTACAAGATAATCTCCGAGCAGAGTAAGTTGGTCCATGAGACCTTAAATGTCGAACCCCTTGCATGCTAGTGCTAGTATCATCCTGTTCATATCATGAATTATATGTACATGCCATACTCATGTTGTTGCCATGCTCATGTTGTTGCCATGCTCATGTTGTTCTAGTAGTATCGTGTTCATCTCTGATGATTAACCTGTAAAAGCCATGTTGTTGTATGTCTTGATTGTTTTGGTTGCTGTGAGCTTGCGAGTACATTCAAAGTACTCACCTGGCGTGTCGTGCCAGATTGCAGGTGATGCCGTGATTGCTTGTTTATCGAGGATCCCGAGGTTGCGCTCTAGGATACGTCCCTGCCAGAGTCCCTGCGGAGTGGAGTTCATCACCGTTGTCACCGTTCCGCTGCTAGAAGTTATTCCGCTACGAGTTGTTCCGCTGCTTGCATAGAACTACCTTAGCAGGCAAAGTGTCGCCGTGCCCCTGTAACCTTTGTAATATCGGACCCTTGTACCCCGTTTATTTATAATAAAGAGCTGATTTGTTCGATGCCAAGCAGTGTCGTACTCTAGAAGACTTGATCTCTGGGCTGGAATACGGGGTGTTCCTGTCTCTCTGAGCCGGGGTGCCACAAGGAATAAAGCTTGGGGATGCTGATACGTCTCCAACGTATCTATAATTTATGAAGTATTCATGCCATGTTTACGATAATTTTATATGGTTTTGGTGCACTTTTATATCATTTTCATGGACTAACCTATTAACCTAGTGCTCACTGCCAGTTGCTGTTTTCTGTTTGTTTTTGGTTTTTCAGGAAATCCCTATTAAACGGAGTCCAAATGCTATGAAACTTTTTTGTGATTTTTTCTGGACCAGAAGGGACCCTAGAAGCTTCGGGGGAGGATCAGAAGCCAGAAGAGGAGGTGACAAGGCAACAGGGCGCGCCCTGGGGGGTAGGGCGCGCCCTGATGCCTTATGGGCCCCCTCTGGCTCCGTTTCACGTGATTCCAATGCTGAAAATTCTTATATATTCAGAAACCCTTGAAAGTTACCCTAGATGAGTGTTTCCGCCGCCGCAAGCCTCTGACCTGAAGCGATCTCAATCAGAGCCCTATTTCGGCACCCTGCCGGAGGGGGGAAGCCATCACCGGAGGCCATCTTCATCATCCCGGCTGCTTCCATGATGAGGCGGGAGTAGTTCACCCTCGGGGCTAAGGGTATGTACCAGTAGCTATGTGTTTGATCTCTCTTTCTCGTGATCTTGATAGGGCACGATCTTGATGTACCATGAGCTTTGTTAATATAGATGAATCATATGGTGTTCTTCCCTCTCTATGTTGTGATGAATTGAGTCTTAATCTTTGAGGTTTCATTGTTATCGGATTGAATATTGGATTTGAGATCACTTGATGTATGTCTTGCATGTGGATATCCGTGGTGATATTGGGGTATTCTATTGAGTTACTTGATGTATGTTTTGGTAATCAACTTGCGAATTCCCGTAATGACATAGGGGTAATCTAGGCATAAAGGTTGATACATGTTTTCGTCCTACTTTCTCCGATAGGAACTTTGGAGTGATTCTTTGCCGCACGTTGAGGGATTGTTATATGATTCAATTATGTTAGCATTGTGGAGAGATTGCACTAGTGAGAGTATGAACCCTAGGCCTTGTTTCCAAGCATTGCAATACCGTTTGTGCTCACTTTTGTTACTTGCTACCTTGCTGTTTTTATTATTTCAGATTACAAAAACCTATATCTATTATCCATACTACACTTGTATCACCATCTCTTCGCCGAACTAGTGCACCTATACAATTTACCATTGTATTGGGTGTGTTGGAGACATAATAGATTTCTTGTATTTGATTGCAGGGTTGTTTGAGAGAGACCATCTTCATCCTACACCTCACATGGATTGATAAACCTTAGGTCATCCACTTGAGGGAAATTTGCTGATGTCCTACAAAACTCTGCGCTTGGAGGCCCAACAGAGTCAAATAAAGTTGTGTAGTAGACATCATACTCATGCATAAACTGCTACACTTTATCGCATATGTATCTTAGCTCAAAAAATAACAGATTGGTCAAATAAGAGAGGCCTCCTTGGCCCCCTAATTTACGAAATGCTAAAACTCATACATTTTGCTGCAAAGTACTATTTCCATGAATCCCTCGGGATAGACAATCGAGGCCGCAACAAACGTATCTCTTTGCTGTCGGACTCGGGGGCTGCATCGCTCTAAGTGGACCTCCCCGCAGCTCCGCACAAATGCTGCATCGTACGTTCCTTCTTTTGCTATGGACCCGGGGACTGCTTCATCCTTACCGACCTCCCATAGCTGTGTGCTCCGGGGCTGCATCGACGTAACCAATAGGTCGCCCTCAATAGCTGACGAGCAACCTACAGGGATGCCGGAGACTGAATACAAAATTCTGGTCATGCCGAGCCCCACAAAATATGCTGACGGCATTAACCCAAACCAATGAGACCTCTAGTCCCACAAGAGGACTGGGCGCATCAGATCGCCTATACGGCACACAAATATATATATATATATATATATATATATATATATATATATATATATATAGAAAGTCTATTCATCATCCAGGGTGGAGAATAAGTTATTCTTCACTCGAGATAATCTTACGATCATTTCACAAATAAATTACATTTAAAATACCAATAGTTACATTCATATTGATTCATATATAACGACTCACGAAGTCCAAAAGTGCGCAATAATAAAGACATACTGACAACCGCAAAAGAAAAAGTTGCGGAGTATTTCTTCTGTTTTCAGACAATAGCGACTACACGCGGCGATGAAAGTCAGTGGCCGCATAAGAGGCGACCTCCTCAACTTCGTCCAAAAAGCCCTGCAAAGGACGGGACTCGGGCACGGTGGTCACAACGGCGCGGGTTGACACCTCCGGCCGACCGGCTCGCAAACACACCAGTACGAACCGGGCTCCTTCGGTCGCCGCGGCCTCTTGAAGCTGGAGAAGACGCTGCGGAGCCTCGAGAATCCGATCAACCAGTTGAAGTCAGGGCCGCTCGCCAAGCTCAGCACCCCACAAGGATCTCCCCGCCTGTGCCAGTGTCGCATACATCCGCTCAATCAGAGGGGAGACCATGCCTAGCCTCGATTCCAGGCGCTACCTCCATCGGAGGGAAGATCGCTGAACAATAAAGGCAAACAAAGCGGTTGAGCGAAAGACCAAAACTAGAGAAAGGACATATTAACAAGACATGACAGGTCATACCTTCCGAGGCTGCCTCAAGACTAGCTATGCACTCATGACAAATTTGAGGTCTCGGGCGACAAGTCGACCACCCTCTTGAAGGGAAGCGTCCTCAGCGTCCAGGTCCCTAAAACGACCTTCGGCAGCCGCAAGTTGCTTGTGGACATCCTGGATCCGCAGCCGGAGGCTCTTCTTAGCAGCATTTTGCTGTTGTAGTTGGGCACGCAAATCGTTGGTGATCTTCCTGTTCACCTCCAAAAACTCCTGACTCCCCGGAGAGCAGCTTGCGGCAGGCCCATGCCTCCGCCAGCTCGGCAGCAGCAACATCACGGGCAGGGCTCATTTCTTTTCGAACCACACCAAGACGGCGCTTCACCTCGAAAAACTGCTCCTCAGCTACTTTAAATGAATACAACACATTAGAAGGAACCCAGAATGAGGACCGCACTAAAAATACAAAGTGCAGAAGACACACAGAGGTAGTCAGCCAGAGACTGCTCTAGCGCGGAGGCCCGGCGCTGCTCCGCCTCCACCATCCGGCGCAGCTCACTGACCCGCGCCGTGAGGCTCGACCGTTGGTCCAAAAGGGCCTACAAAGAAGGAAAAGGGAAAAGATAAGAACGGAATGTGCAAGTTGTGAACCTCAAGCTCATTGTGCCACAATGTACTTGAGGCTTGGGGGCTACTAGGGGGGCTTAGGGCCCCTACCTTGGTGCCGACCTCTGCCGTACGTCCGATCTCCCCAAGAGCCTCCTACAAGGCCTGAGCGAAAACGCCAGTCTCACGGAGAGCGGTCCTCATTCGGCCTGGCATATGACTAGCCAGACCTTCCTCGTGAGAAGAGGAGGGGACTGAAGAACCACCAGCGAGGCTAGCATCAGAAGCAGACCCGCACGTCGACGGCGTGACCTCCTCGCGAACACAAACCACTGGAGGTACGACGGAACTCCTCAGCTCAGGCTGATATGAACCCGCTGGCCATTCAAAAGCCTAAACGTAGCAAGGCCACTCCCCCGAGGGAAGCAGAATCGCAGGTGAAGGTGGCGGGCGGCGTTCCGTGGTTTTCTTGACGCCGCTCGATGAACTACAAGGAAAGGAAAAATCACATAAAGGCCACAAGAGAAAACACCTCCCAAGGAGGCCGCGGGCAAGGAAACAGTACCTATGCTCGTTTTTCTTCACCCCAACTTTAGGCCTCTGGCGAGGGATCGGTTTGGGCATTGATACGTCTCCGTCGTATCTACTTTTCCAAACACTTTTGCTCTTGTTTTGGACTCTAATTTGCATGATTTGAATGAAACTAACCTGGACTGACGCTGTTTTCAGCAGAACTACCATCGTGTTGTTTTTTGTGCAGAAATAAAAGTTCTTGGAATTGGATGAAACTTTTTGGATATTTTTTATGGAATAAATAAAAAATACTGGAGCCAAAACCTACTGGAGGGGGGCCACTGGCTGCCCATGAGGAACCAGGGCGCGCCACCCCCCCCCCTCTTGGCGCGCCCTGGTGGCTTGTGGGGCCCATGTGGCTCCGCTGACCCTAATCTCGGGCCTATAAATTCACAATTCCAGAGAAAAAATAGGAGAGGAAGTTTTATTGCGTTTCACGAGACGGAGCTGCCGCCACCTCCTGTTCTTCATCGGGAGGCCAGATCTGGAGTCCGTTTGGGGCTCCGGAGAGGGGGATCTTCCGGCATCGTCATCATCAACCATCCTTCATCACCAATTTCAATATGCTCACCGCCGGGAGTGAGTAATTCCTTCGTAGGCTTGCTGGATGGTGATGAGTTGGATGAGATTTATCATGTAATCGAGTTAGTTTTGTTAGGGCTTGATCCCTAGTATCCACTATGTTCTGAGATTGATGTTGCTATGACTTTGCTATGCTTAATGCTTGTCACTAGGGCCCGAGTGCCATGATTTCAGATCTGAAACTTTTATGTTTTCATGAATATTTTTGTGTTTTTTATCCGATCTTGCAAGTTATATGCACCTGCTATGTGTTATGATCCGCATACCCCAAGGTGACAATAATTGGGATTCTTTTCGGTGATTGCCGTAGTTTGAGGAGTTCATGTATTCACTAAGTGCTAATGCTTTCTTCCGGTTCTCTATTAAAAGGAGGCCTTAATATCCCTTAGTTTCCTTATGGCCCCCGCTGCCACGGGAGGGTAGGAGAAAAGATGTCATGCAAGTTCTTATTGCAAGCACGTATGACTATATACGGAATACATGCCTACATTACATTGATGAATTGGAGCTAGTTCTGTGTCGCCCTAGGTTACGACTGTTACATGATGAATGTTATCCAACATAATCACCGATCCAATGCCTACGAGTTTTCCACATATTGTTCTTGCTAAGTTACTACTGTTGCTACTGCTGTCACAATTGCTATTGCTATTGCGGCTACCGTTACTGCTACTGTTACTCTTATTGTTACTGCTATCAAACTATCATACTACTGTGCTACTGATCACTCTGCTGCAGATATTTAGTCTCGGGTGTGGTTGAATTAACAACTCAATTGCTAATACTTGCAAATATTCTTTGGCTCCCCTTGTGTCGAATCAAAAAAATTGGGTTGAATACTCTACCCTCTAAAACTGTTGCGATCCCCTATACTTGTGGGTTACCAAGACCTTTTTCTGGCGCCGTTGCCGGGGAGCATAGCTCTATTTGTTGAGCCACTTGGGATTTATATCTGTTGATCACTATGAAGAATCTGAAAGACGCTAAGACCAAGATCGTTCCCTCTAAGACGAGGGGAGGTAAGGAACTGCCATCTAGCTCTGCATTTGATTCACCTTCTGTTTTGAGTAAACTTGCAACACCACCACCTGCTATTTATTCTGATATGTCGCAAGTTATTGATGATACCACTTCTGCTATGAATGATACTTATGATGATGCTAGTACTATGCTTGATGATGTTGTGCCACTTGGTGAATTTCATAATGAACAACTTGCTAAAGGTAGAGAAATTGAAAATGTTGAAACTCTTGAGAATTATGATTCACCTATTATGCCTAGCTCTCCTACTAGAGTTGAAACACCTGATGAACATTGCTTTGATAGGGAGACAGCTATAGCCATTCTTGCTTGTAATGATAGAGATGAAGTTATAAAACTGCTTGCTGAAATGAAAGAAAAATCTATGAGGGGGAGAATGAAATATGATCCTAAGTTTGCTACATCTCCCATATTTGTTACTGATAAGGATTATGAATTCTCTGTCGATCCTGAGTTAATTACTTTGGTTGAATTTGATCCTTTCCATGGCTATGAAACTGAAACAGTTGTGGCACATCTTACTAAATTAAATGATATAGCCACCCTATTTGCTCATGAGGAAAAAATCCGCTATTACTATATTCTTAAGTTATTTCCTTTCTCATTAAAGGGTGATGCTAAGGAATGGTACAATACTCTTGCTCCTGGTTGTGTGCGTAGTCCCCAGGATATGATTTATCACTTCTCTGAAAAATATTTTCCTGCCCATAAGAAACAAGCTGCTTTACAGGAAATATTTAACTTTGTGCAAATTAAAGAAGAGAATCTCCCTCAAGCTTGGGGGAGGCTTCTCCAATTACTTAATGCTTTGCCTGATCATCCTCTTAAGACGAATGAAATACTTGATATCTTCTATAATGGACTAACCGATGCTTCTAGGGACTACCTAGATAGTTGTGCGAGTTGTGTTTTCAGGGAACGAACTATTGAACAAGCTAAGGAACTATTGAATAATATATTGAAGAATGATAATGATTGGACACTTCCCGAACCACCGCCTAAACCCACTCCGAAGAAGAGGGGTATTTTATATCTCAGTCCTGAAGATATGCAAGATGAAAAGAAATGTATGAAGGAAAAAGGTATTAAAGCTGAAGATGTTAAGAATCTACCACCTATTGAAGAAATACATGGTCTTGACACACCGCCACAGGTAGTAGAGGTAAATTCTCTTATAAAATTTGATGCAAGTGATATTCCTTATAACAAACCTCCTAGTCAATGCTTGTATGAATTTGACAATTATATTATTAAGCAATATCACTTTAATGCACATGTTATGAAACAATTGGAACGAAATGCCTATATGATTGATCGCTTGAGTGACTTGTTATTTAGAATTGGTAATGATGTCAAAGGTGTAAGTAAACATGCATCTATGGTTCAAACCCAATTAGAACAAGTTGCTAAATCTCAAAGTGAATTGCTCAATGAAATGAACAACAATATGAATGATCATGCAGTTAGAGTAATGACTAGAGGAGGTAGAATGACTCAGGAGCCACTTTATCCTGAAGGTCACCCTAAAAGAATTGAACAAGACTCTCAAAGAATTAATGTCGATGCACCTAGTCCATCTAAAAAGAAAAAGAAAAAGAAAAATGATAGGACCTTGCATACATCTAGTGAACCCGAGGTAGAAAAACCCTTGGAGGATAGTAATGATGTTTCTATTTCTGATGCTGAAACACAATCTGGTAATGAACATTCACCTGATGATGATAATAATAATGATGCTCATATGGATGCCCAACCAGATAATGATAAGGAACCGGATAATTATGTTGAAATAGAACCTGCTGTTGATCTTGATAACCCACCTCCTAAAAATAAACGTTATGATAAAAGAGACTTCGTTGCTAGAAAACATGGTAAAGAAAGAGAACCATGGGTTCAAAAACCCATGCCCTTTCCCCCTAAACCATCCAAGAAAAAAGATGAGGAAGAATTTGAACGCTTTTCTGAAATGCTTAGGCCAGTCTTTTTGCGTACTCGTTTGACTGATATTTTAAAGATGGCCCCTTATGCTAAATATATGAAAGACATTGTCACAAATAAAAGAAAGATACCTGAAGCTGAGATTTCCACCATGCTTGCAAATTATTCTTTTAAGGATGGAGTACCTAAGAAACTAGGAGATCCGGGGATACCAACTGTACCATGCTCCATTAAAAGAAACTATGTCAAAACTGCTTTGTGTGATTTAGGAGCCGGTGTTAGTGTTATGTCTTTCTCTTTATATAAAAGACTTGATTTGAATAAACTCACTCCCACTGAAATATCATTGCAAATGGCTGACAAATCAACTGCCATACCTATCGGTGTTTGTGAGGATGTGCCCGTTGTAGTTGCAAATGTTACTATTCTAACAGACTTTGTTATACTTGATATGCCCGAGGATGACAACATATCGATTATCCTTGGTAGACCCTTTTTGAATACTGCAGGGGCTGTTATTGATTGCAACAAAAGCAAGGTCACTTTTCATATCAATGGTAATGAACATACGGTGCACTTTCCGAAGAAACAATTTCAAGTAAATGGTATTCGTGTTATGGGAAAAACTCTGACAATTACTATTGGAAGTTTTCAACTCCCTCTTCCTACTGTCAAAAACAAATATGAAACTCTTATTATTGGGGAGATGCATATCCCCGTTGAGGTAACTTAGTGTTATACAAAAATTCTTCGGTTTCATGTCACTCGGAAATGGTTTGTTAATAAGACTTGATCAACCTTATTAATGGATTCTTTTTGAGAGGCATGTGGTCGATTAATTTAGTAAGCACAACCTTCTGTACCCACTTTTTGTTTTCTGATATTTTTATTTGAATGCAATAAAATGCCATGATTACCCTGTTTTCTGAATTATCCGTGCAATAAAAAAAATGCTCAGAAATGAAAGTGCTCAGAATGCAATAAAATTTTGACATGAATTTTTATATAATATTTAAGAATTTTTGGCACTAAAATCATACCAAGGGGATGCCCCGGTGCCCACGAGGCACCAAGGCGCGCCACCCCCCCTGGCGCGCCCTGGTGGCTTGTGGGCCCCATAGGGACCCCCTCACTTATCCCCTCAGCTCACTTCGTCTCTTCCCTCTAGCAAAAATTCCTGGTAGTTCTCTCTCGCACGTTCTTGCTCACAAACCTGAAATTTTTTATCTCTTTGCTCGGAGCTCCGTTTCCGAAACTGTTTTGGGAGATTGCTACTTGGTATGTGACTCCTCCATTGCTCCAATTAGTTTTTGTTTTAATGGATTATATTTTGCATAATTAGCTGCTCTTGGTGCTACTAAAAATGAGCTTGCATGTTGAATTCTTTGAGTTCCAAGTAGTTTGAATGCTTGATATAGCCTCTAGACATCCATATGAGTAGTTGCTATCAATCTTGTGGAGTTTTATTGATATCATTTTGTGACCCAAAAATTTCAGAAATTTATTCTTAGGAAAATGAATATTTTCCGAAGGAGTTCCTCGAAGCGGAACGCCAAGGGAGTCCTTGGGGACTCCTCGGATAACGACCTCAACATTCCGCGTAGGACGGAGGTCCGGCCATGCGAATGGCCGCACAATGCCTTCATGAACGAAGCCGGATTCTAGCAAGAGTTCGCGCAATTTGTTGCTAATGCCGGACTGACTGACTTCCTCGCAGATGAGTGTGACCAGCACCACATCCTTACAAATTCCTTTGTGCAAAACTTTCATTTTCTGAATAGGCTCGAACCCCCTAAGGTGCGCTTTGATTTATATGGTGAACATCATCAGATACCTCTGGCTGAGTTTTGTGAGATATGCTTGATCCCTTTTGATGGGGAAATAAGAGAGCCTCGACCGGAGGAGTTTGAGGGCTTCCTCCACACTTTAACTGTGGGAGAGACAAGAGGCGTGTCGAGAGCCCAAGCCACTAGCTTGCAGTTTCCCTCCGTTCATTACTTTGCTCTATTCATAGGGAAATGCTTGACTGCCAGAGTGCAAGGTGGTGCGCTATGTGCACCTGACTTTGCTATTTTATGCCGCACACTTTATAATGACAACACTTATAACCTGGGAGCTATCATTGCACGCCGCCTGCACACCAATAGGACTAAGGGTAAAATTCATGGTGGTATTTATGCTACTCGCCTAACGAGACGTTTTAATGTTAACATTCGCCCTCATGATTACTTGTTGCCTAGAGTTTATTTAGATCACCAGTCTATGAGGGACCACCACTTTCTTGATGCTCCTGAGCCTCCTCACCACATTCGTTATAACTTGGTTTTTAGTGAGGATACTCGTGATATTATTCCATTGCATGCACCTGCTTTGTTTGATTCTCATGCCAGGAACGGATATACCGTGATGCCGCCGGACATCATTGCTTACCGGAACGCCTTGGCAGCGGCAGAGGAGGAGGCCCAGGATTGGGATGCTCGGGTGCTGCCACCTTAGCACTTTCACATGGGACCGGATGGCTACTACGGATGGCTGTAGACCAAGCTAGGCCAAAAGCCTAAGCTTGGGGGAGTACGTATCTCTCACCGACATTACATTCATGCTCACACGTTTCATTCCAGTTGTCGATGTTCATACTTTTTCATTGTATAATCCATGTTAGTTTTATTTTCTCGCCTTCTTCTTGTGTGTTTGAAAAACTTTGAGGAAATCCAAAAACATTTCTCGTTTCTTTTTGGTTTTTATTTCTATCTTAATTAGTCATAGAATTAAAAGAAAACCCAAAAAGATTTCCCGTTTTTTCTTTTGCTTGTTGGGAGCTTTCCCGTGTAAATAGTTTTTCTCATTTTTCGTTTTCTTCTTTAATTTGCTTTCTTCAGAAAAACTCAAAACTCAAAAAAAATTCAGTGGGTTTCTCTGAAATTCTTTCCTTTTGTTGAGTCATTGTAAGGAGAAGACCATGATGAAAATGTTGAGTGGCTCTCATTTGCACTATTGTTGATCTAACAAAGAGCCCATATTACCTTGTCTTCTCATTTAAATAAAATGCTTGCAGATTCCAGCTTAGTCCACGGCACACTTGCACTATTTTTATTTTCATATCATTCGGTCGTGCAAGTGAAAGGCAATAATGACGATGATTTGATGAAGTGACTATGGCAAGGAAAGGCGGGTATGAACTCAACTTGTTCTTTGTTTTTGTAAATATGTTTAACTCAGTATCCATGATTCAAGCATATTATGATTAAACATGTTTGTGATGACAATTAGAGATTATAGTTGCTCATGCCATGCTTAATTAGCTAGGAGTGGATAATGATTTATCTTGGGTGTCAACATGCATTAAAATGTTCATGATGTAGTATGATGATATGGTATCCTCCTCTGAATGTTTTGAGTGGCTTGACTTGGCACATGTTCACGCATGTAGTTGATTCAAAACCAACATAGCTTCCACGATATTTACGTTCATGGTTGTCGGTGTAAAAACCAGCAGACCTCGGGGTAGGGGGTCCCGAGCTGTGGATCTCGGATCGGTGGTAACAAGGACAAGGGAGACGATGTTTACCCAGGTTCGGGCCCTCTTGATGGAGGTAAAACCCTACGTCCTGCTTCTGTTTATATTAGTGGAGATGTATCGAATACAGAGTTGACCTACCTCGAGATCGTAATGTGTGTCTAACTTCTAGGGCTAGGTGAGCGATATTGCGTTCTTGCCCCCTATGGGCTAAACCCTATGGCTTATATACACGCCAGGGAGGGTATCTAGGGTTTACAAAGTCGGTATCTAGGAGAGAGGCGGCAGGAGGGATCTTGGAGTATGCGTCAAGTCTTCGGTAGAGACAGTCTTGATCACGCTTCCTGTGTACGTCCTCCAGAGTCCATCTCGATCACGTACGAGGGCCCCTCGGCCCATCCGAGGAGACGGGCCGGCTAGGCTGGCACCCCCAGATCCAAGACACCGTCAGTAGCCCCCAAACTGGTCTTCTATGCCGAGGACGACCTTCTCAATAGACACCACCTCGGATCCGAAGTCTTTGGCTTGATAGACAAGTTCCCCTTCATATTTCATCTTTTCTTTAACGAAGCGCTAACACCCGGGGTCCAGCCGAGCTTGCGCCCTGCCCGAAGAGGGTAGATATCTCAGCCTCGAAGGCTCGTTGTTCAGGTATGAACGGTCCAATCCGGCCTGACAACTTTATCGAAGAGGCTCGCCCCACGACAGGTCGAGCAGTTACTACCTCCCGCCCTCCTAAATCGCGGTTCGAGGCAGCCTTTTACTGGCACGTCCCCTCGAGGCAGAGATCGTGCCCGTTTTATTAGGGATATCATCAAGATTTTGCTTCCCCCCATATGCTCAACGGCATTTTTGATGGGAATAGCGAGTTTATCGGCGTAGCAAGGGGGACTTTTGGCCTTTCACACGCTTATAAGAGCAAAAAGGTGGACAGCGCAATCGACCACGCCCCCATTCTCCCCCTCTACTGCTTCGTCTAGCTCCAGCGCCCAGATCTATCCTGCCCGCCTTTCCTTTTAGCCAGCCCAACCTCCACCACCAGCAATGGCCAACACCCTCAAGGGGCACTGGGGCGGTTCTGTAGTGACGGCCGCGACCATCTCGGAGCTGCGCAACGCGGGGTATCTGAGCCCCGCCACCGTCGCCCGTGCTCCGGCGGCTGCCCAGCTGGTGCCCGCTCCCAACGCCGAGGAGCGGGTGGTCTTCGTCCCCCACCTCATCCGAGGCCTGGGGTTCCCGCTACACTATTTCGTGCGCGGGGTAATGTACTATTACGGGCTGGATTTCTGATGTCTACTACACAACTTATTCTTGTAGACTCGTGTTGGGCCTCCAAGCGCAGAGTTTTGTAGAACAGTAGCAATTTTCCCTCAAGTGGATGACCTAAGGTTTATCAATCCGTGGGAGGCATAGGTTAAAGATGGTATCTCTCAAACAACCCTGCAACCAAATACAAGAAATCTCTTGTGTCCCCAACACACCCAATACGATGGTAAATTGTATAGGTGCACTAGTTCGGCGAAGAGATGGTGATAAAAGTGTAGTATGGATAGTAGATATAGGTTTTGTAATCTGAAAATATAAAAACATCAAGGTAGCAAGTAACAAAAGTGAGCACAAACGGTATTGCAATGCTTAAAAACAAGGCCTAGGGTTCATACTTTTGCTAGTGCAACCTCTCAACAATGCTAACATAATTGGATCATATAACCATCCCTCAATGTGCGATAAAGAATCACTCCCAAGTTCCTATTAGCGGAGAACATAAGATAGAAATTGTTTGTAGGGTACGAAACCACCTCAAAGTTATCCTTTCCGATCGATCTATTGAGCCATTCCTATAATTTTCACAAACAACCCTAGAGTTCATACTAAAATAACACCATATGATACACGTCAACCAACTCTAATGTCACCTAGATACTCCAATGTTACCACAAGTATCCGTGAGTTGATTATACGATATGCATCAAACAACTTCATAATCATAATATTTAATCCACACAAAGAACTCCAAGGAGCACCCCAAAGTTTCTATCAGAGAAAAGATAATGAAAACGTGCATCAACCCATATGCATAGATTACCCCAATGTCACCTCGGGAATCCGCGAGTTGAGTGCCAAAACATATATCAAGTGAATCAATATAATACCCCATTGTCACCATGGGTATTCATATGCAAGACATACATCAAGTGTTCTCAAATCTAAAATATTCAATCCAACAATATCGAAACCTCAAAGGGAAAAGATTCGATTCATCACAACAAGGGTAGAGAGGGAGGAAACACCATATGATCCAACTATATTAACAAAGCTCGCGATACATCAAGATCGTGCCAAATCAAGAACACGAGAGAGAGAGAGAGAGATCAAACACATAGCTACTAGTACATACCCTCAGCCCCGAGGGTGAACTACTCCCTCCTCGTCATGGAGGCCGCTGGGATGATGAAGATGGCCTCCGGTGATGATTTCCCCCCTCCGGCAGGGTGCCGGAAAAGGGCTGTAGATGAGATCGTGGAGGTACAAAAGCTTGCGGCGGCGTAAAAACTCATCTAGGTTAACTTTCGGGGGTTTCTGAATATATATGATTTTTTGGCATTGGAATCACGCGAAGAAGGGCCACAGGGGGCCCACGAGGCACCAGGGCATGCCTGGGGGGCGTGGCACACCCTGGTGGCTCGTGGGGCCCTTGTGGGTCTTCTGGCCACCTCCCGAAGCTTCTAGTGTCTCTTATGTTCTAGAAAAAATCGTCAAAAAGTTTCGCTGAATTTGGAGTTCATTTGATATGGATTTTCTGGAAAACCAAAAACAAGCAGAAAACAGCAACTGGCACTGGGCACTAGGTCAATATGTTAGTCCATGAAAATCATATAAAAGCCATATAAAAGTGCACCAAAATCATACAAAACTATAATAAACATGGCATGAATACTTCATAAATTATAGATACGTTGGAGACGTATCAATTTCCACCACATGGTTGTCGGTGTAAAAACCGGCAGACCTCGGGGTAGGGGGTCCCGAGCTGTGGATCTCGGATCGGTGGTAACAAGGACAAGGGAGACGATGTTTACCCAGGTTCGGGCCCTCTTGATGGAGGTAAAACCTTACGTCCTGCTTCTGTTTATATTAGTGGAGATGTATCGAATACAGAGTTGACCTACCTCGAGATCGTAATGTGTGTCTAACTTCTAGGGCTAGGTAAGCGATATTGCGTTCTTGCCCCCTATGGGCTAAACCCTATGGCTTATATACACGCCAGGGAGGGTATCTAGGGTTTACAAAGTCGGTATCTAGGAGAGAGGCGGCAGGAGGGATCTTGGAGTATACGTCAAGTCTTCGGTAGAGACAGTCTTGATAACGCTTCCTGTGTACGGCCTTTGGAGTCCATCTCGATCATGTACGAGGTCCCCTCGGCCCATCCGAGGAGACGGGCCGGCTAGGCTGGCACCCCCAGATCCAGGACACCGTCAATGGTGCTTATATCCTACTCATGCTAGTATTCAATGTTGATTATTCATAATGCATGATTATGACCGTTTTCGCTCTCTAGCTGGTCGCGTCTCAACCTATTTGCTAGCCTTCACCTGTACTAAGCGGGACTACTGCTTGTGCATCGAAACCCCTAAACCAAAGTTACTCCAGATGAGTCCACTATATCTACCTATATGCGGTATTACTCTGCCGTTCTAAGTAAATTTGCATGTGCCACCTCTAAATATTCAAATGAACATTTGTTTTGTGTGCCCGTACCGCTCATGGAGCGACAGGGGGCGGTCAGTATCTTCCATGCTAAGCGGGTTATTCTCATGATGAGTGTTTATTCACTTGTCCTTGCACGAGAGGGGCTGGTAATCGGGATGCCCAGTCCCATAATCAAAATTGCAAAATAATGAAACAAACTCCCCCAGAAAGTTGTTGGTATGGAGGGCACCCGAGGATTCGGCTAGCCGTGGTTTGTGTTTGTTGGTGGAGGGGGAGTAAACTTTACTTTACCACTTGGGAATCACTACTAATGTGTTTAGCATGGAAGATATTGAAAACTCTCGGTCGTGACGTTGACAGGAAAGGCATACCTCCCAAAATTATACTTATCTTTGATTTAAGCTTCGAGCTCTGGCACCTCTGCAAATCCATGCTTTCCTCTGCGAAGGGACTATCTATTTACTTTTATGTTATTTTACTTTTATTGTTGAGTCATCACCTTCTCAAACAAGCACCAGACCTGAGAGCACTATTGTCATTCTCATGCATTGTGTATAGTTAATGTTGTGTACATCATGACTGGATCTCTTCTACCATGAATTACAATGTTTAGTCGCTGCTTGAACTTTGGAGGTGCTCTACATTTATGTTTTGTGGTCTCAGAAAGGGCTAGCGAGATACCATATTGTCATATTATATCATGATTGTTTTGACAAAGTGTTGACATTTGACATATCTTATTATTGCTCGCTAGTTGATTATGCCATTGATATGAGTGAATATAATTTCTAAGAGTTATCATTTGCATGGTTAGTTCATGATCTTTGCTGAAAATTTGGATACTATTTAAGCATATATATAGATACAAGAACAAAAGAGTTTGTAAAAGTTTTTCTTTATCACTTTCAGTTTGTCAACTGAATTGCTTGAGGACAAGCAATGAGTTAAGCTTGGGGGAGTTGATACGTCTTCGTCGTATCTACTTTTCCAAACACTTTTGCTCTTGTTTTGGACTCTAATTTGCATGATTTGAATGAAACTAACCCGGACTAACGCTATTTTCAGCAGAACTACCATGGTGTTGGTTTTTGTGCAGAAATAAAAGTTCTTGGAATTGAATGAAACTTTTTGGAGATTTTTCATGAAATAAATAAAAAATATTGGAGCCAAAACCTACTGGAGGGGGGCCACTGGCTGTCCAGGAGGCACCAGGGCGTGCCACCCCCCCCCCCCTTGGCGCGCCCTAGTGGCTTGTGGGGCCTATAAATTCACAATTCCAGAGAAAAAATAGGAGAGGAAGTTTTATTGCGTTTCACGATACGGAGCCGCCGCCACCTCTTGTTCTTCATCGGGAGGCCAGATCTGGAGTCCGTTTGGGGCTCCGGAGAGGGGGATCTTCCGGCATCGTCATCATCAACCATCCTTCATCACCAATTTCATGATGCTCACCGCTGGGAGTGAGTAATTCCTTCGTAGGCTTGCTGGACGATGATGAGTTGGATGAGATTTATCATGTAATTGAGTTAGTTTTGTTATTGCTTGATCCCTAGTATCCACTATGTTCTGAGCTTGATGTTGCTATGACTTTCCTATGCTTAATGCTTGTCACTAGGGCCCGAGTGCCATGATTTCAAATCTGAACCCTTTATGTTTTCATAAATATTTTTGTGTTTTTGATCCGATCTTGCAAGTTATATGCACCTGCTACGTGTTATGATCCGCATACCCCAAGGTGACAATAATTGGGATTCTTTCTGGCGATTGCCGTAGTTTGAGGAGTTCATGTATTTCTAAGTGCTAATGCTTTGTTCCGGTTCTCTATTAAAAGAAGGCCTTAATATCCCTTTGTTTCCTTATGGCACCCGCTGCCACGGGAGGGTATGACTATATACGGAATACATGCCTACATTACATTGATGAATTGGAGCTAGTTCTGTGTCGCCCTAGGTTATGACTGTTACATGATGAATGTTATCCAACATAATCAACGATCCAATGCCTATGAGTTTTCCACATATTGTTCTTGCTAAGTTACTACTGTTGCTACTGCTGTCACAATTGCTATCATTATTGCTGCTACCGTTACTGCTACTGTTACTCTTATTGTTACTGCTATCAAACTATCATACTACTGTGCTACTGATCACTCTGCTGCAGATATTTAGTCTCAGGTGTGGTTGAATTGACAACTCAACTGCTAATACTTGCAAATATTCTTTGGCTCCCCTTGTGTCGAATCAAAAAAATTGGGTTGAATACTCTACCCTCGAAAACGGTTGCGATCCCCTATACTTGTGGGTTATCAGGCATTGAGGCCTGTGGCTAGTCCGCCACCCTCGACGAACTCAACGGCTATACAACGCCATCGCCCGGGGGCTCCTTTTCGCTCGACGGCCGCGGGGGCTCTCCACCATCATTGGGGCCCGCCGTTGCGCCTGCGGCCTCCCGAATCACCAAGGAGAGTTCCGACGAGCTTGTGTTGGTCGCACCCGCGGCCAAGGCGCCCTCATGCGCCACACGAGGCCCGGCTTCCTCGGCAGGCGGATCCGTGGGGGGCACCGTTTGCGATCGCGTGACCTTCGCGGTCGGAGAAGCAGCAGGGGCCTCCTCCGTCCTCCTCCGTAAGCCCCTTGGGGTGGAAGCAGCGCCTGTCACAGCCTTGCCAAAGCTTTGGGCTGTCACGCGCACGTGGTCAGCAAGGTACATGGCTGCCTCATGCGAGCGAGGCTGCGGAGGGATCGAAAGGAAATCCCGAAAGGTCTGAGGACAAAGCATAGAAGAGTCAGGACATACGTGAGGTCTGATGCTACTTGTGAGCTGCGTTGGTAATTCCCTGAAGAGGAAGGGAAATGCAGTACAGTAGAGATAAGTATTTCCCTCAGTTATGAAACCAAGGTTATCAATCCAGTAGGAGAATCACGCAACACCTCGTTAGCAGCACCTGCACACAAAACAACAAATCCTTGCACCCAACGCAAACAAGGGGTTGTCAATCCCTCGGCGGTAATTGCAAGATTAAATTGTATGTGATAGATAGATAGATTGAAACAAAAATACAAAATAAAATAAATAAAGTAAAATTGCAGCAAGGTATTTTTAGGTTTTTAATATATGATTTAGATAGACCTGGGGGCCATAGTTTTCACTAGAGGCTTCTCTCAAGAAAATAGCATACGGTGGGTAGACAAATTACTGTTGGGAAATTGATAGAAAAGCAAATAATCATGACGATATCCAAGGCAATGATCATGTATATAGGTATCATGTCCGAGACAAGTAGACCAACTCCTGCCTGCATCTAATACTATTACTCCACACATCAACCGCTATCCAGCATGCATCTAGTGTATTAAGTCCATAAAGAACGGAGTAACGCCTTAAGCAAGATGACATGATGTAGATAAAGTAAACTCACGCATGAATAAACCCCATCTTTTTACCCTTAATAGCAACGATACATACGTGTCATGTCCCTTTCTATCACTGGGATTGAGCACCGCAAGATCGAACCCATTACAAAGCACATCTTCCCATAGCAAGATAAATCAATCTAGTTGGCCAAACCAAATCAATAGATCAGAGAAGAAATATGAAGCTATAATAATCATGCATAAAAGAGTTCAGAGAAAACTCAAATAATATTCATGGATAATCTGATCATAAACTCACAATTCATCGGATCCCAACAAACACACCGCAAAAGTGATTACATCGGATAGAACTCCAAGAACATCGAGGAGAACATTGTATTGAAGATCAAAAAGAGAGAAGAAGCCAGCTTGCTACTAACTATGGACCCGAAGGTCTGTGGTAAACTACTCACGCATCATCGGAAGGGCGGCAAGGTTGATGTAGAGCCCCTCCATGATCGATTCCCCCTACGGCGGAGTACCGAAAAAGGCCTCCAGATGGGATCTCTCGAGAACAGAAGCTTGCGGCGGCGGAAAAAGTATTTCGTGGACTCCCCTGATGGTTTCCCAATTTTTGGGAATTTATAGTGGTGGAGTTAGGTCAAAAGGGGCAGAGGTGGACCCATGAGGCACCAGGGCGCGCCTGTCCCCCCCCCCCCCAAGCGCGCCCTGGTGGCTCGTGGCCACCTCCTGGGGCTTCTGGCCTTCTCTCGAAGCTTCTAGTGTTGGTTATGTCCAGAAAAAATCTCCAAAAAGTTTCGTGGCATTTGGACTTCGTTTGGTATTGATATTCTGTAAAATCAAAAACAGGCAGAAAACAGCAACTAGCACTGGGCACTAAGTTAATAGGTTAGTCCCAAAAAATGATATATAATTGTTGTAAATGTATATAAAAACATCCAATATTGATAATATAACAGCATGGAACAATCAAATATTATAGATACGTTGAAGACGTATCAGCATCCCCAAGCTTAATTCCTGCTCGTCCTCGAGTAGGTAAATGATAAAAACAGAATTTTTGATGTGGAATGCTGCCTATCATATTCATCATATTTTCTTTTCTTTTATAGCATGGACATTTGGACTTGAATGATTCAAAGCAATAGTCTATAGTATGACATGAAGATATAAATACTCAAGCATACTAACAAGCAACCATGTCTTTCAAAATATCAATGCTAAAGAAAGTTATCCCTAGACCATTATGCTCAATCATTGATCCATTCATGAAACACACTCAATATTAGCTACACACAATGCACAAGTATGACAATAATGCTCTCTAGTTGGTGCTTTATAAGAGAAGGTGGAGACTCAAAATAAAAATAAAAATTGCATAAAAGTAAATAGATAGGCCCTTCGGAGATGCAAGTGGAGATTTGCTAATGTGCCAGAGCTCAAAGCTTAAATTAGAGAGATAAAATATTTTGAGAGGCATGCTTTTCCTGTCAACGAAAACGACCGAGAATTCCCAATATCTTCCATGCTAGACACATCATAGGCGGTTCCCAAACAGAAAGTAAAGTTTATTTCCTTTCCACCATTCTTTCACAATCCATGGCTAGCCGTATCCACGGGTGCCCTCCATACCAACACTTTCCAAGGAATTTTGTTGTTATTAATTTTTGATTTCATTGTGGGACTGGGCATCCCTATTACCAGCCACTCTCTTATGCAATGACAAGTGAATAAACACTCATCGTGAGAATAACACACCTAGCATGGAAAATATTGGCCACCCCCTGCCACTTCATGAGCGGTACGGGCACACAAAACGGAAAATTATTTTGAAAATTATAGTTGGCACATGCAAATTTACTTGGAACGGCATGGGAATACCGCATATAGGTAGATATGGTGGACTCATTTGGCACAACTTGGGTTTAAGGAGTTTGGATGCACAAGCAGTCTTTCCACTTAGTACAAATGAAGGCTAGCAAATAGATTGAGAAGCAACCAACCAAAAAGCGAAAACGGTCATAAACATGCATTGAACACAACTAACACCGAATAATGCACCATAAGTAGGATATAATTTATTTGCATAACTATTGACTTAACGTGCATGCATAGGGAATCACAAACCTTAACACTAATATTCTTACTAAATCACAATTACTCACTAACATGACTCACATATTATCATCTCCATATCGCAAAACTATTGCAAGGAATCACACTTATCATATCCAATGATCTATATGAAAGTTTTTATTATATCCCTCTTGAATATTCATCACTTTGGGACCAAATTCATATCTTGTGCAAATTACCATTACTATTGTCAACTCTCAAAAAGATATAAGTGAAGCATGAGAGTGCATATATTTCTTCAAAATTTTAATCTTAACAACTCTCAAAATAATATAAGTGAAGCATGAGAGTTTATTTCTTCAAAATTTTAATCTTATCAACTCTCAAAATAATATAAGTGAAGCATGAGAGTTTATTTCTTCAAAATTTAGCCACCGCCGTGCTCAGAAAGATCTAAGTGAAGCACTAGAGCAACTGCCTAGCTCAAAAAATTTAAGTGAAGCACATAGAGTATTCTAACAAATTATGATAAACGTGTGGCTCTCTCAAATTGGTGTGTCCAGCAGGGATGATTGTGACAAACTAAAAAGCAAACAAAGCAAAGACTCATATAATACACGACGCTCCAAGCAAAACACATATCATGTGATGAATAAAAATATAGCTCCAAGTAAAATTACCGATGGTTGGTAGAAGAAAGAGGGGATGCCTTCCGGGGCATCCCCAAGCTTAGACGCTTGAGTCTTCCTTGAATATTACCATGGGGTGCCTCGGGCATCCCCAAGCTTAGGCTTTTTCCACTCCTTATTCCTTCGTCCATCGTGATCTCACCCAAAACTTGAAAACTTCAATCACACAAAACTCAACAAAACCTTCGTGAGATCTGTTAGTATAACAAAATAAATCACTACTTTAAGTACTGTTGCAAACCCATTCATATTTTATTTTTGCATTATACCTACTGTATTCTAACTTCTCCATGGCTTATACCCCCCGATACAATCCATAGTTTCATCAAAACAAGCAAGCAGTGCATCAAAAACAGAATCTGTCAAAAACAGAACAGTCTGTAGCAATCTATTTAAAAGCTATACTTCTGTAACTCCAAAACTTCTGAAAAATTAGGACAACGTGGGCAATTCATATATAAATACTGTATAAATATTTCAGAATTTTCCGAAGCTCCAATACAGAACCAAAATTCCAGCACTGGACGCAAAAACTTTCTGTTTTCCAAACAGCATCAATTATACTATCTTCCAAATCATCTGAAAGGCTTTACTTGACACAAACACTAATTAAAAACACAAAAACACAATCATAATAGTATCATAAATGTGAAAACAAACAATAACAGAAACAAAAATAAAAATTTATTTTATTCATTGGGTTGCCTCCCAACAAGCGCTATTGTTTTATGCCCCTAGCTAGGCATAATGCATAGTTTCAAGTATTATCATCTTTCAAGTTGATTCCATAAGTGGCCCTCATAATGGATTCATATGGTGCTTTAATTTTCTTCCTAGGGAAATGTTCCATACCCTTTTTTAATGGAAATTAAAATTTTATATTTGCTTCTTTCATGTCAATAACAGCACCTATAATTCGTAAGAACGGTCTACCAAGTATTATTAGGTAAGTAGGATTGCATTCAATGTCAAGTACAATAAAATCAACGGGCACATAGTTCCTATTTGCAAGAATAAGAACATCATTAATCCTACCCAAAGGCTTTTTAATAGTAGAATCCGCAAGATGTAAATTAAGAGAGCATTCATCTATATTGGTAAAACCTAGCACATCACATAGAGATTTTGGAATTGTGGAAACGCTAGCACCCAAATCACATAAAGCATTGCACTCATAATTTTTAATTTTAACTTTAATGGTGGGTTCCCATTCATCATATAATTTTCTAGGAATTGAAATTTCTAGTTCTAGTTTTTCTTCTAACGCTTTCATCATTGCTTCTACGATGTGTTTAGTAAAAGCCTTATTTTGCTCATAAGCGTTGGGTGAATTTAACATGGATTGTAACAAAGAAATGCATTCAATCAAGGAACAATTACCATAATTAAAATCTTTGTAATCCAAGAGAGTGGGCACATCGCTATTTAAAGTTTTTACCTCTCCAAACCCACTTTTATCAATTTTCTTATCAAGATTTTCGCCCTCCGAATTATGGGAACGCCTTCTAGCTAAAGTTGACTCTTCTTCAGTCCCCTTTTCATCAAGTTTCATATTACTAAACAAAGAATCAATAGATGAAACACCAATCATTTTAATATCCTCATCATTACTGCGTTCTAATGATTCCGGCTTAGCTGCCATTTGATTTACTAGCGTAGCTTGCGCATCAGAAATTTTTCCTAGCAAATTTTTAGCAAGAGCAAATTGAGATTGAAGACTAGCAACTTCTTTACTAACATTATCGAGTTGTTTTGCAATATCATCCAATAGAGTAGAGTGTTCTTTGAGTTCCTCGGTAAAAAATTTGTTGTGCTCAAACTGCGTAGTCATGTAATCTTTAGTATTTTTCTCAATTTCGGACACAATTTTATAATAAGAGGTATCATGATAATTTTCACGGGGCATCATGATTAAGTAATCAAGGTAACAAGCAAGCAAACAAGCAGAAAAAGAAAAAGGCAAACGGAAAATATTTTTGTATTTTTGTAAAAAAAAATTAGAAGTGGGGGAGATGAAAACGAGAGGCAAAGGCAAATAAAGTAAATGCAAGGAGATGTAAGTTTTATGTGTAGGTACTTGATAGATGTTGATGATGTCTCCCCGGCAACGGCGCTAGAAATTTTTCCTGCTACTTGTGAGCTGCGTTGGTAATTCCCTGAAGAGGAAGGGAAATGCAGTACAGTAGAGATAAGTATTTCCCTCAGTTATGAAACCAAGGTTATCAATCCAGTAGGAGAATCACCAACACCTCGTTAGCAGCACCTGCACACAAAACAACAAATCCTTGCACCCAACGCAAACAAGGGGTTGTCAATCCCTCGCCGTTAATTGCAAGATTAAATTGTATGTTATAGATAGATAGATTGAAACAAAAATACAAAATAAAATAAATAAAGTAAAATTGCAGCAAGGTTTTTTTAGGTTTTTAATATATGATTTAGATAGACCCGGGGGGCATAGTTTTCACTAGAGGCTTCTCTCAAGAAAATAGCATACGGTGGGTAGACAAATTACTGTTGGGCAATTGATAGAAAAGCAAATAATCATGACGATATCCAAGGCAATGATCATGTATATAGGCATCATGTACGAGACAAGTAGACCAACTCCTGCCTGCATCTAATACTATTACTCCACACACCGACCGCTATCCAGCATGCATCTAGTGTATTAAGTCCATAAAGAACGGAGTAACGCCTTAAGCAAGATGACATGATGTATACAAAGTAAACTCACGCATGAATAAACCCCAACTTTTTACCCTTAATAGCAACGATACATACATGTCATGTCCCTTTCTGTCACTAGGATTGAGCACCGCAAGATCGAACCCATTACAAAGCACCTCTTCCCATGGCAAGATAAATCAATCTAGTTGGCCAAACCAAATCAATAGATCGGAGAAGAAATACGAAGCTATAATAATCATCCATAAAAGAGTTCAGAGAAAAATCAAATAATATTCATGGATAATCTGATCATAAACTCACAATTCATCGGATCCCAACAAACACACCGCAAAAAGTGATTACATCGGATAGAACTCCAAGAACATTGAGGAGAACATTGTATTGAAGATCAAAAAGAGAGAAGAAGCCATCTAGCTACTAACTATGGACCCGAAGGTCTGTGGTAAACTACTCATGCATCATCGGAAGGGCAGCAAGGTTGATGTAGAGCCCCTCCGTGATCGATTCCCCCTCCGGCGGAGTACCGGAAAAGGCCTCCAGATGGGATCTCTCGAGAACAGAAGCTTGCGGCGGCGGAAAAAGTATTTCGTGGACTCCCCTGATGGTTTCCCGATTTTTGGGAATTTATAGTGGTGGAATTAGGTCAAAAGGGGCAGAGGTGGGCCCACGAGGCACCAGGGCGCGCCTGGGGAGGGGGGGGCGCCCTGGTGGCTCGTGGCCACCTCCTGGGGCTTCTGGCCTTCTCCCGAAGCTTCTAGTGTTGGTTATGTCCAGAAAAAAATCTCCAAAAAGTATCATGGCATTTGGACTTCGTTTGGTATTGATATTCTGTAAAACCAAAAACAGGCAGAAAACAGCAACTGGCACTGGGCACTAAGTTAATAGGTTAGTCCCAAAAAATGATATATAATTGCTATAAATGTATATAAAAACATCCAAGATTGATAATATAACAGCATGGAACAATCAAAAATTATAGATACATTGGAGACGTATTATCTGACCTTCGACAAGCAAAAAGGGCAGAAGGTAGGTCGTTGTGACTCACCGGACGGCGCGGATTGGCCCGACTGTATGGCTGAACAGCAACTCCCATATGGATCTCACCGATAGGGAGGCCGGTCACCAGGTGCATGCGGAGCTCCACTTCGTTCTCTGAGATCTCCCGCTTAAGCAAACAACTAGGATCGGTTAGCCCCTCATATTCAAACATGGGGGACGCCCTCCATCCCAGAGGCTGAATGTTCCTCTCTATCCAGGTCTTCAGGATCTGGAGGCCGGAGAGCCCCTTGTCCTGTAGCTAATAAACTGCCTGGATCAGGAGGCCGATTTCCTGGGAGATCTCCGTATTTGAGCTCCACTTCGGCTTTTGCCAGCAGGGTGTATCAGTAAAGTTGGGCATCCCGGCCTTGCGATGATCGTCTGGAATGTCCGGAGCATAGAACCAACTCCATTCCCAGGATTCTGCCTCAGCGCTTGCCTCCAGCTCGAAGTACTTGGAGTCGGAACGAGGGCGGATGATAGCCCCACCACAGGATGGAACCTTGCCCTCCTTCAAGCGGGGAACCACCTCGAAGAAGAACTTCCAGAGGCCAAAGTGGGGGAGGACCCCGAGGAAGCACTCACAGAGGGTCACGAAGCAGGATAAATGCAGCACCCCGCTCGGTGTCAGATGATGCAGCTGTAGCCCGTAATGGGTCAAAATCCCCCTGGTGAAGGCGCTCAACGGAAGGCGCAGGCCGCGGTGAATAAAAGCCGCGTGCACCACAAGTTTCCAGAGCAACGGCCAAGGAACCTTGTCCTTACGAGGAGGCGCCAGCCAAGCCACCGATTTACAGTTCGGCGGCCACCCAACCTCTACTAGTTGGTCCAGGTCATGCCTGGTGATGGGGGGCCGTTTCCAATCGCTGGCCCACTCCGCCAGGTTGGCCAGGACCGGGGGAGGTGGCGATGGTGGACTCGATGATCGTCCTCGGCGCTGGCTCTGACCAGAAGGCGCAGACGAACAAGCCATTGGGTTTTCTGTCATGCCGCTCTCAGAGCTTGGTGGCGGCGAGCGGAAACTTTCTAAGGAAGAAGAACGGGCGGCTGAAGCGGTGTCCCTCATCTCAGATTTATGACAAAGATTCCCCGCAATCTTGCCGACGACGGTAGCGACGCGTGGAGCACCGGCAATGGACTGGGTCGCGGCGGCGGTTGGTCCTTCGACAGGGGGCCTGGGCCCGGCCGGCTGGCCCGTAACGGCCCAACCATTAGGTCATCGGGTCTAACGGTCCTAGAAAAAGAAGAAGCACAGTTCGCGCAGGCCAAGATCAAGGAGATTGGACAACTTGAAGCGACAGGACCACAAGGAGCAACGGAGGCCACACCCAGGAGATAAGAGCCCGCCGGAGGTCTAGGAGTTCACCACCTGCGACCTCCGCCACGCTCGGGGGCTACTGACGGGGCCATGACCCGGGGGTGGCCCACCAGGTTGGATTAAACCAGAGGCCGGATCAGGGCCCGCGGGGCCCAACAGGGGGAGGAACCGACCCGCAGGGATCTTGCTCCCCAAGTCAAGAAGGACGGCAGCCCAGATCGCATCTACCCCCTGTAACCCTAACCTCCACCGCCTATATAAGGGGAGGTCAAGGAGCACCCATGGCATCCAATCTTAGAAGAACAGAACTCTCGGTAGCAACCCAGCCTTCACCATTGTATTCCCTCGCACGAGGAACCCCATCACCATGAATAATAAGAAGAAGCAGGATGTAGGGTATTACTCTCCGGAGACCCGAACCTAGGTAACTTGTGCGTGCGGGCTCCATCCCGGTACTTCTGATCTCGCCAGGAACCCTACCGAGGGATCTGACGGTATTTTGCACCGTCACGGAACACTCCAAATAAATAGCATATGAAATCTCCGATGAGTGAAAATATTCAAATGCGACAATAGTTCTAATTTAAATATTACAATCCAACTAAGTTTTGAAATAAATTAGTTCAAACTTGAATTCAACGGGCACATATGTTCTAGTTGCCCCCTTTAACCACCCACAGATGCTCAATCAGATCTTCCTTGAGCTGCTCATGAGTTGCTCGATGCCAAATTTGTTGATGCATTTGGACAAACTCATCAAACGTGGCCGGATTCTGATGTGGGAGTTGGATAGGATCACCCATGTTCTGAAATTCCAGACCTCCGGCAGCATCTTCACCCTCATCCTCCACGATCATGTTGTGCATGATCACACAACACGTCATCACCTCCCACAAGGTCTTCGGATCCCATTGTTTAGCAGGTCCATGCACAACTGCAAAACGGGCTTGGAGCACTCCAAATGCCCACTCCACATCCTTTCTAGCTCCCTGTCTTTGGGAAAAGTGGGCTCTTTTCTGAGCAACTGGCTCAGAGATGGTCTTGACGAAGGTCGCCCACAGAGGATAGATACCGTCAACCAGATAGTGGCCCATGTTGTACTCATGCCATTGACAGTGTAGTTGCACGGAGGAGCTTTGCCTTCAGTCAACCTAGCAAACAATGGAGACCACTGCAACACATTGATGTCATTGTGAGACCCGGGCAATGCAAAGAAAGCATGCCAAATCCGGAGATCATGTGATGCAACTGCTTCAAGAATGATGGTGGGCTACTTAACATGGACCTGATATTTGCCTTGTAGAGCTTTTTGGCAGTTCTTCCATCTCCGGTGCATGCAATCAAGAGATCCGAGCATACCTGGCCATCCTCTGGATTCCGAGAGTGCCATGAGCCTTTCGGTGTCTGCAACAGTTGGTTCTCTCAAGTACTGAGGTCCAAACACCTCGACCACTGCAGTAGCAAATCTGACCATGGCGTCTCTGCATGTGCTCTTAGGCTTCCGGAGGTACTCGTCCCATGAGTCAGCGGATGTGCCATATGCAAGAATCCGCAATGCATCCGTGCACTTCTGGTAACCAGAGAATCCAATTCTTCCTACGACATCCTTCTTCAAGATGAAGTAGTAATTGTAGCTTCAGACGCCATTGTAGAGGCGATCAAACATATTTTTGCGCATCCAAAAGCGCCGGCGAAAGTTGTCCATGAATAGGGCATCGGGGGCAAAGTAGCCGTCCATCAGTGTCAAATGCCCCCGTGCCCTGTTCTGGTTCAGCACTCGATGACCCTTGATCGATCCCTTGAAATTGACAACATGCTCTTCCGCATGCTCTGCGTCTACAAGGACCGCCTGCATCATCGTCGTTTCATCCGCATAATCCTCCTCATCGGACGACTCAACGTAGTGGTCGTAGATGTACTCCATGTCCGAATCCATTGCTTCAAAGAAGGAAGAAAAAATATCAAAAATTTAGCACGGGCATTTCACCGAACACTTGCCGGGCATGGTCACCCTCTCACGGATGACATCCGCAGGGGCGAATGATACCTGCACGGCGGACGGACGAGAGGTGTCGAACGGCGGCGTAGGCAAGCGGCATGGCGACTGGTTGGAGCGGCGGCGGCGCGTAGGTCCGGCAAGGGCTTGACGGGCGGCCGGGTGGTATATCAGCAGCGTCGTAGAGGGAGGAAGTGGACACAGAGAAAGGGGAAGGGATGGAGACGCGGGGTCCGGGTGGGCCGGGGTGTCGGAGTCCTACGTGGCAGAGGTCCGGACTCCCGCAAAGCCCCCCCCCCCCCCCCCCCCCCCGCCGCCGCTTTCGGTTTGAGGGATTTAGGACAACCGGACCGGTCCGCAGACCGCTCGGTCCGGACGGTTGCCGGCGTTTTGAGGGTTCGCTTCGGAGATGCCCTAAGACATCTATCAAGCTTTTGAAAAAGGGTGTCCTCATGATCATTACACAAGTGAACCTCATGTTTGAAAGGTCAATCTTCTGCAACTCTAAATTTTCTAAGATAGCACTAAAAATATCAGACCGTGTACGGACACCTCATGGTTTGTTTCTCTCCTCATATTAAAATTACCACCGATTAAAGTGGGATAAACACAACCATTACACAGATTCACTTTATCCGTTGTAGAGCTGAACATACATAGAACTTTGTTTCAGTTTCTTAATTTCTTAAGTCCTACTACTTACTATCTTTACTTACTCAACGAATTCAGATGGTTAATTACCCAAAAAGGTGTATATAGCAGTGTACGGTGTAATATCCAAAACAGAAATCTTTCCCTAATAATAAAGCACGGATTGACTCCGTGGGTTCACCGTCACGTAAGTTTTGCAAAAAAGTCCTGTGTTTTTTGATAATTGAACCCACAGTCCTTATTTTAGTGGATCCGAAAAAAAACGTTTCGAGGGAAATAGAGAAGAAGTTAGCGAACAGATTTTTTCGTACGTCATCGTTTGCGTACGTCTGTTTCAGCCCAAGGAAGGCAGCCCACCTGGCCACCCTGCGTGCGTGTATGGAGGACTACGGCCCAGGCTCATGCGGCCCAGGAGAGGAGGCAAAAAGAATTTGGTGCTCCGAGGGATCGAACTCCCAATCTACCAATCACTCACGAAGACTGCAACCAACTGGGCTAGCTCACGCTTTGTGCAGAATTCGTTTTTTTATTAAATAGTACCACCTCGCCCCTTTACAACCTATTGCACTAATTTATATATGCCTGTGATCAGAAATCAACAAGCCGTCTTGAGAATCAAGGGAAGAAGGAGTTAACGAAGGAGAGAAAATCGATAAAATAAAGAACGGAAAAGGCACGGCTACAGGAGAACCGATTAAAATAGAAGGATTACGGAAAAGACATGGCACGCTTCGGAAGAAAAAAGGAAGAGGAGGGATCGGAGAGAAAATTGTGATTAATAGAACGGAAAGAGCGGATAAGACGCGGCAGGCTTCGAAGGAAAAAGGAAGAGATTGGATCGGAGGAGAAAAGCCCTCTAGCGTCGATTTCGCCATGATGAGCACAATGAGGCGCTGCAACCGATCGGGAGCGCCGCCGGGGTCTTACCCCGCTGCTGCGACTCGGCCAAGGCCTCCAGCGCGACACGGCCTCAACGGAAGCGAGGGAGATATTGAGCATTCTCTGCAGCCTTCTGCAGCGTGTGAGCCTTGTGCGCGCGGGGCGAGGCGGTTCTCCTCGGCGCGCACGTACGACAGCAGGACCTTTCCCTCCCCCACGCCTCCATTCTGTCTCTATTTGCCCTTTTGTCACTTAAATTTTGATTTGGTGCACCGCTACAAAAAATAATCAAATGTGACTAACCTATACGAGTGTTCTTGTGGGTACTGGCCAAATCAGAGTACACCTTTCTCCAGTTTGGCCTTGCAAAGTGTGTCCGGATCTGTGAATTAGTAGTCAGGAAAGAGAGAAACCATGGCGTATCTAAAACTTTTTGCAGTTAACAGAGGGAGTGATAAGGGAGAAGAAGAAAAAAAAAAACCTTGCCACCGGAGACGATATCCACGCTATTTTTTGCATTTTGGAGCGATTGAACCATGGCAATTTTTTTGCATGTTGGAGCGATTGAACCATGGCAATCAGAGTGGTACTGCCTAACTCCTCGTCATGCATGTATGAGAAAGAACTTTCAGTGATTGAGTTACTTTATTAGACTTTATGTTGTTCAAGAGATCCTTCAGTATGCTGATGAAAGGAGTTGTGCCAATTCCGAGACCGATCAACAGAAGGATGTCGTATTTCTTGTAATTTTGAGATGGTGCACCAAAAGGGCCATCAAAAAAGATCTTGGGAGATCAAAATGAAGACAGCCAAGTCACCGAGGTTAGTGAAGAGGAGCAACAACAGCAGTTCATATTTTCTCCACTTGCCTGTGTTTTTTCTTACTGATTTATTGTATCAAAAACTGTCCAGTAGTCGATTAACGATAGCACATGTTTTCTGTGTCTTGCATATTTCAGAGGAGAGGCCAACTGCATGTGGGATTTATGAGCACGCACTAATACAATCCCAGCTTTATTGCCATTAATTACTTTTTGGTAGAGTTCTTATCAGCTAAACATTGCTTCTCATTAGGACTTAGCGACGACACAAGACGGTGTAACAAGACAATGTACTGCGAGAGTATTTCACAAATCACAATCTATGAAGAAGAAGACTATGCGCTAGCACTACTACCCCTAATAATGATGCCTTAATGATGTTAGTAGCTACACATGTCTGAAATAAGAGAACTTAAGCCTTGCGGTGCGTTGAGCTTGCAGTTGCAATAAGAGATCTAATCACGTAATATGTGTGATTCATTTTGGTTCAAGACAACCAGTCTTTAAGCTTGTGTCATGTAGTCCATCAACTAAATATATTATATTAGCATGTCTAATTATTATAAGTGCAACCAACAACAGTTTTATTGATTTGAATTAACAAAATGGGTTGTATATTATCCATAATCATTATAGGTGTTATGTTATCGGTCGCTTGATTTGAAGGGCATAATTTTGTCACCCCGTTGCAACGCACGGGCCCTAGCGATGGAGTCCGACACCTGTGGCTGTGTGAGCATCGACGTCGGTGGACATGGAAGCTTCAGGTAGAAGATTTGGAGCACTAGCACCCGGCTAGCCCGTATTCGACCTCGTCAATTTTGATTCATAAGAATCATTGTTTTATCCCGTTGCAACGCACGGGCATTTGTGCTATACTAATAAAGCACGGATTGAGTCCGTCGGGTTCACCGTCGTTTTTTTACATCTGGCCCACGCGCCTGTGTGTGTACGTATTTGAATAAAAAATAGGAAAAGAAAGTTGGGATTCGAACCCTGGTTTGCTGTGAAGATGCCAACGTAGCAGACCAGTCAAGCTAGCCTCGTGGGTGTGCCAATTTGGGCGCTCCTTAACATAAAGAATAGAAAGCAAGCGTACTCGGGCCGAGGGAGTTGGGCGCTTGATGGGCATGGAATGCTGGGCCGAGACGGGCGTTGCGGCCCACGGGAGGGAGTTGGGCGCTTAATGGGCACGGAATGCTGGGCCGAGACGGGCGTTGCGGCCCACGGGACGGACAAGGAGCAGGCTGGAGGCTTTTTCATATTTGTTTACTTATTAAATAGTCCCCCCTTGCTATTTTACATTAATTTTTTGCAATTTATATACGTTCTTAGGTTGTCAGGCATCGAGCTGCTTCGGAAATTAAGCAAAGAATAAGGCGTGAATATTGCATGAGAAATAAAGAAGGAAGGCCAAAGGGAAGGGAGAGAAAGGAAATAGAGGGTAATTATGTGGTAATTAACCGGCTGGCAAATGAGATTCATGATATGCTTGATATAAGGAAAGAAAGAGAAAAGAAATACACACTAATTGTATGAGAAATAAAGAAGAAAAGAGAAAGGAAAGAGAGAGGAAGGAAATATACGGTAATTATAGGAGGATTGAGGGAGGATCCCTACCAAATGGATAGGACGTGCTGGATTTGTGGGCGTCATATTTGGTTGGCATGGAATTTAATTTGAACCAATGGCAGGCATACTGGCCCCATCCATATCTTATGAATAAAAATGATGTGGCATTTTTTTTTCCTACATGCAATCCTCACTAAATTCACATTATTTTTTATTCCGTTGCAGCGAACCCACTTATGATCCTTACTAAATTTGCGCCAACTTTATAACACATTGAATGTTATGTTTGTGCATACTATCCTCACTAAATTTATATCACTTTTTTTACCGTTGTAACCCACGGACATATATGCTATTTTTTATATAAATGAAGGTATAATATTATTTGGCCTCCCATTTGGTATGTCCATAGCGTTTCTCGATACTTAGCTAGGCTATTCAACAGATCGTCTGTCCTGGGCCGCCAGGCCTCTGCCCCGTTCGTCCGTGTTACGTTCCACCAATAAAAAAACAATGCCCTCCCAACCTGTCTGTGCGACCCGGCCCAACAAATCAGACCCACCAGCCCGTTTAGGAGATGAGGCAAAAATAGTTGACCGTGACATGAATCAAACTCGCAACCTCCCCTGTTCTTTGGTGTTGATCGTGACTGGTACTGAACTACTACGATGTAAAATATGGATAGCACAAACACAAGGCGCAAGCATTAGATTGTGCGGATGTGGCCGGGATCTCAAACGCGACCGTTCGCTGGTCTGTGTATGTAGACGATGCAATTCTTTATTGGCTCCAAGCTTAGGTGGAACGTTCGCCGTGTAGTGGACATCGTGACCGACAATGAGAACAAGGATGGGGCGCTAAGTGTGATAATTTGTTTCTCCCGTTGCAACGCATGGGCACTTTTGCTAGTCAAGAAAAGAAATAAACAAGCTAGATTGATATATTATTAGAGTACTTTTTTATACCTCGGTTAACTAGTTATAAGCTGCAAAATAACTTCTTCTAATTAAAACTAAACTTGTTGCAAATCTTCACAGCTATGCCAAGCACTAACTACATCATCCCCTAGCTCCACCCTCAACTGATCCCAACCAAACACTTCAACCTCTCCGTCGTCCATCTCCAGCCGCATCTCGACGAGCATCAGCGGCGGATCCAGCTCCGAAATCTCCACCGATATCGTCAGCCCCCCTAGAGGACAGCGCTGGCACTCCACCCCTTTCTTCCCCACCACGACCACGTACCCGAGCTTCCTGCCCGCCCGGCCGAGCTGCTCCAGCGTCTGCTCTGGCGACGCCGTCGTCACGAACCGCTTCTCTTTGCTCCTCCTGCTCTCGCCGAACAGCCCGGACAGGTCGAGCCATTGCGACGTGGATATGATGTCGAACGCGTTCACTGTCGGCGCCCGGAACGCCAGCGCGCGCTCCGGCTGGCCGTCGAGGAGGCCTTCAAGCTGCGAGTCGAGGCTGAGGGAGCGCTTGACAAACCATGGGTGCGTCCCCGCCAGAGCCTCTACGGCGACGCGGGTTTCCGGGTTCGGGTCGAGCAGGCGGTGCACCAGTCGGCGCGTTGGCGGGGACACCCACGGCGGGACCACGTACTGCCGGCGGCACGCCTTCCGGCACATATCGGCGATATTAGCGTCGTCGAAGGGCAGGCGGCCGGCGACGAGGACGAAGAGCGTGACGCCGCAGGACCACGCGTCGGCCTTGGCGCCGTCGTATGCCTTGTGGCAGAGCACCTCCGGCGCGGCGTAGGCCGCCGTGCCGCAGGCGGTGTGGAGGTGGCCGTCGTCCCGGAGCGAATCTGGGAGCGCCGAGAGACCGAAGTCGGAGACCTTGAGGTTGCCGGCGCCGTCGAAGAGGAGGTTCTGCGGTTTGACGTCGCGGTGCGTCACGCCGCGCGCGTGGCAGTGGGCGAGCGCCACCGTGAGCTGCACGAACACGCGCCGCGCGGCCTTCTCCGAAAACCGGCGGCTTGGAAGAGCGGCGAGCCTGGACTGAAGGTCCCCGCGGGGGGCGAGCTCCATGACGAGGTAGATGCTGCCGCGAGTGGCGAGCACCTCGTGGAGGCGGAGCACGCCCGGGTGGCGAAGCCGGCGCATGACCGCCACCTCCTGGAGCACGCGAGGCACCATGCCCTCCGTGCCGATCACCTCCGCCTTGTCGATCACCTTCACCGCCACCGGCTCGCCGCCGGTCACCCTGTGCGCGAGGTAGACCTTGGCGAACGTGCCGCGGCCGAGCAGACGGCCGAGCTCGTACTTGCCCATTAGCGGCGTGCCCCTGCTCTTCTTGCTCGTGCCGTTCATGGCGTACGTCCACACGCACAGCGGCACGTACGTACGTCCGGGTTAGCTGGAATTGTAAGAGCACCTGAAGGTTTGGTCTGTGGGTGTAGTAGATGCAGCATTAGGTGACGGTGTTGGGTTTTATATGGGTGAGTTGTCTGGCTGTGTAGTTGTTTAGATAACTAGGGTTAGGGCTTTGTTAACCATGGTTAATTCTAGCTGCGTTGGTATATTTTCCCTCTGCCAGGAAGATGGCATTTCGAACGATTTTGATGGCATTTTTGGTTGTGTGTGGGATGGCAGTTTCTTCAGAGCGACATGGCATTTTCTGGGAAGATGGCAGTTTTTCAGACTTCGTCCCATAAAATGTCATGTCGCTCTTCAGAAACTGTCATCCCACGTATATACAACTAAAAATGCCATAAAAATCGTTCGAAATGCCACCCGTTCCTGGCGAACGTTCGCCAGATACGAGTCCTTTTTCTAAACACAAACTGCTTTATTCAGATAAGATTGATATAATTGCAGTTTTATATAACGGATTTTGCAAGAAAGAGAAAAAAACAATCCCTAACACCTATGAGTAGCCATAGACGAGAACCACCCACACCTAGAAGAACATCGTTGTAGCAAGGACCATCTGTGCTGCCACGAGGACTCCACCAAGTGGAATCCTCCTTTACGTTTTGTAAGCCGATTGAGCCAACGGGCTGTCCGGAATTTGAATCCGATGAGCTTACCTTGGCTATGATGGCAAAGTCCTTGGATCAGCAAGATCTCCATTGGCGAAGAAAAAAGTCATCGACCGCGACCGTTGGGAAGGAAGAACATTAACCATCTTGCAAAGGAGCCACACACACCAACTGACAAAATCTGAAAAGAGCCCAAAGATCCGGAGACTCAAACTCTCACATGCCCTTCGTCAACGCTGGATTGGACGGCGTCGAGGTAGGGAGAGACCGGAGAGACCTTATTCCAACACGTCATCGCCGCCACCACCTCATCGATATCGCCGGGGAAACAATAACCTAAGGAGGAAAAACGGAACGGCCGGACGGATCCCCACTCCTCTTGCCTCCAATGAGGCCGTCGGACGGGAAAGAGGAGGGGGGGCGGTGCAACAGCGTGGGAGGCAGTTCTTGCGGCGGCTAGGGGTGAGAAACAATCAGGCTACCTTTTTTCTTTGCGGGCTACCTTTCGTAAGGGCCTTTTACTTACAAAATCAGAACCAAACCTTTTACTATATTCTGCTTGTATAAAAAAATAGTAGTATTTTAGTCCAATTCAATGCTGCCAATTTTTGTGCCTCATGGCACCCACAATAATGATTTTTTTGGCCCAAAACTTGAGTGTAGATGACCAAAATAGGCCTGACATTATTCTTGTTTTCTTACTTACTTACTTATAAAGCTTATGTAATGTTCTGTATAAGATTGCTTCCAAAGTGGTAGCCAACCGTCTGAAGGAGGTTTTGCTAGAGATTATTTCTACGTAGCATTCTACCTTTGTCCCTGGCCGCCTTATCACTGATAACATTATTGTGGCGTATGAATGCCTGCACTTCATGAAGAGAAATAAAGCATTAAAGCACCGTCACTGTGCGCTGAAGCTCAATATGATGAAAGGATATGACAGGATTGAGTGGCCATATCTGGAGGCCATCATGAGGAAATTGGGTTTTTCAGAAAAATGGGTAACACTGGTTATGAGCTTTGTGAACTCAGTTTCTTACTTAGTTTCTTTGAATGGTAAAATGCTTCATGAGTTTGTTCCAACCAAGGGTATACGGCAAGGAGATCCAATCTCACCCTACCTTTTCCTTTTAGCAGCAGAGGGCCTTTCAGGCCTCCTCAAATCCAGAGATCAGTCGTCTCAACTGAGTGGACAACAAGTGGCCCCCTCGGCGCCATCGGTTAACCATTTATTGTTTGCGGACGATAGCCTGCTGTTTTTTAAGGCGAATGGTGTGGGAGCGACAGAGGTTTCAAACCTGCTCGAATCATACTGTCAAGCTTCAGGACAGAGACTTAACAATAGTAAGTCGTCTGTTTACTTCAGTAAAGGGTGCCCAGATACTATCAAGAACGAGGTAAAAGGGGTGTTGAATGTGCAGAATGAGACATTGAATGAGAAATACCTCGGAATGCCATCTGATATTGGGGCGTCAAAGACAGGTGTGTTTAAGTATCCGAAGGACATGCTATGGGGGAAAGTGAAAGGATGGATTGAGAAATTGATCTCGGCAGCGGGGAAAGAAATTTTGATCAAATCTATCGCCCAGGCTGTCCCGGTGTATTCCATGTCTTGTTTCAAGTTGCCAAGAGGCTTATGTGAACACTTGAGCAAGCTAATTCGGCAGTTCTTTTGGGACAGCAAGGAAGGGCAACGTAAAAGCTGGGGTAGCGTGGAAGGACATGTGCCAACCAAAGCGTTGTGGTGGTCTTGGGTTCAGAGATTTGGAGCTCTTTAATATAGCCTTACTGTCGAGGCGGGTATGGAGGATCCTAGCTTCACCTGAAGCATTAAGCTCACAACTTCTGAAGTCAATTTACTTCCCCAAGTCTACTATTCTGGAGACCGAGCTGGGCTCTCACTCATCACGGGTATGGAGAGCAATTTTGGAGGGTAGGGACGCACTCAAACATGGAATCATTCAAAGAATTGGCAATGGAGCAACTACTAGGGTAACAAAATTGGATCCAAGGGAATCAAATATGCGGCCCCTGGTATGTCTAGCCCCGAACCCCCCCCCCCCTCGGTCTATGTTAACGAGTTGATTGATCACACTTCCGCATCTTGGCGAGTTGATGTGCTTCAAAAGTTCTTCCTCCCATCGGATGTTCATGCTATCCAAAACATGCCATTATGTACAAGTAACATCAATGACTTATGAGCATGGCAGTTTGAGAGATCGGGAGCTTTCTCTGTTCGTTCGGCATACAGGTTACTTGCTTCTATCAAGAAGAACAGGGAGGAGGTGCAGGAGGGCCGAGTTGGCTCATCAGATAACACTTATGAGGAGAAAGGTTGGACATCATTATGGAACACTCAGGTCCCGGCAAAGATCAAAGTTTTTCTTTGGCGTCTTGCTAGACATTCATTGCCCACAGAGGATGTCCGTCATCATCGCCATATGAGTAACGCAGACAATTGCCAATTATGTGGTTCAATGGACTCTTGGAAACACTCGCTTGTGGAATGCACATCAGCTAGATGTGTTTGGGCTCTCGTGGATGAGGACCTATCGGAAAAACTTATTAAGATGAAAAATCCGAGTGCGAAGAGATGGTTGTTTATGCTCCGGGATTCACTACCGCATGCCCAGTTTGTCAAGTTGGCTATGACTTTGTGGGCGATTTGGACCGCTCGGACAAAGGCTATTCATGAACAAATATTCCAAAGCCTGATTTCTACTCATTTATTTGTTCAACGGTTCATCAGTGAGCTTGACTCCATCAGTACGATCACGACTATAGCAGCGACGAGACGCTCTCCTCGTACTGCTGCGCCAACCTCCTGGAGGCAGCCGGAGGGAGGGTTCTATAAAATTCATGTAGCGGGAGACCTTTTCGTGGATGGCAAGGCCGGTGCGTCAGCTGCAATCTGCAGGAGCAGAGATGGCAGATATTTGGGATCTTCTTCTATTGTTCTGCATGGCACCACTGACACGGCAACATTGCAAATCCTAGCATGCCGCGAAGCTTTATCATTATCTGAAGATCTCTCTATCTCTAAGATTGTCATTGCATGTGACTCCAAGATAGTGGTGAATGACATCTTGGAGGGAAAAGGAGGCAGATATGAGGCTATTGTTAGGGAATTCAGTACTAGGGCTAGTAAGTTAGATAGTTGTTTTGTTACCTTTGAAAGTAAAGCTTTGAACTATGAAGCTTGTTCACTTGCCAAACACTCTTCTTTGCTTGATCAGGGACGCCACTTGTGGCTAATTTCTCCGCATGACCCCTCTTGTATTCCCATGAACATCCACATTGATCAATAAAGTGTTGGCAATTCTCAAAAAAAAACTTACTATTGTCACTACTAATTATCACACACTGAGCAACCAAGATCATCAAGATGTAAAATGCCCAATGATCCAGCTCCCAGGATTCCGACCATGACTTTACACGTAGGCTTCCTGAATCACTATCTTGATCATCGTGATTTCAGCTTCACTTTTTCTTCGCCCCTTGTTTTCTTCTGCAAAACGCCCTAGTTATTAAGGTTATAGAAAATGTTATATATTACAAAAGCTTCCTGAAATGTCTGCAGTGGAAAACCCTAGTCGCCCTTTCCCGTGGGGAAGACGAACCTTCACCATCAGATCGGCCTAGCTCGCTTAATCTCAATCGTCTACATGGCAAGGCGCGAGCGAACACGTACATGCCAAGTTTTGGCCCATAGGTCATTTCGTTGGGCCAAATCCGATGTATGAGTCCTTCCAATTTTTTCCAGGGCGGCGACTTGACAAAAAAATTCAAGGGGTTCGGTCGAGTCCTAGACAGGTCACTAGCGGCCGAATAGTTTTTCAAGGAGGCCTTGATGTTCGAGGAATCTTGCAGGAAAGCCCTCGAGTATCCCGAGAATGAAGAAGGGCCCCGGAGCGTGCGAAGCTTTTTGCAGAAACCACCCGAAAGATTAGCAACATACCAGGAAAAGCCCTTGGGTGCCCAAAAACCTTATTGGCACCCCAAAATACTGGTAATCAAAGAAAGGCCCGGATATTCTAAAAAAATCCTTAGAAAATGGTACGAAAATCCTAAAAATGCAGGGAAGCTCCACAAAAGTTCCAGAGAAATATGGAAATGACCGGAAAAGGGGGAGAAACATATCTACCACCTAGAAAAATGTGGCGATGTCCCAGACCCCGTTCCAAAAATACGAAAATTGCGAAAACCAAAAGAGGCGACATGTAACGGTGGAGCCTAATTGGGCTGGCCCATGATAGCGAAGCATGTGCGCCATCTTGAAATTCTTAGCCGCGTGAAAGGAGTGGGGGACGCTATTGTAGATGAGAGCGGGTAGTCACTTTGGAGTACAGGCACATCGAGCCTTTTTTAGTTCAAAAATTTAAAATTTTATGGCTCAAAAAAAATCAAATTTTCTGCACGTGCATATATAAATGTGTAGTACATATGTACGAAGTTTCATCAATATATGAGATATACAAAAAAGACAAATACATGCACAAAGATGGGCTTGTTTTTGTTGTTGTTTTTGGGCAGGAATTTTGTCTTTTTGTGTAGCTACCATATTATTGAACGAAAATTAACTGGTATGTAGAGAACATCCGTATGTATTCCTGTAAAAAATTCAACATTCTTGAAACTTTTAAATACCATTCTTTAAACTTTCAAAATAAAGTGCTCCAATACATCCGTGCTCCAAAAAACTGCACTCAATACACCCGTGCTCCAATACACCCATGTTTGGGCGGGCTATCGCACTACGACGCTGCCCTGGAGCCCTTGCGATTTTCTTTCGCTTCAGTTTTTCCCCCAGTTTTCCAGATGGTTTTCCTCAAGAAAACGGCTTCTTGATTAGTTCTACATAATACTTTTATTGTTTCCAAGACAAAAAATTTCAGATATTCAAAATGTGTGCAAATTCAAAACAATCACGAACTTCATGGGTTCTCAAATTTTAAATGTTCACGCATTTTAAAAATGTTTGTAAATTTACGAAATCAAGTTTTTTCTTATGTTCTTCAGTTTTCAAAAATGTTGATGCAATCCAAAAAAATGTTCAGGAGTTTAAAATGTTCATGAAATTTAAATCTTTAGTTATTGTTAAAATGACCCAATAGTTTAGAAATGCTCACATATTTCCAACAATGTTTGCAAATTTTCAAAATGTTTTATGAATTTTAATAAAAATACTCCCTCCGTCCCATAATATAAGAGCGTTTTTCAAGAGTATTTGCCTATTTTAAAAATTATTAACTGATTTAGAAAATGCTCATGATTTAAACAAGGGTAGAAGGAAATTACTAAAAGAAAGAAAAATGGGAAAAGGTAAAAAACAGAGAAAAAACCAATATAAAAATCAGTGGACAACAATGCTATTGTACAAACTGTGACCCCGTTGTCGCTCCTACTGGGCGCACCACTTGGCGTGTTCCCGTACCACAAAAGTGACCCTTTCAGCCCCCCCCCCGGGGGGGGGGGGGGGGGGGGGGGGGTAACCATTGGTTAGTTGGACCCTTCCTATAGGATGCTCTCTGTCCTTCTAAATGTCGGTTTGACGCATTGGGCTGGGCCCTTTAGCGCTAACATGTAGCGAGTGATTGCCTTCTATAATGAGCGAATTTCAGTGTTTTTTGTTTTACTAGATTTTGCTCGTTTTTTTTCTCTTCAAATAAATATTAATTTTTATTTATTTTTAAAATTTGAACATTTTTGAAATTTCATAATTTTTCTAAAACATTTTTTGAACATTATTTATTTATTTACTTTGAATTGTTTTTTAAAACTCTAAACCTTTTTAAAACTTTATGAATATATTTAATTGTGAATATTTTTAATGAAATATTTTTTTAAGAAAATAGAGAACATTTTGAAAAGTAAACAAAAAAGAAATAGAAAACAAAAAAAACTAGTAGAGAAAACAACAGAAAAGAAAAACAAAAAACTGGCCAAGAATGTTTTAAAACACACTACCTGAAACCAGAAGAAAAAAAAACGCTTGTGCAGTTGGGCGTCCCGCCGAACGCACACCTATGCGAATAGTCGGCAGTTTTGCTGCAGCTAGCGGATGTAGGAAATGGCCGCTTTTGGTGGAGTGAGTGCCAAATAAGTTTCTCCATTAGAGAGATGCGGTTTTGACCATTTTCTTGGAGCGGCAGCAGCGCAATCCATACGTGATCTGCTCCGCTCTCGTAGCAGCGCTGGCGCCGGCGCGTGCTTCGCTCCTAACCAGCGGTCTTCTTCTCACCCGCCGTCCTTAACTCGTTTCCCTTGTCCATTCGAACCTCCAACCCTGACCCAAGCATCCTTTGAAATGATCGCATAGCAGGATGAATGGAGTAGCGGACTGATGGCGAGTAAAGCAGCGATCGGTCGTGTGGATTGGCCAAGGTGAGATGCATAGGTACGAATACGATCTTGTGATACAGCGGAGGATTTGCTTAAATTGCTTCTTGTGTCGGATGCCTGTGACATGTTCGATGGAATGCCTGCTGGGACCTCTTCTCAACTTTGTGGGCTGCTTGCGGTCGATTCATATCGTATTGGTTCTGCGCATAAATTTGATGCTTTCTTATACTCATATCTCACCGTCTCACCTACTGATTACTGACCTCAAATCAAGCAGGATGATAATTTCTTGCTTGTTTGCTGAGAAGGCCCTTCCATTTCTGACAACCACATGGGTGGTAGTCTGAAACTGGTACAGTAGCTCAAATGCAAAATTACTTCTTCCCCCTTTTGTCATGTTTGGCAAATCTTTTGCCTTGCCTCAGAAAAAGAAATGTTTGAAGTGCCGAGTGCTGGCCACATACAATTCGTAACATGTTGTATACACAATTTGAGATGAATGTACACAAGTCTTAATTTATTCTTTGTTTAACTTCTGCCAATATGTTACAATCTTTGTGTACAACACTACAACTGCACATATTGCATGTACCGTAGTTTCACCACTTGTACGTGAAAAATCTGTCCATCCTCTGTTGCTCAGTCAGGGAGGCTGTTTATGCAGTCACCACCTTATTCTACATATGCTTTCTGGACTTGATACAGAAAAACTTATTCTCTTCTCAATTCGATCAATCCACTGAGCTGAGCATCTCTCTAGATCTCATATGTCATTCCCACCCGCAGCAGTCTATTATGAGGGATGCATGCGATCTTCTCTGGTTGCCTGAAGTTCTTCCTCATGAAATTGTAGGCATAGTCTACTATTATTTTCTTCACTAAACCGGCATTTTGCTCTGCCACCACGTTAGTTTCTCCTAGCAGATGGACAACACCATCATCCATTCCTCTCTGAATAAACTCTATCTCATCCATGCACCTGTGTGGTGGACAAGCAGTGATTCCATCTGAAAACCTTTTTGGCAACCTTGCATCTTGAACTTCAACAGAAGGCTCCATTTTATCTCCTGATTCTTCGATCGCGTTATCTTCCCCCGCAACTGCAAGGGAATGACTACTTTGGCTGTAGAATGATTCTTGATGGATGAATTGCTTCAAGTGCCCAATGAGCAAGTTCTCGAACTCTCTTGGATCTTCTACTTTATCGTTGTAGCCATAGCGCACCACACATCGGAATACCCTGTATTCTCTTGGCTCCACATATCGGAAGAGGAATCGTTCGTGTGTTTCTATATTGCTGATTGGTATGTACTTTATTGACATAATCACAAGAACTGAATGGATGGACGGTACTTTTTCTACCAAATGAGGCAGTATGGGTGGGATCCCTTGCACGAGCTCTGAGTACAGAACGCCTATTCTTGGAAGTCTAGGAAGATTTCGCTTTGTTGCCAACTCTGCCACATAGTTGTTTGACACTTTGTTCTTGAGCTCATATTTGTACCGGTGAACATGAACATAGTGCCATGTGCCCATTATAAGCATCAAAATTGCTGCGAAACCTAGTGGCAAGTAGCCACCTTCTGTAAATTTGTAGAATGCTGAGGATAAGTACGTGAGTTCTGCACCACCAAATATTATTGGAAAGAGTGCAATCCATATCAGACTTGTCTTCCATATTATGGCCATGACCAGTGTGACAAGAAGTGTTGTTATGAACATCACAAAGACGACAGCAATACCTGCATATACGACGAATATATGAATATCATACAACTGATACTTTATTACTGAAAATGACAAACTGAATTTTTTATTGTTACTTCTTTGATTTTATAAGAGTAAGTTAACAGGTCACGATGCCATTGAAATTTAGAAGAATGGAGTAATCTGGTATATTTTAGCAAATTGTTATGCTATTCAGACATTGTCATATCTTACTTAGAAACTAGATTATTGCTGCATTCATAATGTTCATAAGATGATTTCACTCTTTCTGGTTTTGCAGCTTAAGAAGTAACACTAATAGCATATTAGTGAGTAACATACTGCTTGCCAAAAATCTAGTCAGACAATGAAGGGCGAACATCATGTTACGAGCAACTTCAGTGCATCTGTGTTTTTTTTTTTTTGAGAAAACGCAAAAGAGTTTGCGTTTCATTTCATTGAACAGGAAGAGAACAGCAGTACAGGTACAACCTCCCAGGAGGAGGGACACACGCACACACACCATCGTCCTCACCAAACAAGCAGGTGAGGAGGTGCCACCAACTACAGACTGCAACGACGAAAGGTCTTGCCTTGTCCAGCCTCCAACCATGAATGGCGAGGTAACTAGAATCGGAGCTTCAAGGCCGCGTCACAGCCGTTGCCAGGCGCTTCCGAAGAAGACCACATCTCCAGGGCTGTCCGGGCCAACGTACCTTCCACCCATATGTGCCTAGGAGATGGGAGGTGGATGGCAGGACCCAGCAGAACTAGCGAAGCCATCGTCTTGGACATGCCGGCGCCGGCGTACATTGCGCCCCAGACGCCCACGCTCTATGATGCAGCCGTCATCACAGCATCGCATTGCCAGCAAGCCTCGCCAGGAAGACCGGGGAGGCCACCATCTCCAGCTGCCGCATCGGGGACTCCAAGTGCGACCCAAGCAACGCCTTCAAGAAGGGAACGGCATTGAGACGCTGCTGCTACATTGTCCAGTGACCTGGACCAAGGGTTTCCCCTGGTGCTCGAGGAGAGGGTCCGGTCGGGGCCATGACAGCGCCTCCATGGAGGTAACGGCACCCTCAGGTGTCGCTGTTGTCAGCGCAGGCCATCGCCTCACAGGGATTTTTTGCCCCGGCCCAAGACCAGAACCCCAAAGACCACCGAAGCAGGTCAGGCAGGAGACGAGGAAGCAGATCGCCGGAGAGCACCACCAGCACCGAGAGGGAAACCACGTATCGTCGTCGATGTAGGTAAGCACCGGCCAGCGCAGAGCAGCAGCCGCCGGATGGCTGCCAAACAAGGCCAGCCACCGTAGGGGGACGGGTCGAGCAGGGCTAGTGGCGCCGTCGCCGGGACCTGCCACCTGCACCTTGCCACCGCCGACCATGGCCGCCGCCACGCCGGCCCGCAGCCTCCGCCACCCAGATCTGCCGGGGCACAGCCAAGCAGCAGCAGCCGCGCCCCCACAGGGCCGCACCGCGCGCGTGCTCGCCACGCCAGGTCCAGAGGCTCGACCCTCTGGATCTGGGGTCGCCGAATGAAACCCTAGGCCCGGAGAAGCACAGCTCCGTCAGCCTCGTCGAGCCCCACGCTCGAGGGGGGAGGCCGCCTGGGAGCAAAGTCCCGCCGCCGTCGGATCCGCCAGGGCTTTGCCCGGCGGGGGGCACCGGCGGCGGCAGGGGGGGAGGAGGAGGGGAGGGAGCTCTCGAGGGGGGCGCGTCGCCTCCCGAGTCGCCCGTGGGGAGGGCGACGCGGGAGGGGGGGAGGGGGGAGGATTGTTCCTGTACTCTGTGTTTTTTATTTGAAGTTGCACAACATAAGACCGGAATGAACTACTTACAAAAATTGATAAAGGGGTCACGGAAAACCAAGAGAAATTTCACGAAGCAGGTGCTTAAGGGAATAACAGAAGCATGATATATCTCGATCATATAGCTGAAATGATCTTTAGGTAATGGATTATTTATTCCTTTCTTTATATAGAGTCAAGGCGTTCCTTACCGCCGACCGGCAGGAGGTGTCGGCAGTACGAGGTAATGTGGGAGAGAGACCCCGCTCTCCCGGAGGTAATTATGCATACTTGGACTGAGATGGGTGCTATGCTAAACTTGGGTGATATTGCGGTCGGGCTGGGTAATATGATGAAAAAACTACAAGAATGGAGTCGCAAAAAAATTGGTAACGTTATCAAGGAAATTAATAAGTTTCGCTCATGTTTGGAAGAGCTTATGTCTATGAATGCAGACAGGAAGGAAATTCGGGAGGCCACCGACCGGATGAACGAACTCCTGTACAGGGAGGGAGGAGATGCTCTGGATGCAGAGATCTCGTGTTGCATGGTTGTGGGAAGGTGACCGCAACACACGGTTTTTCCATCAGAAAGCAGTATGGCGTGCACGAAAAAAATCGCATAAAGTCGCTTGTTGATGATGCAGGAGTGACACACAAGGATCATGATTACTGCCGATGCAACTCTCTGTTCGGATCCGGTGATTGACTTAATTAATGCCCGTGTCACTGATAATATGAATGATGGCCTGTGTGCAGAGTTCACAGAAAAGGAGATAGCTGATGCATTGTTCCAGATAGGGCCACTCAAAGCGCCGGGGCCAGATGGTTTCCCTGCTCGTTTCTTTCAGCGGAATTGGGCAGTCATGCGAGACCAAGTTATTGCCGGGGTGAAGGAATTTTTTCGCACTGGTATTATGCCTGAAGGGGTGAATAATACCTCCATTGTTCTCATCCCTAAGGTAGATAACCCCGAGAGGCTCACAGAGTTCCGGCCTATCAGTTTGTGTAACGTCATCTACAAGGTTGTCGCAAAGTGCCTGGTAAATCGCTTGCGTCCTATTTTGGATGATATCATTTCACCAGCGCAGAGTGCCTTTGTCCCGGGGCGAATGATCACTGACAATGCGCTGCTTGCTTTTGAGTGCATTCACTTTATTCAGCAGGAAAAAGACCCGAACAAAAGTTTTTGTGCTTATAAGTTGGATTTGTCTTATAAGTTGGATTTGTCTAAAGCTTATGACAGGGTTGATTGAACCTTCTTGAAGCGGATGATGCAAAAGATGGGTTTCGCTCGCAATTGGGTGGACTGGATTATGACATGCGTCACCTCGGTGAGATATACAGTTAAATTTAATGGGACCCTCTTGGATTCATTCGCACCGTCGCGTGGGCTTCGGCAAGGTGATCCACTCTCCCCGTTTTTATTCCTTTTTGTGGCTGACGGACTCTCGGCTTTGTTGAAGGGTGGAGAGGAAAAAGGTGACTACACACCGCTAAAAGTGTGTCGTAGAGCTCTGGGTGTTTCTCATTTGCTCTTTGCAGACGACACCCTACTGTTTTTTAAAGCAGAAGAGGAACATGCCGATAAGGTACAGGAGGTGCTTACCACATATGAGAGAGCAACGGGCCAATGTATAAATCCAGCGAAGTGCAGTGTACTGTTTGGGAAAGCATGTCCAGAGGAGAGGATCCGAAATGTTTTGCATGTTGATTTGGTCACTTTTGAGGAGAAGTACCTGGGGCTACCCACTCCGGACGGGCGCATGAGCAGAGGTAAATTTCAGAACTTGCAGTCAAGGCTTCTAAAAAGGATTATCGCATGGGGAGACACCCTGTCACTTGCAGGCAAGGAGACTATGATCAAAGCCGTGGCGCAGGCGATCCCCACTTATATTATGGGTGTCTTTAAGTTGCCTATGTCAGTATGTGATGATCTCAACAGGATGGTACGGAATTTTTGGTGGGGTTCTGTTGAGGGCAAACGGAAGACTCACTGGATGGCGTGGAATAATATTCAGGCACATAAGATGAAAGGAGGGTTGGGATTTAGAGACTTTCGTCTCTTTAATCAAGCCCTCCTTGCGAGGCAAGCGTGGCGACTTTTAATAAATCCTAACAGTCTATGTGCGCAGGTGTTGAAAGCTCGGTATTATCCGGAGGGGTGTCTCGAGGACACGGTTTTTTTCCGGGAACGCCTCCCCCACGTGGCAGGCCATACAATATGGCCTCGAGCTCCTGAAAAAGGGCCTAGTGTGGCGTGTGGGCAATGGGCAAAGCATCCGTATCTGGGATCGTTGGCTGCCCACGGAGCCGACGGGCCAGCCCATCACGCGGCAGGGGACTTGCAGGCTCCGACGAGTGGCGGACCTGCTTGATGCGTCCGGCGCTTGGCGCATGGACGTGTTGCGACAGTATTTCCTCCTGGCGGACGTGGACTCCATCACCATCATCCGCACGTCACCGCGCATTACCGACGACATCATTGCATGGGCTCCGGAGAAGAACAGTATTTTCACCGTTCGCTCCGCCTACCGCCTAGCCATGGACGAGCGCGAGCGTTCATTGGCAACCGTCACGAGCAGGGCACCGGATGGTCGCCGCGCCATCTGGAAGACTATACGGGGGTGCCCTGCCCCCCCCAAAGGTACGCGCCTTTGCATGGAGACTGGTGTCCAACTCGCTCGCAACTTGGGCCAATAAATGCTATCGCCATCTCGAGCTTACTGATGTGTGTCCCCTTTGTGGTGTTGAACGGGAGGACGGCTTCCACGCGATGTGCAAGTGCCCCCTTGCGACGGAACTGTGGAGAGTCATGGCGCTACACTGGCCTATTCCGAGGGTGGAGGACATCCGGAACACAGGACCAGAATGGCTTGTCTCGCTGTTGGACCCGCTCCCGGAAACTACACGCATGGTAGTCCTCATGATCATGTGGCGTGCTTGGTATGTACGTAATGAAATTACCCATGGCAAAGTTCCTCCACCAACCGAAGTGTCCCGCAGGTTCCTCCATGGATACATCAACTCACTGTTGTGTATTCACCAATGGCGCAAAGGTGATATGGAAAAAGGTAAAATGGTTGTTCAGCTAGGTGCCCCGGCTAGCTACCATGACACAGAGAAGAAGTCTGAGCAGCGTTGGGTTTTACCACCGGCCGATTGGACAAAACTAAACGTCGATGGAAGCCATGTATCCGCCACTGGAGCTGCGGGTGGAGGGATGGTGCTACGTACAGAGCGAGGGGAAATTATCTTCACCGCATGCAGAGAAATACGCACATGTGATAATAGCCTAGAAGCTGTATTAGCGGCCTTCAAGGAGGGACTCGAGCTCGCGCTACACCGTACTGAGCTGCCCATCGTGATTGAGATGGACTGCGCTGAAGCTGTCATGATGTTGAACGCCAGGTCGGTGGACCGCTCGAGGGTCCGTGTGATGGTGGAAGAGATCCAGAGAATGGTTGTTGATGACCCTAGGGAGATTTCTATTACTGCTATTAGTCGTTCGTAAAAATAAAGTCAGCCATGCACTCGCTGCATACGGGAGGAGCATCCCTCGTTCCGCAGTATGGTTGGGCTCGGGTTTGAGTGACATTGTAAAACTTGTTTTGGCTGATTTGCCTCCTTAAGTAATAGAATCTCCCTTTATCCCGCAAAAAAAAAAGGCGTTCTTACCATATGCATTGCCGATCTTGTCTGTAGTTTGGAAAATAGCTGTCACAGCTACGCATAAGATCATTAATGCATAGTTGATCTCAGGGATGTAGACTTGCCCATGAAACTTATTTGAAGTGTGGGTGACACGAACACGTGGAAAGCAACCAAGAATTTGGGACTGAGCAATGATTGCGAAGGCACCAGATATCATCGCTTGGCTTGCAATTATAGCGGCAGCCACGGCCACCACAAATGTTGGCCAATATAATGGTCCTGATAACAAATTATGACTTCACTGTTAAATGCTAATCTTTCAGTGCCTAAATCATGCCATTTCTTAGCTTGTCCTTCTATATACTCACCTGGGATCGATTTGTAGAATGTATCTGCAACATGTTCAGGGTAGATGCGAAGATACGCGGCTTGCCCCATGTAAGCCAGCAGCACTGATGGGAGTAGAACTACGGAAAAGCCAATCAGTAGTGCGATACCTTTTTATGTTAAAAAGTGAGTAAATTGAGAAGCATGAAAAGGCGATAATAATTTTATTAATCAAGGAAAGTAGCTTTTCATAGTACTGTTTGATATTCAAAACATATTTATTTTCCCTTCTCTATGCTCATGCATTCAAAATAAAAAATAATGAAAAAGTAAGTATGCCGTTGAGTTGCCTGATTACCTGAATTGCTCTCACATTGAAGTGACCAAGATCGGCAAACATTGCTTCGGTTCCTATACATATCCATTTCAAAACTTTGGAGTAAACAAGAGATTTTTATTCTTGTTTTCATGATCAATATGTGGCAGGAGATTGAGGTGGGATTAGGAGCAAATCCGACGGCCAAAAATGTCCAGATTAGCAGATCCGACGGTTCAAAATGCTGATGGCCTGAGAGGGCTGGAAAGGTGCTCAGTTATAATGTATCTAAATTCCCACGATATTGGGGTGTATTGCAAAGTTACTCATGGGATAAAAATACCTGTGATGCATAAAACAACACCTCCAAGTGAAATCCAGCCCTCCTTCCCATTTCTTTGGAAATAGTCTATGATGTATTTTGGGTTAAATGCTTTTAGAATTCCAGTGTCATGTTTGATCACATTATAAATTCCAATACCAGCAATTAAGATGAACCATGTCAAGATTACTGGTCCAAATGTGTAACCAACTTTGTCTGTGCCTAAGCGTTGAACAAGAAAGAGCGCAATCAGAGTGCCGATCGCAATGCCAGCAATCTGTCCTGTTGATGAGATCAAATGAGTCAAATAAAATGCCAACATAACATAGTGACATGGATGTGACTTTATCTGCTAAACAGCTAGATGTGCCTTATGGCTGGTATACCTTGAGTTAAGAAGTTTGCTGATTGCTTGATTCCACCGACTGCACTAAGCACTGCAACATAATAAAATACAAAAAAATTAGCTGGGCAGAAAGCAATCATGCTTATAAATATATTATAGTGCAAATGGGATATTTTTATTATCAAGTGGCACAGTAAGATGCTTTCATGCTATTCTGGATGGTAAATTCCCTCTTTAATCAAACGAAAATATTTAGCATGAGCATAGTTCATAAAGTAGTTGTGGCTATTTGTTCAAAAGTTTATGATACGATGAGCCTCCATGGACATGATCATGCCTAACTCACTGCCAAGTTCTCGAAGAACCAAGGACAAAGATGCTACAAATGGACCAATGATGCGTGTGAAGGCTATCCAACACGAGGTGCACCATTTCCTTAATGAATGCACTCCTAGAGTTGATAATTGGTTATTGCATAATGTGTGTACTCTATGTGTGCTTAGGGCCACTCGAATGACTTGGACCGCTAAGGCGCAGGGGTCAAGGAAGGAGCAAAGGAGAAGCAAGTTGGCCCAGAGAAACCGAACATTCCGGAACCCCAAAAGAGCTCCACCGGACAGAGCTCCAGACCAAGTCCGGATAGTCCGCATACCCGGACAATCCAACCCTCCAACCCCGACTATCCAGTTGTGCCTAGATGCACCAAAATGGGCCAAGGCCCATGTATACCATTTTGACCCCCAAACTAGTAGTTGCGACCGAGTGGCTATAAATAGTTAAATACCGCTTTCTCCTCTCTATCTAGGACAAACAAATGTGATTAGACATTGGAGCCTTGTGCCTCAATTCGAAGACCTTTCCATGTGGAGATGATCAAGGCAAGACCTCCCCATGTGGAGATGAAATCCAACTTGTCTAACCCATTATCCTAGATTTGATTGGATTGATGGACTGGCCAAGTGGATTCGGTTTCAATTTATGAGTTTGTTGGCTTGAGTTCTTCTCCCCAAAGACATTAACATTTGGTGGTTGTTGTTGGGTGTTTTTCTTAAGTTTGTTTGGCTAGTTGCCCCCAATTCATGTAGATCGAGAACCCTCTCGTATCAATTCACATGTGTTCCTTTGCGTGCATGTTATTTTATACGTACTCATGCGAGATGAGCTCTAGAGAGAAAGTAAGCTCACCTGAAATACATGGAGTTAGCACACCATCACCAATAACCATTGAAGTTGCTAGAATTGTCACTAGGAAAAGTATGATCTTCAATTTTGGGCTGTTTTCCATCTTTTCCTTCATCCAATGAGCTCGCTTGACACTATTCAAAGGGGACTCTAACTTGTAGTGGGTGACCGTTGCGTCTTCAACCTGCTGGTTGGGTATCAAGCTAATCCTAGCATACCGAGATATCAAGGAATAAAGTGCAAATGTTCCTCCTGCAAGGTTTTGAATTCATAAAACATGTTTTACTCTCACATGAAAAATATTTTGCGTGTATATAGTATCTAAGTATTTGTCACATACTTTGGATTTTCTTTCATGGAATTAAGTGCTTAACGCTCACGACCCTATCACTTTAATGATTCTTAGGTACTCTGTAAGATGTTTTCTAAAAACACTATGCAGTGGGATTGTGTGAATATTTATGTTTATTTTTTATCTTTCTATGTTTGCTCCTGTGGTTCTTCATGGTAATTACTTCCAAATATTTTTTTTTAATAAGGAACATTGGTTGTAACAAAGTCACAATCTTCCATAGAAAAATATTTTATGTAATCATACAAGTTGTGTCGAGAAGATAAATGGGAGATATTTACTCACCATCACCGTTGTCATTAGCTCTCAAGACAATGAAACAATATTTCATCAACGGAAGGAGAGCCAGAGTGTAAATAATCAGGGACATGACACCAAGGAGGTCATTTGTATCCTATTGATCCCACCAGTAAAGGTGCTAGAAAACACATAGAGTGGTGAAGTTCCCATGTCCCCATAGACAACACCTAGGCTCTGGAAGGCCAAGTGTAGTGTCGTTGCCCAGCCAACCTGCTTTGCAGTAAAATAGAGTAGCGCCATGGTGGTTGATGAGTCACCAAGGCACATATATCAGTTGCACTGCTATTTTCATTGTTTTAAAAGAAGTTCATGCATTTTTTTTTTTAAAAGTTCATAGATTCAAAAAAGTTGTTCATGCATATATGTATATATTTTCAAAAGGAAGTAAGCAAATAAAAACATACCAGAAAATAGTAAAACATAAAAATGGAGAAAGGAAAACAAAAAGGGACATGAGAAAGTGAAAAGGAAAACCAGAAAAATAAAAAGAAAAAAATGAACACGTAATAAGATAGGAAAGAACAGAAAAACACGTACATACATGGGCCGGCCCATACCCACGTACTTCAGCTAAATGACCACTATTCTCGCTTGGGGGGGTGATATGTATCGGTTGTGGCGTACACGAATTTGAAAAAAGTGCTCATGAGTTTTAAAAAATGTTCAGGAATTTTAAATTTGTTCATATATTGAAAGTTTTTCATAAATTTGTAAAATGTTCATGAATTTTTTAAATAAAAAAATTAAAACAAACAGATTTAAAAAAATCAGAAGAAAACTGATAAGCCATTAGTAGAAAATAGAGAAAAAGGAAAAAAAAGATGGAACCTTCCTAAAACGGCCAGAAAGGTTCCCAAAACCAACCCTCGACCGCTTCCAAAGAAGGTTTCGTAAAACCACTAATGGCCCGGCGCATTGTAAGCGAACCGTGGGCGAGCGCTACACTTAACGGTTAACGGTGGCTATAAGAGACTAGCAGGCAGAGGCGCGGCAACACGCCGCGCCCGTCGTGAAGTCTGTGTGCGTGGCTGTGTTGTTTTTCTTATAAAAGAAAAGAAGGCAGTGGGTAAGTGAGCTAGCGGTTGGTAATGTGCAAGCCAATTTAACTTAGATAAATACCGAAAGGTAGCAAAAAATAGTTCATCCATGGTTACAAACACTTAGCTATATATCTTAAATGTTTCAGCCAAAGCTGTTTCTACCAAGAGAAACACAATTTGAAAATCGTCTGGTGCAACCAAAAGTTTTACAAAATGAAGATCTTTCAAACCAAAGGAAAATTCCTCCAGTATATATTTTAAAGATCACATCCTACAACAGATGGAAATTTGTATTAGTGAACGAAGCAAGATACAGAAGAAGGAAAATCAACAGAAAAAGTGAATTGGAAAATAGAAAGGATTAACCTTTATACAAAGGTCCATTCTTTTAGGCTCGGTGTTGGCAACCTAGTGAAAAAAATCAACAATGTCATTGTTTCCTCTAATGCATACAAATTTTAGTCCACAAAACAGCAAAAATTGAATGAAAATACTCTAGTAAAAAGTTATAACCTTTGGCATTATAGTGCATTGACGATTTCTCTATACACGATATTTTGAGTAATATCTGTTGCATCCCGTAACCCTTAGTCGTAAAAAATAGCACGCATGAGCAACGGAATTAGAGATGCACTATCAATCAAAATCAAGCCTAATTCTCAAAGTATAAATGGTACTAACCAAGATACTCTAAGGCACATAATTTTCTTTCATTTGCTTATCCTATGGTGTCCTACGGAAAAGAGTTGCTAGGTATCACATCATAATTAACTTAACTTTATACAGAAGGTAGAATGAGCAAAAAAATGCTACACTTTGTACTACTCACAATGTTATAGGTGTAGCGTGTGTGTGCGTGCGCTCATAGGGGTGAGTGTATGTGCGTTTATGTGAGCATCTGTGTTTTACTGTGTTGGCCCTGATGCTCACATTTTCCTGGATTTATTTCAGGCTATCCGGCGATATTCGTTTAGTGGGAGGAGACGTTCCCATTGACTACGAAGGCGTCTGGGGTGACTTAATCAATTTCAAGGCGTTGTGCTGGGTCAGTATCTATATAGAAGGTAGAATGAGCAAAAAATGCTACCCTTTATACTACTCACAACGTTATAGGGGTAGAGTGTGCGTGTGTGCATTAATAGGGGTGAATGCATGTGCATATATATGAGCATATGCGTTGTACTATGTTGGCATTGGTGCTCGCATTTTTCTGAATTTATTGCGGGCTCTTTGGCGATATTCGTTTAGTGGGAGGAGACGTTCCCTGTCGACTACGATGGCGCTTACAGTGACTTCGTCAATCTCAAGATGTTGTGCCGGCTCAGTATCTCGAAGGTTATCATAAGGGTAGGATGTGTGCGCGTGCGTTCGTAGGGATGTGTGTATATGCATATATGTGAGCATCTGCGTTGTACTGTGTTAAAATAGATAGAAAAAAAAAGAAAAGAAAACCAGTAGTGAACCAAATAAGAAGCCAACACGTGTCAGCCAGGAAAGCACTCACGCCATAATACTTCAAACGCTTGGCAGGAGCGCTAGCTTAGTAGCTTAAATTTTTTTATATATTATAGAGCAGTCAAAAGGAGCTAGATGTATTGTGTACATCACAGAACGGTCGAAGACAAAAAAAAAAAAAAAAGACCATAAAAACCAGAAGTACACGTAGTAAAGATCAAAGACATGTGTCATCAAAAAGAGCACTCACACAAAGCACTTCAAATGCACCAGGTTATAATATTGTTATATATGTATAGCATTGGAATATTCTCGCTTAAGGTTGAGAATAGGATTTTCCCCTTCCAGTAGGTCGCAAGGAGTAGCAGAAGGATGAGGTCCATGCCAGCGCAAGAGCTATTTCTCGCCTTAAGCGAGCTGAAGAGGATCACTCGCTGAAGGCTCGACACTAATCGGGCCGGCCCATTCACGCACATGCACAGTAAAAGGAAAAATGCGAAGTGAAAATAGAGTGCTCGCCAGGGTATCGAACCGTGGTCTCCCGCTTTCGAGCAACAGCGTCTGACCACTAGCCGAGCCTTTGTTCCTCGAGATACTACTAGGATGAGGCAACTTAACTCCAAATAAGTCGTGGTTTTCACTGTTTCTTCCCCATTTTTTCTTTGGTTTTCTTTTCTTTTTCTCCATTTTTTGTTTTCTTTTTGTTTTTTCTTATGTTTGTTTTCGTTTTCACTCTAAATTTTCATATATGTAAAATAATAATAATAAGTGATCAACATTTTTTCTATACACATTCAACATTGTTCGAACGCTTATTCAACATTTTCAAAGTACATGTTCAACATTTTAATACTTATTCAACATTTTTCAAATACATGTTCTAAAATTTTGAAATACCCGTTCAACATTTTTTAATACTTATTCAACATTTTCAAATACTTGTTCAACATTTTTAATACTTATTCAACATTTTGAAATACTTGTTCAACATTTTTCCAAATACTCATTCCACAATTTTTCATACCAAGTCAACATTTTGAAATACTTGTTGAACATTTTTCCAAATACTTGTTCAAGATTTTTAATACCTATTCAACATTTTTCAAATACTTGATCAACATTTTTTAATACTTATTCAACATTTTTCAAATACTCATTCACATTTTTCAAATGTGTTTTTGAAGAGTGTTTTTTGTAATATATATGTAGAGTATTTTAAAGTATAAAGAAAAGTATAAAAATAAAGCAAAAAACAAGAACAGAAAACAGAAAAAAAAAACAGGCCGTAGCCACCCGCGCTGCTGGGCCGGCCCATCTGTGGTCCTCCCGACGCGAGGCTTCCCTATGCTCGCTTAAAGCGAGAAATAGGGTTGCCCCCATGCCAGTGGGGCGTGTCGAAAGCTACCACCAGGAAGCCCAGAAGCACGCACATGAGCAACATTTTATATTCCGCGCTCATTCTTGGAATAGTGCTCGTAAAAAATGTGCAGGGTGCTACCTGGCCGGCCCAACTCGAACGAGCGACACAGGTGATCGACGGTCTTCTTCTCTACATTTTTTCCTTTCGGTTTTGCCGGTGTTTTCTACTTTCCCTTTTTCGCTTTTTTGTTTTCTGATTTTACTTTTCATGTTTTATAAAATAAATATTTTTAAAATTCGTGAATATTTTTCCAAAGTTGTGAACATTTTAAAAAATTCGAGATCATTTTTAAAGTTTGTAAAAACATATTCATGAACAATTTTCCTTGAGTCGTCGAGCCGTTTCAAACCGCACCATATGTGTCCTCTAAGTGCTCATCCATTCCTCCTCTCTCCGAGTTGCATCGCCCCGTTCCTCCCAAGCCTTCTTCGCCATGCTCCTCTTTCGCGGCGTGCAGCTTCACGAACACAGGTCCACCCCGATCTCCGCAAATACAGATCGCAGCCATCGAGCCGCAACTCTCTAGCCAACTCCGACCAATGGCTTATGTTTTTTTTCTACATCAAAAGAGCAAGTAGGCTAGCAGAGATGCTTTCCATGTCTCCCAATCGACATGCCGACACCAACCTATTGATCGCCTGGTTTTTGTTGTTTTTTTAGAGGAAACGGATGCAGCGATAGGGCAACGAGGTTGTTTTTTTTTTCCCTTTTAGGAGAAACCGAGTTCACAGACTATGTGATGTTGGATTTGAGGAATCAACCATGGGAGCACGACTCGGCGTCCAGCACTCCCATCCCCTCGCCAGAGATAAGCTCCATCAAAACTCTCTGCTGGTGAAAGCTGGCGCACGTGTGTTGCGTCACTTGTCATCACCAGAGCAGTTTGTGAGTAATATTGCAAGATGTGTCCCTTAACTAGTGATTTCGTTTTCCTTTTTCCATGGATTTAGTAGCTAAAGGGAATTCGGCTCATGTGGAAGCCCCTTCCAGCCCAATAAATTACAAAGAGGCCTCCAAGGCGACTTGGGCTTTTACATAAGATACCATGGACTTTTTGAAAATTTTGAAAAAGACCCAAGATTTTTTGCAAATAATTGAGGTTCATAAATTGAGAAATGTTCAGAAATTTAAAAATATTCATGAAGTCAAAAAATATTCATGGCGTTTATTTTTAAAATGTTCAAAAGATGTTCATGGATTTTTAAAAACACTTGAAATCTAAAAAGTGTTCATAAATGAAAAACATATTTATGCATTAAAAATAGAAAAGATAAAAAAAATATAGGAAATGAAAAAACAAAACAGAAAATTAAGTAAGGCGAACGGACAAACCGAAAATGAAACAAAACAAAATAGAAGAGATCAATCAAATATCCGTCGAAAACCCCCTAAAAGAAAACCGAGGCATCACTACCAATCACTAGGGAGATCAGAGGCATCGCCAGCACCTACTAGTGCGGGGGCGCCTGGAAGTACGTGAGCGGGACAAGGCAACATGTCATCGGTATTGAAATTGTATCGGGAAGAGACACTCCGGACGATAAATCCAGTGAAGATGAAGCAAAGAAGACACTATGTTTGCTAAGCATCTAGGAACCGGAGAAATTGAAAACGCATATACGGTGGCAGTGACATAGTTGATCCGAGACAAACGTACGTGGGAGCTTGTCGATGTGCCAAACAATTACAGAGCCAAGTGAGGCTTAAAAGTCAAGTAAGATGTCAAAGCAAATTCGACGAAGCATGAAGCAAGGCTAGTAGCTAACCGACAAGAGCAAGGGGCCATCATAAAACCATGTACAATGCAAGGTGCTTAATTAGATCGGTTTTTGCTTAAGCACTAATACTTGTTTCTATGGCAGAGGTGCCTAAGTAATAAGCGTCTATGCTATACAAATAAGCACTGGTGTTTAATAAAAAATGGGTTCACTTTTCACAAACCCCTCTCCAAACACCTTGCATCGTACTCCTTGTCCTTGACAAACTGTGCTATCTGAAAGTGCATACTGTTATCCTTGGGTGAGAGTTGTTGGTGGCCGTTTATCGAGAAAAGAGACAGGGTCAGAAAATACGGATGCAGTTCTCTTGCTTGCAGTAAAGCGTAGGCCGTTTCCCATTAGCTTGTTCGATTAATCCCTCCCACAAGGGGATGGGAGAGGATTGGAGGGGATTGAGGTGGATTTTGACTTATAGGGGATTTAATCCCTGTGAATCCCCTCCAAACCCATTCAAATCTCAAGGAACCGAAGCCCTCAAATCTCAAGGAACCGAACAAGGCCCTCAAGCAGAGCGCGAAGGAAGGACAAACCTTTGCCGCATGGCTTTGGCCACCGGGAATCCTTTCGGCCTCCATGTGCAGGGAATCGAATCCCTGCAGCCTCCCGCCTGGTGACGCAGAGGCAGAGCTCGCAGCGCCCCCTTCGGAATCGGCAGCTCCATTGCTGGTTGTTTTCAGAGGCTCGGCCATCCTCGAGGCACGAATCAGGCACGAATGGCGATCTCTTGCACACTGGCCGGGCTTTTGGAGGCACACACTGGCAGTGACACGCGCTCCGGAGAGAGTCCCAACGCAACGCTGCAGGCGGCAGCGCGAACTAGACTCCAGAGCCACGAGGACAAGGGGACAAGGTGCTACTGCTACTGCTCCTAGGGGACTCGCCTGTCAATCACCTTTCGAGCTGAGTTGTCTGGGAACTTCCGCGGCCGGCCCCTACCTCGGATCACCCGAGCAGTCGTGGCGAATGTGCGAGCGCGATACGGTACGGCGACGGCGATGGGCGGTCGTTGACGCCCGCGCGCACGTAATGGCCCTGCCATCTGCAACCGTGGACGTCCCAACGGGTTGCGGCCCGCACGGATGATTACATAGAACGGGTTCCGATCCGAGCCGTCGCCACAAGGCCGGCCGTGTCGAGGCGCCAGGCAGCCATTTTCTCGGCCCGGCAGCGGCGTAAACCGAAACTAAGGCAAGCCCAATCCGGACGTGATCGGTTTCGTGTGAGCAGACGGGTTCTGCGCCAACCTGTGTGTGGTTGGATGGTTAGAGGGACTGTGGTATCCTCAGCTCACCAGGGTTCAAATCCTGGTGCTCGCATTTATTCCTGGATTTATTTCAGGATTTCCGGCGATGCGCATTCAGTGGGAGGAGACGTTCCCGTCGACGACGAGGTGCCTACAGTGACTTCGTAAATTTCAAGATAATATGTCGGCTCAGTCTCTCGGAGGTGCTCATAGGGGTAGGGTGTGCGTGTGTGCGTTCATAGGGGTGAGTGTATGCGCGTTTATACGAGCGCTTGCGTCTGTATTGTGTTAAAAAAAAAAAGACGGTTCCGCCAGGCGAACAGAGTTCGAAATGCCTCTCCCCAAGGCGCCACAGGACAGGAGCACCGAGGCGATCGGCTGGTCGCGGTCATCTCTCGGTGGCTGGCCGGGCCCCTCCCTCGCGGCGGCGCCGCCGCGTCCTTGGTTCGCAACCAGCGGTCCCTTCTCTTCTCACCCGCCGTTCTCAACTCGTTTCCCTTGTCTGTTCTTCCAACTTCCAACGCTGATTCAACCATCCTTTGGAATTATCATCGCATAACAGGATGAATGGAGCAGAGGACAGGTGGCGATCGGCCGTGTGGATTGGCCCAGGTGGATGGAATGCATAGGTACGAATACCATCATGTGATACGGCGGAGGGTCTGCTTAAATCGCTTCTCGTGTCGGATGCCTATGAGATGTTTGATAGAATGCCTGCTGCGACTTCTTCCCAACTTTGTGGGCTGCTCTGCTTGCGATCGATTCATGGCGTATTGGTTCTGCGCCTAAATTTGATGCTTGCTTTTGCTTATACTCGCATCGCACCATCTCACCTGCTGATTTTTTACCTCATATCGTGTGGGGTGATCAATTTTTGTTTGTTCACAAGACAGTTTTTTGGTGATAATTGATATACATTTGTTGAATCCACACTTGGGGCCTTCCATTTCAGTGACATGGGTGGTAGTAGTATACTGGTTGAATAGCTCAAATGCGCACTTAGTTCTTCCCCTTCTGGTCATGCTTGGCAAATCTTTTGCCTTGCCTCAAAAACAGAAACGTTTCAAGTGCTAAGTGCTGGCCACATACAGTGCGTAGCATGTTGTATACACACTTTGAGATGAATGTCCGAAGCCATAATTTATGCCTTTTTGCTGGCAGGTAGGTTACAACTTTGTGTACAACTGCACATACTAAGTTTTTGAGTTTTCCAAAATAAGGCAAAGAGTTGGCCAAACTATGGGTTTAACAGCTATGTATACTTGTTGCTAACAAAGTATTTGTGACGTACAATCTCCCTAATACGGATATTATATGGTAAATATCCATTGCATGTACTGTAGTTTCACCACTTTTACGCCTAAAATCTGTCCATCCCCTGCTGTTCAGTCAGGGAGGCTGTTTATGCGGTCACCACCTTCCTCTGCATATCCTTCCTGCACTTGGTACTGAGAAAACTGAAGCTGTTGTCAATTTGATCGATACACTGAGCATCTCTCTAGATCTCGTATGTCATTCCCACCCGCAGCAGCCTGTTATGAGGGACACATGTGATCTTCTCTGGTTGCCTGAAGTTCTTCCTCATGAAATTGTAGGCGTAGTCAACTATTATTTTCTTCACTAAACCGGCATTTTGCTCCGCCACCACGTTAGTTTCTCCCAGCAGATGGACAACACCATCATCCATCCCTCTCTGAATAAACTCTATCTCATCCATGCACCCATTCACTGGGCTAGCAGTGATTCCATCTACAAACCTTTCCGGCAACCTTGCATCTTGAACTTCAACAGAGGGCTCCATTGCATCTCCTGATTCTTTGATTGCATTATCTTCTTCTGCAAGGGAATGACTACTTTCGCTGTAGAGTGATTCTTGATGGATGAATTGCTTCAAGTTCCCAATAAGCAAGTTCTCGAACTCCCTTGGATCTTCTACTTTATTGTTGTAACCATAGCGCACCACACATCGGAATACCCTGTATTCTCTTGGCTCCACGTATCGGAAGAGGAACCGTTCATTTGTTTCTATATTGCTGATAGGTAAGAACTTTATTGAGATAATCACAAGAACTGAATGGATGGAAGGTACTTTTTCTACCAAATGGGGCAGTATGGGTGGGATTCCTTGCACAAGCTCAGAGTACAGAACGCCTATTCCTGGCAGCCTAGCAAGATTTCGCCTTGTTGCCAACTCTGCCACATAGTTGTTTGACACTTTGTTCTTGAGCTCGTATTTGTACCGATGAACATGAACATAGTGCCATGTGCCCATTATTAGCATCAAAATTGCTGCAAAACCTAGTGGCAAGTAGCCACCTTCTACAAATTTGTAGAATGCTGAGGATAAGTACAGGAGCTCTGCACCGCCAAATATTATTGGAAAGAGTGCAATCCACAGAAGACTTGTCTTCCATATCATGGCCATTACCAGTGTAACTAGAAGTGTTGTTATGAACATCACAAAGACGACAGCAATACCTGCATATATGATGATTATATTAATATCATAAAACTGATACATTAGTACTGAAAGTAACAAAGTGAATTTTGAATGTGGATAACATTTGCTACTTCTTTGATTTTATAAGAATAAGTTGACGGGTCACGATGCCATTGGAATTTGGAAGAATGGACCAATCTGGTATATTTTCATCAATTCCATAATTATCATATGATGATTTCACTCTTTCTGGTTTTGGCAGCTTAAGCAATAAGCAGCAACGGCAAATAGCATATTAGCAAGTAACGTACTATTTGCTGACAATCTGGGCAAATAGACGAGGGAAAACATCATGTTATGAGCAACTTCAGTGCATCTGTGTTTATATTGAAATTTGAGGTGAAGACTATTTAAGAGAAATTGCATGAAACAGTTATGTAAGGGAACGATACAAGCATGAGATATCTCAATCTTATAGCAGAAATGATCTTCAGGTAATGAATTATTTACACCTTTCTTTATATAGAGTTGAGGATTTTCTTACCGTATGCATTGCCGATCTTGTCTGTCGTTTGGAAAATAGCTGTCACAGCTACGCATAAGATCATTAATGCATAGTTGATCTCAGGGATGTAGACCTGCCCATGATACTTTTTTGAAGTGTGGGTGACACGAACCCGTGGAAAGCAACCAAGAACTTGGGACTGAGCAATGATTGCAAAGGCACCAGAAATCATAGCTTGGCTTGCAATTACAGCAGCAGCCACGGCCACCACAAATGTTGGCCAATATAATGGACCTGATGACAAGATAAATGAGTTTGTTGTTAGAAATTAATCTTTCAGTGCCTAACTCATTCCATTTCTTAGCTTATCCTTTTGTGATCTCACCTGGGATTGATTTGTAGAATGTATCTGCAACATCTTCAGGGTAGATGCGAAGATATGCAGCCTGTCCCAGGTAAGCAAGCAATACTGATGGGAGCAGAACTGCAGAAAAGCCAATCTGCAATGCAATAAAATAAAAATTAATTGTCTAAGTGGAGTAAATGGAAAAGCATGAATAAAATTAATTACAAATTCATTGACCTAGGAAAGTAGTTTTTCGTAATACTTTTTTATGTAACTCAAAAGGATTTATTTTCCATAAGCATAACTGCAGAGAGTTTATTCTCTCTCCAGTCCCCCTTTCTGTGCACGTACTCAAAGTCAAAAATAATGAAAAGGCTAAATATTCAGATGAGTTGCTTGATTACCTGAATTGCTCTCACATTGAAGTGACCAAGGTCAGCAAACATTGCTTCGGTTCCTATTTCACAAAAGACACAATATCCATTTCAAGACTTTTGAATAAACAAGGAACATATATTCTTTTTTCAAGATCAGTATGCAACATCTTGTGGGCCTATTCTATTAGTGGACATCTTAGGGTGATCAAATAGATATTGGATGTATTGCAAAGTTCTGTATTGAACTCATGACATGAAAATACCTGTAATACATAAGATAACACCTCCAAGTGAAATCCAGCCGTCCTTCCCATTTCTTTGGAAATATTCCACTATATATTGTGGGTTGAATGCTTTCAGAATGCCAGTATCATGTTTGATCAAATTATAAATTCCAATGCCAGCAATTAAGATGAACCATATAAAGATTACTGGGCCAAATGTGTAACCAACTTTGTCTGTGCCAAAGCGCTGAACAAGAAAGAGGACGATCAGAATGCCAATTGCGATGCCAGCAATTTGTCCTGTTGATGAGATCAAAAGAGTCAAATAAAACTGGCACCCTAAGATAGTGACATGGATGTAACTTTCACTGCTAAACAACGGGATGCATCCTAATGATTGGTATACCTTGAGTTAACGACTTTGCTGATTGCTTGATTCCCGTAACTGCACTAAGCACTGCAACATAGTATAATGCGAAAAAACTTTGTTAGCTAAGCTGAAAGCAATCATGCTTATAAATATATTACACTGCAAATTATCATCTAGCAGAACAATAGGCTGCTTTAATACTAATCTGAATGGTAATTTCTCTGTTTGATATTTTATCTGAATAATAATTATTTAGCATGAGCATGTGTTCAATTAGTTCATAAAGTAGATATGGCACGTTATTGGTTCAAGTGTCCACATGTTTTAACTATCCGTTGCATGCGGGATATTTTATACTGACAGGAGATGAGCTCAAGAAAGAAAGGATGCTCACCTGAAATACATGGAGTTAGCACACCGTCACCAATAACCATTGATGTTGCTAGAATTGTCACTAGGAAAAGTATGACCTTAAATTTTGGGCTGTTTTCCATCTTTTCCTTAATCCAGTGAGCCCGCTTGACACGATTCGTTGGGGACTCTAACTTGTAGTGAGAGACTGTTGCATCTTCAGCCTGCTGGTTAGGTATCAAGCTAATCCTAGCATACCGAGATATCAAGGAATAAAGTGCAAATGTTCCGCCTGCAAAGGTTGTGAATTCATAAGAAATGTCAAACTCCCACATGAACAAAATATTTTTGCATGTATATGGTCTCTTAAGTAATCATCACACATTTTGGATTTTCTTTTATGGAACTAAGTGCTTAATGCTCAGATCCTAGCACTTTTGATGATTGTTAGTACTCTGTAAGATACTGTCTAAACTAATGCAGTGGGATTGTGGGAATATTTATGTTACTATTTATTTTTCTATGTTTTGCTCCTATGGCCATTCATTTCTATATATTTTTTAACAGAAACACTGGCTGTAAAATCAGCACAATTTTTAAAAGTCTTCTCTGTAAACATACAAGTTCTGTCGAGAAGATAAGTGGAAGGTATTTGCTTACCATCACCGTTATCATTAGCTCTCAAGACAATGAAACAATATTTCATCAGTGGAAGGAGAAGCACAGTGTAGATAATCAGGGACATGACACCAAGGAGGTCATCTGTGTCCTTGATCCCACCAGTAAAGGTGCTGGAGAACACATAGAGGGGAGAAGTTCCCATGTCCCCATAAACCACACCTAGGCTCTGGAAGGCCAGGTGTAGTGTCGTCGCCCAGCCAACCTGCTTTGCAGGAAGAAAGAGGACAAAATCAGAGTCAGATTTCAAAAAATTACATTCACCTCAAGGAAAGCAGCTTATTAATATGCTTAGTTGTTTGATTATGCAAGCTTAAGATGCTAAAGCAGCTAATTAATATGCTGGGTTGTTTGGTTATGCAAGCTCATGATGCTAAAGGAGCTGATATATTTAGTTACTTAACATAAGTGATAAGTCTACCATGATGGGATGACATCATAATACATTAGTTACTTTTATCAGCCTTCCTTGACAAAACTGTGCTGTCTGTAATGTCACAAGTGCAGACTGTTATCTTTCTTTGAGAATTTCCGTTTGCTGTTTTATGAGGAACAGAGGAAGTACCCATCATAACATGAATCGAAAAATGATGATGCAGTTCTGTAGCTTGTATTGTAAGAAAATGAAGACTGCTGTCGAACCGAGGAAGATCAAAGGAAGAACAGACCTTGGCTGCATAGCTATGGCCACCAGGAATCTTCCCAGCCTCCATATGCAGGGAGTCGAACCTCTGCAGCCTCCTCGGCGGCGACGGGGGCACCTTCACCGATGCAAATGCAGAGTTCGCACCACCTCCTTCAGCAGCTCCATTGCCGTTCGTTTTCAGAGGCTCAGCCATCCTGGAGGTACGATGATCTCTCACTCTTGCCGGCCTTCTGTGTTATTCTTTAACAATGACTTGCTTTTATAGGCACACACCGGGTGGGCCCAGGCATGACAACAGGTTCGTTACTTTTCTTTGCAACGCGTGTGATAGTGTGATCCGAAACTGTCTGTGGTGCTGGGGTATGAACGTGGGATCCTCGTGCTGCAACCAACAGACTTCTCACTGAATGCTGGTGAAGTCAAATATTGTTATCGTTCGCTTTAGTCGGTCTCACCGGAGCCGTCTTTCTACGCTGCAGCTGGGAATCTTGTGATCTTGAACGGCTAGGCCGGGGAAGGTGGATATGGGGGATGGCACGGTGACTTTTCTGCACGAGCTTCTCTTGTCACCTGTGACTTGTGAGCGTAAGTGCCAACTTGTGTTTCAGACTTTCAGTTCCAGTTTATCTCTGCTTATTGGCAGTGAAAAGAAATCGTTTTCTAGCATCATTTCAATGTTGAATATGGTTACAAAGTTAGAAAATGGGCACTTAGATGGACATCATGAAGTAATCACCATGTCTCAGATGAAAAAAAAAACTGTATGAACACAGATTTAACTGCTCATCAGACTCTGTACTGATTTAACTGTTCATCAAACTCTGTACTGATTTATCTGTCGGAAACTCTGGTTTTACCATGGAGTAACAACATGCTTGCACTGTATATTAGTAAATGCTTACTGTTCTGAACTTGATTTTGCCACCCATTTAGGAGAGGGCCTGCGACGTCTCACCAGAAGCCACGCGTGCCATCTCCATCAGACCCGTCAAGGGCTTTGAACAGTGTGTAACAGACGGCCCAAATCGGCAGCCAAAAGGATTGACCCGCGGTGCCGTGCGTCCGACTCGAGCAGCCATTCTAGGCGAACGGAAGATGACAAGGCAACAGCAGGCCCGGTGGTTTCAACTCCCTTTCGTGCGATGCGATTCTCCAAGGCGGAAGCCTTGACCGGATACACTGACTGACCATGAATGTGTGCTTTCTGGCGCACGCAGGATCTTCCCGGAGAACGGTCGTCCTGATGGTGGCATCCGGAGGGATAGGCCACTTGCCTGACCAAAGCGGCCTAGCTGTTTTGACCACGTGCACATGCGCGTGATCTGATCACATCACCGAGGTACGATGTCTTGGACTCTTCGCACGTCGATTGTCACTTGGCTTTGGCCGCTTCTGCTCCTGCCAAAACTTTCCAGGCTTAGTCACTAGTGCGTGTCATACGGGCGGTAGATTAGGAGGGGCAAGTGAACGCCGCAACATCGCTGCTGCTGCCATGCTCCACTGCCGCTCTGCCAGCGTAGCTATGAAGGTTCTAGTGGTTTGTTGGGATGCCAGTCAAGTGCAGTACGCTGGAACCTTTCGCCTCGACATTTCAACGACAATTTTATCATTTTAATTTGTTTTTGTACGAGTTATTTGGCGATTTTTTGAATGGAAATCGGCGAGGGGGGCCGCTAGCTGTTTCGAAACAAAATCCATAAAAATCACAAGAGGAGAAAACATACTGTTCGTGTTTTTTAGGGACATACTATTCGTGTTTAATTTACTTGCCGGTAGAGAAGGGCATTTATTTTGCTGGAAAAAGTCACGACGCGATGGTCAATGAATGAATGGTCAATGCTTTGTTTTCGATGGTGGTCGCGTGTATGATGCCATAGCCGTTATTCAGGTTGCGATCATCCTATCCAGCTACAGCCATCTTCCTTGAATCTTGACCCATCGCCCCACCCCCATTTGCCACTCCCTTGTGAATTGCGATCAAGGAAAGGGTTTTCGTTTATATACTAAACAAAATTGGGATTCTTTTCATCACTTTTATGATCAATGAAGATCAAACAGGCACATTAGGCGTGAGAGCTATTTCTCGCTTAGTGCAAGTCAACACGATTCTTCGAAATAACTAGCTAACGAGTACCCTTGCAAAGGTCACTCCAACTCCCTCTAGTGGTTAATTGGAGCACTCCATATGCGACACTTGTCGTAACCCGGGAATTTTGTGCTTTTTTCGTAGATTCATTTTTTTTAAATGTTTTATATCTTGAACCGTGCATCCAAATCACGATTCCTTTTCACCGTTATGTTTCTTGTGTCGAGATCTTCAAAACTAGATCGCATATTAATAGAATTGGACGAACTTGGTTTTTTTTTATAAAAAAATGCGAAAACAAAAAAAAAAGACAGAAGCACATCGTGTGCTTTTTCACTTTTCGGGAAGCACAAGCATGTGCTTCATGCGGAAGCACATATATGCTTCACTGTAAACCACAGTTGTGCTTTACACTATTCGGGAAGCACAACTGTGCTTTACATTTTTCGAGAAGCACAACTCTGCTTCATCGCGAAGCACAACTTTCATTTTCGCTTTTTCGGAAAGCACAGTTGTGCTTCACGCGAAATTGTGCTTCCAAATGAAGCACAATTATGTTTTTCATACGGTGTGCTTCACGTGGGGAAAACCCAAAAAATGATATATTTTTTTCCTACAAAACAACCAAAATCCAAAAACCCAAAAAAAGTGAAGAAAAAAAACAAAAACACGTGCAGAAAACAAAAAAAAAATCATGTTTCATTGTGTGTCCCCGACGCAGCCACTAGGAAGGCGTCACATGGGGGGTAGCCGTTGATTAGTCAATCCCACGATATTCTCGTCTCAAGGAATTCCCCTAGTGGGTCGGCTCAGTCGCACTATTTCCTTTTAGTTTTCAGTTCGTTTCTTCAGTTTTTTATTTTGTCTTTGATTTTCTTTTGCATTTTGCTTTTCTGTGTTGTTCATTGGTTTTCTTTAGTTTTTCTGTTTTTGTGTTTCCTCACCGGTTTTCTTTGGTTTTCTGTGTTTTATACCGGTTTTCTTTGGGATTTTTTTCCTTTTCCTTTTTTTTCAATACACATTGTACATTTCTAGTGTACGGGTGGAAAAAATTGATACATGTTGTACTTTTCTAATTTCAATATACATTTTTTTAAGCTGCACGATCATTTTTTAAAATTCATGAATATTCTCGATAATGTTCATGTAAAATGTCACTAACATTTTTTGGAATGGTACAAAACAATATTGTATACTACGTGAACATTTTCTTACATTGTATACATATTTCTTTAAAATATCACGAACATTTTCCAGAAACAGGTGAACATTTTTTTGAATGGTACAATACATTTTTTAATTATACGAAAAAATACTTTGTATAATAATTTTTCTAAAATCTAACGAATATTTTTTCAAAGTGTGAACATTGTTTGAATGTTACGAACATTTTTTTCAAACGCTATCACCTTTTTTTAAAAAGTACGCTATATTTTTAATACTGCACTAACATTTTCTTTGAATGCTCGCTGAACTTTTTAAAATTTATCAAAAATGTAAATAAAAGTAAAATAATAAAACGTGGGTGTTCCTGCCCGCGCTGAGCCGGCCTAAACCCTATATGGCGCCTCAAGCGCCGGCTACAGTTCATTGTGCAAACCGGCGCACACCACCTCCGCTCTGGCCAGCCCATTTACATTTTTCTGTTTTAAACTCCAAAAAGCATGCGCTTCGAACTGGGTGCCTCCCGGTTTTAGTACAAAACGGATAACCAAGTGGCACACCCGACCTCTTCTGCCTAGATTGTTTTTTTTCTATTTGAAATGCAACGCTAAAAAACGCAGCAGTTTCCTGGTTGCTTTTCTGCTTTATTTTTCGGTTTTTCTTTTGGCCGGCTTTTCTTCAGTTTTTTCTCTATTTAATTTTAGTTTTAATTTTCCTTTTTTTGAATGGGTTTACTTGTCTTAAAATCGTGATTTTTTTCAAATTGATAAACCTTTTTCAACTTTGTGAACTTTTTTCAAAATTAAATAATAAAAATTCAAAATTGATAAATCATGATTACTTTTAGAATTTGATGAACTTTTTTCAAATTTATGTTTTTTTTTATTTTCAAAAAGTCAATGGTCTAGTGTCAACAATTGAACGACCAAGCGAGCGAACCTGCCTTTTTTTTTTGAGAAATCTCACATCTATTTATTGAATAATGTTCAAGGGTACAAGCTGGTCTGGGGAAAACCCAGCCATAAGTGGCACCCTATATCAAAATTACATGCGAATTTTGTGAGATTGTGTGCTTCAAAATTGAAAATCCTATGCTCATGAACAAGATGGAGTGATCGAGAGAGCGTTTATTAATGGGCCGGCCCAACTCACCAAGCGCGTGAGCGCCAGCGGGACAACTGGCGCTTAGGGCGGGCATCGCTATTTATCACGTTCAGCGAGTCGAGCGTTCCGACTCGCTGAAGCCAGCGAGCATATGAGCCGGCCCACGTGCGCGGGTAAGCCCTGCCTGTTTCCTGTTTCGTTTTTTTTCATGTTTTTTCTTTTCTGTTTTCTTTTTTACTTTTGTTTATACTTTGAAATATTCTAAATACATATATTACAAAAACACTCTCCCAAAAACACATTTGAAAAAATGTTGAACAGGGATTAAAAAATGTTGAACAAGAATTTGAAAAATGTTGACCAAGTATTTAAAAATATTGAATAAGTATTTGAAAAAATGTTGAACATGTATTTGAAAAATGTTGAATAAGTACTGAAAATGTTGAACTGGTATATGAAAAATGTTGAACAAGTATTTGAAAAATGTTGAACAAGTATTTGAAAAACGTAGAACAAGTATTTGAAAAGATGTTGATCATGTATATAAAAAATGTTGAACAATTATTTGAAAAATGCAGAACAAGTATTTGAAAAGATGTTGAACAAAGTATTTGAAAAAATGTTGAACAAGTATTTGAAAAAAAATGTTGATCATGTATTTGAAAAATGTTGAACAAGTATTTGAAAAATGTTGACCATGTATATAAGAATTGTAGAATGAAAACAAAAAGAAACAAAAGAAAAACCAAAAAATGAAAATCCAAAAAAGAAACAAAAAAACCAAAGAAAAAGGAAAATGAAAAATCCCGGAGAAGAAGAAAGAAAAAACGAAAAGAAAGAAAAGAAAACGAAAAAAAGAAAAAAAACGGAGAAGAAAAAAGAAAAGAAAAAAAGGAGAAAACCTCTAGTAGGTTGCAATCCTACCAGTAACCAGTAACGCCACGTGGGCGGAGTGGTTAGTCGCGCCGGTCGTCACACTGGAGACCAGGGTTCATTCTCCCTGGGTGCTCTCTTTTATTCCCTGTTTTTTCAACAATTCGTATGTCAAAATGGGCCGGCCCATCACTGTTCTCTCGACGCGATACAACCCCACACCGATCGCTGAATGCGATAAATAGCATTCGTGGCTTAGGGCGCCGTACTGGAGGTCTCTTTCCGTGGAGTTTCACCACAGCATTTAGCACGCTGCTAAGCCCATGGGGTGAGTACTTCAGTGGGCCGCCATCTGTAGCAGGCCGAATATTTCTTTCTGTCTTAGTGGCCTTTATAGCCCGTACGCTGTTAGGCTCACTGTGCCAGAAAGTTTTTCAATATACAATTCTTAACAAACTTCTTCCTTGATTCAAAAAAAAAAAAAACCTTCTTCCTCTTGATCTCCCTCTAGCTTCTTAGACTAGCCATAGTGGGAGTAACTTCAAGAGTAACATCGGGTCCAACTCAGCAAATTTGCCTATGTGGCAATGAGTTAATGAGAAGAGAGGTAAATTGAATAACTTAGCTAGTTACCGTAACATCACATATCCCAAGACAATATGAAGTCTATAATCTAATAAATGAAACTTTGCATGACACCACACATAGTATCCACTATGGAGGTAGTAACATAGCCTAGTATAGCGTGTATGTTACTAGTGTAAGTTACTCTCCACTATGGCTAGTCTTACACAAAAGAAATCCTTTTGTTGGCCCCATTAGTTCTTTGTTTAAGTGATCACATTTAGTTCTGATATATTAGGACGACACGGGTATTCTCTTTTCCCCATAATCTATGCGAGTGTGGCACAAGTGCTGCCAAGTTATGGTTTTTTTTGTGGGGGCCAAGTTATGGTTATAACTTCCCATCCCCAGCTCTATCATTGCATCCACTACCTCCTAATGAACCGAATTTTTCATGCTGTCAAAGAGTACCTAATTACTTATTAGTGCGCGCGCTGGTTTGCTGAAGCGAGCGGCCGGTTACGCACCGTGCGATGCGCTCCCATCGGGCGGCTGCGATGCCAAGTGTCCCCTGGTCGGGATTCGTCTCCTCGCAGTGACCGCGTACCTGGTCCGGTTGGATCGCTCGGCGCACGATTTTTTTTTGTGGTGGGCCCCCGTTGTCATTGACCCTGTAGGTTGAATCGGTGGTGAATGAGGAAAGAGTAGTGGGCGTCGGCGGTTTCGAATTTTGTGCCAGTATCATCTACCCCCACCTCCCACGCACCGTGCCATTCCCCCATCCTCTCCCCTAGTTCGTCACCAGCACCAACCGCAGACGCAACGGGCGGCGCCGCCGCAACTGCACCGGAGACGGGGCGCAGGGAGGCGAAGGCGTAGCGTGGGCGGCATCCGCTGCTCGTCGCCGGCGCAGGTACGGTCCCTAGCCGTCCCCGAATCTTATCCCCTTGCTTGTTTGTCCACTTGAACGCGGTTGATTATCGCGGCGGGTGACGCGGTTGTTTGTTGGTGGTCGTCGACGGGGGTGATTATCGCGGTGGCGACGAGGCAGTTTTCCGGCAGATTTTGAGTTCTACCGCAGCGTTGTTTGGCGATTTCGTTCCGATTTGAGTTGCTATTTTGTCGACTAGATCCCGTCTCAGACAGGCGCATCCACATCATGTAGTTACGGGGATGTATTTTGGTCCGGCGCCCCAGAAATCTTCAGGGGGGGTGATCTTAGGTTGATTTTACAGTTTCTCCTCAAACCCTAGATATGCAATTTGTCCCCAATTTTTTTGGTTCGAACTTGATGGGGTAGAGAAATCAGTAGTTGTAGTTGATCCTCTATTGTATTTGTGGTTGTTTTTTTCATGCACACTTGCCACTGAGGTGTATCTAGTTGGCATTTGTAGATGTATGAGTTGCACCAAAACAAAAAGCAGTTGCCTACATTTGGGTTTGGGTATGTTTGTAGACCTAGTTTATGTGTAGAGAGGTACATTAACTTGAACTTTGTTGTAACTATGTGTTTTTGCAACGGTGAGTCCGTGTAACTGAAACAAATTTTTGTGTGCAACTACATGCCCTTTGGCGTGAAACTTGAATAATTAATCTGTGCAACCAGTAGTCGACACTGTGTCCGACCCGTTTTTTTGCAGTGAAAATGGGTTTAGAAGGAGAAACTCTTGGAAGCAAAGGAGGGGTAATTTCCTATTACCCATGTGCTTTTCCTAGAGAAGGCTTTATTTGAGCAAGCTCGATGTGTTATGCGCGCTGTGTTAATTTTTTTTTTGTAATCTGTTCTTGTTGTTTGTTGTTGTTTCATGCAGGGGAATCGGCGAAATCAGAAAAGGGCTGCTGAGCGGGCTCTTCGCAGCTCCGCTGACGGGGGTGATGAAGTTGAGTTAAGGTTCTAGTATAACCTGAACAGACGTTTCTCGTAATTGAAGCATTGTATGGAATTATTATTTGTTCAGTATGAGTAAATAGGCTCTAAAATATGTTTTTATGGTGTTTTTGTCTATGTGTTTTCTTATGATCCTTCTCCTGATTTTCTTTTGTGTCATGTATGTAGGGAGATGATGGTGATCAATACCATCTTGTAAAGCGTCAAACATGGAAAGCGAAAGCCACAGCACCCGATGTAGGCGGTTCCTCATCTGCAGCAGCTGTTGAGGTACATCTAATTGACTTCCTTTTTGTTGTAATCTTTTTGCATTTGCACATTAATTTTGTAGTAGTTGACTGCCCTTACCTTTGCTGTTGCACATGAAGATGTTTGGGGGTTGGCACACTTTTTCACTTTTTGCTGTTGCATATGAAAATGATAGTATTTATGGAAGTTTATGTGTTGTTATACATGAAATTGATTATAGTTGGCACCCATTACCTTTGCAGTTGCACATGAATATTATTTTTTAGTTGGCACCCATATGATTGTAGTTGAACATTATTTTAGTTGGCAGCTAACTGTTATCTTACTGTTAAGAGAACATGATGTTGTTTCACAATGCATATCATTTTTTTTCTCAGCAGAGTGAAGGTGGAGAGGAAGGAAATGAACCCCATCGACGTTCACAGGCTGGGAGGATAAGGGCCTTGATACGTCTCCAACGTATCTATAATTTTTTATTGTTCCATGCTGTTATATTATCAATCTTGGATGTTTTTATATGCATTTACAGCAATTATATATCATTTTTGGAGACTAACCTATTAACTTAGTGCCCAGTGCCAGTTGCTGTTTTCTGCCCTGTTTTTGTTTTACAGAAAATCAATACCAAATGAAGTCCAAATGCCACGAAACTTTTTGGAGATTTTTTTCTGGACAAGATAAACACTAGAAGCTTCGGGAGAGGACCAGACGCCAGAGGAGGTGGCCACGAGCCACCAGGGCGCGCCTGGGGGGGGGGGGCAGGCGCGCCCTGGTGCCTCGTGGGCCCACCCCAGCTCCGTTTGACCTAATTCCACCACTATAAATTCAGAAAAAATCAGAAACCCTCAGGGGAGTCCACGAAATACTTTTTCCGCCGCCGCAAGTTTCTGTTCTCGAGAGATCCCATCTGGAGGCCTTCTCCGGTACTCCGCCGGAGGGGGAATCGATCACGGAGGGGCTCTGCATCAACCTTGTTGCCCTTCCGATGATGCGTGAGTAGTTTACCACAGACCTTCGGGTCCATAGGTAGTAGCTAGATGGCTTCTTTTCTCTTTTTGATCTTCAATACAATGTTCTCCTCGATGTTCTTGGAGTTCTATCCGATGTAATCCCTTTTTGCGGTGTGTTTGTTGGGATCCGATGAATTGTGAGTTTATGATCAGATTATCCATGAATATTATTTGAGTCTTTGCTGCACTCTTTTATGCATGATTATTATAGCTTCGTATTTCTTCTCCGATCTATTGATTTGGTTTGGCCAACTAGATTGATTTATCTTGCCGTGGGAAGAGGTGCTTTGTAATGGGTTCGATCTTGCGGTGGTCAATCCCAGTGACAGAAAGGGACGTGACACGTATGTATCGTTGCTATTAAGGGTAAAAAGATGGGGTTTATTCATACGTGAGTTTATCTTGTCTACATCATGTCATCGTTCTTAAGGCGTTACTCCGTTCTTTATGGACTTAATACACTAGATGCATGCTGGATAGCGGTCGATGTGTGGAGTGATAGTAGTAGATGCAGGCAGGAGTCGGTCTACTTGTCTCGGACGTGATGCCTATATACATGATCATTGCCTTGGATATCGTCATGATTATTTGCTTTTCTATCAATTGCCCAACAGTAATTTGTCTACCCACCGTATGCTATTTTCTTGAGAGAAGCCTCTAGTGAAAACTATGGCCCCCGGGTCTATCTAAATCATATTACTAAAACCCTAAAAATATTGCTGCCATTTTCTTTTATTTATTTTATTTTGTATTTTTGTTTCAATCAATCTATCTATCATATACAATTTAATCTTGCAATTGACCGCCGAGGGATTGACAACCCCTCGTTTGCGTTGGGTGCAAGGATTTGTTGTTTGTGTGCAGGTGCTGCTAACGAGGTGTTGCGTGATTCTCCTACTGGTTCGATAACCTTGGTTTCATAACTGAGGGAAATACTTATCTCTACTGTGCTGCATCATCCCTTCCTCTTCGGGGAAAATACCAACGCAAGCTACAAGTAGCAGGCCTCACCAGGGAGGTTTGTTAAGATGAATATGGATTTGGCACATGTTCAAAGGACCTTCCTCTACGAGAAGATGTTGGGGGGCTTATTGAACTTAGCTGACACACTGCCATCGGATTTGACTAAGTTCCTGATCCAGTCTTATGACACAGACAGTTCTGCTATGGTCTTTCCAGGAAGGGGCACGATCCTAGTTGATGCTTCCAGTGTGCACAGAAATTTCGGTTTACCGGACAACGGGCCACGCCTGAAGTATATCTTTGAAAACGAGTCGGTGAAGAGATTTAATGAGATGTTCAGCTACACTGGACCAACTAAACACCCCAGGGTCACCTCCTTTTGCAAAACCATGAAAGCTATGAAGGGCGCAACTGATGACAAGTTCCTAACCGGGTGGCCTGCACTTGCTTTCAGCACTTTCCTAGCTCCTACCACCAGTCTTTGTCTTAGTCCGCGCAGCTACAGGGCTGTGCTGGAACCTGGAGTGCTGCTGAAGAGTAATGTTTGTTTGTTCGTTGCTGAACACATAAACGAAGCATTCCGCAGCATGGGCGAGGACAAACAAACAGTCTGTTGTTGCCTGTACCATTTAATGGTTAGTAAAGTTAAAACATAGTTTTCGGATATGCTTATTTTTTTGGGACTTTCTGCCTTTTGACCATTCATTTTTTGCTCACATTGTTCTTTTTTTTTTGTGTGTTGGTGATGGTGTGTGATAGATCCTTTATCTTGATGCGCTCGATGTTGACGTGCGAATAAGTACATGTCATATCCGTGCCAATGCTTTCGATAGGAATTTGATCAACAAGATCATAAAGAAGGACCGGATTTCTCCTGGTGTGTTCGGCAAGCTACAAGTGAGTTTTCATTCTCCTGATTTTTTTAGTTGTATGTAGTTACATGGTTGTTTGCACACAGGCATATGATAGTTGCACACTTGCTGTGTTTAGGTTGTCACAAGAACTCATTTGGATTTTTTTGCACACATCTACATGGTAGTTGCACACAGCCATATGATAGTTGCACACTTTACTGTGTTTAGGTTGTCAAGAACTCATTTGGAGTTTTTGCACATATCTGCATGGTAGTTGCACACAGCCATATGATAGTTGCACACTTTGCTATATGATTTAGTTGCAGTCAAATCATTTTTCCCTGTGTGTTTTATGTATGCTTTTGTTTGTACATCAGTTCAAGGAGCAATACAGAGCAGCAGACCAATCAACAATTTTTGGAGGATTATTGCAGGCAGAAGCATTCGTGGCTTTAAAAGTTCCGACCAGTTATACCCACATGTGAGTCGATGTCCCTTTTATGGTGCAAATCATTAGTTTTTACTCCTGTTTTTCTGAAGTCACGCACATGCAAGTTTTTTCTGCAGCTTTTGTTGCACCAATTAGTGTTTTTAGTTGCACCATGTAGGGATTGTCAGTTGCACCAGAGTCTGATTTTCAGTTGCAAACTAACTTTTTTCTCTCTATTAATTAAATTTTCAACTTTTTAAAAATTTTTGTAGAAAAAGTTCAAGCTAGCAACCATGGTGCATGATCTATGCAAAGGAGTAACAGAACAGCTTGGCAAGTTCATCGAAGGTTTTGCCAAGCTTGATGAAGAAGAACCAGAGTTAATTCCTCCCAAGAGGCCGCAAAGAAAAGGTCAGAGCTCGCGTAGCGGTCGCCCTAAGCGTAAAGGTGCTGCCAAGCAAATAGAAGAGAAAGAGGACAGCGAAGAAGCTGAGTTTGATGAAAACTGTGAGTCGGAGGAAGAGGTTGCTGAGGTTGAAGAGGATGAAGATGATGATGACGTTGAAGAGGAAGGGAACGAACAAGATGATGATGACGGGGATGATGATGACGACGGGGATGATGATGATGATGACGGGGATGAAATTACAGGAGAAGCCAGAGTTGATGATGAGGAAGAGGAGGAGGATGATGGAAAAGACAAAGGAGCAGAGGAGGACGCTGACAAAGTTGTTGATGCTGAAGAGAAAGATGATGAGGATAGTGATGATAGTGAGGAGACCGAGGATGATTACCAGGGGGATGGTTTTGATGGAGGCAATGACAGCGGCAAGGACGACGATGACGATGCTGATGTAGGCGGCAACAGTTCAAAGGGGGTCAATAGTCATGTACATGGAGGTACCACCAGCAGCTCAGTCGATGATGATCTCACTCTTCAGTTTTACATCAACAAGGAATTGCGTTTCAAAGATAAAGATCCAAAATCAGATGGAAAAAATACAACAGTGCCTGATCAGAGTATATCTCTTTTTGATTTGTGCAATTTAGAGCCAGCGCGTCCCAAGACCTTCGAAATCCCTTTGCTTGAAACCCATGTGTTTTTTGAAGTGGATGATCGCAACACCAAGTACAATGACATCGTGGAGCTTGAGCTTGAAAAGAGTGAGCAACAGATGAAAGATGCAGCAGAGGGTCTGGATTTCATTGGCTCAAAACCAATGCTACAGAAGTTAATGGCGCAACTGCCTGCATTTGAAGATGCTGCACATTCAGGTCCAGGATGTAGCAAGAGGCAGGCAGCATCTCCATCGCTCCCACCACCCATGCCAAAGCGTAAGAAGACGGTGCCATTGGGCAAGAACTTGGTGCTTGGTGAAGGAAAAGATAAAATTACAAGTCCGGTGGTGAAGAACATGAAGGAAGAAAGGAAATTAGAGAGAAAGCAGGCGCCATCTGTATTGCCCAGGGAGCCAGGTTCTGTTCAACAGGAGCCAACAGCTGGGCAGTTTAAGGTGAAGATCCCCTCCCCCACGCACAAGCTCCGTGATATCAAGAGCAAGAAAATAGTTAGTTTTGCCAAGGACACAAAGTTCAAAGAAATGGGAAGAAAAGCGGCAAGCCATGCTCTCAAGATCCCATCAAACATCGAATAGGAGACAGTACAAAGTGGATTAGTCTCAAATCCAGTGGTGCAATTCCCTTCTGTCATCTTGGCAAATAAGGAGGACAAAGTGCCAACCAATCCTGATTCAGTGCCAACCAATCCTGATTCAGTGCCATCTCAACATGTCAGCATTGCATGTAGGAAATCGGCAACCCGAGCACCTACTGTGGCAACTCCAACACCTAGTGAGCCGGCTGCAGGTCAACACATGCATAATGCATCATCTGATGGGCCAACACCAACAACTAGTGAGGGAAAAACACTTACATCTGTGCCAACTCCAGTACTCACTGTGCCAAGTACAGCATCAAGTGAGGCAACTGTAACTCCAGATGTGCCACCCCCAGTAGCCAATGTGCCACCTGAAGGTCAAACTGTGCCACCTGCAGGGCATCTGTTGCCAGCATCTCAAGCTCCTGCTCATCATCAAACACTTACTCAGGAGGAAGTATACAATCTTGTTAGCAAGTGCATCCCCCCAAGAGCGCTACCAAGCATAATTCCACGAACCAAATCAGCAGATGATGTATCCAAGTTTTTGCAAGGAGCCAGCACCAGCGTGCATCCCATCCGGAGAGCATCTTCAGTAAGGTCATATCATCGTGATGGTTATTGTGATGCTTCTCTTTTTGACTTAGGTTTAGATTTTGATGATGACTACCCAGTTGTTGCATCTGATGGGCCGAACAAATCACAAGTGTCACCTCTTCAATTAGACTCTTTTAAAGTCACTGAGCAGGGTGATTTGGACTCGTCGGCTTGTGCTGCTGCAGATATGGCTGATACTGGGAAGGCACTATTTAAAACCTCTCCATCGGCCTCACCGGACGAGTTCCACACCCCGATCCCCATAGTGGCTGTAGGTGGGGCAAGTGGATCTGGCACAACTACTTCTGGACCACCAGTTCAAAAACGCGGGAGGAGGATAATTAAGCCAGCTGCTGTTCAGAGATCCCCCTATGTTGACTACAACAAAATGAAGACATTTGATTGTGGTGAACAAGTGAACAAGCTCTATGCTTCACTCCTCTACTATGTAAGGAACACACCTGGAGCCAACAAATCAGAAACCAGGTAAAATGCTACATGGGGAGTAAAGTACATTTTTCTTCATTCCTGACCTAGTTGCATAGTAACACACCTAGTTGCACATCGGGGAACATTGAGTTGCACAGGGGGTCACATCCAGTTGCACAACAAGGGTCATTAAGTGGTCACTATCTTTTCCTTATGGACTAGACTATCTATTTGCATTTTTTCTGTTAGAATTAGCACACCAGCAGGCACACAGTTGCACAAACACCTATCCCTTTGTTGCTTTAAGATTTCTTATGTAGTTTCTGTTTTTGTACTTTTCCCTAGCACTAATACTTTTTTTGTGTGTATTTTTTTGATAAACAGCCCTGATATCATTGATTACGATGGATTTTTTGTAACTCTAAAGGAGCTTGCTGATTCAATGAGGCCCACCCAATGGCTGTGAACCACGGTTGTCGAAGCTGCACTCTTAGAGATCATAAAACCCTTCCTAATGACTCCAAGAAGACCATCATGCCATTGAGAGTTGCGGTTAGTTGAAGATTTTCTTGCTCTTTTTCTGGTATATAGCGTTTTTATTTTTGCTTTTGAAATCTTCGTTGCCTTTTTCCAATGCTGGCACATTTGCAGCAAGGCATCTACAATGTTGCTGAGATACACTCTAAATTTGAGAAGTCAAAACGACTAGACCGTCAAGATATGGTCATTTCTTTTAGACCGTTGACCTTTTTTGTTGTTTTTTGCATAATCATTTTGATTTTTAGTTGCCTAAACTTGGACAACTCATAACAAATATGTTCCTGTTTTTATTTCATGTGCAGGTGATGATCCCTGTTTTAGAATTTGCCGATCCCAATGATTCAAATGGAGGCAAACACTACTGGCTATTCAATATCAACATAAGAGATCAACGTTTTGAGGTGCTCGGTTCTTGGAGGAAGCTTGACGACCCTGACTTGATGAACTGTGCTTCTACCATAGCGGGAGCAGTACGCATGTTATGGAAGCAGCATTACCCAAAGCATAATATTAGCCACTATGAAGTCGTTGAGATTAATGTACCAAAACAGTTGGGGAAGTAAGTAATGGAAACATAGTGTTTCTTAGTTTTCTAGTGTGCTCATCTTTTTATTTATTTTTATATGCATCTACCCTTGTCAGAATTGCTCACAGTTGCACCATGTGCAGCATGGTTTGCACAAAGGATCCCACCAAGTTGCATCATCTAGATCACACACTTTTGTTTTTTGCACACTGGTCTGTATCATCTTATCTGTAATGCATACCCACATCATTTCAGCCGCGTATTTTCATTTTGGTATCTAATCAAGGGAAGTCGCTGGCAAGTTTGCATTGTAAAGAACATTGTTTGCACCAGCAGGGCAAGTACTTTCACTATTTGATAGCTTCAGTTGCATCATTTGTAGCTACAGTTTACCAAGATTTGCACTAACCAATAGTATGTATTTGTTTTTTGTTATTTTTATCAACACTTTTTTTCTGTAGCAATGAATGTGGAGTGTTCATGGTTTTCAATGCTACCATCTGGAATGGGAGGCTACTGCCTAATTACGAACCAAAACAGTGCTTAAACATGAGAAGGATTTTGACTCACAAACTTGTTGATAATGAACACAACAAAGCCAAGTGGAAAGAGGTTCTAAAATACAAAGACTAGGTTAGTTTCCCTTATTTCTGTTTCCCAGCCTTGTTTTTTTTATGAGCTCATTATATTTGCATAGTTGCTATTGGTAATTTGCACAGTTGGTACTGTTGGTTGCAGAATTGGTACTCTTCAGTTGCACATTTTGTGCCTTGTATAGTTTTACAGAAGTTCATTTTATGTAATAGACAATTCTATCAAGGGGACAATTTTTCCTTATTACTCACATGTAACCACAATATTTTATTTTATTGCTACCTGGGTTTTTAGGTTTGTTCTTTTGATGGTACTAGTTGCACATCTGGGGTGCAAAGCAGATGCACACTAAATCTAATTTAGTTGCAACAAAAATCAAATCATGTGGGGCCAGGATGCATAATGAATTGTTCAACCAGCACACAACAATGTTCAAAATGTCCCAAGAGTGGCATAAGTAGGAACTTTTACACATAACAAAATGATAGTCTTTTTTGAATATATAAAAGGTCTGCATAACAAGAGCAATGAAAGATAAAATAAGAAGCTGCCATTGCGATTTTGTTTGTTCCTCGTTCTACATTTTCTTTGCATCCCAATCACCCAAGTAGAGCATTTCAGTTTTCTTCTGTCTCTCCTCTTTGTTTTGTATCTCATCAACTTGTCACGCCAACCTTTGCAAGCAGCTAGCAGCGTTGTGCTTATCTGAGTTGCAGAAACTGCACCTGTTTTTTCTCTTTGGATGTAGCTCAAGAGCTGAATGAAACCGTTTACTCCTCGCCCTTCCGTCCGTAGTTGACTTGGGTGGATCCATAGGATTAACATCATCAGTGTGGTAGTTGCCACCAGATGTTTCCTCAGTTCGGGTAGAATGGCCTGTTATGTCAGGTTGCTGAGCAGGACGCATAGGTGTAGCCGGTGGAGCACGATCCATTGAAGTAGGCGGTGCATCATGACCCATGGTAGGAGGCGGTGCAGCATGTCCCACAGGGGGATGGGGGGAGCACGCCCCATGCGATGAGCTGGCGGAGCATGACCAGCACGACCCATTGGAGGAGGAGGTGGAGCACGACCCATAGGGGCATGTGGTGGAGTAGGGCCTGTGGGTGCAGGTGGCGTGGGAGGATCTTCGTTATTGCCACCACCGGATGGACCTGCACCTCTAGCAATTCTTTTCTTTCTTCTGGACTTATTCAGTTGCACAATCTCTATCCTTGTTGCCCGCATGTGCTTATCAACAATGTCTTTTGCTGCATCAGATCCACTAGCAAACTTTGCAAGTTTTTGGAAATCTGCAGTCATGTTACGATTCCGTATTTCTTTTAGAGATTGAGGAGGCATGGCATCAGGTTGTAGGCTAGTGGCAGTAGGTACAGATGGGACAGCAGCTGGTGTCTAACGCTGCAATATGTATTGCTCCGGTATGACATCAAGTCCAATGTGTGTGAACACTTTCAGTATATGGCAGCAAAGGATGCCATCCCTGTCCATTTTGCAGCATTCACACGAATAGGATCCCTCAGTAACATTTTCCATCACCAAGTAGTTCCTGGCCCCATACTTGGCAACCCAATCCTAATTTGGCCTCAGCTCAAACAACTCTGCGCCAATCTGGAATGCATTATAGCGTCCAATCATCTCAAACTCGTCACGGAACTTGCAGTAAAGGTCTCTAGTGTACGTCTTGTAGGCCTGCTTCTCTATTGGGAATGGTGACCACATGTCAACCTCAAGATGTTCTGTCCTGTAGTCATTGCAACCTTCCTTGACGAGGATGTGTGTTTGTATTTTTTCGTATTGTTTCACAAAGTTGAGGATCGAGTTGTGCGGGTTCACATATCTCTTTAGGACTGCATTAAACCCCTCACTTCGTTGGGTTGACTGGAGGAAGGGGAAGAACCTATGCTTGAAGTAGCATGGGACCCAAGTGGCCCGGTATTCATAAAGCTTCTCAAAGTGTGTGTCCGTAATTGCCTCATACTTCATCATCAATGCAGCCCAGTTCTGCTCAAACTCTTCCGGTGTGAAGCTGAAATCAACACATAGGTTAAAATCGTCAGACAAGCCCGGGTTCCGTCCTAGCAGCCAGCCAACTTTCTCTTGAGCTTTTTTCATAATGTGCCATCGGCAACATCGGTGCACGGTTGTGGGAAATATGTTCTTTATGGACTCTTTCATAGCCACATCTTGGTCTGTTATGATGTTATCCGGTGCGCTTCCATTCATAGCCTCTAGAAAAGTCCCAAACACCCAATCAAAACTGGTTTCCAATTCTTGCCTCACAAACGTGCACCCCAGCATGAAAGATTGCCCATGACGGTTGATTCCAATGAACGGAGCAAAAGGCATGTTGTACATATTGGTCATGTAAGTGGTGTCAAAAGAGATGCAATCATGATATGCATCGGCATAAGCCTTCCTTGCCAAGCCATCCACCCAAAATATGTTTTCTGCCCTGCCTTCCACATCATATTTTATCTTATAGAAGAAATCTGGGTCATCCTTCTGCAAATCTTTAAAATGAGCCATCGTCTCAATAATGTCGCCCTCCTTTGTTGAGTCTTTGCGGAACCCTGTGCAGAGGTTGGTTATTGCCTTCGGCCCGTATGGAACATTTAGCTCCGAGCCATAAAACTCTGCAATGACATGCATCGTACGGCCTGCACAATACAGAAAAGTCAGAAACATAACTTGGCAGTTGCACATTGGAAATATTACAGTTGCAGATATAGGCACAATAGTTGCATATTTGTTTCATGTCTTTTACTATATCAGCAAAGGTTCTTGTTACTTTCTGTACAACATAACTAGGTAATTGCACTCTGGACCTTAACACTTGCACATACAGGGGACAGTAGTTGCCCAACACTCTGGAATTGCATACCAGTTTCCCAAATAATCTTTTTCACTCTTCAACATGTTTTGCCATACACACAGAAGTTGTTTGCACATCACAGAGATGTATTTGCACATTTTTTTACTGGTGAAAATAGTTTCACCATATCAGCAAATGACACATAATCAAGTAGTTGCACAGTGAGACAACACAGTTGCAGATATAGGGACAGTAGTTGCACAACTAAAGACTGGAGTTGCATGACAATTTTCTAATTACACCTTTTCACTTATTAACTTGTTGCCGTACACCACAGTTGCAGATATAGGGACAGTAGTTTTTCCACAGTTTCCTTTTTTTAGTTGCAGAGAAAAGAAAGTACAACAAAGATGTATTGTTGTTTATAGGAGGCTAAAGAGAACACACCTGAAGTCAGGTTACAAGTGTATAGGATCTCTAGAAACTTTTTTTCTTCTGGAGGTATCCCATGGTGAGATCATAGGTATTTGGACATCGATGGTTTGGCCACGAGAGGATGTGTATGATCACGGACAAAGTGGGTTACCTCCCACCTACCATCCTTCAACTTAAGCAACATTTTTGCCTTACATTCTGTCTGCTTTATTCTTTCTCTTTTCCTCTTCTTCTTCTTCTTCTTCTTCTTCTTCTTCTTCTTGTCAATCTCTTCTCCACGGAATATTGGCACGTCATCCATTTCAACATCTTCACACATTGGTTTCGGATCTGGTATAGGATCTAGCACAGGTGGTAACTCAGCACCACCATCATCATCTTTTGGCTTCCTAAACTTGTTGCAAGCAAATTGTTGTTTCTCCAATTCATTTGTGTAAGCAGACCTCCTTGAAGTGTTCATCTTAATAGAGAAACCCATTCTCAGGGCATAGGAGTTGTAATGATCCCTAGCATCTTTTAGGCTGTCAAATCTCATCCCAACATATGGCTCCATTGGCTGGGATCCAGCTTCATCTTCTTCTGCACCATTCTGATCACGAGCAACACCCCCTGCATTGAATTCGGTTTCGGTAGGTCCAGCTACGGTGTTGCTTGTTTCTTCTAGAGTATGACTCTCTGATTGCATAGTAACTCCAACATCATCCATTGGAATATCTTCTGGATTCTGCTGCGTGGAAGACCGTGGCTGCCCAAACTCAGCATTATCACCAGGCAACTCGTTGAGGTCGGGAGGCAACTCATTGAGATCTATCATCTTTTTTACACGATGATGGCAACCTGCATTTTTTCATCAAATGTAGGGAAACAACAAAAACATCAACTCATGGGCACTTCATTCGGATTTTTTTTATTAAAATCAACAATATAGATGCAAGTAAAATTAACGATGGATCAACATCGATGTTCTCAATTTTAGTTCTGACATTTGTAAGCAGTAACTTCTTTCGATCATCTTTTCCTTCTTTTAAGTTGCACAGCACCATCTAATCGAAAATACAATGCTGCAAGTTGCACACATTTGTTAGTTTCTATAAGTTGCAACCTTTGCACAAAGTAGTAGTAATCCCCCAGTAGTAGTAATACCCCATGGCAGGCAGTCAAGTGCTTACAGTCACATAGATTGGTAGGAAGTTGGTTGCACACAGGTAACCTCCCAGTTGCTCAGAGTAAGCATGTTGGTTGCACACAAGATGTATACAAGATGCAGAGAAGTACTATAAAAAGTTGCACCAGTTGCAAGCAATCACTCTTCCTTTTGCACATTTTTTTCATGTGAAGTTGGTTGCACACAGGTAACCTCCCAGTTGCACAGAGTAAGCATGTTGGTTGCACACAAGATGTATACAAGATGCACAGAAGTACTATAAAAAGTTGCAAGCAATCACTCTTCCTTTTGCACATTTTTTTCTTCTCTAAGTTGCACACAGGGGGGATAAGAAATTTGTACAGCACCACCAACTTGGCCTTAAAATTCTCCAGTTGCACACAATTTTCAGTTTCTACAAGTAGTAATAACATTGGGTAGGCAGTCAGGTGGTTACATTCAAACAGATTGGTAAGAAAAACCAACCAACTCCTCAGTTGCACATAGTAGGCATGTTGGTTGCACGCAGGACGTTCACAAGTTGCACAGAAGTCCCATAAAACTTGCACAAATAAATTTTATGGCCAATAAGCACTCTTTTTTGGTTTCTCAGGTGTTTTGTACCATGTGCAGGTCTTACAGGGTGGGGAGGACATGCTATGGCAGATCAATGCAAGTTGTACATACTACAAGCAAGGTCTGCTGCTACTTCAAAAAGATGATGAAAGCAAAAGCAGTTGTCAATTTTATTTGTCCTTATTTGTATAGCTATCTGTTAGGTTGCATAGTTACAAGAACATTTATTTCTCTTTTGTGTTTTTCTTATGCCCGTGTGTGAACCCAGAACTTTTACCTATTAAGACCTCTTATGTATCTATTTTCATCGGATGTTGGTGTGAACAATCTTTTATGCACGCTGTGTGCCTACAGGTGGCTGCTGCAACTTGTCTAGTTGCACGAAAGCAGTATATAGCTGCACCATCTTGTTTACTTTTTTTGGCACATAGTGTGGCTACAGTTGGCTGCTGTAACTTGATTAGTTGCACGAAAGCAGCATATTGGTTGCACAGATTCTGTGCCAACCCCCTACACAATCCATGTGATTTCTGTACCAAATTCATGAATCAAAGGTTCGTTCAAGAAAACCAGCTAGAGGACAAGTCTGCAAGTCATGTCAAGGGAGGAAGCAAAGCAGAGGAAGGGGGATTCTCACCTGGAGTTCTCTCCTCCTGGTACGTTTCTTGTTCCTTTCTTGGTTGCTACTTTTTGTTTGGCTTTTTCTTGATGCTTTCCTGGTTCTTTTTTGGAGCCGCCATGGATTTTCCTGGCGATAGAGGTTTCACCATGGCGATGGAGGTTTCACCATGGCGAATCCTTCTTTCGTGGGGAAGAAGTAGATGGCGTGGGGGCAGTTATAGGGGAGATTCGGGTGTGGAGGGGGAAGGCGGGGGCGGGTGGTTGGGTGCACGTGATCCCCACGGTCAGCTGTCGCGCGCAGGCACCGTGTTTGGTAGTTGATGTTTCGCGCGCGCGGGAGGATTGGTTACTTTCCTTTTTGACCACGCGCCCCGACCAGGTGTTTCCTTTTATGTCAGCCGCTCGGTAACCCTCCTAGGCGCCCGGGCGCCAGCTAGACGCGTCCCAAAGAGTATTATCTCCATATTAGGTAAACCAAAAAAAGACCATGCTTTAATTCCCATTCTCTACAAGAAAAAGCCAGTCCGGCCTCACTCCACGAAAACCATCTGAGGATATGCTCGTTGCTCATGGTTGTCCCTTTCGACCGGGATGTCACCACAAAAGGGAATTATATATGTGTCTCCTACTACCATTAGTTACATATACATGTCGCGGCCCCACGGGAAATGAATTATGCTGCAATTGGTAGTGGAATTCCGAAGGACATAATATAATGCGTGTCTCTTGTCTTTTACAAGTGGACGGGGTCTAGTTGTTCTTTCCCTCTCGCCGAAGGCAACCAGCTCACTAATTCCATATCCCTTTCGGTACATTTTGTTCTTCGTTTTCGCGCACGTGGCGATTCCGAGCACGGTGCTTGGGCTACTTGCTACAGCTAGAGGTTAGAGGGAATAATAATCGCAAATTAATTAATTAAAGTCGATGGCGAGTCGGCAACCATATAACCATCGTGTGAGCTGTGCTTGACTCTATTTGACTATACCTCCACATATGTACATGAGATCCTCCATCTCATATACAGACATACGCCTAGAGGACTTGGTAGCCATACGGGGCGATGTGTTTGACTATCCGTATATACGTGCTCTCATGCCCTGCGCTCCTGTTGACAATTTTGCAGGCGGTGCGTGCGCGCCATGTAATTTTACCAAGTCAGCTTAATTAATGTGAAGGTGTATAAATAAACAATATAAAAACAGCTTAGTGAAGGCGGTCTATCTCGCTCATATTCATGTGCAAGCGTGTAGTAAAAGTCAAGACTTGGGCAAGGGTTATCCGAGGCTCTAGCATGATTTCAACTGATTTCACATATGATACAGGCGGCAGTTCGGTGATTAGGCAACGATGACGGGGACGTAATACGGTCACGTGGATGCCAAGGGGGCACCAACCTGTCAAAGTCATACCACTGTAATCGTACTACTCCCTTCGTCCTAAAATAAGTGTCTCAACTTTGTACTAACTTTAGTACGAAGTTGTACTAAGCTTGAGACACTTATTTTGGGACGGAGGGAGTACGTATTAACTCCAATCCTATTTGTGGTTTGAACCTTTCAGCAGCTTCGCCTTTCTTTTTCTACCGTTTCAAACCTTGAGACCGATCGTGCAGCTTACTCACATACACAGATCAGCCAGGAGGAGGACGGCGACTAGTCCTCTCCTCCGGTGCGGGAGTAGTTAGCACACACCAGTTTAGTTGAGGAGCGACGTCAATGGATGGATCGACCGATATCTCTCAATTAGCACCCGTCAATGCCAGGGCTTAACTGCGACGGACGACCGAACCAGCCATCATCCGCCATCCGCTATCTGCTTGGAAAAGGAAAATCTGCCTCGACCCTCGATCGTCCCTGGTCTAGCATAAAATAGTGAGAGAAAGCAAAAAGATTTTGAGGGGAAGAGAAAAAGGCGAGGAAGATAATGGTGACAGGAACCCGAGACTGGGGAATTAGGGGATGCATCGACGCCGACGGGGACAGATTGATCGTTGATTAGTGGTGGGGCAGCACCAAACCATGGAGTGCACGCGAGCACAAGCTCGATTTGTTTTCAATCGCTCGAAAAAACAATCGCCTGGCCGGCCGCGACCAAAAGGCAGTCAGAGGCTAGTGGTGGCTTGGTCAAACCGCAAGGACGTAAGAGTACGATATTTTTGTGAAGGGAGAATAAACATGGATGAACAGTCTGTTGATAGTGGTGGGATGCAGTGGTTAGTGATGAAGCGAAGATTTGGGGGGCATGTCTTTTCGTGTTGGCAGGTACAGCCCAACTATGCTGTAGTTTGTAGATGAGGAATGGTGGGTGTACAGCTCGGGCTGACAGCCGCAAATTGTTTTGTCTGCAAATAGGAAAGGGATCTCTATTCCTAATGTCTCACTTGATAGGATAGCCTTCACGATTTTTTTTCGTCTCCCACTTTCGTCTGGTTTTTTTCGTCCGGTTTTTTTTCGTCTCCCCTCCCACCAGCCCACCGGTTTATTTTTGCGTCACCTCTCACACAACGAAAAAAATCTGAACGCATCAGAACTTTCCATGCTGACTCAAGTTATTTAGTAATGTCTTTATGCGAAAGAATCAATCACGATCAATCTCTAAAGATCAAATCTAAATTAATTAACCTTATCATAAATCGTTCAATCACATTAAATCACATTAAGTAATCTTTTCATACGTCATCACGATCGTTTCGTTCGTCTCCACCGGTCGAACGAACAGCACAAAACTCCACCGATTGTTTTATAATTTCCAAAGAAAAGAAAGCCTACCACGAAAAAAAGCCCAAACTCCAATTTCCCCAAACTCCTTTGTTTCCCCTCGAGAGCCATGGCGACGCTTAGGTTTAGGGCGCCGCCGTCCCGTCCCTCCGGCCGCCATTTGAGCTCGAGGCGGGCCGCCCAACATGATTCGCTCTGACAGGAGGGACATGGCGGGCGGGATCGTGGCGGGCGCCTGCATCGCGGCGACCTCCTTGGCGTGGCGCTCGAGGCGCCCGATGGGTGCTTCGGCCTTGATGACCCACAAGTATAGGGGATCAATCGTAGTCCTTTCGATAAGTAAGAGTGTCGAACCCAACGAGGAGCAGAAGGAAATGATAAGCGGTTTTCAGCAAGGTATTTTCTGCAAGTACTGAAATTATCGGTAACGAGTAGTTTGATAGGAAGATAATTTGTAACAAGTGACAAGTAGCAATAGTAACAAAGAGTGCAACAAGGTGGCCCAATCCTTTTTGTAGCAAAGGACAAGCCGGAACGATCTCTTATAGTAAGCAAAGCGTTCTCGAGGACACATGGGAATTTCATCTAGTCACTTTCATCATGTTGGTTTGATTCGCGTTCGCTACTTTGATAATTTGATATGTGGGTGGACCGGTGCTTGGGTGTTGTTCTTACTTGAACAAGCCTCACACTTATGATTACCCCCTCTCGCAAGCATCCGCAACTACGAAATAAGAATTAAGATAACTCTAATCATAGCATTAAACATATGGATCCAAATCAGCCCCTTACGGAATAGCGCATAAACTAGGGTTTAAACTTCTGTCACTCTAACAAGCCATCATCTAATTACTACTCCACAATGCATTCCCTTAGGCCCAAAGATGGTGAAGTGTCATGTAGTCGACGTTCACATGACACCACTAAGAGAATCAACAACATACATATCATCAAAATATCGAACGAATACCAAATTCACATGATTACTTATGACAAGACTTCTCCCATGTCCTCAAGAACAAAAGTAACTACTCGCAAATCATAATCATGTTCAAGATCAGAGGGGTATTAAATAGCATATTGGATCTGAACATATAATCTTCCACCAAATAAACCAACTAGCATCAACTACAAGATGTAATCAACACTACTAGCAACCCACAGGTACCAATCTGAGGTTTTGAGACAAAGATTGAATACAAGAGATGAACTAGGGTTTGAGATGAGATGGTGCTGTTGAAGATGTTGATGAAGATTGGCCCTCCCACGATGAGAGGATCGTTGGTGATGTCGATGGCGACGATTTCCACCTCCCGGAGGGAAGTATCTCCGGCAGAATCTCTCCGTCGGAGAGTAAAAGTGCTCATGCCCAAGTTCCGCCTCGAGACGGCGGCGCACCGTCCCGAAAATCTCTGTATATTTTTTTTAGGGCAAATGGACTTATATACCGGAAAATGGGGGCCAGAGGATGGCCAGGGGCCCCACGAGCCACCAGGGCGCGCCTTGGGGGGGGGGGGGTGGCGCGCCCTGGTGCCTCGTGGGCTCCTGGGTGGCCCCCTATGGTATTTCTTTCTTCCAGTATTTTTTATTTATTCCAAAATAAATATCTGTGAAATTTCAGCTCATTTGGAGATGTGCAGAATAGGTATCTTTAACATAGCTTTTTCAGGTCCAGAATTCCAGCTGTCGGCAATCTCCCTTCTTGTGTAAATCTTGCATATTAAGAGAGAAAGGGCATTAGAATTGCTCCAGAAAGTGTTATATTGATTATAAACACTATAAATAACAGTAGCAAAATATGATGCAAAATGGACGTATCAACTCCCCCAAGCTTAGACCTCGCTCCTCAAGCGAAAGCCGATATCGATAATCATGTCCACATGTTTAGAGAGAGAGGTGTCGATAAAAACAAAATACGGACATAGTAGCATCATGATCATTATTATAAGAACAATATTTATTATCATAAAACTTCTCATGAGCAAGTAACAATTCATCACAACAATGAAGTATAAGGCATAAACTTTCTTGAAAACTAACAAACTATGTTCTCAGTCAACAATGCAATTGCAATTCATCATATTTTCAGGAAGGGTCTCATGTAGGAGCTTTTTAGCAAGTCCACATACTCAACTATCATTTAGTCTTCTATGATTGCTAACACTCACGACATATATATGAGGCAAAAAGTATCAGCTAGACACACAGAAAGATAGGGGCTCATGATTTTGCCTCCCAACTTATTCACCTCAAGGGTGATTTCAACAATAATAACTCATGATCACTCATATCCAACTGGATATATATGCCTAGATCTTTCCCCACCACATGATGCTTGCAAAAGAAAAAAAAGTAGAGGAGAACACTATTGACTCTTGCATAAAAAGTAAATACATAAAAGTAAAGGATAGGCCCTTCGCAGAGGGAAGCAGAGGTTGTCATGTGCTTTTTGTTGTTGGATGCACAAGCTCTTAATGCAAAGGAACGTCACTTTATATTGCCCCATGTGATAGCAACCTTTATTATGCAGTCCGTCGCTTTTATTTCTTTACCATCACAAGTTCGTACAAAGATTATTTTCCCTTACAATAAAAGTTCAGACATATTTAGAGGCAATTTTTATTGCTTTTCGCACCGATGACAACTTACTTGAAGGATCTTATTCAATCCGTAGGTAGATATAGTGGACTCTCATGACATGAAACTGGGTTTAAGGGTTTTGGATGCACAAGTAGTATCTCTACTTGGTGCGGATTTTTGGCTAGCAAAGATATTGGGCAAGCACCCCATGTTGGAGGATCTATGACAATATAACTTCTATGTGAATATAAGCAAAGATAATTCATTACGTTGTCTTCCTTGTCCAACGTCAACAATTTGACATAAAATACTTAATGGAGGCTCACAATCATAAAAGATGTCCAAGATAGTGTATTTGCATGTGAATCTTCTCTTCCCTATTAATTTTTTCATGAATTGCATCATTGACTAATGCTATGTTTGTGAACTTCCAATAAATTTTACCACTTATACTTTTCTTTATGTAATGTCATTAATTTCCATAAGATTAGCATATGATTTTTTTTCATTATTTTCATTGCTAGGATTGAGACATAAAAGTAAAGAAGCAAAAACTCAAACTACTCTTTATTATATAACTCTCAACTCGATTACATAGATAGATAGATCACGAAACTAGCACTCGAAAATAGATCATACTAAACTTTTATTCAACTAGATCACGAAATAACTAAGGATCGAACTAAAAATAGATAAAGATGATAAAAGTGATGGTGATACGATACCGGGGCGCCTCCTCCAAGCTTGGCACAAGCCAAGGGGAGTGCCCATACCCATGTACTCAATTTTCCTTCTTTGGTGATGGTGGTGGTGATGAAGTGGTGGGCTTGTCCTCCGGCTTCCATGGCATAGGTTCCCCATCATAAAAGGATGATCGGTTCTCCGGGGTCCTGAAACTTGCAGCTAAACTCATACCTTTGAATCTTGCCTCATACTCATAATTTTGGTTTTGAAGATCATAGATTTGGCCTTGGAGATAATTGATTCGTTCATTGAGCTTGAAGATGATGTCTCCCATCGATTGGCCATCCACCTTGTGATTACGGGTGAATTCCGTGATCATGGAGTGGTTGGCGCCGAGTCCACGTTCCACCATCCCTTGGCACTTGAAGATCTCCTGCTCCACCGCTTCGAGCCTGGACTCCACGCTCCCGGTCTTCTTGAGTCCTTGAACATCCCGGATGTGAAGCACCCCCTCACGCATCTTATTGGCCTGAGGGTGTTTCATCACCTCCGGTAGGTAGGGGTTGATGACCTTCTCGTAGAACTTGTCCTTGGAAGAGCTTGGTGGAGCCATAGCGATCTAGATCTGTCAGAAAAATAGCACGAAACAAGAACAGAGGAGATTTCTGCGATACGATGGTCAAAACGTCCGAGAGTATATATAAAGATTTTTTATCTTGCAAAACAAGTAATCCAGAAGAAAACGGAGTCGGGAAGGCTCACGAGGGGCCCACGAGCCACCAGGGCGCGCCTGGGGGAGGGGGGTAGCGCGCCCTGGTGCCTCGTGGGCACCAGGTGGGTCCCCTCGGCTGTTTCTTATTTTTGTATTTTTTTTCTAATATTCCAAAACTGACAGAAAGTATTTTTATGGAATTTTTGGAGTCGGTTTACTTACCGTATCACGTACCTCTTCCCTTTTCAGGGTTCTGGAGTGTTCTGGAAGGTCTCTCTTATGTATTCCTCCGGTGTAATTGTTTCAATAATATTAGTTTCTACATTAATGGGAGTACCTGAAATATAGTGCTTAATTCTTTGCCCATTCACCACTCTCGGATTAGTGCCTTCGGGGTTGTTTATTTTGATGGCTCCGGAGCGATAAACTTCTTCGATGATATACGGTCCTTCCCATTTAGAGAGAAGTTTTCCTGCAAAGAATCTCAAACGAGAATTGTACAATAGAACTTGCTCACCCACTTTAAATTCCCGTTTTTTAATTCTTCTATCATGCCATCTTTCAACTTTTTCTTTAAACAATTTGGCATTTTCATAAGCTTGGGTTCTCCATTCATCTAATGAGCTAATATCAAATAACCTCTTTTCACCGGCAAGTTTAAAATCATAATTGAGTTCTTTAATTGCCCAATATGCTTTATGTTCTAACTCAAGAGGTAAATGACATGCTTTTCCATAAACCATTTTATAAGGAGACATACCCATAGGATTTTTATAAGCAGTTCTATAAGCCCATAATGCATCGTCAAGTTTCTTAGACCAATTCTTTCTAGATCTATTGACGCTTTTTTGCAAAATTCATTTTATTTCTCTATTGCTCAATTCAACTTGACCGCTAGTTTGAGGGTGATAGGGAGATGCAATTCTATGGTTGACATCATATTTAGCAAGCAGTTTACGGAATGCACCATGAATAAAATGTGAACCACCATCAGTCATTAAATATCTAGGGACTCCGAACCTTGGGAAAATATCTTCTTTAAGCATTTTAATAGAAGTGTTATGATCAGCACTACTAGTTGGAATAGCTTCTACCCACTTAGTAACGTAATCAACAGCAACTAAAATATGTGTATACCCATTGGATTTAGGAAAAGGAGCCCATATAATCAAATCCCCAAACATCAAATGGTTCAATAGCAAGTGAATAATTCATAGGCATTTCCCGACGTCTACCCACATTACCAATTCTTTGACATTCATCACAAGATAGGACAAACTTACGAGCATCCTTGAAAAGAGTAGGCCTATAAAAACCAGATTGTAATACCTTGTGTGCAGTCCTGTCTCCCGCATGGTGTCCTCCGTAAGCCTCGGAATGACACTTCCGTAGGATTTGTTCCTGTTCATGCTCAGGTATACAACGTCTAATAATACCATCTACTCCTTCTTTATAAAGATGTGGGTCATCCCAAAAGTAATGTCTTGAATCATAGAAGAACTTTTTCTTTTGTTGGTATGTGAAACTAGGTGGTATAAATTTAGCAACAATATAATTAGCATAATCTGCATACCATGGAGTATTACGAGAAGCATTTATGACAGCTAATTGTTCATCAGGAAAATCATCATTAATAGGTAGTGGGTCATCAAGAACATTTTCCATTCTAGACAAATTATCTGCTACGGGATTCTCAGCTCCCTTTCTATCAATAATATGCAAGTCAAATTCTTGTAGCAATAAAACCCACCAAATGAGTCTAGGTTTAGCATCTTTCTTTTCCATAAGATATTTAATAGCAGCATGATCGGTGTGAACAGTTACTTTAGAATCAACTATGTACACTAGTAGAAAACAGGGCTTTGGTCCAAGCCAGATAAGAGCATTAGTCCCGGTTCTGCTACGAACCGGGATCAATGGGTGCATCAGTCCCGGTTCGTGAGGCCAGGACGCCGGCCGGGCCTCGGTAGGACCCCTTTGGTCCCGGTTCCAGACACGAACCGGGACTAAAGGGCCTCGCTCCTGGCGCAGCCCCTTTAGTCCCGGTTGGTGGCTGGAACCGGGACTAAAGGTTGTCCTTTAGTCCCGGTTTTAGACACAAACCGGGGCTAAAGTTTTGCCTATATATATCCAGCCCCCCCCCCCCATCTCCTCTGTTTTTTGGCCGTGGAAGGGTGGGAGGTTTGTGCAACTCTGTTCTCACCTCCTATGCACATGAGGTGTTTGATGAAATGCCCGAGCCACACTTAAGCTTTCTCCTCTCCAAGCTCGACCTCCAAGCTACATTTTCCCCAAGATCTGTCTAGGTTTGGCGGTGCACCAACTACACAAGTGTTCTAAAAGGTTAGCAACTTCATCGTTTCATCTCTCACTGCTAGTTTAGCTCATTTCAAATGCTGTAGAAGTAGAGTGGTTTGTGGGTTTTAGTGGAGGAGTGTATGTGGGAGTTCTTTTGATTTAGATGCACAATTTGAGCTGAAATTAACTTCTTAGAGTCTGCACATGTGTAGGGTGCCGTCCCCGTCCCCGTCCTCACCGCCGTCGATCGCCCGCGCCGATCTCGTCGCCGGGACCACCGTGGTGAGCCTCTTGTTCTTATCTTCATTTTAAAAGAAAAAAATTCTTACTTGTATGATTTAGATAGATACTTGTATAATTTTCTTACTTTTATTATTGTTTGTTATTATATAGTGCCATGACTTTGGTATCCGCCCCCGTCGGCCCTCGTCCTGTCTATGATTCAGATGTGGTATATTATCTTTTATTACTATTTGTTTCATTTAGTGTTTATGACAATTATGCCGACCAACGTGACATAAATGTTTTTATCTAGGAGGTATGTGAATCAGAAATTCCAACCGACCCTCTTGTCGAGAGGTTAAATTTAGTTGAAAAAGAAAACAATTACTTGAAGAAAAAATTGAAAAGAATTGAGGAGAGAGAAGATGGAATTGGAGTTGCATGTTGCCGATGTCGTCGATGATTACAAGATCCAGATGGATGCAATGCGCTTGAAGATTAGAGAGATTAGAAAATATGCCATTGATAATGAGGCTTGGTATCATTATGCTGTTGGATCAATTGTTACCTTAGTTGCGATTATGATCGCATTTGTTATTGCAGTTAAATGTTTTACATAGTTGTATGTTAGTTTCAATGTATGTTTTAATTAGATGCTCTAGAGAGCTATATGTTATTCTATGAGAACTATATATGTATGAACTTTATGTATTTATTTTTTCAGTAATAACATTTGATCACTACTGTACTTTGGTTTTAATGTGATGATGAACTTGTATTAATTTGGTCACTTCTCTATTCATGATGTTCTGTAATGGTTTTTGATACACTTAATTATATAATGCACGCAAATGAACCGGCAATGGATGTACGGTGACCGACGCACCTCCGAGTATCTTGAGGGCCTACATAAATTTCTCGAAGTGGCTGAGGCAAACAAGCAGAATGGTTTTATGTATTGTCCATGCCCTGTCTGTGAGAATACGAAGGATTACTCTAACTTGAAAACCCTTCACGTCCACCTGCTTGAGAAGGGTTTCATGCCACACTATAATGTTTGGACCAAGCACGGAGAAAGAGGGGTTATGATGGAAGACAACGAAGAAGAAGAGGATGATGATAACTATCCCCCTGAATACGGTGATACTGCAACGGGGGAAGCTGAAGATCAAGAGGAACTAGACGATGTGCCCGATGATGATCTTCGCCGGGTCATTGTTGATGCAAAGAGACAATGCCAAAGTGAAAGGGAGAAGTTGAAGTTCGATCGCATGTTAGAGGATCACAAAAAAAGGGTTGTACCCAAATTGCGAAGATGACAACACAAAGCTCGGTACCACACTGGAATTGATGCAATGGAAGGCAAACAATGGTGTATCTGACAACGGATTTGGGAAGCTACTGAAAATAATGAAGAAGAAGCTTCCAAAGGATAACGAATTGCCCGACAGTACGTACGAAGCAAAGAAGGTTCTATGCCCTCTAGGATTGGAGGTGCAGAAGATACATGCATGCCCTAATGACTGCATCCTCTACCACGGTGAGTACGAGGATTTGAATGCATGCCCGGTATGCGGTGCATTGCGGTATAAGATCAGACGAGATGACCCTGGTGATGTTGAGGGCGAGCGCCCCAGGAAGAGGGTTCCTGCCAAGGTGATGTGGTATGCTCCTATAATACCACGGTTGAAACGTCTGTTCAGAAACAAAGAGCATGCCAAGTTGATGCGATGGCACAAAGAAGACCGTAAGAAAGACGGGAAGTTGAGAGCACCCGCTGACGGGTCGCAGTGGAGAAAAATCAAGAGAAGGTGGGGGGACTTTGCAGGTGACGCAAGGAATGTATGGTTTGGGTTAAGCGCAGATGGCATTAATCCTTTTGGGGAGCAGAGCAGCAATCATAGCACCTGGCCCGTGACTCTATGTATCTATAACCTTCCTCCTTGGTTGTGCATGAAGCGGAAGTTCATTATGATGCCAGTGCTCATCCAAGGCCCTAAGCAACCCGGCAACGACATTGATGTGTACCTAAGGCCATTAGTTGAAGAACTTTCACAGCTGTGGAATGGAAAAGGTGTACGTGTGTGGGATGAGCACAAACAGCAGAAATTTGACCTACATGCGTTGTTGTTTGTAACCATCAATGATTGGCCTGCTCTCAGTAACCTTTCAGGATAGACAAACAAGGGATACCACGCATGCACGCACTGTTTAGATGACACCAAAAGTATATATTTGGAGAAATGCAGGAAGAATGTGTATCTGGGACATCGTCGATTTCTTCCGACCAACCATCAATGTCGAAAGAAAGGCAAGCATTTCAAAGGTGAGGCAGATCACCGGAAGAAGCCCGCCCTCCGTACTGGTGATCACATACTTGATATGGTCAAGGATTTACAAGTAATCTTTGGAAAGGGTCCTGGCGGACAATCTGTTCCGAATGACGCTGAGGGACGCGCACCCATGTGGAAGAAGAATTCTATATTTTGGGACCTACCCTATTGGAAAGACCTAGAGGTCTGCTCTGCAATCGACGTGATGCACGTGACGAAGAATCTTTGCGTGAACCTGCTAGGCTTCTTGGGCGTGTATGGGAAGACAAAAGATACACCGGAGGCACGGGAGGTCCAGCAACGTGTGCACGAAAAAGACGGCATGCATCCAAAGCAGTATGAAGGTCCTGCCAGCTACGCTCTTACCAAAGAAGAGAAGGAAATCTTCTTTGAATGCCTGCTCAGTATGAAGGTCCCGTCTGGCTTCTCGTCCAATATAAAGGGAATAATAAATATCCCAGAGAAAAAGTTCCAGAACCTAAAGTCTCATGACTGCCACGTGATTATGACGCAACTGCTTCCGGTTGCATTGAGGGGGCTTCTACCGGAAAACGTTCGATTAGCCATTGTGAAGCTATGTGCATTCCTCGATGCAATCTCTCAGAAGGTAATCGATCCAGAAATCCTACCAAGGTTAAAGAATGATTTGGTGCAATGTCTTGTCAGTTTCGAGCTGGTGTTCCCACCATCCTTCTTCAATATCATGATGCACGTCCTAGTTCATCTAGTCGACGAGATTGCCATTCTGGGCCCTGTATTTCTACACAATATGTTCCCCTTTGAGAGGTTCATGGGAGTCTTAAAGAAATATGTTCGTAACCGTGCTAGGCCAGAAGGAAGCATCTCCACGGGCCATCAAACAGAGGAGGTCATTGGGTTTTGTGTTGACTTCATTCCTGACCTTAAGAAGATTGATCTCCCTCAATCGCGGTATGAGGGGAGACTGACTGGAAAAGGCATGCTAGGAGCGGACTCAATAATATGTAGGGACGGGGATTCTTGGGCTCAAGCACACTACACAGTTCTACAGAATTCTACCTTGGTGACCCCGTATGTCAATGAACACAAGAATATTCTGCGCTCCAAACACCCAAAGCAGTGTGACGACTGGATTACATGTGAACACATCAGGACTTTTGGCAGTTAGTTGCAAACACATCTCATGGGTAACACCACTGTTGGAGATGAGTATTTTTTGTTAAAAACTTTAATAGCAAAAAGAATTTTCATAAAGTATTTTATGTAAAAAACTTTAATAGCAAACTAAAATGACATAAAAAATAAAAAAATGCCGCCTACTGGGCCACCACGGCCTGCATACGACTAGAAACCCATCTGTACATGGGCCAGGATGCAGGCCCGCGAGCCCAACAGGCCCAACATGGCACTGACAAAGGTTAGGCAAGTACTGCCTGCATTAGAGAGGAGCTCGAAAGCTCAGCCGCAGCGCGCCTTATAAACCAGTGCTGCCCTCTCTCAACTAGCGAGGTGGGACTAAACTCCCACCACACCGTTGTGCCAGGCTATTGGTCCCGGTTGGTGGCTCGAACCGGGACCAAAGGCACCCTTTCGTCCCGGTTCGAGCCACCAACCGGGACCAATGCCCCCCTTTCGTCCCGGTTGGAGCCACCAACCGGGACTAAAGGTCTTTGCTTCCCGCCCTTTGGGCTGCTGAAATTTACCTTTAGTCCCGGTTGGTGGCTCCAACCGGGACGAAAGGGGGGTCTTTCGTCCCGGTTGGTGTCACCAACCGGGACTAAAGGTTGGGGTATATAAGCCCACACTTAGGAAATTTTCATAGTTCATCCGCAGTTTCCCCCGACGACGCCGAGCACATCGATGCCGCCAGGCTGCCCCGACGCCGTCCGCCGCCCCCGCCGTCGCCGTCGCCGCGCCCCTGCCCCGTCGTCGCCCCCGAGCCCGCGCCCATGCCCCGGCCCGCCCCCGCCGTCGCCGTTGCCGTCGCCGCGCCCCTGCCCCATCGTCGCCATCGCCGTCGTCTCCCTCCTCCCCAAGCCCTCGCCGCCCCCGCTGTGAGCCGCCACCTCGGCCCGCTGTGCATTTTTTTATATGATGAATTTTTTTTGTTCATATATAATGTATATGTAGATGCTTAGTGTTTATTAATCATGTGTATGTATGTATGTGTATGTATATGTAAATATTGATATGATGAATTTTTTTTGTTCATATATAATGTATATGTAGATGCTTAGTGTTTATTAATCATGTGTATGTATGTATGTGTATGTATATGTAAATATTGATATGATGAATTTTTTTTATTCATATATAATGTAGATGTATATGTATGTATGGATGGATATCGATGGATGTATGTATATAGAAAATTCATAGAAAATTAACCGTAACTCCGATGAAAATAATTTATATATGAAAATCGATCAGAAAAATATGACGAATCCGAATATGCCCTCCGTTCGTCTGTCACAAGCAGCTAGCATAGCGAACCTGGAACCGTCCCCCTCCGGTTCATCTGTCCGAAATTAATGCAGACTTTGGGAAAACATTCCCGGATGTTATCCCCCTTCACCTATATCGTGTAGTGCCGCGTTAGAACACCCCTAACTCTCTCGGGAATTCAACATATCCCCGATAACTTCGACATGAGGGGGGGGGGGTCCGCAAGTATCCTCGACGACCATGAGAGAGGTGGTCCGCAAAGTATCCTCTCTCGAAAGATAGGACGACTCATCAGACATGAGGGGGGAGTAGTCCTCGACGATCGTCTGAAACTGACTGTTATAAAACTTGTCAACTTTGCATGATGTTTGCCACTAATCCATTGCTCATATGCATATGATTCCTTGTTGTGATATTAAGTCCATGTTTGCCACTAATCCATCTCTCATGGTTGTATATTGCCATGTTGTAATGTTTGCAGAAACTATGGACAGAGACTTAGAAAAAGAAGAGTTGTTGGGTGATATAATCCTTCAAGGAGGTGATATCACCTTGTCGTATCTCAACGACACCGATGGTGAGGAAGGAGATCATGATGGCTCCGGTGATCCAACAATGGAGGAGGAAGGAGATCATGACGGCTCCGGTGATCCAACAATGGAGGAGGAAGGAGATCATGACGGCTCCGGTGACCGAACGGAGGAGGGAGCCTTAACTGTTGCAAAGTCCGGCGAGGTATATATATATTAATTAAGCCTGTGCTGACTTGATGCATTAATTGTTTTGTATGTACATATATTAACGCTTCTTTCTTCTTTTAGCCCTCCGGATCGAGCCAAACTTCCGTAAGGAGACGAGGCCCGAAGAAAAGGTTGCGCCAGGATGAAAGGTTCACGATCACAGAAGTCGCTCGAGATGGCCAACCAATTGCTCCCAAGCGGACCAAGGACGCATTTGTACATCAGTGCGGAGTTGTTGTTAGGGATAGTGTCCCGATCAACATCCAAGAATGGAATAAGAAGAAGGACCCTGAAGTTTCTTTTGTCCAGGATAGACTGAAAGATGATCTTTGGACCTCGCTGATGACAAATTTCAGCCTACCGCCAGAGGAGAATCCGAATAACCCAGTTATAGAGTGAAAGGTCAAGGCGTTTGCTCTTAAGAAGATGGCGGAACTATTCAGGAACTGGAAGAAAGATTTGAACAAAAAGTTTGTCGAGAAAGACGAGACTCCAGAATTCATCGCTCAATATGAGAAGATAAGAGATCACGGGTCCGCATTTGTGGCCTACAAGAAATCGGACAAGGGTAAGCAAAGGTCACTGACAAACAAGCAAAATGCTGCAAAGAAGAAGTATCACCATACCACGGGGTCAGGTGGCTACAGCAAAGCCCGGCCGTTGTGGGACAAAGCTGAGCAAGACCTGCTTGCTAAAGGGGTCCAACCAGCGACATTGCACTGGCCAGATCGGGCAAGGACTTGGTTCTTCGGGGTTGGGGGAACTTTGGACCCAGAAACAGGGAAGTGTGTTTGGACGAACGAGCAACTTGCAATACCCATCCGGAAGCTTGAGGCAGCAATCAAGGCAGCGCAGGAAGGGACGTTCATTCCCGACAGAGAGAAGGACGAGCTGACAGAGGCCCTCGGGAATCCTGAACACCCTGGACGAACACGAGGCACATCAGGCTCCGTTCCGTGGGTGCATGGGTTTCCCGACAGCGGTGGTTATAGAAGCCGAGAGAGAAAGAAGAAAGAGGAAGCAAGCGAAATACAGAAGCTTAGTGCAAGATTAGCGAAACTAGAGGAACTTGAGAGCCAGCGAGCTACCGGCCAACCATCTCAGCGGCACGAAGATCCTTCCTTCGACACTGCCCCAGAAGCTACCCCACCATCTCAGCGGAGAAGCAGCGTGGCTTCCACGGAGCTCGTTCAGCCTGATTTCATGGCTCCTCGCTACCCCGTGGATAGTATCACGGAGGCTGAACATTGTGTGCTAATGGCGAAATGCCAGAACCTGACCTTGAAGGCGGTGGTCGGCTCTGTTTTACCTCCTCGAGCTGAGGGAACTTTCCATTGCCGTCCGATTCCACATGGCTATGCTATTGTCACGGTGGATGAAATAATGGAGGGATTTGAGGGGCTGGAGCTTGACTACCCTACAGGTGAAGGGGATAATCTTCTGGAAAATGCCTTAAGGAGTACCTATCTATGGAGAAAGGAGAACATCAAGCTTCCAAACTGGACGCCGCCTCAGCAGACGCAGCCGGATGAGGCCCCTCAGCAAACTCAGCCGGATGAGGCCCCTCAGCAGAGTCCTCTTCCGCCTCAGCTATCTCCGGCGCGTCAGCGGACTCCGTCTCCTCCTCTGCCTCCTCCAGCGCGTCAGCGGACTCCGCCTCCTCCTCCGCCTCCTCCGGCGCGTCAGCGGACTCCGCCACCTCAGCAACAGCGGAAGAGAGCCGCCGCCGCTCCAGCGGCTAGCAGTACAAAAGGCGGGAAGAAATTCAAATTTGGTCCAAGCCTCAGGGTTCCTCCAAAGTTACCATATGAGAGGAGTGACAAGGAAACCGAATTGCAGGCCCATTTTGAACGGAAACGTCCACCTCCGAAGGAAACAATAGATCCGGTGAAAGCGAAGCGCACTCTGGATGCCCTTAAGCGACCACCACCGCCTCCGCCGCAATCCAACTATGACCGCTGTATTGAAAAGACATATGATGAAGCTCGGCAGTCGGGAAGTACTGCCAGTGCTTCAAGACTAAGAAGTGGGAAAACAATTCCCCAGCTCGGCGAACAGGAGAAGCAATCATGCCCCCCGCTCAAGGTGTCTAGCGATATCGCTAATCATCCGGGGCTACTGCCTGGTACCACTCTTGGTGATTACGTGGGCGATGATGTACAGTTTGAAACGGCTGAGGTAGTAGAGATCTTTAGATACGAGCACGGGAAGCCTCTCGTCAAACCTGATCATCCTCATCTAACAACGATGATGCGAAGATTGCATGAGTGGTACTTGGAAAGCTGCAGGAAGAATGGGTCCGATAGTTTGATGGTGAGAATTAAAGATGAGCACGACCTCATTGGAGTCGACCTGATGCCTGTTGAATTTGTGGAGTTATTTCAGTTATTCAATCAAGAGGCCCTCGACAAACTACTCATGACTTGCTACTGTCTGTAAGTATTACTTCTGTAATTAAGTCTCTAGCTCAGCTCGTTCATTGCATCTATATATAATTATCCTCACTATATTATGCAGATTGAAGATCGTCGAATGCCCAAAAAGACAAATCTATGACATTGGGTTCATTAGCCCAAATACCGTAAATGAATGGGCGGTACAAAACAGAGTTAAAGATACCGAGGAAAACTTGCTAAAAGCATTCCTTCGACATCAAAACAAAAGGGAAATTGATGAGTTATGCGTGCGCAGGTATATTCGGTTTCGCTTACTCGAGGTTAAGTACTGTAATTGATGAGTTATGCGTGCATATTCGGTTTCGCTTACTCGAGGTTAAGTACTGTAATTGATGAGTTATGCGTGCGCAGGTTCCACTTTATTCTGCTATCCATTAAGCTTGACGGGGGAGTAGTAATTGTCTTAGACTCGAGACGTAAAGATCCCAAGGATTATGCGGACATGACTGCAATGCTCCAGAAGTAAGTTCAATCAATACTGGGACCATATCGGCAACTTTCGTTCATTTCCTGGTATCAAGTAATCATTTTCTTTGCCTGGCAGGGTTTGGAAACAGTTCACCGAAATGGTTCCGGGTCTGAAGAACGAGCTGCGATTTACACACCCCAGAGTAAGTAGTACTAGCTAGTTCCGTGCATCTCTCATTGATTCTAGTTTCGTCAATACCATTATCATGCTTGATTATCAGTTTGATTGAACTCTATTCTCGTAAAGTGCTTGTGGCAGGCAGGCGGGAATAATTTATGTGGATACTACGTTTGCGAGTTCATTCGCCACTAGACCACTGAGCGGGGCTTCTTGTCTGACAAACAATTTGAAGTACTTAAACAATATTCACAATTTTATTTTATTACCATCAATTGTGTTGAGTTTCATTCATATATATGTATTGACCCCCTTCTTTAAATTAGATCTGGCAGATGCGGGATGAACTCCTACCACATGATCGTATACGAGCAATTCAAGAGGAATTGGCGGGATTCTTTCTTGACCACGTCATACATGAAAAGGGACAATACCATACGGAAATTCGTTGGGAGTTTGGCGCTTGATGATGTCAGGGATGTTATATTGTATATATGTAGTAGCGTCGGATAGATATACGAAAACTTGTTGTTCGACCAAGCACGGAGAAAGAGAGGTCACTTCTCTCTATATATGTTCATGACGATCTTGTGTAATTAATGGTTTCCTTCATTTGCTTACTAGCTAGCGTCGAGTTCTCTCTATATGTAGTAGCTAGCGTCGACCAAGCACGGAGAAAGAGAGGTCACTTCTCTCTATTAGCTAGCTAACACAATATGAAACCCCTAAACCCTCCAAAACCCCTAACCCCCCCCCCCCCTTTCAAAAAAAAACCCCAGCGCCTGCGAACTGCTGACGCGTGGCTGCCTTTTGGTCCCGGTTGGTGTTACCAACCGGGACTAAAGGTCCTCCTGCCTGAGCGCCCCACAGCGTCCACGTGGAGCACCTTTAGTCCCGGTTCGTAAGCCAACCGGGACTAAAAGTGATGGGCATTAGTCCCGATCGTTTTGTCCCGGTTCCAGAACCAGGACTAAAGGCCCTCTGGAACCGGGACAGATGCCCTGTTTTCTACTAGTGGTAAGATCTGAATTTATCGCATGCAAACACAACTGTTAGAAATTCTTTCTCAGTAGTAGCATAATTTCTTTGGGCACTGTCTAGAGTTTTACTAGCATAATGGATAACATTTAATTTCTTATCAACTCTCTGTCCTAGAACAGCTCCAACATAATCACTAGCATCACACATAATTTCAAAAGGCAAGTTCCAATCAGGTGGTTGAACAATAGGTGCAGTGGTTAAGGCTTTCTTAAGTGTTTCAAAGGCTTCTACACAATCATCATCAAAAACAAATGAACATCTTTTTGCAAAAGATTGGTAAGAGGCCTAGAAATTTTAGAGAAGTCTTTAATAAATCTCCTATAGAAACCAACATGACCTAGGAAACTTCTTATACCTTTAATATCTTTTGGACATGGCATTTTCTCAATAGCATCAACCTTAGCTTTATCAACTTCAATACCTCTTTCAGAAATTTTATGCCCCAAGACAATACCTTCATTCACCATAAAGTGGCACTTCTCCCAATTCAAGACAAGATTAGTTTCTTCACATCTCTGTAAAACTCGATCAAGGTTGCTTAAGCAATCATCAAAAGAAGTTCCATAAACGGAGAAATCATCCATGAATACCTCAACAATATTTTCACAAAAGTCAGAGAATATAGCAGTCATACATCTTTGAAAGGTAGCAGGTGCATTGCATAAACCAAAAGGCATACGTCTATAAGCATAAGTTCCAAAAGAACAAGTAAAGGTGGTTTTCTCTTGGTCGGATTGTGATACGGGTATTTGAGAAAAACCAGAATAACCATCTAGAAAACAAAAGTGTGTATGCTTAGACAATCTTTCTAACATTTGATCAATAAAAGGTAAGGGGTAATGATCTTTTCTAGTGGCTTTGTTTAATTTTCTAAAATCAATTACCATCCTACAACCAGTTACAATTCTTTGTGGAATGAGTTCATTTTTATCATTAGGAACAACGGTAATACCTCCTTTCTTAGGGACACAATGAACGGGACTTACCCATCTACTATCAGCTATGGGATAGATTATACCTGCTTCCAGAAGCTTTAATATTTCGGTTCTTACCACCTCTTTCATCTTAGGATTTAATAGTCGTTGGTGGTTGACAACTGGTTTAGCATCAGGCTCCATATTAATTTTGTGCTGACATAGAGTGGGACTAATGCCCTTAAGATCATCAAGAGTATATCCAATAGCAGCTCGGTGCTTCCTTAAAGTTTTTAGTAATCTCTTTTCTTCATGCTCTGAAAGGTTAGCACTGATAATAACATGATATATCTTCTTTTCATCAAGGTAAGCATATTTCAATGTATCAGGCAATTGCTTCAATTCAAATACAGGATCACCTTTAGGTGGAGGAGGGCCTCCAAGAGTTTCAACGGGCAAATTGTATTTAAGGATAGGTGGTTGATCAAAGAACATCTTATCTATTTCATTTCTTTCATTCATATGCATATCATTTTCATGGTCTAGCAAATATTGTTCTAATGGATCAGTAAGAGGTACGGCAATAGAAGCAAGACCAATAATTTTATCTTTACTAGGCAATTCCTTATCATGAGGTTGTCTACGAAACTTGGAGAAATTAAACTCATGAGACATACCACCAAAATCAACACTAACAGTTTCTTTAGCGCAATCAATCTTAGCATTAACAGTGTTCATGAAAGGTCTACCAAATATAATGGGACAAAAATCATCTTGTGGAGAGCCGAGGACTAGAAAATCAGTAGGGTATTTTATTTTTCCATACAAGACTTCAACATCTCTAACGATCCCAAGTGGTATAATGGTATCTCTGTTTGCAAGCTTAATAGTAACATCAATGTCCTCTATTTCAACAGGTGCAATATCATTCATAATTTCTTGATATAAGGTAAACGGAATAGCACTCACACTAGCACCCAAAGCACATAATCCTTATAACAATGATCTCCTATTTTAACAGAGACAACATGCATGCCTACAACGGGTCTGTTTTTATCTTTAGGATCTGGTTTAGCAATTCTAGCTGCTTCATCACAGAAGTAAATAGCATACCCATCTATATTGTCGACCAAGAGATCTTTAACCATAGCAACATTAGGTTCAACTTTAATTTGTTCAGAGGGTCTAGGTGCTCTAATATTACTTTTGTTAACCACAGTTGAAACTTTAGCATGTTCCTTGATCCTAACAGGAAAAGGTGGTTTCTCAATATAAGCAGTAGGCACAACTGGGTCAGCATGGTAAACAAATGTTTCTTCTTTAACACTAACGGGTTCTTCTTTTAATTCAATAGGTGGGTGATATTTAAACCACTTCTCCTTAGGGAGATCAATATGAGTAGCAAATGATTCACAAAAGGAGGCTCCTATCTCAGAGTCAAGTCCATATTTAGTGCTAAACTTATGAAAAGCATCGGTGGCCATAAAATATTTAACACAATCGAACTCAAGTATTATACCTGACTCATTACCTTTGTCGAGTTCCCAATCTTTAGAGTTGCGTTTAATTATTTTCAGAAGATCCCATCTGAATTCAATAGTTTTCTTCATAAAGGAGCGAGTCGAAGAAGAATCGAGCATGGTTTGATTATCATGAGAAAGCCGAGCATAAAAATTCTGTAAGATAATTTTTCTTGAGAGCTCATGATTGGGGCATGTGTACATCATGTACTTAAGCCTCCCCCAAGCTTGAGCGATGCTTTCTCCTTCACGAGGCCAAAAATTATATATATAATTCCGATCACGATGAACCAAATGCATAGGATAAAATTTCTGATGGAATTCCAGTTTCAATCGGTTCCAGTCCCATGTATCAGTATCATCACATAGCCTATACCATGTCAATGCCTTTCCCTCCAAACATAAAGGGAATACTTTATTCTTAACTCCATCTCCGGATAAACCTGCAAGCTTAAACAATCCACAAATTTCATCCACAAAGATCAAGTGCATATCAGGATGTACCGTTCCATCTCCTGCATAAGGATTATCTAGCCGTTTCTCTATCATACCCGGAGAAATTTAATATGAAATATTTTCAGTAGGTGCAGTAGGTTGAGGAGTAACTATTTGTGTTTCCGGTTGCGGTGAAGATACCCCGAACAAACCCCTCAAAGGATTACTTTCCATAGTGACAAGTGACAGTAAATTTCAGCACGTAGTATAAATGTTTCCTTACCAAATTCCACTCACCAAAGGCACTTCACTCCCCGGCAACGGCGCCAGAAAAGAGTCTTGATGACCCACAAGTATAGGGAATCAATCGTAGTCCTTTTGATAAGTAAGAGTGTTGAACCCAACGAGGAGCAGAAGGAAATGATAAGCGATTTTCAGCAAGGTATTTTCTGCAAGCACTGAAATTATCGGTAACGAGTAGTTTGATAGCAAGATAATTTGTAACAAGTGACAAGTAGCAATAGTAACAAAGAGTGCAGCAAGGTGGCCCAATCCTTTTTGTAGCAAAGGACAAGCCGGAACGATCTCTTATAGTAAGCAAAGCGTTCTCGAGGACACATGGGAATTTCATCTAGTCACTTTCATCATGTTGGTTTGATTCGCGTTCGCTACTTTGATAATTTGATATGTGGGTGGACCGGTGCTTGGGTGCAGTTCTTACTTGAACAAGCCTCCCACTTATGATTACCCCCTCTCGCAAGCATCCGCAACTACGAAAGAAGAATTAAGATAACTCTAACCATAGCATTAAACATATGGATCCAAATCAGCCCCTTACGGAATAGCGCATAAACTAGGGTTTAAGCTTCTGTCACTCTAGCAACCCATCATCTAATTACTACTCCACAATGCATTCCCTTAGGCCCAAAGATGGTGAAGTGTCATGTAGTCGACGTTCACATGACACCACTAAGAGAATCAACAACATACATATCATCAAAATATCGAACGAATACCAAATTCACATGATTACTTATGACAAGACTTCTCCCATGTCCTCAAGAACAAAAGTAACTACTCGCAAATCATAATCATGTTCAAGATCAGATGGGTATTAAATAGCATATTGGATCTGAACATATAATCTTCCACCAAATAAACCAACTAGCATCAACTACAAGATGTAATCAACACTACTACCAACCCACAGGTACCAATCTGAGGTTTTGAGACAAAGATTGAATATAAGAGATGAACTAGGGTTTTAGATGAGATGGTGCTATTGTGACGCCCCGGCCCGACCGTGCACTAACCATACACGCAAATGCACACGATCGAGATCAGGGACTCACGGGAAGATATCACAACACAACTCTAGACACAAAATAAAATAATACAAGCTTTATATTACAAGCCAGGGGCCTCGAGGGCTCGAATACATAAGCTCGAGAACAAGCGTCAGCGAAAACAATATAATATCTGAGTACAGACATAAGAGGGAAACAAGTTTGCCTTAAGAAGGCTAGCATAACAACGACACTGATCAAAAAGGCGCAGGCCTCCTGCCTGGGAGCCTCCGAAACTACTCCTGGTCGTCGGTCTCCACGTAGTAGTAGGCTCCACCGGAAGTGTAGTAGCAGTCCTCGGCGGGAGCAGCTGGCTCCTCGGATCCATCATCTGGTCGCATCAATCGGGTATGGGGGAAAAGAGTAGCAAAGCAACCGTGAATACTCATCCATAGTACTCGCAAGACTGACATCAGAACTATACTAATTATGCATTGGTATCAAAGGAAGGGGCTGTATCTATGGACTATACTGCAGAAATACCAGAATAGAGGGGAAGGCCTAGCCTATCGAAGACTAGCATCTTCAGCGTCTTGCCGCATTAGAAGAGTGCAGATTAGTAGCATATAATAAAGCAACAAGCATGTAGTAGCATAGCCCAGAGATCCTTTCTCGACTCCTTGCGAGAAAGCCATCCCGGAGCTAACATTTAAATTAACATGTTTCCAGTTCAAGTTGTAGTAGATCGGGATACAACACTGAGCGTCCTGTTACCGTGGACATGGCTATTCGAATAGATAACTTCCCTGCAGAGGTGCACTACTGTTACCCAACACGCTCGATTAACTCTGGCCAGACACACTTTTACGGGTCATGTCCGGCCTCGGCTAATCGACACGACGTAGTCCTACCTAGGCTCAGCAGAGAGGTCCCCGCCGGTCTACATCCTAAGTGCTCAGGGGTCTTGGGCCCATCGCCCTTTGCACTCCGGGTCGTTGCGTGCAGGGTGAAGCCAGGCACCACCCGTGTGCTGGATGGCGCCGGTCCGTCCCGGCCGCAATGCTGAACTGGACGTCTGACAGAGCTTTCGGCTGATACATACGGCGCTGAGGGCCCCATTAAACCATTATCCCACGTGGTGGTAGTGCGTATATGGCCAGCGGCCAACTCAGATCAAATACCCAAATCCGTTAGTGTGTTGGGGGCTCGCGGTGACGATCAGTCCTCCTGTCGCCCCGTCTCGAGGAAGTGCAACAAGGGCCAGGCCCATCCCTCTCGAGGGCGGTCTCTGCCTGCCCGGCCACGCCTCGTAATTATCTCGCGGGTACCCTCCAGGTCAACCTGACTTCCCAGGAGACTGTCGGGAGCTCAGGTCCACCTCTACCAGGGTAGTACCGCCTGTCCCTCCAGTCCTGCAGTAACATGTACATGGGGGCAACAGTTAAAGGTAACCGTGTGTCCGAAACATCAAGGGAACCCGATGAATCACCCTCGATGGATTCCTACTCGATGTAATCCATTAAGGAGAACCAGGAGGAATCACCCTCGATGGTCCCCGCTTAAGGGGTTGCACGACAGAGTCATCATCGGGAAGGGGAGAGCGAGGAGTCACCCTCTGCAATCACCATCGATGTGCTATACTACAGGGATATCATCAGGAGTGCAGTACGAGGTATCACCCTCGGCACTCGATAGTAGCCCTGCAGAGTCGTACAACTAAGGGGGTGTGCGGTGATGTGACGGTAACTGCATATCGATCACAATGATCGAGGTACTAGTAACAAAGCAGGGCAACAGGGACAAGGGTGAGGGGTCACTGATGGATCAGTAACCAACCTATTCTAAGCAGTTTAGGATGACAGGTAAAGTAACAATAGCAGGTTACAAAAACAGGCTATGCATCAGAATAGGAGCAATCAATTACAGTAGCAAAATCTAATGCAAGCATGAGGGAGAAGGAATATGTGATATAGGAATGATCAAGGGGGTTTGCTTGCCTGGAAGCTCTGCTGAAAGGGGCTGGTCGTCAGGTGCGTAGTCGTACTCGGCAGTAGCGTCAGTCTCGGGGTCTACCGGAGAGAAGAGGGGGAAGAAACAATAAATAAAAGCAGACAAATGCAACACAGATGCATGGAATGGCAGCACGTTATTCGAGGGGTGCCCTAATACAGTACTACACAAGTTAGTCGGAGCGGGAAACATCTGGAGGTGTTTTACCAGCACCGGGCAATTATCGGACAGATGAATCGGAGGGGAAAGTTCCATGTTCATCATGTTAGAAGGTGTGGCAGGTATGTGGGTGGCATATTCGGATTCTTCATATTTTTCTGATCATTTTTCATATATAAATTATTTTCATCCGAGTTACGGTTTATTTTATATGATTTTTCAAAGTTTTAATAATATTCTGGAATTTCTGGAATTTATTTAATTCGAAATTATTCAAATATAAATTGCTATGGGTACACAGAAAGTGTACCCACAATTGTGCAACAGAGGCTGACATGTGGGCCCAGTCAACTGCCCAGTCAGCAGTTGACTGGTCCACGTTGACTGGTCAAAGTGGCCCACTGGACCCACCTGTCATTGACTGGGACCAGCCCAGTCAGCAGGTTTGACTAGTCAGCGGGTCCAGTGGGACCCGCGTGTCAATGACTTGGTTAATTAACAAGGTTTTAATTAATCTAATTAATTAATTAGCCAGGGTGGGGCCCAGTAGTCAGTGTCTGTACTAACTAATAGGGTTAATTTTATTTGCTAATTGCTACAGTAACCGGGCCCACGTGTCAGCGACGATTTAGTGGCTAATTAGGACGAGCCGGACCCACATGTCATATTTAAACGGCGTGCGCGCCGGCGGCGATGCTCCGGCGCCCAAACTGCGGCGGCGAGCACTGGACCGCGTCGGAAAATGGCTACGAGCTACCAAATCGAGCGCGAGAGGTCGCGTTCGAACGGCCGTGTAGTGCCACATCGATCTGTGGCAGTCTCGCCAGCGGGGGCGACCGGAGTTGAGCAGAGCATCAACAATGGCGACGCCGGAATTCGGGCAAGACCGGGTCCGGAGCTAGGGGGCTTGGGGAGTTGCGTGCGTGTGTGTGTTAGACTCCTGGAAGCTCCAGGAGCACGGCAGCAAGCTCGAAAGGGAGCTGCGCAGGCAGTGGCCACGGCGGCGAAGCAAACGGTGGCGACGAGTTCGGCCATGGTGGCAGAGGCAGCTAGGGGAGACGCGGCAAGGGGAAGACGAGGGGAAACGGAGCGGTGCTCACCGGGGAGGCGCACGAGGGCCCGGTGTTAGCTTAGGAGCAGCAGCGGCGCCGGAATCGTCGGGGATCACCGGCATGCAGAGGAAGAAGACGAGCTCTATCCCGAGAAGGTGGTCCACTTCAGCTCGAACGGCTCCTCGTAGTCGACGTATTCGAGGCAAGCGGTGCTCCCAGACATGTTCTCAGCCGGCGGGGACAACGATGGCCGCAGGAACAGAGGAAGTCATGGCGTCGGCAGTGGCTGCATTTGCGATGGAGACGAGAGCGATGCGAGGAAGAAGAGGATTGAGCTAGGGTTGTGTACAGAGGGATGTGCGGGGCCTCCTTATCCACTCTAGGGTTCCTGTAGTGCCTCGTTGTCGACATCCGCGCGGCGGGCGGGCGTGGATGGCGAGATGGACTCGGGCGCGCACGCGCGGCGGCGAGAGGTAGGGGAAAGGCCTCGGCCAGTGGGCTGGGCCGCACTGTGGCAGCCACTGGACCGAGTGCACAGTGACTTTTACCTTTTTCTTTTAACCTTTTCTGTTTCTGTTTTGCACTTAAAATCCATGCCATTTGATTTTTGCAGAACTAGACAACTGACACACAAATAGAAGGCAACATTTTGTGCTGATAACATGTAGTTTCATTTTATTCTGAAATGCTTAGCTATTTTTTAGAAATTGATTTCGTCAATTATATTGCTACTGGTCCACTATTTTGGTTGCTAGGGGCAATTTGGGAATTCAATTAATGTGAGTTTTATTTTTATAATTGCTTTGGAAATATTTTCAACATTATGAACTATTTTTTCCTACTGTTTGGATAACTTTTAATTTTGACTTTATTTTAAATTTGAATTTAAAGTTGGATTATTCTCTAAATGCAATTTATTTAGGATGATCATGATGACATGGCAATTTAATTAACTTAATGACAGGGTTGAGATCTGGGGATGTTACAGCTGTTGAAGATATTGATGAAGATTGGCCCTCCCATGATGAGAGGATCGTTGGTGATGTCGATGGCGACAATTTCCCCCTCCCGGAGGGAAGTATCTCCGGCAGAATCTCTCCGCCGAAGAGCAAAAGTGCTCCTGCCCAAGTTCCGCCTCGAGACGGCGGTGCACCGTCCCGAAAGTCTCTGTATATTTTTTCTAGGGCAAATGGACTTATATAGCAGAAAATGGGGGCCAGAGGCTGGCCAGGGGCCCCACGAGCCACTAGGGCGCGCCTGGGGGGGGGGGGTGGCGCGCCCTGGTGCCTCGTGGGCTCCTGGGTGGACCCCTATGGTATTTCTTTCTTCCAGTATTTTTTATTTATTCCAAAATAAATCTCTGTGAAATTTTAGCTCATTTAGAGATGTGCAGAATAGGTATCTCTGACATAGCTTTTTCAGGTCCAGAATTCCAGCTGCCGGCAATCTCCCTCCTTGTGTAAATCTTGCATATTAAGAGAGAAAAGGCATTAGAATTGCTCCACAAAGTGCTATATTGATTAAAAACACTATAAATAATAGTAGCAAAACATGATGCAAAATGGACGTATCAGGCCTCGTCGCGGAGGCGACGCACGCCGTCGGGCACGTGCGCGGGGGCGTGGCGTGCCAGCCAGCGCTCGATTCCCTTGTCGGCCGCCTCCATCCTGCATGCCAGCTACGCGGTGCGTACACGTTCCAGCACGAGGCCGCGGCGGCACAACGCGCGAGGTCGAGCGCCTCCCTGAGCTGCACGGCAAGCTCGCTCAGCATGGCGTTGATACGTTCCTGACAAGCGTGATCCATCCCATCGCCGCTGTCCATCCTCCTGTGCTAAGCGTGCCGCCTTCTTCCACCGTCCTCCCCATCACCAAGCCATGCTCCTGTCCTCCGTCACGGTCTCTCTCTCTCTCTCCCTCTCCCTCTCTCATTTCTTCAGGATTTTTTTGGTCTGCCGCGTATTTTGGTGCAGTAATCAGCAAGGTGATCTGTTGCTTGTCCGTTCTTTGTGCAGCTACTGCATACCTTGGGTTTTGTTGTTCCAAGACTGCAAAATTTGGGGAGAATGAGTTTATGTGTTCTGCAAGCATGTAGGTTCTTCAGTACAATGCTAAGATTCGGTGTGTATTTGTAAAATTGAGGGTCACTGCATTCAGTTTATACTACCTCATATTTATAGTCCTTTCAGTAATGATTCTTGCTTGTATATTAAGTGTATATTAAGAATTAAGTTCCCCTGGTTAGAAGTAACCATCAGTTCTTTCTACTTTCTGAAGGTATTTTTTCTCTTGATTTTTTTCATCCAGCTTAAATGGTTTGGCAAAACATACATCTGAAATAAATGCAAGTCTATATCAAGTACTAAGATTAAGATCGATGGGAGCGCACGGATGCTGGGATGGAATATGAATACTAATGTATTGACTACTTTGTTGTGTTGTTTATCTTACACGGTTATGAATCTGGTGTGTGGATCGGTCATCAGTGACAACGGCCGCCTAATTCCAGAGTTCTTCCTTTGTTCCCCCAGGACCAAACCAATGATGAATGTGTGGTGAGAATGACAGCAGTATGCACCATACGTGCAGTTTTAACTACACGGTAAGCTTTACTAAACTGAAACTTGTCCAAACGTTTGCAACCAACATTGGAAAAATCCATTTGGTTGCAGTTTTGCGGCGGTGTCAAATCACTTTATACTTGATACATTTCATGGGTCATACAAGCAGTTGAACTGCCACTGGTTGCTACAACCTACAAATATACAGATCTTCATTATATGCCTGACTATATGAACTTCTAAGTGCATAAATTGATTTGTTTCGAGACCATTCAGTGTAGAAATTGTTGTGCTATAACAGTGAGAGTATTCTATATATCCCTATCCAGATTTCACATTTAGTTTCCATGTCCTTTATTTTTCTTTTATTCTTAAGGACAACAAACTACTTTCACTAATGCACTAATGTTATGATCTTGTTTCTAGGTTAGTAAAATTTTCTATTCAGCTCAAACAGGTCCTGCGGTACATCCTAGGAAATAAAGGCGAGTCTATTTGGTGAGGATAAACTGGATTGCCTTCTATTGTGGTGGGTCAAACTATTGTTTCAAACACCACCACCACCAACATGCTTTTTTATTCTTTCTCTTTCTAATAGAGTGTTGATTGTATCTATAAGATATGTTAATAGACGCATCCAAGTCTGATTTATTTCTTTAGTTCCAATTTATCTTCAAAACCACTAATAACCCACAAGTATAGGGGATCGCAACAGTTTTCGAGGGTAGAGTATTCAACCCAAATTTATTGATTCAACACAAGGGGAGCCAAAGAATATTTGCAAGTATTAGCAGTTGAGTTGTCAATTCAACCACACCTAGAAACTAAATATCTGCAGCAGAGTGATCAGTAGCACAGTAGTATGATAGTTTGATAGCAGTAGCAATAATAGTAACAGTGCAACAATAGTTTTGTAGCAATTGTGATAGTAGTAGCAACAGTAGTAACTTAGCAAGGAACAATATGTGAAAAGCTCGTAGGCATTGGATTGGTGATATTGTTGGATAACATTCATCATGTAACAGTCATAACCTAGGGCGACACAGAACTACCTCCAATTCATCAATGTAATGTAGGCATGTATTCCGTATATAGTCATACGTGCTTGCGATAAGAACTTGCATGACATCTTTTGTCCTACCCTCCCGTGGCAGCGAGGTCCATAAGGATACTAAGGGATATTAAGGCCTCCTTTTAATAGAGAACCGGAACAATGCATTAACACATAGTGAATACATGAACTCCTCAAACTATGGCAATCACCGGAAAGAATCCCAATTATTATCACCTTGGGGTATGCGGATCATAACACATAGCAGGTGCATATAACTTGCAAGGTCGGATCAAGAACACAAATATATTCATGAAAACATAAAGGGTTCAGATCTAGAATCATGGCACTCGGGCCCTAGTGACAAGCATTAAGCATAGCAAAGTCATAGCACCATCAATCTCAGAACATAGTGGATACTAGGGATCAAGCCCTAACAAAACTAACTCGATTACATGATAAATCTCATCCAACTCATCACCGTCCAACAAGCCTACGAAGGAATTACTCACTCCCGGCGGTGAGCATCATGAAATTGGTGATGAAGGATGGTTGATGATGACGATGCCGGAAGATCCCCCTCTCCGGAGCCCCAAACGGACTCCAGATCTAGCCTCCCGATGAAGAACCGAAGGTGGCGGCGGCTCCGTATCGTGAAACGCAATAAAACTTCCTCTCCTATTTTTTTCTTCGGGAAACTAAATTTATAGCGTTGGAATTAGGTCAGACGGAGCCACGTGGGCCCCACGAGGTACCAGGGCGCGCCTGGGGGGGTGGCGCGCCCTGGTGCCTCGTGGGCACTTGGTGGCCCCCCTTCTGTTGATTCTTGCGCCAATAATTTTTATCTATTCCATAAAAATTCTCCAAAAGGTTTCACCCAAATCCAAGAACTTTGATTTTCTACACAAAAACAACACCATGGCAATTCTGCTGAAAACAGCGTCAGTCCGGGTTAGTTCCATTCAAATCATGCAAATTAGGGGCCAAAACAAGAGCAAAAGTGTTTGGAAAAGTAGATACGACGGAGACGTATCAACTCCCCCAAGCTTAACTCATTGCTTGTCCTCAAGCAATTCAGTTGACAAACTGAAAGTGATAAAGAAAAACTTTTACAAACTCTTTTGTTCTTGTATATGTATATGCTTAAATAGCACCCAAGTTTTCAGCAAAGATTATAACTAACTATGCAAATGATAACTCTTAGAAATTATATTCACACATATCAATGTCATAATCAACTAGCGAGCAATAATAAGATATTTCAGATGCCAACACTTTGTCAAAACGATCATTATATAATATGACAACATGGTATCTCGCTAGCCCTTTCTGAGACCGCAAAACATAAATGCAGAGCACCTCCAAAGTTCAAGCAGCGACTAAACATTGTAATTCATGGTAGAAGAGATCCAGTCATGATGCACACAACATTAACTATTCACAATGCATGAGAATGACAATAGTGCTCTCAGGACTGGTGCTTGTTTGAGAAGGTGATGACTCAACAATAAAAGTAAAATAACATAAAAGTAAATAGATAGGCCCTTCGCAGAGGGAAGCATGGATTTGCAGAGGTGCCAGAGCTCGAAGCTTAAATCAGAGATGGATATAATTTTTGGAGGTATGCCTTTCCTGTCAACGTCACGACCAAGAGTTTTCAATATCTTCCATGCTAAACACATTAGCGGCGGTTCCCAAGTGGTAAAGTAAAGTTTACTCCCCCTCCACGAACAATCACAAGCCATGGCTAGCCGAATCCTCGGGTGCCCTCCATACCAACAACTTTTCGGGGGAGTTTGTTTTATTATTTTACAATTTTAATAGTGGGACTGGGCATCCCGATTACCAGCCCCTCTCATGCAAGGACAAGTGAATCAACACTCATCATGAGAATAACGTGCTTAGCAGGGAAGATACTGACCGCCCCCTGTCGCTCCATGAGCGGTACGGGCACACAAAACAGATGTTCATTTGAATATTTAGGGGTGGCACATGCAAATTTACTTAGAGCGGCAGAGTAATACCGCATATAGGTAGATATAGTGGACTCATCAGGAATAACTTTAGGTTTAAGGGTTTTGATGCACAAGCAGCATTCCCGCTTAGTACAGGTGAAGGCTAGCAAATAGGTTGAGAAGCGACCAGCTAGAGAGCGAAAACGGTCATAATCATGCATTATGAATAATCAACGTTGAATAGTAGCATGAGTAGGATATAAATACCATGAACATAAATATCATCGAGGCTATGTTGGTTTTGAATCAACTACATGTGTGAACATGTGCCAAGTCAACCACTCGAAACATTCGGAGGAGGATACAATATCAGCATACTACATCACAATCATTTTAATGCATGTTGACACTCAAGATAAATCATTATCCACTCCTAGCTACTTAAGCATGGCATGAGCAACTATAATCTCTAATTGTCATCATAAACATGTTTAATCATAACATGCTGAATCATGGATACCGAGTTAAACATATTTACAAAAACAAAGAACAAGTTGAGTTCATACCCGCTTTTCCTTGCCACAGTCACTTCATCAAATCATCGTCATTATTACCTTTCACTTGCACGACCGAATGATATGAAAATAATAATAGTGCAAGCGTGTCGTGGACTAAGCTGGAATCTGCAAGCATTTTATTCAAAGGAGAAGACAAGGTAAAATGGGCTCTTTGTTAGATCAACAATAATGCATAAGCGAGCCACTCAACATTTTCATCGTGGTCTTCTCCTTACAATGACTCAACAAAAGAAAAGAATTTCAGAGAAACACACTGAAATATTTTTGGAGTTTTTAGTTTTTCTGAAGGAAGTGAAATAAAGAAGAAAACGAAAAATGAGAAAAACTATTTACACGGGAAAGCTCCCAACAAGTAAAAGAATAAACGAGAAATCTTTTTGGGTTTTCTTTTACTACTACGAAACTACAACTAATTAAACTAGAAAGAAAAACCGAAAAGAAGCGAGAAATGTTTTTGGGTTTTCTCAAGTTTTTCGAACACACTAGAAGAAAACGAGAAAATAAAACTAGCATGGGTTATACAATGAAAAAGTATGAACAGCGACAACTGGAATGAAATGTGTAAGCATGAATGTAATGTCGGTGAGAGATACGTACTCCCCCAAGCTTAGGCTTTTGCCTAGCTTGGTTCACTGCCATGGCTGTCCTGGATAATAATCGAAATGGTAGCTCGCAGAGGCGTTCTAAGCTGCCTCCTCAGCCAGACGAGCTGCCTTGACAGCCGCATTGTACTCATGCACCTCACTCTCATGAAGAAAATATCTCTGTTTGTTCTGAAAATCAAATAGGGCAGGAGCAGGCAAAGCAACATACACAGAGTGATATTTATTAAAAACTAAGTTATATTCGTAACCCTGTGTGTTGCATTTTAAAAACCTATGTTCTCGCATTGCTTCGAAATTCAAATATTTATAAGGCAAGAGGGGATCATTGAATTTTGGCGAGACCCCTAACTTTGCAGCTAAGCGGGAGGCATAAACTCCTCCATACAAATCACCACTACCCGCATTACACTGCAGCCTACGTGCAACAATAGCCCCAAGATTATAAAGCTTGCGACCAGTCAAAGCTGTATGAATAAGACTCAGATCAGGGGCGTAGAGTGCACTACAGTCTTGCTTACCGACAACACATTTACCATTAAAAAGCGCAAAGTACCTAATAGCGGGAAAGTGAATGCTAATTATTCTAGCCTGCGTGATTCCCCTATCCTGACCATTACAAAGGTTGTTAAGAAACAACTCATAATCAGATCTTGGTGGCTCATCTAACGAACCCCAATATGGAATTTTGCATGCATCACATAATTCTTCTAGAGGCATATTATAAGATTTGTCATAGAGGTGAAATAGAACTCTAGAAGTGCGTTGGTGATAGTCAAAGTTCTGAGTAAAGGAATGAGTGAGGTTGTAATGCTGTGGTGGCTTATCTGCGATAAAGGCTGAGAGCTCGACATTGTGAATATATTGGTCAAATTCCTCCTTGATGCCAGCACCTAGCATGATCTCGTTGCACGGCCATCGACATGATTTTTCTTCGGCACTTCGCACTGAACTTGCCCTTGGTTCCTCATATGATTGGCGTGCCGAGCTTTCACTTGATGACGCCTCCGAGGACCTCCTCCTCAAAGAACTTCTCCGGAAGATATTCATTTTCCTAAGAACAAATTTCTGAAAATTTTTGGGCCACAAAATGATATCAATAAAACTTCACAAGATTGATATCAACTACTCATATGGATGTCTAGAGGCTATATCAAGCAATAAAACTACCTGGAACTCAAAGATTTCAACATGCAAGCTCATTTTCTATAGCACCCAGAGCATCTAATTATGCAAAATATAATCCACTAGAGCAAAAACTAATTGGAGCAATGGAGGAGTCACATACCAAGGAGCAATCTCCCAAAACAGTTTCGGAAATGGAGATCCGAGCAAAGAGATCGAAAATTTCAGGTTTGTGAGCAAGAACACGGGAGAGATAGCTACCAGGAAGTTTTGCTAGAGGTAAGAGACGAAGTGAGCTGAAGGAATAAGTGAGGAGGTCCCTGTGGGGCCCACGAGGTACCTGGGCGCGCCAGTGGGGGGTGGCGCGCCCTGGTGCCTCGTGGGCACCTGGGGCACCCCCCTGCTATGTGTCCAGTGCCAAAAATTCTTAAATAATACATAAAAATTCGTATCAAAATTTTATTGCATTCTGAGCACTTTTATTTCTGGGCACTTTTTTATTGCACGGATAAATCAGAAAACAGGATAATCATGGCATTTTATTTTATTTAACTAAAAATAATAGAAAACAAAACGTGGGTACAGAAGGTTGTACATACTAAATTCATCGACCACATGCCCCTCAAAAGAATCCATTAATAAGGTTGATCAGGTCTTATTAACAAACCATTTCCGAGTAACATGAAACCGAAGAATTTTCGTATAACACTAAGTTACCTCAACGGGGATATGCATCTCCCCGATAATAAGAGTTTCATATTTCATTTTAACAGTAGGTAGAGGAATTTGAAAACTTCCAATAGTAATTGTCGGAGTCTTTTCAAAAATATGAATACCATTCACTTGAAATTGTTTCTTCGGGAAGTGCACCGTATGTTCATTACCATTGATATGAAAAGTGACCTTGCTTTTGTTGCAATCAATAACAGCCCCTGGAGTATTTAAAAAGGGTCTACCAAGGATAATCGACATGTTGTCATCCTCGGGCATATCAAGTATAACAAAGTCTATTAGGATAGTAACATTTGCAACTACAACGGGCACATCCTCACAAACACCGATAGGTATGGCAGTTGATTTGTCAGCCATTTGCAATGATATTTCAGTGGGAGTGAGTTTATTCAAATCAAGTCTTTTATATAAAGAGAAAGGCATAACACTAACACCGGCTCCTAAATCACACAAAGCAGTTTTGACATAATTTCGTTTAATGGAGCATGGTATAGTTGGTATTCCTGGATCTCCTAGTTTCTTAGGTACTCCATCCTTAAAAGAATAATTTGCAAGCATGGTAGAAATTTCAGCTTCAGGTATCTTTCTTTTATTTGTGACAATGTCTTTCATGTATTTAGCATAAGGAGGCATCTTTATAATATCAGTCAAACGAGTGCGCAAAAAGACTGGCCTAAGCATTTCAGCAAAGCGTTCAAATTCTTCCTCATCCTTTTTCTTAGATGGTTTAGGAGGAAAGGGCATGGGTTTTTGAACCCATCGTTCTCTTTCTTTACCATGTTTTCTAGCAACGAAGTCTCTTTTATCATAACGTTTATTTTTAGAAGGTGGGTTATCAAGATCAACAGCAGGTTCTATTTCAACATCATTATCAGGTTCTTTATCATTATCTGGTTGGATGTCCACATGAGCATCATCATTATTATCATCATCAGGTGGTTGTTCATTACCAGATTGTGTTTCAGCATCAGAAATAGAAACATCATTACTATCTTCTAAGGGTTTTTCTACCTCAGGTTCACTAGAAGTATGCAAAGTCCTATCATTTTTCTTTTTCTTTTTCTTTTTAGATGGACTAGGTGCATCAACATTAATTCTTTGAGAGTCTTGTTCAATTCTTTTTGGGTGACCTTCAGGATAAAGTGGCTCCTGAGTCATTCTACCTCCTCTAGTCATTACTCTAACAGCATGATCATTCATATTGTTATTCATTTCATTGAGCAATTCACTTTGAGATTTAGCAACTTGTTCTAACTGGGTTTGAACCATAGATGCATGTTTACTCACACCTTTAACATCATTAGCAATTCTAAATAACAAGTCACTCAAGCGATTGTAACACCCTGGATTTTGTCTTTTTCTTTTATTTGGGTTTATTGAATATTTTATTTGCATTTGAGGTTTTCTGTCAATTCTTTTGGACTTACCACTTGGATTTATTTTTGATTTTCTTCCAAGTGGGTTCTATCATCCATAAACCCTCCCTAGACCTCATCCCTCTCACCATAATGCCATTGGGTATTTTTATTTAATGGCATTATATTCTTTTTCTCTCTGAAAATGCCCATTTTCTCACATACTCCCTCCATTCCAAAATATAGTGCGCCCACGCTTCCCGAGGTTCAACTTTGACCATAAATTTAACCAACGAGACCAACTGCGGCGGGAGCAAAAATTATACTGGTATAATTTTTGCTCCCGCCGCAGTCGGTCTCGTTGGTTAAATTTATGGTCAAAGTTGAAGCGCGGAAACCGAGGACGCACTATATCTTGGAACGGAGGGAGTAGCTTTGAAGCAACCCCTATTTTTATTGCTCTAAAAATTCCAAGAAAATTCCCAAATATTCTTTGGATCATGCCTCACCTTCCTATGCAAAAATATCCCATGGTCATTTGGAAATTTTCAGCCAAGGAAAATGTTTTTGCTTCTGGTCAGAAAAGTCACTTTGTGAAGCAACTATATTATTCCTTGATCTTTTTAAGCTGAAATTTCTACCACATGACCACCTTCCTAAGTAATGCTTAACCACAAAAAATCAGCTCAAAACTCCCAGCCGTTTGTCCTCGGTGCTTGGAGCAAGTTTCTGTGCAGAAACTTTGCTGCTTCCTCTAGTCACCTCCAGTGAGCCACCTGTCAAGCCAAGAGCATTTTTAGGCACCGCGTTGAAGGGACAATACGGTGGACATAGTGTGGCAGCGCCGAAAGCACCCCGCGTGCCAGTGCATGCGGTGACCGCGTGAGAGCTTGGTGCACTGCATGCGCTCGCCGCGCTCTGTGCGTCGGGGCCCTCGGCCACCGTCCATCCGCCCTCCCCGCGACACCTCGCCGTGTCCCAGTCCTGCAGCCAACCCCAGAGTGCCACCCTACCCTCTCCCTGTTCCTCCCCGACGCCGGCAAGCCGCTCGCCGGAAGCGGCCGAGAGCTAAGCGGCGGAACAGTGGGCTCGCGTGCCCGCGTTCTCCGCGTAGTGCGCGCCACTGTGGCCGCACGCGTGCACCGCGTCGCCCTGTGCTCCTCTGCTTATCCCCACGCCGCGCCCAAGCCTATCCTCTCCTCTCCTCTTCTGCGGCTCAAATCCGGCGGGCACCCGAGAGCGGGCGAGCCCCATCTATAAATAGAAGCTTCCCCGACTCGTTTTGAGCATCGCCCTCACCTCTCTTGGCCACAAACTACTCCCCCACGAGTACGGCAAGGCCGGGAGGGCCTCTCGCCGCCGTTGATCGCCGGAGACAGCCGCGGATCCCCCACCATCGTGCACTCATTCTAGCCCACCCCAGCTCCAACCACTGCTACCCCCGAGACCGTGGAAACCTCCTGAGCACGACGGTACCGAGAGCTTACCGGATTGTCGCCGGAATTGCCGAGACCGAGAAGCTCCGCCGCCGCCGTCTCTGGAGAGAAAGATTCTGACGCCGTCCGTCCACCCCCGCCGTCACTTCGGGTACGTGCGTGCTCGCCGTAACGCCCTGAGTCCATCCCGTCCAACTCCGGCGACCGCCGTGGACTCCTCGTCGGAGTATCGCCGGCGGAAGCACCGCTCTCTCTATTCCATCCCTCGCCCCTGTTTAATCCTGACAGCGGGACCCGCACGTCAGCCTCTCACCCGCCCGCCCGAAGCGGTATAAGTGGAGGCGTATTCTATGAATACGTCTTCGACGTGGCCGCTTCTGGTTTTTCGTTTAAATTCAAATTTTGACCAGATCTAATCCAACTTTGACCAGCTATAACTTTTATTCTATAAGTCCAATTGAGTTGATTCTTTTTGCTACTGGTTTGTAAAATTCCAAAGTTTCTGTATGACAAATTTGAGAATTTTTCTTTCTGTTGAGAATTTCTGGTGAAATAAACAGTAGTATGTGACATTTTCTTTTTTTGCATTTAATTTATTTTCAGAAGAACCTAGTTGTGTTGGAGAAGGCCAGGAGTTTTGTGACACTCCTCTGAACCAAGGCAAGCCACAACATTCATATGCAAGGATGGCATTGCAATGACTTTGGTTTAATTGAATTAAATTCATCATATATTCACTATTTAAAATAATTTGCTATAAAGATCTTCTTGCATATACTTTGTTCTGTCATTTTGATATTATGCAGTAGGGTATATGCTTACTTGCTAATGTGGACAGTAGAAATCATGTCATATGCACATATGATAGTATGATGCATTCATCACTCATGAACATGACCCGTGCATCCATTCGCACTATGACTCGAATCATTTTCATTTCAAGTTAAACTTGATATTAATCCAACTTGAACCTGCTGTTGATCGAGTCATGGTGCCACCGAATCGAGCTCACCAGTGCAACCACACTTGCCTGGATGGGGAGGCCCTAATGCGGTCTATTGCCATGCCTCTCGCCGGTACCTCCTACGAGGGAAGGTTGTGCTCTGGCGCTACCCTGGCCCGGTGGGCAGTCATAACCTTGAGGACCCGAGTTTTATGGTACCGAGGTCCCCGTTTGGGACGATGTTTATGTTTGGCCACGACGATGGCAGCCACAGAGGTGGCTGATGTCACATGTTGGCATCAGGGTCACCCAGGACATAGCCCAAATGGGAGTGTGTCGGAGTGGCCGGGAGAGTGTCATGCAATAGATTGGTTTTGTCGGAATGTCGTTGGTCCACCCGAATGGGAGCACGAGACCATGAGTTCCGTAGTGTGGGTACAGTGTACTAACCTCTGCAGAGTGTATAAACTATCGATAGCCGCGTCCTCGGATATGGACACAGTCCGTAGTAGGTCACACCGTGGGTCAACAGATATAATAAACCTGCACACTAAGATTCACAAGATGGCACATGCAGAAGTGGTGATCGGGTGAGGATCACTAAGAAAGGTATGGATGTGATCAAGTAAGAATCACATGGGTAAGTTATGAACGGTCGTTACGCGGTAACCCCGAAATGGTAAGTTGGTCCCAGGGACCATGGCAATGTTTCACACACACCTCATGTTGAGTAGTATCATGCTCATGCATTAAACCTGTTAAATGCCTTGTTGTTGTTTGTCGCACTTTGTTTTGTTTGCTGTGAGCTTGCGAGTACATTCAAAGTACTCACCTGGCTTATCATGCCAGATGCAGGAGAAGCCGTGCAAGGTGTGGATGTCGAGCAGTATGTCGCGCTCTAGGCCGTGTCCCAGCAGTGTCCCTGTGGAGTGGAGTTCCGCTACCTCGTCGTTCCGTTGCCGCGTAGTAGTTCCCTTGGCACCGAGGCCCCTGTCATGCCTACTAAATAATGTACATAAGTGCAGCCGCACCGTGTGTGCCGCTTGGCCTCGTTCATCATGTAATATGTGAACCTATGTTCCTGCTAAGAGATCAATAAAGCGGTTGTTTTCTGTACCAAGTTGCTGTGTATTGCCAGAAGACTTGATCTCTGGGCTGGCAATGCAAGGTAAACCGGTTGCTCTGAGCCGGGGTGCCACAGCGATCAATCATATAGGCATTTCGTTTCAGTTGTTTCATAACATTTGCATTGAAGTGATCTTGCTTAATAATATAATTGTCAAATTCATACAAGCATTGACTAGGAGGTTTGTGGTAAGGAATATCACCTTCATCAAATTTTATAAGAGAATTTACCTCTACTACCTGTGACGGTGTGTCAAGACCATGTATTTCTTCAATAGGTGGTAGATTCTTAACATCTTCAGCTTTAATGCCTTTTTCCTTCATACACTTCTTTGCTTCTTGCATATCTTCAGGACTGAGATGTAAAATACCCCTCTTCTTCGGAGTGGGTTTGGGCGGTAGTTCAGGAAGTGTCCAATCATTATCATTCTTCAATATATTATTCAATAATTCCTCAGCTTGTTCAATAGTCCGTTCCCTGAAAACACAACTCGCACAACTATCTAGGCAGTCCCTAGAAGCATCGATTAGTCCATTATAGAAGATATCAAGTATTTCATTTTTCTTAAGAGGATGATCAGGCAAAGCATTAAGTAATTGGAGAAGCCTCCACCAAGCTTGAGGGAGATTCTCTTCTTCAATTTGCACAAAGTTAAATATTTCCTGTAAGGCAGCTTGTTTCTTATGAGCAGGAAAATATTTTTCAGAGAAGTAATAAATCATATCCTGGGGACTACGCACACATCCAGGAGCAAGAGTATTATACCATTCCTTAGCATCACCCTTTAATGAGAAAGGAAACAACTTAAGAATATAGTAATAGCGAATTTTTTCCTCATGAGCGAATAGGGTGGCTATATCATTTAATTTAGTAAGATATGCCACAACGGTTTCAGTTTCATAACCATGGAAAGGATCAGATTCTACCAAAGTAATTAACTCGGGATCAACAGAGAATTCATAATCCTTATCAGTAACAAATATGGGAGAGGTAGCAAACTTACGATCATATTTCATTCTCTCCCTCATAGATTTTTCTTTCATTTCAGCAAGCAACTTTATAACTTCATGTCTATCATTACAAGCAAGGATAGCTCTAGCTGTCTCCCTATCAAAGCAGTGTTCATCAGGTGTTTCAACTCTAGTAGGAGAGCTAGGCATAATAGGTGAATCATAATTCTCAAGAGTTTCAACATTTTCAATTTCTTTAGCTTTAGCAATTTGTTCAGTAAGAAATTCACCAAGTGGCACAACATTATCAGGCATAGTACTAGCATCATCATGAGTATCATTCATAGCAGAAGTGGTAGCATCAATAACTTGCGACATATCAGAATTAATAGCATGTGGTGGTGTTGCAAGTTTACTCAAAACAGAAGGTGAATCAAGTGCAGAGCTAGATGGCAGTTCCTTACCTCCCCTCGTCTTAGAGGGAACGATCTTGGTCTTAGCGTCTTTCAGATTCTTCATAGTGATCAACAGATATAAATCCCAAGTGACTTAGCAAATAAGCTATGCTCCTCGGCAACGGCGCAAGAAAAAGGTCTTGATAACCCACAAGTATAGGGGATCGCAACAGTTTTCGAGGGTAGAGTATTCAACCCAAATTTATTGATTCGACACAAGGGGAGCCAAAGAATATTTGCAAGTATTAGCAGTTGAGTTGTCAATTCAACCACACCTGGAAACTAAATATCTGCAGCAGAGTGATCAGTAGCACAGTAGTATGATAGTTTGATAGCAGTAGCAATAATAGTAACAGTAGCAGCAATAGTTTTGTAGCAATTGTGACAGTAGTAGCAACAGTATTAACTTAGCAAGGAACAATATGTGAAAAGCTCGTAGGCATTGGATCGGTGATATTGTTGGATAACATTCATCATGTAACAGTCATAACCTAGGGCGACATAGAACTAGCTCCAATTCATCAATGTAATGTAGGCATGTATTCCGTATATAGTCATACGTGCTTGCGATAAGAACTTGCATGACATCTTTTGTCCTACCCTCCCGTGGCAGCGGGGTCCATAAGGATACTAAGGGATATTAAGGCCTCCTTTTAATAGAGAACCGGAACAAAGCATTAACACATAGTGAATACATGAACTCCTCAAACTATGGCAATCACCGGAAAGAATCCCAATTATTGTCACCTTGGGGTATGCGGATCATAACACATAGCAGGTGCATATAACTTGCAAGATCGGATCAAGAACACAAATATATTCATGAAAACATAAAGGGTTCAGATCTGGAATCATAGCACTCGGGCCCTAGTGACAAGCATTAAGCATAGTAAAGTCATAGCAACATCAATCTCAGAACATAGTGGATACTAGGGATCAAGCCCTAACAAAACTAACTCGATTACATGATAAATCTCATCCAACTCATCACCGTCCAACAAGCCTACGAAGGAATTACTCACTCCCGGCGGTGAGCATCATGAAATTGTTGATGAAGGATGGTTGATGATGACGATGCCGGAAGATCCCCCTCTCCGGAGCCCCAAACGGACTCCAGATCTGGCCTCCCGATGAAGAACAGGAGGTGGCGGCGGCTCCGTATCGTGAAACACAATAAAACTTCCTCTCCTATTTTTTTCTTCGGGAAACTGAATTTATAGTGTTGAAATTAGGTCAGACGGAGCCACGTGGGCCCCACGAGGTACCAGGGCGTGCTTGGGGGGTGGCGCGCCCTGGTGCCTCGTTGGCACTGGGTGGCCCCCCTTCTGTTGATTCTTGCGCCAATAATTTTTATATATTTCATAAAAATTCTCCAAAAGGTTTCATCCAAATCCAAGAACTTTGATTTTCTGCACAAAAACAACACCATGGCAATTCTGCTAAAAACAGCGTCAGTCCGGGTTAGTTCCATTCAAATCATGCAAATTAGGGGCCAAAACAAGAGCAAAAGTGTTTGGAAAAGTAGATACGACGGAGACGTATCAACCACATGATTTGCAATCTGGTTCAAATGACAAGTAGTCGTCTGGAGCTGCTTTCTCCATCTATCTAAACTTACAATTGATCTTTTCACAGAGTTCATCAAAACTTATCTCGGCTTATTTTAATTTTGTATTGTAGGGTTGTCTGAGGGGAACCCATGCTTCTTCTTACCGAATCATCTGCATCGTCTAGAGAATAACGGTGCTCTGACAAGTCATGGAAGCTGATGAAGAATTAGACAGTAAAGAAGAGGATACTCTGTGTTGCTATTGCTGTATGAATGATGCGACCTTCTGTTGTCGTGTTAATAAAAGTGCGTTGTTATTTTTCTTAACTAAAATCGACCTTGTGTGCAGAACTGCAAATTTTTATATGAATGGAAGATAGACAGAACTAGATAGAGTTTACCTTGTATACGGATTGATGTATGGATAAAACTGACCTTGTGTTGACATTTTTGTTGTATTGTATATTGTTTGTTGTACGGTAGATCAACATAGATAGAAGAGGATGGAAGAAAAAGGTGCTGATTAATGATGTACATAGACAGAAGAAGTCTTAACAGGGAGCTATTTCAAAACAAGATGAGGAGATCCTCAAGGATTTAAACAGTAAAAAACTAACCTGCACATGATCATATAATGTACGGATCACAGGCTGGCCAAAGCCTTCTTTCGAGTCTCCTAACATTGTCTGCTTAATTTTCAGTACCTGCAAGTACAACTAGCTAGAAATTTGGGTATGCTGCTATGTGCCTTGAGTTTGTAAGATAAGATCTCTCTGCTTTCAGGAGAGTTTGACCATTCATAACTCTCTTTTTCTTGCAACCTGCACTTAGTAGGTCATTTTTGCAATGATATATATTGTACGTATCATTTTGGTTGCTGAACATGATAGTCGTAGCCCGTCAAAAAATTAGAATAGCCGATTGATTCTTCGTAAAAGGTGTACTGACTGTTGCAAAGTTTACATGCTCTGCCATTTATTTCAGAAGACAGTCCTAGAGATGTTGCTTTATTTGAATTCTGCTTATTGCATTTATTGGAGCACATGCAGTGGCACATTGATTGTTTAAATGTTCTTCTTGCTGCTGACCACACTACAATATATATCTCTCATTGAGACCTAAATCATCTTCCATGGTTATTAGAAGGTAGCATAGTGCTGGTTGAACCCGATAGTTACCTGAAACCATTGCTTAACACCGAGCCCCTCTACTTTCTAAAAAAAATCCAGTTTAGTTTACTGAATATGTTTTTCTTGCTTGAACTATATCAGCTGGGCAAGTGCCAGAACCCAGGAGCTTATGATTTTGCTACTCTTGAGATGCGCATCAATATCGCAATCAAGTTTGACTGTGCAACTATATAGACAAGGGCCTGCAATCTATATCGAAAGTTTAGTATTGAAGCTACTTGCATTGATCCGCAATAGATCTTGACTTCGGCGAAAAATGAGGTATATTGAGCTTAATGATGCACGGTTACATATAGATAGAAGAACCCATTGTACTATATGTTTTTTTGTCCTGAAGTAGCACTTCTACTTCTGATTCATGTAACGAGTATTCAGTGTATATAGTTCATGCTCTAAACCTTTTTTTAAGAGAACACCTATTTCTTTGTGTTTATATTTAAAACTATGTTTTTATTTTAAAGAACACATGTGAATTTTTGTTGGACATGAAATGAGCTACCATAACTACGATGAAACTTGAATATTTAGTATGTGTACTTTATGGTCGGCATCTTAAATAAAAAAAACTCTAAATTAAAAGGTGTAAGGATTCTGTGAATGACATTCATGCATCTTAAAGGTATATTGATCTTAATGACTCATGGTTACATATAGATAGAAGAACCGGTTGTGCTATATCTTTTTTTTGTCCTGAAGTAGCGCTTGTACTTCTGATTCATGTAATGAGTATTCAGTGTATATAGTTCATTCTCTACATCTTTTTTATAAGAGAACACCTATTTCTTCGTGTTTATATTTAAAACCTATGTTTTTATTTTAAGGAACACATGTGAGTTTTTGTTGGACATGAAATGAGCTACCATAACTACAATGAAACTTGATTCATTGCTCAGGATTTTTGAATATATGGCTTTTAATTCCATCAACCAAGAACTTAATTCAGAATCTAAAAATTGAAGGGGAGGTAGAGGAATATTGTTGGTCCTGTCCAGAAACAATGCTTCTTTTTTTATTCCATTCGATGTATTTCTTGTGTGTCTCATCGATAGAGTATTTGAGTTGGAGCATGAGTATATTAGTGTCTTAGAATTTGCACATATGCTTTATCCACTTGTCATTCCTATTTGCAAGACATATATTTATATTGGGATTACAGATTCTTTGTACTTATTGTCGTATTTTGTGTGGTACCTCTTGAAGGAGGGAAAAGCTAGGAGTCATTGATGACTGAGGTGCAGAAGCTGGTGGACACGTACAAGGACGAGGAGGTGAGCATCACGGTGGCGGGGCACAGCCTCGGGGCGACGTTGGCCACCCTGAACGCGTTCCACGTTGCCGAGAATGGTCAGTCACGGCGTTCACGTTCGACAACCCACACGTTGCGCAACCGGCTTCAAGAAGCGGTTCGACGTCGCTGCGGACTCCGCAGCCGCAACGCCCGGGACATCGTGCCCAGGTACTCGACGCTGCTGTACTATGACATGGGCTCCGAGCTGGCCATCGACATCGGCACGTCGCCTACCTGAGGTCTGAGGGCGTCGCCGCCCGGTTCGTTGTCGCCGATGGGATCGCCGCAAGGTGAGTCGAATCAATCTCGTACGCCATAGCCGATGCCCTAACTTTTTTGTTATCCATCGACAATGATTCCTCACATATAAACCGCACGGCAGCCATGGATGACCTTCAGCTGAAAAACCTATTGTTTGCTCCGGTGGATTTGATCTTTAGTCTTCCCTTTCTTTTCAAAGGTTGTGAGCAATCAAATCCAATTTGCAGCTCCCTGCACGATCAAGGCTACGGTGTGAATTATGACTGTGTCGGATGAGGACACGATTGTGGCAGGGATGTTGGTGGCACGAAGTTGTTTAGTAATAGGACAGGATGGTCTAAACTCGGCTACTTGAGATTTGAGCTGAAGCACAAGAGGAGTTCCTATCATCAGTACTAGCTGTAAAATCGAATGCACATGTTGGTGAGCTCTTTAATCCAGAAGATAGTAGATGCTATATTGTACTCTTAGCAGGTACGTTGTTATTAACTTTTTATAAAGCAGCTTGTGACATTCTAAAAGTAAGGTCATGTAGGCACATGGAGCGCTCCTTTTTGGTCATTTTCTACTCAAATTGTAGAGTTTTATTGCAGTATCATAATCTTTCATGTCTAAGTAAAGCACATGTTTTATTAGATTAGTAGTAAAGTGCATGTCAGTACCTCCAAAAGGAAAAATTTCAAGAAAATTGTTCTTTCCTGATGGTAATCATTTTCATACAAACTACTATGGTTTGCTTGTCCTTTTGGTTTTGCATCGTGTCCATTCGAGAACCGCTATGGAATAATGAACGTTATCGAATTCCTACTATTTGTTATGATTTTGAAGCTTTAATTTTTGAATTCCTTTAGGTTAATAGTAAGCTCGAGATGAAACTTTCGGCGGAGATACAGTTTTGATATACAACTTTACTTGATATTTAATCCATGTGGTAAGGTCATTTGCATACATGATATTTTACGCATACCATACACTGTTCTCTCACAAAAATTGATTAGTTTCTAAATTCTAATCTTCTTTTGGTTCAGGTACAGAATTACGTGATGATGGAGGATGGAGCTGTCTTTTGAAGAATTGTTTAAAGAACTAAAAAGTAGTAACACCATGTCTTGTTCAAGTGCCAAATCAGCTGACTCATGTATGGCATCCGTCCATGTTGATTATTGGAACCTTTGATAATTAGGAGATGCATGCATCACCTATGATAACTAATATATGTCTGGTACGATATTTGTCCATGTGTTGTAGTTAATTTGTACAACACAAGTCACCATAAGTCAATATGTGTAGTACAATAAAACGGAAGAAGTTTAACTAAGAGGATCCATCAACAAGGGTCCTATAAGGCGATGTTGGAAGGGGCCAAAAATTCACCAAATTTTAAATGTGTGTGTGTGTGTGTCTATATATATATATATATATATATATATATATATATATATATATATATATATATATATATATATATATATACAGCCCGTCTATTCTGCCAATATTGGCAGAATAGTTATTCTGCCCACATCCGAACTGCACGCTCAACGCGAGAGCACTGCACTTTCTGAAGCAAAGGTACTGCAATACAAACACTAGTGAACTTCTCGTCGAAAAAAACTGCACGTGGTGTTTTTTCGGTACTGTTTTCGATCCAGTTTTTAAACCGTTTGTCGGAATGAGGCGTGTAATATACCGTTGGAAAGCTATGGATTAGACGCAACTTCGCCATATAGAATTTTTTCCGAGATTCGTCACGGTTTAAGAGCAGTTTCGAAAATGGTGCGGCGCACGACGAGTGGCAGCGAGCGTTTTTTCGCGATTTCTTCTAAACCGCTCGTCGGAATTAAGCAAATGATACGTCGTTGGAAAGATATCGTTGAGGCACAACTTTTTCATATATATTACATTTTCTAATTCGCTACGGTTTAATAGCAGTTTCAAATTTACTAAATCGCGGAATTCTGTTTTTTCAAAAAAATTGCAATTTTAGGTACTGTTTTCGCTCCAGTTTTTTAACCGTTTGTCGAAACGAGGCTTGTGAGACGCCGTTGGAAAGCTACGGACGAGGCGCAACTTTCATATGTAGAAATGTTTTTGAGATTCCTTACGGTTTTAAATTAATTTTGAAAATGGTGCGGCGGACGACGGGTGGCAGCGGCCGTTTTTCAGTGAATTTTTACAAACCGCTGGTCGGAATGATTCAAATGATACGCCGTTGGAAAGGTATCGACGAGACGCAACTTTTTCATGTAGAACACCCTCTCTAATTCCTTACGGTTTAAGAGCAGTTTTGAAATTACCGAAATGCGGACACTCTCTTTTTCGCGACACCAAAATCGACGAGTGTACTGTATTAGACAGAAAACCGCACTGCTTCAGACAGAAAACCGCACTGCATCAGACGGGCAAGCGAGCTGCATGATTTCTTTCGTCCTTTTTCTAACTTTTTTTATGAAACACGAAACACGTGGTACCTCGTGGGATGAATGCAGTGCAGATCAGAGGGAAAGTGAACCGCTACACAAATCAAAGTGGACTGAATGGATTTTTTTGTCATTTTCAAACTACTTTTTTATAAATACGTTCAAACTGAATTATCGAGGCTAGTGTACTGCATTTTTTTGCAAAATGCTTTTGTAAGTTTGCACGGTTGAGGTTAGTGAACTGCACTGTTATTTTTCATTTTTTTTCCTCTCATTTTTTTATGAATGCTCCCTGACTGCTGAGACGAGGCAAGTGTACTGCATCAATGCTTCTTTGAGATATTTCTTTTCCTGTTTACCAAGTGAACCGTGGAGGAGTTTTATAGCAAACTGCATGAGATAACAAAGTGAGCTTCAAAGCCACATCAATCTAATAAAGACATAGTGACCTGCACCGTTTCCTTTTCTGTAACATTACTTTTTTTTGTCATTTCCTTTAGTTTTTTTGCACTTCACACATCGGGTGTAAGTGAACCGCAACACTACCACAAGTGAACCGTAACACTCTCAATGAATTGAAGCGCATTGGATGGAAAATTGCACTGCTTCCAATGAAAAACTGCACTGGATAGGAATTTGCACTGCTTCCGATGAAAAGCTGCACTGCATTGGACAGGCAAGTGAACCGCATGATTTCTATATTAATCAGACGAACTTCTCATGTTTTGTGTACTGCAAGAAAGGTTTTTGTGTACTGCGTGGTCAAACAGAAACTTTGCGTTGCCAATCTGAACACCGTGATCGAGGTAGTGCACTGCATGACTAAGTACAAAACTAACAACCAGATAGCCACAATGCACAATTTTCTAAATAATGGAAAAATAATGAACTTCACAGAGAGAGCTCTGAACTGAACCGCGAGCTGCCCTTCGGGCCACTAGTGTGTGCGTGTCAGGGGTGGTCCGCCACAGGCTGGAGTTTGACAGCGCGGCACTCGCTGCCGTCCGCGCACTCGAGCTGCACGCAATGCGCCTGCGAGCTACACACGCACGCGCAGCGAGCTGCACGCCGCGAGTGGGGGAACTTGCTGTGCCATGGGGGGAGGATGCACGGATGCACTGAACTGCATGCGCGCGTCGGACTGCACAGCACGCGCTCCCGCCGGACTGCATCGAAACCAAAACTCCAGCGCACCGGGGTGGAATCATGCCGGCGATGGAGCACCATCGAGGATAAGTAGTGTGAGGCGTGCCGTAGCAAAGCCACGACCTGCACCAAAAAGTAAGCTCAACAGTCACTACGATGATCCAATCCAACAGCAAAACTGAATATATGTAATGCTGCAATACACACAGAACGCACACACTTAAGTCCAGAGAACCAACCCATTTAAGTTCAGAGAATAAAAGCATTTAAGCTCAAAGAACTCCTACTGCTGCTTAACACAGATCACATATACATCTTCCAACACACATACATATATATGAACTGAATTTCTTTTTGCTAGTGAACTGATGCAATTTTATGAGCTGGAGAAGAGCAGATGGTCTGATCAACTAAGTAATGGTGACCCAAATTGGGTTGATCTTTTCTGAATAATCTTGTAGTCAGTGGGTCAGTGCTTCAGGGCCTAGACCTCACTTGTTTGTACGAAAGAACATAAAAGGATTGATGCATGGTAGGGAATAACAAGGTATAGAAAGGATGCAAGATCGATAAGAGAGGGAGAGCTACCAGACAGTAGGATGCAGGGTACAGCACGGGGTGGCCTCTACTCACCTTCTTGAGCGACGGCAACCGAGCAAGCAGTTGGACTGCTGAGCTGGAGGTCCTCGACCTCTCGCGCCCCGTGGGAGGTCGAATTGCTAGGCATGAGGGGAATCTCTCATGGCTACAGATTAGGAAGGGAGCAGAAGGGTTAGGGCGAGATCTTGGAACAGCAAAGAACAAAAAGTGAACTGCATGCCATTGCCAATCAGAGTGTGCTTCTGTGCACAAAAAATGAACAATCTGCCCCCTGGGCTGCTTCTGCACACGCAATGCACTGCGTCGAGCGGCGGGATGAACTGCACTCCCGGTTTCATTCCCGCAGTGGAGGAGGAGAGGAGGAAGAGGGGGAATACAGGGGGCGGCTCACCGGTGACATCGCCTCGGCTGACGCCAAGCGGAGCATGTCCTCCTTCCCCTGCGAGTTTGTGGCTCCCCTGCGCGTTCTCCCGCGGCATCAGCGAACCACATAGCTGCAACCCAGTGAGCTGCACACGCCGCTCAGGGAACTGGCAGTCGGGGCGCCGGGGGAAGCAGCAGAGCCCCAAATCCGGCCCGGGATGGTCGGAGGTGGCCTGGCCTCAGTCGGAATGAGGAGCTTGAGGCCGCCGGCCTTGGTGGTGGATCCAGCCGTGAGGAGGCGGATCTAGCCGGGATGAGGCGGATGCGGGCCACCGGTGGCATGGGAGGTGGTGCGGTGTGCCGGCGATGGAGGAGCCGGAGCTCAGAGCAGCAGCAGAGCAGCTCATCGGATCCTATGTGGGCTCTCCCGGAAGCCGAGGTTGTGGTGCGGGCGAACGATGAGGATTCGCGCGGGGGTGGAGAAGGTGGCTCGGGGAGCGCTGGCCGCGCGGGGAGGGGCGGCGCGGCAACGGCCTGGGAGTGCTGCTCCGGCGTCGGCGTTGGCAGAAGGTGGACGCGGGGGGAGAGGTTAGGCGGGGCGCGGCGACAGCCTGGGTGGTGCTCTGGTGGCGGCGCGGCAGAAGGTGGCGGCGACCAGCGCAGCAGAAGGTGGACGGGGGCAGGGCGGGGCGGCGGCGGCCTGGGGTGCTGCTCCGGTGGCGGCGCGGTAGAAGGTGGAGGTAGGCGGGGATTTGGATCGGGGGAGGAGGAAGTGGGCGTTGTGGGGGAGGTGGGGCTGGGGATGAGCAGTGGGATGGGGGTGGAAGTTCGCGGGTGTGGGAACAATAGCCAGGTGTTGGCAGAATAAGCCCAAATGTTGGTAGAATAAGGTCTTAAGGGGGTTGGTAGAATAGACCCACCCTATATATATATATATATGTGTGTGTGTGTGTGTGTGTGTGTGTGTGTGTGTGTGTGTGTGTGTGTGTGTGTGCAATAAAACAATTAATAGGCCTGTAGCAACACACGGGCATTCTACTAGTAAACAAATAGTATATTTTAAAAAATAACTGAGAAGAAACATTATGTGGTAACCAAACCAACAGTACAAACCCATCACAAAATCACATTGAAGTTCCGCGAATCATTTTCCTAAACAGGTCGACGGGACGCCGCCGCATGCGGTTTGATGTTGGTGACCGCGAACGGGAAGTCAACAAGGCCATGGTCATGCCGAACCAGCGCCATGTAGAAGAAGCAGTCATCATCGGAATAGGCGTATATCAAAGAGTCAAACCTTCATTATTTTCTCACAGGACCGACACCGTCACCAAAGGTTGCACCGATCGTGACAGAGACAAGGCCGGAAGACCAAATTGCATAGGGAAGCCGTCGCCACCGCTAAGTCAACACACCTCCGCAAATCATAACCTCACATGCCGGAACGGCTTGTAGGAAAATGTGGTATCAAGCCATCGACGCCGCCGTAGATGACATTGTTGAGAGGGGGAGGTTCGAGTAGACATTATCCACCGAACCAGTGTCGTTGCCACCACCAACGATGCGACATCACATAAGGCTTTACTCTGCACCGCCACCACCAGCGCCGAAAGGGCCAATGTGACGGACAACGAAAACCTACCTAAAAGCTACAAAACAAGGAAAGCTACATCTTCATCTGGTAGATCAGGTCCTTCCCTGCACTACCACACCGGCGTAGCCGGCGAAGGAAGAGGAGGATTGTGACCTACCGACGGAGGAGAGATGGTGACACGGTATGCCCAGAGATCGCCTCTCTAGGGTTCTCTCTTCTCCCTCACGATCGACATCCTCCAGGAGCCAGGGTTTCGCGGCAGCGGTCCTTTAAATCTGACGTGGTAGGAGCACGAAAGGCTGGCGGCGGCGCGAAGGCTTTGCTACTAGTTGTGGCAGATTCCGACGATGAAGGTTGTGGGCTGGTGCAACAGGGCCCATGGCCGGTGCTCGCCGGCAACTCCCTCCTCATCGACAACGGGAGGTGGATCTTCTCTTCGCAACAATGGTCCAAGCTAGCATCTTGCTCCGTCCCCTCCAATTGGCAATGGTCTTCTAGGGTTATAGACATGGACAGGGAGATATGCCTCTGCAGAGGCGGATGATGCGAGGAACGATGATGCATGTGGGTGTCGTCTCCTTATTGGAGGTGTTCCATGGCCTTGTTCGTGCCCTACTCGGGCGCTAGGGAAAACCTAGACTCGGTTCTCCGGGATAGACGGCGATGCAACATCGTGCTCCACTCTCCTCCCCTCTTGGAGGCTTTGCCTGGGTGCCCATGGAATCTACCAGAGTGGGAGCTAAAGCCGATGGCCTCATCGGTCTCTACGGTGAGGCTTGGGGTAGTGTCCCGTTTCGATAATGGTTGTTGTTATGGGCATGTTCAGGGGGCAATACACATTGTCGCCGACGCCTCTTGGACAACGCCTTGTTTGGGTCTAGGTGGTTCCTGTTGTTCACTTATCGATTCTTAGGCGCATAGTGTGTTGATTCAGTCGGAACGGTTGTGCTTCCTTTGTTTTATGGTATTGGTCATAACATTGTCCTTGAGCCTCCTTACTTCTTCGTGTCTTGAGGTTGAACATGGCAATTCTCGTGCGATGCTGATACACCTCTCCACGGTGTGTCGTCGAAAGAGAAAGAGTCGTCCGCTCCAACCCAATGCTCTCCCCCACCTCTTTGCACAAGATCATCGGAGTGGAGGAGAAGCAATCCCACGAAGGTTCTCCCCCACCTCTTGGCACCGTATCGCCGGAGACGTGGAGCGCCGATCCCATAAAGGTTCTTCCCACCCCTTGGCACCAGATGAGATCACCGATTGCTCAAGAAAAAAACAAATGAGATCACCGGAGACGAGGAGAACAGATCCCACAAACGAGCTGACTTTCTCTAAAAAAGAATATTGGAATCCCGTTCCTAACCAAATTTTCCGGGGTCTTTACCGAGCGCAGAAATCTTATCGGACTGCCTCGTGACTCCTGGAAGAAGACCCCAAGATACCTTGCTGCCAAACTCACGCTTAGAGGTAGACGAGTGACCCGAGTGAGCTCCGGTTGTCGAAGACGGACGGGAACCCCGCAGACGCCACAAACGAGCTCCATCCGTCAGCGGCTGAGTGTGCTCTACCACAAGCACGAAGCAGCGAGAGTTCACAAGGAACCAAACGGCCCCGGAAACAACAAAACCGATCCCAAGGCTCCATCCAAGCAGAGCGGAACAAACGAGCAGGCGCCCCTTGACGGCACGCCAAAACCACCACCACCCACCACAAGTGACAGTACAGTACAGAACAAGGCTTCCTTCTTCCGGTGGTGGTGTCCCGCTACCACTACGAGACTACGAGACGAGACTCGGCTGTCAATCGCCTGTCCAAAGTGTCGACGTCACCCCGGCCTTTGCCTTTGCATTGCTTGCCTCGGCACGAGAGTCTGTTAAGGCCCTGTTTGGTTTATAAGTCCTAGGACTTTTTCTAGTCCCAACTAAAAAGTCCCTAGTCCCTAAAAAGTCCCTCCCTGTTTGTTTTCAGAGACTAAAAAGTCCCTAGTCCCTCCCTAGAGGTTATTAAATGACCATGTTACCCCTAGTATACAGAAAAATAACAACCAAACAACACCATGGGGCGGCGGGGCAATGGGTGCAGGGAGGGGCATTGTTGGAAAAGTCCCAAAAAGTCCCAAAAAAGACTCTCCTTGAGAGTCTTCTTCATTTAGTCCCAAAAAACAACTTTTAGTCCCTAGTAATCCCTCCTGTTTAGTTAAAAAGTCTCTAAGAGGGACTTTTTCTAGTCCCTACACCAAAAAGTCCCTGAAAACAAACACCCCCTAAGTTTCTGGGAACCTTCGCGGCCGCGCCCCTCGGACCACCCGAGCAGTCGGCGAATGCGAGCGCGATACGGCGACAGCGACCGCCGCGGCCGGGGCACCCGGTCGTACGCGCGCACGTAGGGGGAGTAGCCGGGTCCGATTTTTGCAACGTGAGGGGAGGGGAGGGCCCCAGCCAGGGAGTGAATTATTCGGTAGGGAGTAGAAAAGGGGCGGGGCGGTGCGTGTGACGGACGACGCGGACGGCAGAGGCAAAAGGGAAGAAGGCGGCTACGTGGTTGCGTGCGCACGCACGCACGGGCCGAACGGGCGAACGGGTCGCGGTCCGCGCCCGTGGAACGGATGGACGATGGATGGGAACGACGCGAGAAAAGAGGCCGCCACGCCACGATACACCATCTACCTTGGCCACTTGAGAAGTTGAGAGGGAGGCGGTCAATGACGCGGCCTGTCCACTTGATCGGTTCCCACCCTTTGCCGTCCGGGGAAGCAACGGGCCAACCGCAGCTCGCGTCGAAAAGTCGCATCTCGCATGTGCATCTGCCTGCCCGGGGAAAATCGGGGGCGAACAGCTCACCCTGTCCAGAACCGGGACCAGGGCCAGATGGAATCATGGGATTTGATCCGATCTCATCTCACTGTACTACGTACTGCTCTCTCACAACCACCGCCGGCAGGACCGCACCTCCCCCTCCTGATTGCTGCCTGTTTGCTCGAACCCTTCGCCCAAAACTTTGGCAACAACGATGAAACGAAAGGGACGAAACAGGAGAGAGACTACTATTTGAATCAACTTGATGCAATTCGATTAGTACATGGTACAGCTAAAAACCAACAAGTTTATGTATGTACACACTTTCTTCTTCCTTTCTCATTTTTACAGTACAATAGCCATGGTTACATGGCGTCATGGCGACGTGATGACGATGGTGATGGCCCCGGCACAACTGCTCAGGCCATCTTCATTTTCATCCTCCAGGAAAAGACTGACCCTTCTTAGAAGAAACAAGATTAACAACACTCATGATATCTACAGAACACATCTTGACACAGAAAAAACTAACTCGAAAAAAAAGGTAAAAATAGAAATCCTCTCTTCAATTGATCCTCTTTGTGTATGCTGATGATGATCATTCTTCTTCTACTCTTAATTAACTTAAGTCTTAGACCCTCGCTATCCATCTCATGTTAATTCATCACGTAAACCCGTATGTATATACCACAAGGAACACACGTAGCATATGGTAATAGTACACTAGACGTACGTACGTACATACGCGGCCGGCGGAAAACTGTACAAGGTTGATGAGGACGGTGGTGGCTTCTCCCTTGGGGGTCGGCTCTGCTCGGCTCGAGCTGAGGCTCATGCTCAGGCGCGGGCGGAGAGCACGCGGCCTCCGCCGTTGCTGCTGTGGGAGCTCCGGCAGGCGGCGACGTCGAACCCCTGGATCCTCACCGCCGGCGCAGCGTGCGTGTACGACGGGGCAAAACTGTGGCTGCTGCTGCTATTGCTATTGCTATAGGCGGGGACGTGGTGGTGGTTGGTGCGGCTGTGGTGGATGTGGTCAAAAACCGCGAGATTGAAATCCGCGGCAGCGTGGTTTCGCTGGTTGAGCAGGAAGTGGGGGTCGTGGACGAGCGGGTTGTCCGCGCGCGCCGGCGGCGAGCCGCCGAACAGCGCCCAGCCCCCCTCCTCCTCCTCCGACTCGTCCTCCTCCCGCGTTTTGCTCTTCCCTTCTCTCTGCTGCAATAAGAAAGAACAGATTCTTGTAAGAGAAAGATCGATACAAAGTTCAAGAAGAATTTTTTGCCAAGTAGCAGAAGAAGATGAAAATTTGCTTCCAAGAACTGGTTGAGATTTGGGAGACGGCCGGTACCTTTCTGTTGTTGCTGCCGGAGGAGGCGTTGAGCAGGAAGGGGGGAGGGCCGAGGATGAGGTCGGCGCTGCAGGGCTGGGCCTGCACCCTGCGCGGGCGAGGCGCGCACAGCACCACCGGCTCCGCCTCCCTGCCGCTCCCGGACGACGAGGACGAGGACGACTCGACGAACATCCTCCTCATGGTTCCTGTCGGCATCCTCTCTCTTCAAAGATCTGCTCCGGTCTTCTAAATCAGGCTCTCTACAGCTAAATATGTGTTGGCGTCCACTCGGAATAGAAATGGGATGGAACGGACGAACTGAAGCAACGGAGGGGGGCGGTTGGTTGCCTCTCTCCCTCTCTCTGCCTTCGGTGTGAAGAAGTAGGAGGCTGGTGGGAACGCGCGGCAATGCGATGCGAGCGGTGCTGACCACCGCAGATATACCAACCGCTCCCGCCCCCGCCCCCGCCCCTGAGTTGGCGCCCGGCTGGGCAGGTGGACCACGTCTCTCGTCCCGTCGCATTATTTTTCTCTGCCTCCATTTTCTTTTGCTTGGATTATTATTATTAGTACGGAGTGCTAGTACTGTATTATTTTTTTCCCTTCTGATGAGGGGGCCATTCGTATAATAAATTTATTTTTTCCCTTCTGATGAGGTGTGGGTGTTAACATCACGAAATATGTACGTGATGATATGATACTAGTTGACTCTGCGTGTTTTTTTCTTAACACGGTATAGATGCAAGCGCTCACATACACGCGCATACACTCACCCCTATGAACGCACACACGCACACCCTACCCCTATGAGCACCTCCGAGAGACTGAGCCGGCATATCATCTTGAGATTTACGAAGTCACCGTAGGCGCCTCGTCGTCGACGGGAACGTCTCCTCCCACTGAATGCGCATCGCCGGAAATCCTGAAATAAATCCAGGAATAAATGCGAGCACCAGGACTTGAACCCTGGTGGGTTAAGGATACCACAGTCCCTCTAACCATCCAACCACAGGTTGGTTCGCGACTCTGCGTGTTATTGTGTGTATAGTAATCGATGCGTTCCATTGATTTTCTTGCTGGATCGTTCCTTCTTTTCTTCTTAATAACTGGCAAAGTAATCTACTAGCTCCCGTACAGTTTCAGTTCTCAAGGTAGCCACACACACGCCGTCTCCTGAAAACTCCCGATCTATTCATCATGTATGGCAGAATAAAGAACACATAAATAACAGAAAATACATCCACGTTTGTAGATCATCTAGCAACGATTACAAACACCTAGAGCAAGCTGAAGGCGCACCACCGTCATCACCCCTCCGCCCCAAACTTATTGTAGTAACAGTCGGGGAGTCATCGTGCTAAGACCCCACAGGACAATCGCACCAGAAACAACAACTGTCACCGCTGAAGAGAAGTATAGATCGAAAGGATCCAGCCTGTAGACACACGAATGAAGACAAACAAAGGTTGAATCTAGGCAGATCCACCAAAGACTAGCACGGACCGATACCGCGAGATTCGTCGGAGACACACCTCCACACGCCCTCCGATGACGCTTGACGCATCATCGGAACGGGGGACTAAGCGGGGAGAACTTCCATCTTCAGGGAGCCGTCACCGCCTCGTCTTCCTGAGCGGGACACAAACTCTAAACAAACTCACAAAAAACCTAAAAGCGGAGCAAGTTCCCTCCTGCCGGCAAGGGCCGTGGTCCACCATGCCTCCATGGCCCTAGGGTCACTGGAGATGATGCGGACAGCGACGGCACCGGCGGGAGGCAGAGAAACCTAAGTTTTTTTTCTTCTCCGAGAGGTGGCGGCTGCATGGTTTCTCCTATGTTGCAAAACCGTTCCCCACAAGTTGGCTATACGTGTGTGTGTGTGTGTGTGTATAACTATTTTTAGAAAAAATGATTTAATAAAAACATTATTTGTAGAAAATGTACTCATGTGGCCAGGTACAAGTACAAAGTGGCAAAGAATCAAACTCAGTCGAAACCCATGAAACATCCGTTGGCTTGTTTTCTTTCTTCCTGAGAAAGAAAGAAAGACTTCCATACCGGACGTCTAGGGTTTCCTTGCCTCTCACCGGCATAGCCGCTGATCTGCCTCATCTTCTGTGACCTTAGAGCCATGGAGGAGCGGTAGATCCTGATCCTTGACGGCGGGAAGGCTCATGCTTCAATTTTAGGTGTGTTTTTAGTCTGTTTAGAGTTTCTGCCCTGCTTAGAAAGGCGAGGCGCGGCAACCAGGGGCTTCCTAAAGATGGAATAAGGCTATCCTCGTCTAGCCCTCGTCCCGACGATGCCTTTCACATCGTCGGAGGGTGTGTGGAGATGTGTCTTCGATCGATCTCGTGGGATTCGGTCGATGTTTGTTTTTGGTGGATCTGCGTGGATTCGGTGTCCGTTCGTGTGCGTTCATGTGTTTCTACACTAGTAGAAAACAGGGCTTTGGTCCAGGCCAGATAAGAGCATCAATCCCGGTTCTGTTACGAACCGGGACCAATGGGTGCATCAGTCCCGGTTCGTGAGGCCAGGGCGCCGGCTGGGCCACGGCAGGCACCAGTCCCGGTTCGTCTGACCCCTTTGGTCCCGGTTCCAGACACGAACCGGGACTAAAGGGCCTCGCTCCTGGCGCAGCCCCTTTAGTCCCGGTTGGTGGCTGGAACCGGGACTAAATGTGTGTCTTCTGTCCCGGTTCTAGCCACGAACCGGGACTAAAGAGATGCCTATATATATGCTCTCCCCTGCCCGCTCACTCTGTTTTTTGGCCGGCCGGTGTGGGAGGTGTGTGCTGCTCTGCTCTCACCTCCTATGCACATGAGGTGTTCGATGAAATGCCCGAGTCACACTTAAGCTTTCTCCTCTCCAAGCTCGACCTCCAAGCTCCATTTTCCCCAAGATTTGTCTAGGTTTGGCGGTGCACCATTGTCCCCGTCCCCGTCCTCACCGCCGTCGATCGCACGTGCCGATCTCGTCGCCAGCACCACCGTGGTGAGCCTCTTGTTCTTATCTTCTTTTTAAAAAAAAAATCTTACTTGTTGTATGAGTTATATAGCTACTTGTATAATTTTCTTACTTTTATTATTGTTTGTTATTATATAGTGCCATGACTTTGGTATCCGCCCCCGTCGGCCCTCGTCCTGTCTATGATTCGGATGTGGTATATTATCTTTTATTATGATTTGTTTCATTTAGTGTTTATGACAATTATGCCGACCAACGTGACATAGATGTTTTTATCTAGGAGGTATGTGAACCGGAAATTCCAACCGACCCTCTTGTCGAGAGGTTAAATTTAGTTGAAAAAGAAAACAATTACTTGAAGAAAAAATTGAAAAGAATTGAGGAGGAGAAGATGGAATTGGAGTTGCATGTTGCCGATGTCGTCGATGATCACAAGATCAAGATGGATGCAATGCGCTTGAAGATTAGAAAGATTAGAAAGATTAGAAAATATGCCATTCATAATGAGGCTTGGTATCATTATGCCATTGGATCAATTGTTACCTTAGTTGCGACTATGATCGCATTTGTTGTTGCATTTAAATGTTTTTCATAGTTTCAATGTATGTTTTAATTAGATGCTCTAGAGAGCTATATGTTGTTCTATGAGAACTATATATGTATGAACTTTATGAATTTATTTTTTCAGTAATAACATTTGATCACTACTGTACTTTGGTTTTAATGTCATGATGAACTTGTATTAATTTGGTCACTTCTCTATTCATGATGTTCTGTAATGGTTTTTGATACACTTAATTATATAATGCACGTAGATGAACCGGCAATGGATGTACGGTGACCGGCGCACCTCCGAGTATCTTGAGGGCCTGCATAAATTTCTCGAAGTGGCTGAGGCAAACAAGCAGAATGGTTTTATGTATTGTCCATGCCCTGTCTGTGAGAATACGAAGGATTACTCTAACTTGAAAACCCTTCACGTCCACCTGCTTGAGAAGGGTTTCATGCCACACTATAATGTTTGGACCAAGCACGAAGAAAGCGGGGTTATGATGGAAGACAACGAAGAAGAAGAGGATGATGACAACTATCCCCCTGAATACGGTGATACTGCAACGGGGGAAGTTGAAGATCAAGAGGAACCAGACGATGTGCCCGATGATGATCTTCGCCGGGTCATTGTTGATGCAAAGAGACAATGCCAAAGTGAAAGGGAGAAGTTGAAGTTCGATCGCATGTTACATGATCACAAAAAAGGGTTGTACCCAAATTGTGAAGATGACAACACAAAGCTCGGTACCACACTGGAATTGCTGCAATGGAAGGCAGACAATGGTGTATCTGACAACGGATTTGGGAAGCTACTGAAAATAATGAAGAAGAAGCTTCCAAAGGATAACGAATTGCCCGACAGTACGTACGAAGCAAAGAAGGTTCTATGCCCTCTAGGATTGGAGGTGCAGAAGATACATGCATGCCCTAATGACTGCATCCTCTACCGCGGTGAGTACGAGGATTTGAACGCATGCCCGGTATGCGGTGCATTGCGGTATAAGATCAGATGAGATGACCCTGGTGATGTTGAGGGCGAGCGCCCCAGGAAGAGGGTTCCTGCCAAGGTGATGTGGTATGCTCCTATAATACCACGGTTGAAACGTCTGTTCAGAAACAAAGAGCATGCCAAGTTGATGCGATGGCACAAAGAAGACTGTAAGAAAGACGGGAAGTTGAGAGCACCCGCTGACGGGTCGCAGTGGAGAAAAATCGAGAGAAGGTGGGGGGACTTTGCAGGTGACGCAAGGAACGTATGGTTTGGGTTAAGCGCAGATGGCATTAATCCTTTTGGGGAGCAGAGCAGCAATCATAGCACCTGGCCCGTGACTCTATGTATCTATAACCTTCCTCCTTGGTTGTGCATGAAGCGGAAGTTCATTATGATGCCGGTGCTCATCCAAGGCCCTAAGCAACCCGGCAACGATATTGATGTGTACCTAAGGCCATTAGTTGAAGAACTTTTACAGCTGTGGAATGGAAAAGGTGTACGTGTGTGGGATGAGCACAAACAACAGGAATTTGACCTACATGCGTTGCTGTTTGTAACCATCAATGATTGGCCTGCTCTCAGTAACCTTTCAGGACAGACAAACAAGGGATACCATGCATGCACGCACTGTTTAGATGACACCGAAAGTATATATTTGGAGAAATGCAGGAAGAATGTGTACCTGAGACATCGTCGATTTCTTCCGACCAACCATCAATGTCGAAAGAAAGGCAAGCATTTCAAAGGTGAGGCAGATCACCGGAAGAAGCCCGCCCTCCGTACTGGTGATCACATACTTGATATGGTCAAGGATTTACAAGTAATCTTTGGAAAGGGTCCTGACGGACAATCTGTTCCGAATGACGCTGAGGGACGCGCACCCATGTGGAAGAAGAAATCTATATTTTGGGACCTACCCTATTGGAAAGACCTAGAGTTCCGCTCTGCAATTGACGTGATGCACGTGATGAAGAATCTTTGCGTGAACCTGCTAGGCTTCTTGGGTGTGTATGGGAAGACAAAAGATACACCGGAGGCACGGGAGGACCAGCAACGTGTGCACGAAAAAGACGGCATGCATCCAAAGCAGTATGAAGGTCCTGCCAGCTACGCTCTTACCAAAGAAGAGAAGGAAATCTTCTTTGAATGCCTGCTCAGTATGAAGGTCCCGTCTGGCTTCTCGTCGAATATAAAGGGAATAATAAATATGGCAGAGAAAAAGTTCCAGAACCTAAAGTCTCATGACTGCCACGTGATTATGACGCAACTGCTTCCGGTTGCATTGAGGGGGCTTCTACCGGAAAACGTTCGATTAGCCATTGTGAAGCTATGTGCATTCCTCAATGCAATCTCTCAGAAGGTAATCGATCGAGAAATCCTACCAAGGTTAAAGAATGATTTGGTGCAATGTCTTGTCAGTTTCGAGCTGGTGTTCCCACCATCCTTCTTCAATATCATGACGCACGTCCTAGTTCATCTAGTCGACGAGATTGCCATTCTGGGTCCTGTATTTCTACACAATATGTTCCCCTTTGAGAGGTTCATGGGAGTCTTAAAAAAATATGTTCGTAACCGTGCTAGGCCAGAAGGAAGCATCTCCATGGGCCATCAAACAGAGGAGGTCTTTGGGTTTTGTGTTGACTTTATTCCCGACCTTAAGCCGATTGGTCTCCCTCAATCGCGGTATGAGGGGAGACTGACTGGAAAAGGCACGCTAGGAGCGGATTCAATAATATGTAGGGACGGGCATTCTTGGGCTCAAGCACACTACACAGTTCTACAGAATTCTACCTTGGTGACCCCGTATGTCAATGAACACAAGAATTTTCTGCGCTCCAAACACCCGGAGCAGTCTGATGACTGGATTACATGTGAACACATCAGGACTTTCGGCAGTTGGTTGCAAACACATCTCATGGGTAACAACATTGTTGGAGATGAGCTGTACTCGTTGGCCAGGGGACCATCTTCGACTGTATTGACTTACCAAGGGTACGAGATAAATGGGAATACATTTTACACGATCGCCCAAGATCAAAAGAGCACCAACCAAAACAGTGGTATCCGCTTTGATGCAGCAACCAACAGGGGAAAGGACACATATTATGGTTACATAGTGGACATATGGGAACTTGACTATGGACATGATTTTAAGGTCCCTTTGTTTCGGTGCAAATGGGTCAATCTGTCAGGAGGCGGGGTACAGGTAGACCCGCAGTACGGAATGACAACAGTGGATCTCAACAATCTTGGGTACACAGACGAACCATTCGTCCTAGCCAATGATGTGGCGCAGGTTTTCTATGTGAAGGACATGTCTACCAAACCGAGAAAAAGAAAAGATAAGGAAGCGAATACATCATACGATGAGCCAAAGCGCCACATAGTTCTTTCAGGGAAAAGAGACATCGTGGGAGTAGAGGGCAAGACAGACATGTCTGAAGATTATGAAAAGTTTCATGAAATTCCTCCCTTCAAAGTGAAGGCTGACCCAAGCACCCTGTTAAACGATGAAGATTATCCATGGTTACGTCGCAATAAGCAAGTGACACACGCGAAGAAAAAGTGAAGACTTTCTCTCCACAACTATTCTGATGATGGCTTTGATCTAGAATATCACTGCAATTACATGTCAAGAAATGAAATGCCTTTGTAACATATGAGTTTTCGTCCGAAACCGTGATACTTCGAAAGAGATTGTCCATTTTGTACACGATGTGCATCCAATTTTTGCCGTAACCCTCTCAACTTTTTAGCACATGCTATGTGGGTGAAATGATGATACCATGCCAACTTTCAACCTTTTCAGAGTTCATTTGTACTGCTTTTCAATTTCAGGTTCATTTAGCTCAAAGAATGAATTAATAGCAAAAAGAATGAATCAAAAAGCTTTTATAAAACTGTAATAGCAAAAAGAATGAACTAAAAAGCTTTCATAAAATTCTAATAGCAAAAAGAATGAACTAAAAAGAATCAATTAAATATAAAACTTATGCAACTAAAATTATATAAAATTTATGCAACTAAAATTATATAACTAAAAATAACATATGCAAAAAATAACATTAAAAATTTAAAAACATTAACATAGCAAAAAGAATGAACTAAAAAGAATCAATTAAATATAATATTTTTCAATAGCAAAAAGAATCAACTAAAAATAATCAAAATAATATTAACTAAAATTATCAAAGTATTTATTTGTTAAAAACTTTAATAGTAAAAAGAATTGTCATAAAGTATTTTTTGTTACAAACTTTAATAGAAAACTAAAAATCTTTTATAAAACTCTAATAGCAAAAGGAATCAACTAAAAAGAATCAAGAAAAAATAAAACTTATGCAACTAAAATTATATAAAATTTATGCAACTAAAATTATATAACTAAAAATAACATATGCAAAAAATAACATTAAAAATTTAAAAACATAACATATGCAAAAAATAAAAAAAGGCCCACCTACTAGCCACCACGGCCTGCATACGACTAGAAACCCTACAAATGGGCCAGGATGCAGGCCCGCAGTGCTAGCAGGCCCAACAGGGCGTGAGATAGGCATGTACTGCCCACATTAGAGAGGAGCTCGAGAGGGCAGCGGCAGCAGCGCTTATAAACCACTCCGAGCCCCTCTCAACTAGCGAGGTGGGACTAAACTTTTGGCTGCGGCAGCACAGACCATTGGTCCCAGTTGGTGGCTCGAACCGGAACGAAAGGCCCCCCTTTCGTCCCGGTTCGAGCCACCAACCGGGACCAATGGTCTGGGCTTCCCGCCACCAGTTGGTGGCTCGAACCGGGACGAAAGGGGGGCCTTTCGTTCCGGTTCGAGCCACCAACCGGGACCAAAGGTGTGACTATATAAGCAGCACTTAGAGAATTTCTCCCCGTTCTCTTCCCCGACGCCGAAACGCACGACGCCGCCAGGCTGCTTCGCCACTCCCCGTCGTCATCCCTGCCCTGACGCCGCCAGGCTGCTCCGCCGCCCCCGACGCCGGCCGCCGCTCCCTGCCCCGACGCCAACCCCCAGTGAGCTCCCCGGCCCCTTCCCCTGCTTAGCCGCCGCCGCCCCTGCACTCTGCTAGCCGCCGCCGCCCCTGCTCTGCTTAGCCGCCGCCGCCCCTGCTCTGCTCTGCTTAGCCGCCGCCGCCGCCTTGTTCATACAATTTTTTTTGTTCATATAGCATTTTTTTATCCATGTATATATGTATGTATGTATGGATGGATGGATGTATGTATGTATGGATGGATGGATGTATGGATGTATATATGTATGTATGTGTATGTATGTATGGATGGATGGATGTATATATATAGAAAATGTTCATATGATGATTTTTTTTTGTTCATACAATATTTTTTTTGTTCATAGAAATTAGTTAAAATTTACCAAGTTACTAAGTTACTAAGTTAAAATGTTCATATATTCAAAATGAGTTAAAAGACTCAGATATTCAAAATTTACTCCCGGTCCGCTCGCCCAACCAACTCTCGAGGCCACCCAAACCCTAGGGACATGAGGGGGGACGTCGGACATGCATGAGAGAGGCGGTCCGCAAAGTATCCTCTCTCGAAAGTATAACCCCCGATAACTTTGCATGATGTTTGCGACTAATCCATTTGTGATTAGCTAGGTCTATGTTTGCCACTAATCCATCTCTCATGGTTGTAATATTTGCAGAAACTATGGACAGAGACTTAGAAAAAGAAGAGTTGTTGGGGGATATAATCCGCGACGGAGGTGATATCACCTTGTCGTTTCTCAACGACACCGATGGTCAGGAAAGAGAGGATGACGGCTCCGGTGATCCAATGGAGGAGGAAGGAGATCATGACGGCTCCGGTGACCGAACGGAGGAGGAAGGAGATCATGACGGCTCCGGCGAGGTATATATACATATATTAATTAAGCCTCTACTGACTTGATGCATTAATTGTTTTGTATGTACATATATTAACGCTTCTTTCTTCTTTTAATTAGCCCTCCGGATCGACCCAAACTTCCGTAAGGAGACGAGGCCCGAAGAAAAGGTTGCGCCAGGATGAAAGGTTCACGATCGAAGAAGTCGGTCGAGATGGCCAACCGATTGCTCCCAAGCGGAGCAGGGACACATTTATACATCAGTGCGGAGTGGTTGTTAGGGAGAGCGTCCCGATCAGCATCCAAGAGTGGAATAAGAAGAAGGACCCTGAAGTTTCTTATGTCCAGGATAGACAGAAAGATGATCTTTGGACCTCGCTGATGACAAATTTCAGCCTACCACCAGAGGCGGATCCGAATAAGGTCAAGGCGTTTGCTCTTAAGAAGATGGCAGAACTATTCAAGATCTGAAAGAAAGATTTGAACAAAAAGTTTGTCGAGAAAGACAAGACTCCAGAATTCACCGGTCCATATGAGAAGATAAAAGATCACTGGCCCACATTTGTGGCCTACAAGAAATCGGACAAGGGCAAGCAAAGGTTAGCGACAAATAAGCTAAATGCTGCAAAGAAGATGTATCACCATGTTACGGGGTCAGGTGGCTACAGCAAATCCCGACCTACGTGGGACAAAGCTGGGCAAGACCTGCATGCTAAAGGGGTCCAACCAGCGACATTGCACTGGCCAGATCGGTCAAGGACTTGGTTCTTCGGGGTTGGGGGAACTTTGGACCCAGACACAGGGGAGTGTGTTTGGACGAAAGCTCAACTTGCAATACCCGTCAAGAAGCTTGAGGAAGCAATCCAGGCAGCGCAGGAAGGGAGGTTACATCCCGACAGAGAGAATGACGAGCTGACACAGGCCCTCGGGAATCTTGAACACCCTGGACGAACACGAGGCACATCAGGCTCCGTTCCGTGGGTGCATGGGTTTCCCGACAGCGGTGGTTATAGAAGCCGAGAGAGAAAGAAGAAAGCGGAAGCAAGCGAAATGCAGAAGCTCAGTGCAAGATTAGCGAAACTAGAGGAACTTGAGAGCCAGCGAGCTACCGGCCAACCATCTCAGCGGCACGAAGATCCTTCCTTCGACACTGCCCCAGAAGCTACCCCACCATCTCAGCGGAGAAGCAGCGTGGCTTCCTCGGAGCTCGTTCAGCCTGATTTCACGACTCCTCGCTACCCCGTGGATAGTATCACGGAGGCTGAACATTGTGTGCTAATGGCGAAATGCCAGAACCTGACCTTGAAGGCGGCGGTTGGCTCTGTTTTACCTCCTCGAGCTGAGGGAACTTTCCATTGCCGTCCGATTCAACATGGCTATGCTATTGTCACGGTGGATGAAATAATGGAGGGATTTGAGGGGCTGGAGCTTGACTACCCTACAGGTGAAGGGGATAATCTTCTGGAAAATGCCTTAAGGAGTACCTGTCTATGGAGAAAGGAGAACATCAAGCTTCCAAACTGGACGCCGCCTCAGCAGACGCAGCCGGATGAGGCCCCTCAGCAGACTCCTCACAGTTCAGCTCAGCCGGATGAGGCCCCTCAGCAGAGTCCTCTTCCGCCTCAGCTGTCTCCGGCGCGTCAGTGGACTCCGCCTCCACCAGCGCGTCAGCGGACTCCGCCTCCTCCGGCGCGTCAGCGGACTCCGCCGCCTCAGCAACAGCGGAAGAGAGCCGCCGCCGCTCCGGCGGCTAGCAGTACAAAAGGCGGGAAGAAATTCAAATTTGTTCCAAGCCTCAGAGTTCCTCCAAAGTTACCATATGAGATGACTGACAAGGAAACCGATGACATCGTGAAAGCCGAACTGCAGGCCCATTTTGAACCGAAACGTCCACCTCCGAAGGAAACAATAGATCCGGTGAAAGCGAAGCGCACTCTGGATGCCCTTAAGCGACCACCACCGCCTCCGCCGCAATCCAACTATGACCGCTGTATTGAAAAGACATATGATGAAGCGCGGCGGTCGGGAAGTACTGCCAGTGCTTCAAGACGAAGAAGTGGGAAAACAATTCCCCAGCTCGGCGAACAGGAGAAGCAATCGTGCCCCCCGCTCAAGGTGTCTAGCGATATCGCTAATCATCCGGGGCTACTGACCGGTACCACTCTTGGTGAATACGTGGGCGATGATGTACAGTTTGAAACGGCTGAGGTAGTAGAGATCTTTAGATACGAGCACGGGAAGCCTCTCGTCAAACCTGATCATCCTCCTCTAACAACGATGATGCGAAGATTGCATGAGTGGTACTTGGAAAGCTGCAGGAAGAATGGGTCCGATTGTTTGATGGTGAGAATTAAAGATGAGCACGACCTCATTGGAGTCGAGCTGATGCCTGTTGAATTTGTGGAGTTATTTCAGTTATTCAATCAAGAGGCCCTCGACAAACAACTCATGACTTGCTACTGTCTGTAAGTATTACTTCTGTAATTAAGTCTCTAGCTCAGCTCGTTCATTGCATGTATATATAATTATCCTCACTATATTATGCAGATTGAAGATCGTCGAATGCCCAAAAAGACAAATCTATGACATTGGGTTCATTAGCCCAAATACCGTAAATGAATGGGCGGTACAAAACAGAGTTAAAGAAACCGAGGAAAACTTGCTAAAAGCGTTCCTTCGACATCAAAACAAAAGGGAAATACTCTTTCCTTACAACTTCAAGTGAGTGTTACTGTCTTGTGCATATTCGGTTTCGCTTACTCGAGGTTAAGTACTGTAATTGATGAGTTATGCGTGCGCAGGTTCCACTTTATTCTGCTATCCATTAAGCTTGATGGGGGAGTAGTAACTGTTTTAGACTCGAGACGTAAATATCCCAAGGATTATGCGGACATGACTGCAATGCTCCAGAAGTAAGTTCAATCAATACCGGGACCATATCGGCAACTTTCGTTCATTTCCTGATATCAAGCAATCATTTTCTTTGCCTGGCAGGGTTTGGAAACAGTTCACCGGAATGGTTCCGGGTCTGAAGAACGAGCTGCGATTTACACCCCCCAAAGTAAGTAGTACTAGCTAGTTCCGCGCATCTCTCATTGATTCTAGTTTCATCAATACCATTATCATGCTTGATTATCAGTTTGATTGAACTCTATTCTCGTAAAGTGCTGGTGGCAGGCAGCCGGGAATAATTTATGTGGATACTACGTTTGCGAGTTCATTCGCGACTCGACCACAGAGAAAGAGAGGTCACTTCTCTCCATATATGTTCATGACGATCTTGTGTAATTAATGGTTTCCTTCATTTGCTTACTAGCTAGCGTCGAATTGTCTCTATATGTAGTAGCTAGCGTCGACCAAGCACGGAGAAAGAGAGGTCACTTCTCTCTATTAGCTAGCTAACACAATATGAAACCCCTAAACCCTCCAAAACCCCTAAACCCTCCCTTTCAAAAAAAAAAAAAACCCCAGCGCCTGCGAGCTGCTGACGCGTGGCTGCCTTTTGGTCCCGGTTGGTGTTACCAACCGGGGCTAAAGGTCCTCCTGCCTGAGTGCTGCGCAGCGGCCACGTGGAGCTCCTTTAGTCCCGGTTGGTGTCCTCCTGCCTGGGCGCCCCACAGCGGCCACGTGGAGCACCTTTGGTCCCGGTTCGTAGGCCAACCGGGACTAAAGGTTCTGGGCATTAGTCCCGATCGTTTTGTCCCGGCTCCAGAACCGGGACTAAAGGCCCTATGGAACCGGGACAGATGCCCTGTTTTCTACTAGTGCTAGGTTGTACCATTCCTAACTACATTTCTCTTTATCGACGGCGGGTGCAGTTTTGGTGAGCCGGTCCTTCGGGGATTAACACGACGATTTTTCGACTGTCTACTACACCAAGGTTTCACCGGCTTCGGTGAGGAAGGGCGATGACGATGGCACGCATTTGGCTCGCTCAAGTGGTTGTAGTCGTCGCTAGATGATGTCCATGATATGAATTTATTTATTTTTACTTTTGAATCAGAATGTTTTATTTTTTAATGTACACAATGGCAAGGAAGTGCTCTACAACAACAGCAGACAATCATGTGACGTGAGTTTTTATTTTCTCTTTTGTGTGTGTACGCGTGTGTTTCCGGCGCATGCTGGGGCGAGCAAACCGACAGGATGACGGAGGAGCACTGCGCGGTTTGCGGCGTTGCGGGAGACGGCAGCCTTGTTTTTGTTTGTTGGATCGGTTCGCCAGGCACATGCAGCAGCTGTACTCGTAGGTGCCTTTGCCTTGGATCTCACGCCCCGTGGACCAGATCTCGTCGCCGGCCCGGCCACCCATGGCCTGACACGCACGACGAGCCGACCACATCCTGTCGTCCAGTGCCTGCGTGCGTGCGATGATATTTTCTGTAGCGAAATTACCGAATCGCCCCTCCCTCCCTTCGCGTGCGTGGGGTGAGATGGAAGGCCGTTGGATTTTCTTTTGTTTTGGAGGGAAAGAAGGCCGTTAGATCTGGGATGGGTCGTTAGGTGGCGTCACCGATGGGCCTTCCCGCCGTGCTGTATGATGCGCGGGCCTGGAAGCATCCAGCCCATGGGTGGCGCCGTTTTTTTTCCCTAAGCCTTGATTTTTTTTATTTTGAGAAACACCTGTAACTTTATTCATGCTCATAACAATTACAGGTACACTGATTTGGACCTAAGATTCAAGAAAATACAAAGCAACTCCTATGACTAAGAATTACAATGAAATCTCTTGAAAACACCTTCTTCGCGGCATCAATCTCAGCTCGAAGAAATACTCCAAAGACTTCGGTAAAGAGGTTGCAATTGGACTGGAGCAACGATATTGTCACTCTTTCATCCGCACGAACATTACCAATAATGGTTTCTGAAAGCGCCTTGAGTCGTCCATCCAAAAAGATGGGAAGCCTTAATTGATGAACGTACTTGGGCCGGGGATGATTCCCTTGAAGTGCAGGCCGTCGAATCACTATATCTTCACCATGGTGTCGATGAAAGATTTCACCTCCATAAAGAATCAGACCAACAAAAAAAGCTTGACACAGCAACATAAACTCATCAGATCCGAATAATCGGATCTGCGAGGACAGAAAACTCTCTAATCTCATGGCACCGCCAAAAGAATGAGAGAAAATTTATTCTCACAAAACTATGAATCTATGATGAGCACTAGACGTTGATGAAGAACATAGACGGTCTTGAAGATCCGAGGCCCCCCACCTCTCAGCGCCAAGATGGCAGTCGGAGGCGAGGGACCAAAAATTCTCTGGCGGCGGCGGCTGGCCTTCAGGAAACCCTTAGAAATGTTAAGCCTTGATTTTTCTTTTTTGAAATTTCCTAAGCCTTGATTTTGCCATACGTGTGCAGCGGTTATGCTTGCGCCATGCGGCGTTGCTTTCGGTTACCGGCAACTAGTGTCTTTTTTTAGGACAACTAGTTTTGTTCAATGCATCACATATAGCTTAGTATGAAGCTTTGGCCAAAGATAAGAATGCTGGAACTTCTAGTGGTAGTGGGAGTGAAGGGAGGCAAACTGTGTGAAATGCTGAAATAGAAACTGATGAGGGAATTGCCACCCAGCCATAAAAGACAAAAATCGTTACGAGCGGGTAGGTTCACGGCGACAATCGACCCAGCTAAAGACTCAAGCCTAGGGGAGTTAGGGCCCTATACAGCAGCGTCGGAGATCGCGGCCCATTCCGTGTGGAGGGCCAGTCGGTGGTGGAGACGCCAGGGAGAAAACCCTTGACCGTATCTTCGGTCTCGACGGCTGTGGCGTGTTGCGTCATCACCCTCTTGGGGGCGTCATCCTGGAGCTCAGGTGCCCTCCGGTTGTGTCTCTTTGACATCAGCGGGTGACCTCGGATCCTATCTCGAACACTAGTAGAAAAAGGACCTTTGGTTCAGCACATTAGTATCGGCTAGAGTTGGAACCGGGACTAATATGAGCATTAGTCCCGGTTCCAAGTTTCATGGGCGTCAGAGGACCTTTAGTCCCGGTTGGTAACACCAACCCGGACTAAAGGTCCTACATTAGTCCCGGTTGGTGTTACCAACCGGGACTAAAGGCCTTGACCCTTTAGTCCCAGTTGATAACACTAACCCGGACTAAAGGGTCTACCTTTAGTCCCGGTTGATAACACCAACCCGGACTAAAGGTCCTTCATAGGCAAGTTCAAAAGGAAAGCATCCCATCCAAAGTCACATGTGCTGTGTAGGTGGGGTGATAAGCTGCACGCGAGGCAATACATGAGGTCTTGAGTTCGAATCCCCCGAGTTGCATTGGTGGGAGGCATTATTATTTTTAGCCTGGAGGACCTTTACTCCCGGTTGTCACAACCGGGACTAAAGGATCATGCCTTTAGTCCCGAATCCATAGTCCCGGTTGGGAAAACCGGGACTAAAGGGGGTTGGGAACCGGGACTATATGCCCTTTTTCTACTAGTGGAAGCTCATTTTACGGCTGAGAACATCAATTGCAACTTTTAAACGGCTCACTTTTCAGTCTTGTGCTTTTAGAGGCCCATGCCTCCATGATGAGACATCCCAGTCAAGAAATAGAGGGAATTTCCTTGAAACACTAAAGCTGCTTGCATAGTTCAACCCTAACATTGTTGTTGTCGTTTTGAAGAATGCTTCAAAATGTTGTAAATACACGTCACATGAGATTCGAGATCTTGAGTATTTATGCAATGAAAATTAGGGAACATGTCCGTAAGAAAATTGGGGATTCAAAGTTCTCTATTCTGGTGGATGAAACATGTGATGCTGCAAAAGGGAGCAAATGGCATTGGTCTGTAGATTTGTTGACAAATAGGCTATTTTACAAGAGCGATTCCTTGAGCTAGTACATGTAAGGAACACCAAATCATTAACACTCAAGGGAGAGTTGTTTGCTCTTTTATGCAAACATTTATTTGATGTCCAAAATATTTTTTTTTTTTGAGAGGCTAACCGCATGTCATTAACATAAAGCAGAATTACAAGTGCACACACGGAAACACCAAGAAACGTCGGGAGAAACCAGCTGTCCAAGAACAGATGCAGAAAAACACCCCAACAACAAAGAAACTACAACCAAGTCCTCGGCGTTCTCTGCAACCTCCAGCCACACCGCTCGCCATCGCCAGACAAGGAGGAGCACCATCGCACGAAGCTTTGTGAGCCAAAAAAGAGGTCCGCCAGCGGCGGAACCGATGTCGATGTGGCATATTGGCCGGGGATCATCCCCAAGCTCTCCTAGTCTCAGATCCGCCGCTTGCCGTCGACGCGGTCGAGGAAGAAAGCCAGATCCGCCGCCAACCAACCACCTCCCTCGATCTTGGACCACCAGCACCCCCGAACCGCCGCCGTCACCGCCCAGGGCGGCACCCGCCGGCCACATCGCTCCTACACAAGAACCTCCAGGCCTCCTCGTCGGCAGCGGAGCAAGAAACCGACGAGACGGGGCAGGAACCAGAGGACAAAAAGCCAACGGCATGGTTGGCGCCACCGCCTGACCAACCACACTCCGGCATCCCACGAGCTCCTCGTCGACGCCGCCAAGGACGCCAACAAGGTGGATCTGGAGCTGGGGAACCTTATTGCTAGACGCCGGCGCCGCATCCACCGAAACACCGCCGCCAAGCAAACCTACCCTAATATGTACACACCGGAGACCCAGATCCGGGGCTCCCCCACTCTCCCGTTGCCGGAGCGGCAAGAGGAGAGAGAGCGAGCCCGCGGCCTGGCCGGCGGCGGACACAGGGAGCACGGGGCCTCCTATTTCTCCTCTCCAGAAACAGTAACCGGGGGAGGAGTGAGGGGAGAGCTCGGGGGCCCCTGATGTCCAAAATATTTGTGGCCAAGGATACAATGGAGCTAGCAACATGAAGGGGGGGAGGGTAATGGATTACAAGAATTTTTTTCTGAAAGGGTGTCCGTACGCATATTATGTTCATTGTTATTCACATTGCTTGCAACTTGCCATTGTGGCTCCATGTAGGGATGTGGTCCATGTATCCCGGGTTTTTTTAGTAACTTCTCTATATTATCAACACAGTTGACTCCATTCAAAGCGACATGATGAGTTGCATGATGCACAGGTTGCTGACATTGCATGGTTGATTGATAATGATCATATTGAGACATGGCAAGGGATGGATCAGATCATAGCACTAAAGCAGCCATGAGACACTAGATGGGGTTCACACTTAGGTTCCATTTCCAACCTTATGGACATGTTTAATGTTGTAAATTCAGTTTTGCAAATCATAGCTTTAGATGCATCAGTTGGCTCAAACCGCGCCGATGGAGATACCGCTTTTGAATACTTACATCTTTTGAGTTTGTATTTGTCCTATGTATAATGGGAGACATAATGGGAATCAGTGAAAGCTTGGCAAGGCCTTGCAAAATAAATCACGTGACATAGTGAATGCAACTCGTCTAGTGTTGTCCACTAAAGTCCTTCTAAAACAAATGAGATTAGATGAGGGTTGGGAAGAGTTTATTCTCCCGGTTATCAAATGCTATGTGGATCATGGCGTTGATATTCTGGACATGAAGGAGATATACATGTTGCATGGTGGTCATGCTTCAACCTGATCATTTTACTAAAAAGCATTATTTTTGAGTGGAGATATTTCGAGCAATTTTGGACAGCCAACTGAATAATATAAATCTAAAGTTCAGTGAGAAGGTGTTTGGTCTTTTATCTATAAGAACGTATTTGCATCTTTCGATGCTATAGAAATTTCTAAAATGGTCGAGGAGTACAATCCAACAAATTTCACACATCTGGATATTATTGGCTTAGGCATCAATTGAGCCATTTTTTGATAGACGCATCGAGCAGCGAAGGTTTGAAGAAGCCTACAACTTTGGCAGAACTTTGTCCATGCCTTTATGTGTCGGGCCGACATAGGATCTATAACTTACTTGAAAGATCACTGCGTCTGCCTCTTACTCTACCAACTTCTACCGTTAGTGGTGAGCATGCATTTTCTAGCCTGAAGATCATCAAATCCAAGTTGCGTAGCAAGGTGAAAGATGATTTTCTTGCCAATAGCTTGCTGATACAAGTAGAACGAGAAAATTGCGGCTCAAAATAACTATGAAGATATAATTGTGGACTTCAAGGGGTGGAAGCCCGGGAGAGTGACTCTTTTATTAGTCTATCCATGGTTGGTTTACTAGTATACTGGTTTAGTCTCTTTTGCTTCAAGCTACAATATCAGAATAGTTGCTCCGACATGGCTACATGCTATTTTGTGATCAGCTGATATTTATGTCTACATATATGGTAATTCTCTGATGATTGCATGATATTGTAAGCCATCAGCACCCCTTTATTGCTTGCCACGCTTCGTCGATGTCCTTCCTCGATCATCATGCTCACGGTGTGACAGCTTTGGAAGCACCGCAACGGGTGTATCTTCGACGGCTCTCGCCCCTCCGTCTCTCACCAGGTGCAAGCTATCCTGGAGGACGCATGTTGTTGGGAAAGAGCTGGCGCCACCGAGATCGACATCATCATGCCGGGGAGATAGGATAGTCTTAGTGGGGTTGAGCAACCCACTCTCGTGTGCTTCGGTCATCATTCTCACACCTCTAGTATACTTGTTGTGTGATATAACCTAACTTGTAGTCACTCTACTGGACGCGAATTTGGTGCGCTCAGGTGCCAGCACACCCTATATACGCCAAATAATTTAGTAATGTCAAAAAAGTCAAAATATTTCAAAAATTTTTGGAATCTAATATGATCAAGTATTGTATTTGTATAATAAGTTTGGCCTAGAAATGATTCCCTTTGACTTCATGACAAAAAATACAAATTTATGACCACAATATAGCATAAATAGTACTTGTATTTAGCGTTTTTTGGCGAATCCTTGACCCAAGATGCAATGAAAGTCATTCTCCGCGAATCTTTTTATACTAGTATAATAATTGTTTATGTTTGATTCCAAAAAAGATTCAGAATTTTTTGAACTTTTTGTTGTTTGCATATAGGGTGCGATGGTACCCGAGAGCACGGAAGTATTTCTCTCACTCTACTCTTCTTCTTTGAATTTTCAGGGCGTTGCTATATGTGCAGACCGCACATGCATGAACGCACCTGTGGGGTAGGATGTGCTCTCTTCTCGCACGAGCGTACTCACTCGACTCTTCTGTATTCGTGAAAAAATGCAGTAGTCTAGAAAAAAAAAATTCTAACTCTATGTGCTAAATGCATGCAAAAGTACATATCAAATATATTTATAGTGTTACCCGCAAAGAAAACTATATTATTTATAATGTAACGTGCTGCGATCAGAGCCGGCTATGGTGATTTGCCGGCATGAATCCAAGGTACTCTGCGGTGAGGGGCTTGAAGATGCGCTGCTCGTCGGCCTCGAGCGCGGCGGCGAGCCTTGGCCAAACGGACATGGTGAAGATCCACGAGCCGTCGCCTCCACCTAGGCACGGTGTGATCTGCACGAAGCCACAGCACAGCCTCCCGCAGTGCTCCGACGTCGGGAGCGCCAGGGCAGCGTGCCCGAAGCCGAAGTCGGTGTCGAGACGGAAAGACGCGAACGACGTCACAGCCAGCACCGGGCTGCCCAGCCCGACGATCGCCGCCTCGACGTACTTGGCAGCCTTGTGCTCCTCCACCCAGTCCGCCAGCTCTCGGAAGTGCTCGTCTGTAACCGTCGACCCGATCGACTCGCGCATCATCGACGCGATCTCCGGGAGCGGACGTCGCTGGATCGCGTCCACGCTCGCCTCTGCCACGGCAAAACTCGTGACTCTGCCGACGTAGTTGCGCATGACTGCCTCTTGGCCTGGCGGCGCGGCGAGTCGCCGGCGCCTGTTCACCCACCAGCCCATGCGGCATTTATCATCGGACGTGCCCACAACGGCGGCGAACACCATCCACAGATACGCCGACACCGCCTCGACGCGGGTCGCGCCGCCGCGCTTCCCTCCAGCGCTCGCCTGCGCGCGCAGCATGGCGAGGTCCCGCTCCTCCACGTAGTAGGTGCGCCCGACGAAGGCGGCCTGGGCCGTGAGGGCGTTGACAAGGTGCTCGGTCACCAACGGTGTGAACAGCCCTGGGGCAGAAGAGGGGCCTTGATGCCTGTACGACGGAGCGGGGGCGGCGCGCGGACGGAGCAGCACCGATCGTTCATGGTTCGGGGCCGACGCGGCGGCGATCGTCCCGGACCGCGCGAGCTCGGACCAAGCGCTGGCGAGCAAGCAGAGAGCGTGCCCGTCCAGGACCACGTGGTGGCTGCCCCAAGCCACGGCGAACCCGCCGCAGGCGAAGGACAGGAGCTGCACCGACAGCGCGACGTCAGGGGCGTACCGGACGGGGACGCCGACCCTCGCCAGCGACGCGTGCAGGTCGCCGTAGTCCAGGCTCCCGAGCGCGGCTCCGACCTCGCCGAGGACGAGTTCCGCGACCTGGTTGCCGCATTGCAGCTCCGGTAGCCCGGAGCGCGGGTTGGCCACGATGCGGCCGGCGAGCGGGAAGAAGTGGTGTCAGCCTCCCTGACATACCAGGGCCACCAACCAGCAACCATGACCAGGAGGACCCAGCCACCAGTACCAGCACGCGCCCCAGGCGCATGGGCCACGTCAACCCCCGCTACCATGGGCCAGAATGGGCCAACCCTGTCAAGGCAAGGGGCTCGACTACTTAAGCCAGGAGGAACGGAACCAGAGGCATCCAGTGGATCAACGAAACCGGCGGCGGCGGCTACTTTCTTTTCCTCTTTCTTCCTCTCCAATTCGTGTATCCCCAATTTGTACCCTAAATTGCCACTGAATTCGTATGAGAAGCAATAGTTCGAGAGGATTACAAGTGGGTTGTTAACATCTGGTATCAGAGACCATCCTCCACCCTTCCGCGCGACCCGATCTGGCTCTGTTCGTGGAAACACGTCGTCTGCGTCAAGCTCGCGCCCAGATCGAAGCCATGGATCCCACCATGAAAGACTACATGGAGAAGATCACCAGCTCGATGGAGGAGTTCCATCTCGAGCTTCGCAACAACACGGCGGCGGTGCATGCGAACACCGCCAGGCTAGACGATCTGGTTGCCTGGCGGCCCGATCTGGAGCGTCGCGTCAACCAGCTCAGCGATGCGGTGGCGGATCTACAGCAAGGGCGCGCGCCTGCGGCGACGGCGCTTGGTGTGGTGGCTACGGGGCCCTCCCTCCAGGAGCCCTCCCTTCCCTCGGCCCGCGACCCACCAGAAGTCGCACGGCGAGTGCAGGAGCTGCCCCACGGGTCGGGTGACCACGGCGACGCATTTCTACACCGGGAGAAGGCGCCGGTGACACCACCGGTGACCCTCCCGGGCATAGGTCAGTGCTCGACCCAATCCCCTGTCCCTGTGCCCTCTCCATTTGCTCATGCCAGTCAATTGCTTGCTAGGTTGGGGCAAGCACACCCTTCTGTTGCGTTTCCGCAATTCAGTGGAGAGAATCCTAAACTCTGGAAAACATTGTGTCAACAGTATTTCAGTATGTTTTCGATCCATTCCTCTTTTTGGGTGCCGATGGCAGCCCTCAATTTTTCTGGGTCAGCGTCCATTTGGTTACAATCCATTCAAACCAAGCTTGGGGGGGTCGACTAGGAATCATTTACTTCTCTCTTGTGTGCTCGTTTTGGGCGCGATCGACACCAGTTATTAATTCGTCAATTCTACACTATTCGTCAGACTACATCAGTTGCTGATTACATCGAGAAATTTGAGCTTATTGTTAATCATTTAGCATCTTATTCTGACACCATTCATCCTTACTATTACTTGAATCGTTTTGTCGAGGGCCTTCGCGCTGATATCCGGGCAGTGGTGCTCATGCAACGACCGCCGGATTTGGAGACGGCGTGCTCGTTGGTGCTGCTGCAAGAGGAAGTGGTGGACTCGGCGTATCATCAACACCAAACCTCCGCCACACTGTGCGCCAGAGACGCAGCGTTTTGAGCAGGCGCTCCCCTTCCGCTGCGTCCTCCACCGCCTCCTCGACAACTCCCTGCTCCAACAAGTACACCTGCGGTAGATCGCTGTGGTGTTGAAAGCGCCTGGGCGGACAGTACAAAAATCAAGGCCCTCAGAGACTATCGCAGAGCTCTTGGTCTCTGTTTCAAGTGTGGTGAACGATGGGGCCATGACCACACATGCCCAACTACAGTCCAGCTTCAGGTTGTGGAAGAGCTACTGGAACTCTTTAATGTGGAGGCAATTGCAGAAGAGGACCCCCAGCAGGACAATGAAACCATCTGTGCCATCTCCAAACAAGCACTCACTGGAGAAAGTGTCAGCTCGGGCTTTTCAATTGCACGCATGGATCCAAGGGCACGAGGTGCTGATGCTCGTTGACTCTGGCAGTTCGACCTCATTCATCAACAACCGCCTGGTAGATAAATTGGAGGGCGTTCAGCATATGCGCAAACCTTGTAGGGTGAAGGTGGCTGATGGAGGCGAGCTCTCATGCTCTAAATGGCTTCCCAATGGTGCTTGGTCCTCTCAGGACCATGATTTTTCCACTGACATGAAAATTCTCTCGCTGGGCACTTATGACGCCATATTGGGGATGGATTGGTTGGAAGCCCACAGTCCCATGACTGTTGATTGGATAGCCAAATCTGCAATAATCAATACTCCAGCCGGTACAGTTCATATTCAGGGGCATCCGACAGCTAGATCAAGTTCAGAAATCGACAGTCTCCAACTCCTCAGTCTGCTCAAGCAAGGGGTTGTCTCTCATGTAATTCATCTCTACCAAGTGGAGCTCGTCCAAGAGGATCAGCGTGCCACGCCAGAAGCTATTGCAATGCTGCTTAAGGAGTTCCCTGATGTATTTGCAGAACCTCAAGGCCTCCCTCCCCCACGGAAGTGTGACCACCACATTCCTCTCATGCCAGGGGCACAGCCTGTTAATATCTGACCGTATAGACACAAGCCAGAACACAAAATGGAAATTGAGAAGCAAATTGAAGAAATGCTCAAATCTGGGATAATCCAAAGAAGCTCTAGTCCATTTGCATCACCAGTGATTCTAGTCAAAAAGAAAGACGGCACATGGAGGCTCTGTATCGACTATCGACATCTCAACGCTTTGGCAGTGGTGGCCAAGTTTCCGGTGCCCGTTATTGAAGAACTTCTGTATGAACTCCATGGAGCAGTTTGGTTCTCCAAATTGGACTTGCGGGCAGGTTATTAGCAGATCAGGATGGCTGAGGGTGAGGAGTTCAAAACAGCGTTTCAAACACACTCAGGTCACTTTGAGTTCAAAGTGATGTCCATGGGAATGGCGGGAGGGCCAGCAACTTTTCTGGGAGCCATGCATGATACCTTGCAGCCTTTGGATCGCAAGTGTGTCCTCATTTTCTTCGACGATATCCTCGTGTTTAGCAAAACTTGGGAAGACCATCTGATTCATTTGCGCCAAGTGCTGCAGCTCCTGAGAAGGGATCAATGGAAGGTCAAACTTTCCAAATGTTCTTTTGGCCAACAGCAGTTGTCTTACCTGGGTCATACAATTAGTGGCAAAGGGGTAGCTACGGATGCAGACAAGGTGAGTGCAGTGCAAAAATGCCTCAGCCTACTAATGCCAAAGAAGTGCGTAGTTTCATGGGTCTCGCAGGATATTATCGGCGTTTTGTCCGAGGATTTGGCATCATCGCTCGCCCATTATTCCAACTGCTCAAGAAATGTGCGCCGTTTGTGTGGACAACGAATACAGAGGAAGCATTTCAGACACTGAAGAACAAGCTAGTGGATGCTCCGGTGCTGTCTTTGCCTGATTTCAGCAAGAATTTTGTGGTGGAAACGGATGCTTGCGACACAGGTGTGGGGGCTGTTTTGCAGCAGGACGGCCATCCTATTACATTTATGAGCAAGCCTCTCAGCTCCAAGTTCCGAGGCCTATCCACATACGAGAAAGAATATCTCGCTATCATCTTGGCAGTTGAGCAGTGGCGTCCCTACCTGCAACATAAGGAGTTCACAATCCTCGCTGACCAAAAAAGTCTCATACACCTCGAAGCGCAACGCTTGTCTACTCCTTGGCAACAAAAGGCATTCACTAAGTTGCTTGGGTTGCAATACTGTATCAGATACAAAAGAGGGATTGAGAATGGTGCCGCGGATGCCTTATCACGAGCTCAGCATGCAGAACACATCTGGGCTGTGTCTGTCTGCCAACCAACTTGGTTGCAGGATATTCTGAACAGTTATAACTCAAATCCTCACGCTTAGCACTTGCTGGAGCAGTTGGCAATCCGACCAGATCCTAAGAACAGATTCACAGTGGTGCAAGGGATCCTCAGGTTTCGCAACCGTATTTGGCTTGGCGGCACCACAGCACTCTAGCAACAGATCATATCAGCCTTTCATGACAGTCCTATGGGGGGGCATTCAGGGTTCCCAGCCACCTACAGCAGGGTACGCAAACTCTTTGTGTGGCCTAAGATGAAGACACATATTTTGCAGTATGTTCGCTGTTGCCAAATCTGCCAACAGGCAAAACCAGAACGAGTGGCCTACCCCGGATTACTGGAACCCTTGCCAGTCCCAATAGAGTCGTGGGAATTGATTTCAATGGACTTCATAGATGGATTGCCACAAACCGGGCAATATAACTGCATTTGGGTCATTGTCGACAAATTTACCAAGTTTGCTTAGTTTCTGCCCTTGGCTCACCCATATACAGCCTCCAAGTGTGCCTTGCTCTATATGACACAGGTGTACAAGAACCACGGTTTCCCCGGGGCTATCTTGTCTGACCGTGATCCGGTGTTTACCAGCCATTTTTGGCAAGAGTTATTCAAGTATGCTGGGACAGCATTGAAGATGAGCTCGGCCAATCACCCACAGACGGACGGGCAAACTGAACGAGTAAATCAATGCCTGGAAACCTTCCTTCGTTGCTTCATGCATGCATGCCCAAAAAGATGGAGTTTTTGGATTCCATTGGCGCAGTTCTGGTACAACTCTTCCGAGCATTCAGCAATCGGTATGTCTCCATTCCGAGCGATGTATGGACATGAGCCTCGTCACTGGGGGATCACTTCCACCAACATGTGTGCTGTGCCCTCTTTGTGTTCGTGGCTGGATGAACGCGCCACAGTACAAAACTTGCTGCAACAGCATCCGAATCGCGCAAAGCAATACATGAAATAACATGCAGACAAGAAAAGAACCTTTCGGGAGTTTGCAGTTGGCGATGTTGGTGCAATATTTGCCCCCTTGTGTTTTGGAGATTGTTGACAGAAACAGGCATGGACTGATTTGTTTGCTAGTGCACACAGAGAGAAATAGTCCATGCAGTACCGAAGAGAATGCTGTCTCCGGTGTCCAGTTTGAGGAACTTCACCGAAGAATATCTGCACAGCAGAGAAGAATGTGCTATATCCTTTGAAGTCTTGTAGACGAGAAGAATGACGTGAAGGAGTTGACCCCTCAAAAATTTACTGCTGACGCAAAGCAATTGGTTCGGTGATTCGGTCCGAAGAAAACTGACTGCAGCGATGGAAGACGAAGACGATATGAAGATGTAGCATTCCTTTCGCTATTCTTCTTCCATTTATTTGAGTCATAGGACCTCCGTATTATTAAGAGGGGTATAGGTTCTCGAAGCTTAGATCCGCTGTGATGCTTAGCCCAAACCTATGCGAGACTGAGAGAAATCTCTTTATGTTTCGAATGATTACCTGCCAGCAGAAGACGTTGTTCTTCGGTGCTGCAGGAGATATCTTTCAAACTGAGGAGTTAGCATTACTTGCTCCGCACGTAATGTTACCGTTGTGCTCAATTCCGACCGTTGGACTCGTGTCGTTCAGCCGTTGGCTGCTCCTCATGTCCAATTTGGTCTTTTCCCTTCAGGGAAGGCTGCGGCTATAAATAGCCACCCCGCTCCAACGTTACCCGTTGGCTGCTCCGCTTAAGATTTCTGAGAAGATTGATTGAGCATCCCCTCTCCGAGTGATTTGAGTTTAAGATCCACCGAGAGAAAAATCAAGAGCCCAAACTTAGACAGTGGTTGAGCATCACAGTAGTTCTGAGTTAGAGTTCTTGTACCTATTACTCTTGAGAGCTACGCACTCTCTAGACGGATAGGTGTCGGCTCAAGTGTCGAAGAGTAATTGTCTTCACCGAGCAAGATTTTCAGCAACCAAGAGTCATTGTGGTTTGCGAAGAAGTCTGTCGAAGGTTTGGAGATCGCCGACAAGTATCTACCACGAGTGAAATCAACTGGAGTCTGATCAACTCCAAGTTGAAGGAGAATAGGGCGAAGAGAGTTTATCTTCTGTGTTAAATCACAACCCCTCCAACCAGACGTAGTCCTTGAGGGGGAACGTTGCATGGGAAACAAAAATTTTCCTACGCACACATAAGATCTATCCATGGTGATGAGCATCTACGAGAGGGAGAGTGGATCTACATACCCTTGTAGATCGCTAAGCGGAAGCGTTTAAGAAACGCGGTTGATGTAGTCGAACGTCTCCGCGATCCAAATCGCAAGTCGTCCCTCGATCCGATCACGAACTAGTGCCGAACGGACGGCACCTCCGCGTTCAACACACGTACGGCTTGATGACGCCTTCACCTCCTCGATCCAGCGAGCGATGATGAAGTAGTGGTTGAGTTCCAGCAGCACGACGGCGTGGTGATGGTGGTGAGGAACAATCTCTGCAGGGCTTCGCCAAGCACTACGGAGATTATGACGGAGGATCTAGAGGGTTAGGGTTGCCGCACACGGCTTGGGGAAATCTTGATGTGTCCCGTGTGCTAGCCCTGCCCCTCTATTTATATGTTGAGCCTTGGGGTCTAAACTTGGAGTAAAAGCCTCCTCCGGGTCGGTTTTGCCCGCACAAGGTCGGTTTGGCCCGCAGGGAAAGAGTCCAACTCGGATCCCTGCCGAACCGTGCACAGCCGCGCACAAGCGGTAGTACCGCTTCACACAAGCGGTAGTACCGCTTCACACAAGCGGTAGTACCGCTCCGGCGGTAGTACCGCTTCACCAAGCGGTAGTACCGCTTACGCGGCAGCAAAACTACTTTTGCACTTTCCAATACCTTGTGGGCTTTATCCCTTTGGCTCATATAAAGTGTTGCTGCACCCGAACACTTCGGTAAACATCCGGAACCCCTTCCGGTGAACTTCGGAACTCTTCCGGAGATCAAAACACTATTATCACATATATCAATCTTTACCTCCGGACTATTCCGGAGATCCTCGTCATGTCCGGGATCTTATCCGGGACTCCGAACAACTTTCGGTCACCAACATAATAACTCAATTATACTAATCGTCACCAAACGTTAAGTGTGTAGACCCTGCGGGTTCGAGAACTATGTAGACATGACCGAGACACCTCTACGGCCAATAACCAATAGCGGGACCTGGATGCCCATATTGGCTCCTACATATTCTACGAAGATCTTTATCGGTCGAACCTCTATGTCAAGGATTCAGTTAATCCCGTATGCTGTTCCCTTTGTTCTTCGGTATGTTACTTGCCCGAGATTCGATCGTCGGTATCACTGTACCTAGTTCAATCTCGTTACCGGCAAGTCTCTTTACTCGTTCCGTAATACAAGATCTCGTGGCTAACACTTTAGTCACATTGCTTGCAAGGCTCATTGTGATGTTGTATTACCGAGTGGGCCCTGAGATACCTCTCCGTCATACGGAGTAACAAATCCCAGTCTTGATCCATGCCAACCCAACAGACACCCTCGGAGATACCTGTAGAGCACCTTTATAGTCACCCAGTTACGTTGCGACGTTTGATACACACAAGGTATTCCTCCGGTGTTAGTGAGTTGCATGATCTCATGGTCAAAGGAACAGATACTTGACATGCAGAAAACAATAGCAATAAACTGACACGATCAAATGCTACGTTTACAGTTTGGGTCTTGTCCATCACATCATTCTCCTAATGATGTGATCCCGTTATCAAATGACATCTCATGTCCATGGCTAGGAAACCTTAACCATCTTTGATCAACAAGCTAGTCAACTAGAGGCTTACTAGGGACACAGTGTTGTCTATGTACCCACACATGTATTTGAGTTTCCAATCAATACAATTATAGCATGGATAATAAACGATTATCATGAACAAGGAAATATAATAATAACCAATTTATTATTGCCTCTAGGGCATATTTCCAACAGTCTCCCACTTGCACTAGAGTCAATAATCTAGTTCACATCACTATGTGATTTACATTGTAATGAATCGAACACCCATGCAGTTCTGGTGTTGTTCATGTTTAGCCCTTGGAAGAGGTTTAGTCAACGGATCTGCAATATTTAGATCCGTGTGTACTTTGCAAATATTTATGTCGTCCTCCTTGATGTAATCGCGGATGGAATTGAAACGTCGCTTTATGTGTCTGGTCCTCTTGTGAAATCTTGGTTCCTTGGCTAGAGCAATGGCACCAGTATTATCACAAAACAGAGTCATTGGGTTAAGCGCACTAGGCACTACTCCAAGATCTGTCATGAACTCCTTCATCCAGACACCTTCCTTCGCCGCCTCCGAGGCAGCGATGTACTCCGCTTCGCATGTAGAATCTGCTACCACGCTTTGCTTGGAACTGCACCAGCTAACCGCACCCCCATTAAGAATAAATACGTATCCGGTTTGCGACTTAGAGTCATCCGGATCAGTGTCAAAGCTTGCATCGACGTAACCCTTTACGACGAGCTCTTGATCACCTCCATAAACGAGAAACATGTCCTTAGTCCTTTTCAGGTACTTCAGGATATTCTTGACCGCCGTCCAGTGTTCCATTCCTGGATCACCTTGAAACCTTCCGACCATACTTATGGCAAGGCTGACATCGGGTCTTGTGCACAGCATTGCATACATGATAGAGCCTATGGCTGAAGCATAGGGGATGACACTCATCTTTTCTCTATCTTCTGCAGTCACTGGGCATTGAGTCTTACTCAACTTCACACCTTGCAAAACAGGCAAGAACCCCTTCTTGGACTGATCCATTTTGAACTTCTTCAAAATCTTATCAAGGTATGTGCTTTGTGAAAGTCCTATTAAGCGTCTTGATCTATCTCTATAGATCTTGATGCCTAATATGAAAGCAGCTTCTCCTAGGTCCTTCATTGAAAAACTCTTGTTCAAATATTCCTTTACGCTTTCCAGCATTTCTATATTGTTTCCAATCAGCAATATGTCATCCACATATAAGATTAGAAACGCTATAGAGCTCCCACTCACTTTCTTGTAAATACAAGCTTCTCCGTAAACTTGTATAAACTCGAACGCTTTGATCACCTCATCAAAATGAAGATTCCAACTCCGAGATGCTTGCACCAGTCCATAAATGGATCGCTGGAGTTTGCAAACTTTGTCAGCATTCTCTGGATCGACAAAACCTTCTGGTTGCATCATATACAACTCTTCCTTAAGGAAACCGTTAAGGAACGCTGTTTTGACATCCATCTGCCAAATTTCATAATCGAAAAAGGCAGCTATTGCTAACATGATTCTGACGGACTTAAGCATCGCTACGGGTGAGAAGGTCTCATCGTAGTCAACTCCTTGAACTTGTGAAAAACCCTTTGCCACAAGTCGAGCTTTATAGACGGTGACATTACCGTCCGCGTCCGTCTTCCTCTTAAAGATCCATTTGTTCTGAATGGCCTTACGCCCTTCAGGTAATACTTCCAAAGTCCATACTTTGTTTTCATACATGGATCCCATCTCGGATTTCATGGCCTCTAACCACTTCTCGGAATCCGGGCCCATCATCGCTTCTCCATAGCTCGTAGGTTCATCGTTGTCTAACAACATGACCTCTAAGACAGGGTTGCCGTACCACTCGGGAGCAGTACGCGTCCTTGTCGACCTACGAGGTTCGATAGCAACTTGATCCAAAGCTTCATGATCATCATCATTAACTTCCTCTTCAGCTAATGTAGGCTCCACAGAAACAACTTTCTGCGCTGCGCTACTCTCAGGTTGAAGTAAAGGTTCAACAACCTCATCAAGTTCTATCTTCCTCCCACTCAATTCTTTCGAGAGAAACTCTTTCTCAAGAAATGTTCCGTTTTTAGCGACAAACACTTTGCCCTCGGATCTGAGGTAGAAGGTATACCCAATTGTCTCTTTTGGGTATCCTATGAAGACGCATTTCTCCGCTTTGGGTTCCAGCTTTTCAGGCTGAAGCTTTTTGACATAAGCATCACATCCCCAAACTTTAAGAAATGACAGCTTTGGCTTCTTGTCAAACCAAAGTTCATATGGCGTTGTCTCAACGGATTTCGATGGTGCCCTATTTAAAGTGAATGCAGCTGTCTCTAATGCATAACCCCAAAACGATAGTGGCAAATCGGCAAGAGACATCATAGATCGCACCATATCCAATAAGGTTCGATTACGACGTTCGGACACACCATTACGCTGTGGTGTTCCAGGCGGTGTTAATTGTGAAACAATTCCACACTGTCTTAAGTGACTGCCAAACTCATAACTCAGATATTCTCCTCCTCGATCAGATCGTAGGAATTTAATCTTCTTGTTACGATGATTCTCAACTTTACTCTGAAATTGTTTGAACTTTTCAAATGTTTCAGACTTGTGTTTCATTAAGTAAATATACCCATATCTACTTAAGTCATCAGTGAAGGTGAGAAAGTAACGATAACCACCGCGCGCCTCAATACTCATCGGACCGCACACATCAGTATGTATGATTTCCAATAAGTCACTTGCCCGTTCCATTGTTCCAGAGAACGGCGTTTTAGTCATCTTGCCCATGAGGCATGGCTCACATGTGTCAAGTGATTCAAAATCAAGTGACTCCAAAAGTCCATCAGCATGGAGCTTCCTCATGCGTTTTACGCCAATATGACCTAAACGGCAGTGCCACAAGAAAGTGGTATTATCATTATCAATTCTACATCTTTTGGCATCAATGTTATGAACATGTGTATCATTACTATCGAGATTCAATAAGAATAAACCCTTCACATCGGGTGCATGACCATAAAAGATATTACTCATATAAATAGAACAACCATTATTCTCTGATTTAAATGAGTAACCGTCTCGCAATAAACAAGATCCAGATATAATGTTCATGCTTAACGCAGGCACCAAATAACACTTATTTAGGTTCATCACTAATCCCGACGGTAATCGAAGAGCGAGCGTGCCGACGGCGATCACATCAACCTTGGAACCATTTCCCACGCGCATCGTCACTTCGTCCTTTGCCAGCCTCCGTCTATTCCGCAGTTCCTGTTTTGAGTTGCAAATATGAGCAACCGCACCGGTATCAAATACCCAGGCACTACAACGAGAGTTGGTAAGGTACACATCAATAACATGTATATCATATATACCTTGTTTGTTGTTGGCCGCCTTCTTGTCAGCCAAATACTTGGGGCAATTCCGCTTCCAGTGTCCAGTTCCCTTGCAATGAAAACACACAGTTTCTGGTTTGGGTCCAGCCTTGGGTTTCTTCACGAGAGGAGCAACTGCTTTGCCACTCTGCTTGGAGTTACCCTTCTTACCCTTGCCATTTTTCTTGAAACTAGTGGTTTTATTGACCATCAACACTTGATGCTCCTTCTGAATTTCAGACTCAGCGGCTTTCAGCATCGCAAACAGCTCGGCGACTGACTTGTTCATCCCGTGCATGTTATAGTTCAACACGAAGCTCTTGTAGCTAGGTGGCAATGATTGAAGAACTCTGTCAGTGATAGCCTCTGGCGGAAGGGGCATCCCTAACTCAGCCAGACGGGTGGAGTACCCAGACATTCTGAGCACGTGATCACTGATAGACCCGTTCTCCTCCATCTTGCAAGCATAGAACTTATCGGAGATCTCATATCTCTCGATCCGGGCATTCTTCTGAAAGATAAACTTCAACTCCTGGAACATCTCATATGCTCCATGACGTTCAAAACGTCTTTGAAGTCCCGGTTCTAAGCCATACAACATTGCACATTGAACTATTGAGTAATCATCAGAACGAGCCTGCCAGGCGTTCACAACGTCTAGAGACTCAACTGGAGCGGGTGGATCACCAAGCGGTGCATCAAGGACATAAGCCTTCTGGGAAGCCGTAAGGATAATCCTTAGATTACGGGCCCAGTCCACAAAGTTACTTCCATCATCTTTCAACTTAGCTTTCTCTAGGAACGCATTAAAATTCAGGGGTGCTACTGCGCGAGCCATGATCTACAACATAAATATAGCAAAGACAACTTAGACTATTGTTCTTAGATAATGAGTTTAGTTAATCATATTACTTAAAAACTCCCACTCAAATTGACATCCCTCCGATCATTCGAGTGTAACATGATCCAAATCCACCAACTCAAGTCCGATCATCACGTGAGTTGAGGTGGTTTCAATGGTGAACATCTTCATGTTGATCATATCTACTATATGACTCATGTTCGACCTTTCGGTCTCTTGTGTTCCGAGGCCATGTCTGTACATGCTAGGCTCGTCAAGTTTAACCCGAGTGTTCCGCACGTGTAACATGGCTTACACCCGTTGTATGCGAACGTAGAGTCTATCACACCCGATCATCACGGCGTGTCTCGAAACGACGAACTTTCGCAACGGTGCACACTTGGGGAGAATACAATTTATCTTGAAATTTAAGTGAGGGATCACCTTATAATGCTACCGTCGTCCTAAGCAAAATAAGATGCATAAAAGGATTAACATCACATGCAAATCATAAGTGACATGATATGGCCATGAACTTGTGCTTTTGATCTCCATCTCCAAAGCACCGGCATGATCTCCATCGTCACCGGCATGACACCATGATCTCCATCATCTTGATCTCCATCAACGTGTCGCCATAAGGTTGTCACGCTGACTGTTGCTTCCACGACTATAGCTAACGTTTAGCGATAAAGTAAAGCATTACATAGCGCTTAATGATTGACACGCAGGTCATACAATAATTAAAGACAACTCTATGGCTCCTGCCAGTTGCCGTACTCATCGACATGCAAGTCGTGATATTCTATACATCACATGATCATCTCATACATCACATATATCTCATCATGTAATTGGCCATATCACATCACAACATACCCTGCAAAAACAAGTTAGACGTCCTCTAATTGTTGTTGCAAATTTTACGTGGCTGCTACGGGTTTGCAAGAACCGTTCTTACCTACGCAAAACCACAACGTGGTGTAGTGATTGCTTTTTGATCTTCTAAAAGAACCCTCTTCATTGAACCGATTCAACTAAAGTGAGAGAGACAGACACCCGCCAGTCACCTTTATGCAACAAGTGCACGCAGCGGTAAAACCAGTCTCGCGTAAGCGTACGCGTAATGTCGGTCCGGGCCGCTTCATCTCACAATACCGCTGAATCAAGTATCAACTAGTAACGGCAAGCAATATGTATACACCCACGCCCACAACTCGTTTGTGTTCTACTCGAGATCTCATCTACGCATAGACCTAGCTCATGATGCCACTGAGGGGGAACGTTGCATGGGAAACAAAATTTTTCCTACGCACACATAAGATCTATCCATGGTGATGAGCATCTACGAGAGGGAGAGTGGATCTACATACCCTTGTAGATCGCTAAGCGGAAGCGTTTAAGAAACGCGGTTGATGTAGTCGAACGTCTCCGCGATCCAAATCGCAAGTCGTCCCTCGATCCGATCACGAACTAGTGCCGAACGGACGGCACCTCCGCGTTCAACACACGTACGGCTTGATGACGCCTTCACCTCCTCGATCCAGCGAGCGATGATGAAGTAGTGGTTGAGTTCCAGCAGCACGACGGCGTGGTGATGGTGGTGAGGAACAATCTCTGCAGGGCTTCGCCAAGCACTACGGAGATTATGACGGAGGATCTAGAGGGTTAGGGTTGCCGCACACGGCTTGGGGAAATCTTGATGTGTCCCGTGTGCTAGCCCTGCCCCTCTATTTATATGTTGAGCCTTGGGGGTCTAAACTTGGAGTAAAAGCCTCCTCCGGGTCGGTTTTGCCCGCACAAGGTCGGTTTGGCCCGCAGGGAAAGAGTCCAACTCGGATCCCTGCCGAACCGTGCACAGCCGCGCACAAGCGGTAGTACCGCTTCACACAAGCGGTAGTACCGCTTCACACAAGCGGTAGTACCGCTCCGGCGGTAGTACCGCTTCACCAAGCGGTAGTACCGCTTACGCGGCAGCAAAACTACTTTTGCACTTTCCAATACCTTGTGGGCTTTATCCCTTTGGCTCATATAAAGTGTTGCTGCACCCGAACACTTCGGTAAACATCCGGAACCCCTTCCGGTGAACTTCGGAACTCTTCCGGAGATCAAAACACTATTATCACATATATCAATCTTTACCTCCGGACTATTCCGGAGATCCTCGTCATGTCCGGGATCTTATCCGGGACTCCGAACAACTTTCGGTCACCAACATAATAACTCAATTATACTAATCGTCACCAAACGTTAAGTGTGTAGACCCTGCGGGTTCGAGAACTATGTAGACATGACCGAGACACCTCTACGGCCAATAACCAATAGCGGGACCTGGATGCCCATATTGGCTCCTACATATTCTACGAAGATCTTTATCGGTCGAACCTCTATGTCAAGGATTCAGTTAATCCCGTATGCTGTTCCCTTTGTTCTTCGGTATGTTACTTGCCCGAGATTCGATCGTCGGTATCACTATACCTAGTTCAATCTCGTTACCGGCAAGTCTCTTTACTCGTTCCGTAATACAAGATCTCGTGGCTAACACTTTAGTCACATTGCTTGCAAGGCTCATTGTGATGTTGTATTACCGAGTGGGCCCTGAGATACCTCTCCGTCATACGGAGTAACAAATCCCAGTCTTGATCCATGCCAACCCAACAGACACCCTCGGAGATACCTGTAGAGCACCTTTATAGTCACCCAGTTACGTTGCGACGTTTGATACACACAAGGTATTCCTCCGGTGTTAGTGAGTTGCATGATCTCATGGTCAAAGGAACAGATACTTGACATGCAGAAAACAATAGCAATAAACTGACACGATCAAATGCTACGTTTACAGTTTGGGTCTTGTCCATCACATCATTCTCCTAATGATGTGATCCCGTTATCAAATGACATCTCATGTCCATGGCTAGGAAACCTTAACCATCTTTGATCAACAAGCTAGTCAACTAGAGGCTTACTAGGGACACAGTGTTGTCTATGTACCCACACATGTATTTGAGTTTCCAATCAATACAATTATAGCATGGATAATAAACGATTATCATGAACAAGGAAATATAATAATAACCAATTTATTATTGCCTCTAGGGCATATTTCCAACAGTCCTTTGGCAGAAGGGCGAACTGGTCTACCAAATTCTTCTGTCACCATCGAGCACCACTGGTTCACCCTATTTTACTGCATCTCTTTCAGCAGTTTACCTTCGTGCTCTGTGTCGATAGTTTATCTGATCAATCATAGCTCGTTACTTATCCTTCACATTCTCTTCATTCATTTCCATCGTCCCAGTTCAATTTATTATCGTTCCTCTGTATGTTAGCGTGATTTCATTCTGTTCTGAATCCATTCACCGTGTCACCATTTCCCGTGCATTTCCATCGCAGTTCATATCTAGTTTTTCCTCGTGCTATTGCATCTGTTCATATATTGCTTTACCATCATACCAGTCAATCTTGTAATATTCTTCGCTCGAACAATTACTACTTTCCTCTTCGATAGATTTGCTCCTCTGTTGCATGCTTGTTTAAATACTTGTCTACCGAACCTTATTTCTGCTGCCGTGTTTGGGATCAGTTCAAAACATTCGCAAGAATTTTTGAATCTCCCATTCACCCCCCTCTGGTCGATATACTCTCGGTCCTAACAATTGGTATCAGAGCGGGTACTCCCTGTCTCTGTTTATTAAAGGTCTAACAACCTTGGAGTTTTGAGTATGTCGTTTGCAGGTAGATCCTCGCACTCTGATAGGTTTCCTATCTTCGATGGAAATGACTATGTCTACTGGAAAGAACGAATGAAAATCAGACTTCAAGCCGTCAACATTGAACTTTGGCAAATTGTGGAAAATGGATACACTGTTCAGCACCCTGATGATCCTACCTCCGATGACAAAGCTAGAATGCGATTGAATGCTCAAGCAAAAGATATTATCTGTGACAGCATCTCAAAAGACATTTTCATTCGGTTCCGAAAGCTTGACTCGGCCAAGCAACTCTGAGATGCCATCAAGGATGTTCATGAAGAATCCATTGCCAGAATAGATCAACACACAGATATGCTTCGTGCCATGTTTGCAGGTTTTAGGAGTCTTTGTAGGGAAAGTGCTATGGAACTCACCGATCGGTTGACAAATATTGTTGAAAGACTTCATCAATGAGGAGTAACAGATATCACCGATAGAGATGTGGTCAACAAACTACTGAGTGCTCTTGATGCAACCTTCGATCCAATCGTGGCTGAAATCAAGCAAAGACCAGACTTTGAAGAACTTCACTATGTCGACGTCATGACGCTGTTGTCTATTCACGAAGAAAAGATGGAACTTGAAAATGGGCATCAAGAATCTTCTTCGGAAAGCGAAGGGGAAATTCTTTCACACTATGGCAGTTCACAAGAAGAAGATGTCGAGAATCAACACTCTATCACACGAGAACTCAAAATACTCACAGAAAGACTTGGTGATCTCAGAAGACAAAATCTGTGTCTCACAAATGATGACGAAGTTGACTTGCCTGAATCTTCAAGAAGATTACCTCCGAAAGAAATTAAGTGCTTCAAATGCAAACAATTCGGCCACTACATCGCAGACTGTCCTTGCTGGGAGCAAGATGAAAAACCTAATAGCAGATGGATTTATCTTCACTGCTCTGGATTCACTCGAGTAGATCGTCACGCTAAGCTCTCGAAGAAAAATGAATCTGTCGTTGTTTCTTCGACGAGACCAGTCACTGACGTGCAAACCAGAGAGACCATTGAATCTAATATGAAGAGAATATCGCAGCTGACTAGGGTGTGTGCTGAAATGAATATGCAATATGAAGATGAAACATCCGAATCAGAATCAGAAGACGAAGAGCTTTACAGAAGACAAGGAAGAGGCAATGCATTCGTCGCTTATGAATCATCCGAGAAGTCTCTCGAATCAGACACTGATGATAATGCTTCAAGTGATGATGAACCAATCACACTCTGTCTCATGGCAAAAACCTCAAAGGATCAGGTATCAGCAAAACACCGAAAATCAATGACTGAATATTCCTCCGAATACATTGCCTATGCTAAACTTGTTAAGATTGCAAAATCTCAACAAGATGAGCTTGAAAAACTTGAGATGAATCTCAGGAAAACCGAAGGATTACTGGTCGAAGAGATGGAGAAGAATTAAGAGTTGACTGAAAAGCATGATGCCATTTCTTCAACGATTGATGATCTTTCCAAACGATATGATTCTCTTACAGTCGACTACGAGAGTTTATCAGATGAACTCCTTAGTAGGAATCAAGAACTCGAGTCGCTGAAAGAGTCTCATAACGTGCTTGCGAAAGAAAATGCTTCTCTCTTCGCCAAGCAATCTAACAACCTTCCTGATGATTTTGTGCATCCTTGCTCAAAATGCCTAGAACGTAGCAATGCTGATTCAAATGCTGAAATATCCAATACTGCCATCGAGAATATTGCAACAACTACGAATGATATTTCTAACCCCTCTTCCGAGGAATTTGTTGCTATCTCTGATGAAAATTGCAGGCTAAAGAACTTGCTTGAGACAGGAATGCTAAGGAGCCTCAAAGGACATCAAACACTCTGTGATGTTCTCAAGAAGTCAATACTGCACAAAAATCCCCGAAAGGAAGGATTGGGTTTCGAAAGGAAACTCAACGTTGATGGTACTTACTGGACTCCCGAGCAATATCCTCGAACGAGTTGGGTTCTTGCTAAAAGCAAAACTCTCGAACCCGCACTCCTGTCTGAATATGACACTCCCATTCCTGTTATTTCTGACGAGCCTAATGACTCAAACTACAAATTTTTCAAACAATAGAATGGTAAGGTTTTTGCTCGGTATGTTGGAACTAACTGCTGGTCTGGTTCACCCAAGAAGCAAATCTGGGAGAAGAAGTGCTTCATTGAAAATTTATCTGTCACTGCTAACCTGAATATGCAGAGCAACTCTCCTCGAGGAAATGACAATCACTCACAGATTGACGCTGCAACTTCCTCGAATGAATGTCGATTAAACATTCGACAAAAGGATTACATGCGTATCTCCTCGAATCATTATACTCATGTGTCTGGGAACAATTTCAATGCTTACTCATATGATTACTCTCGAAGTGCACAGGTGAACCACATAAATCAGCGACGGAACGTCCCTGCTCAGACAAGACAAATGAGGTCTGCGCCATCCACACAAGTGTGGGTTGCGAGAAAGAACTAACTCTTCTTGCAGGAACTCTCTCTCAGGGATTTCATTCGATTATCTTTAGCCCTGAGATCTATCTTGTTGGTGCCGGTTCTTCGTGTTAATTAGTTCTCAGTTTGTTGTTTGTCTTCGAGTTGTCGTGTTTGTGTTTCGTCCGATAAACAACTCACTCTTAGCTCCTCGTTTGGTGTTTCTTTTTCTTCTGACTAAGTTGCCAAGTTAGGGTGCTTGGATCTGGAACTGCTCCTCTCCAACTCTGTTCATAGGGCAGTTCTTACCGATGCTATTTTCTACGATTTATCTCATCGCGGTAGATCTTTAGGAATCACTAGGATTTGACTGGTACGGTTTGTAGATCTTCCTTGTACTGGTTTTCTTTATCTAGGGTTCATGTGTAACTATCCAAAAGATTAGATAGCTATCGACCTGCCTAGAATTTTTCTGTGGCTAGCTCGTAAAATCTATCGATGATATCTTTGTATTTTACCACGTGTTCCTTGTTGGACTCCCTCAAAAATCATTTTCATACAAAATTTTTCTGTGCTTGATTTTGACCCTACCCTTTTTCCCTCGCATCTATTTCTATTTCACAGGTTGGTCATGTCACAGAATTGGCAAGAGTATTCAGATTCTGACGAAGAATTGCCTCAGTTTCCATCAAGGTCTGAACGAACAAGAATGACTGGAGGTGGAAAATCTTCGAAGCCACCCAAGGCCCCGAAGAAATAACACGAGTCTGAACACGAAGAAGATTATGAGGAAATCCCCTCTACTCACAGTCAGCCCGAGGATGAATTGGTCACAGACGCCCTAACCATCTTCTCTGATGGAAATCCTAAAAAGGGTGGACGTGGCAGAGAAAAGAACACCACTGCTGAGATGTCTGATCCTGACAGCTACAGAACTCCACCTGAGGGTGAATCAACGACAGATCGCAACAACAGGCTTCAAAGAATTCGCCGTCATTGGGCTGGCAAATGGTACATATATGAAAATGTTCGCGAGAAGTACCAGATTTTGTTTGCCTTCACACCACCGTTGAATGACTGCATTGCCGAAAACTGCATTGGCCCCGATGACGAAAAAGTCAGACCACCACAACCTTCAAATGCTCACCCCGACTCCCTCAAAACCATCGCTGATTTTCCCGATGAAGTGGCTAAGAGGGCGAAGGCCAAAGCCAAGCGTGAAGCTAGAGAAGCAAAGAAAAACCAAGTTGAAGCCAAAAACGTCGCGTTGACCCAGCAAGACGTACAGAAGAAGAAGGAACGAGCATCAACTTCGAAGGAAAGCAAATCTGGGAAATCTGTTTCCCCTCGTGCACCACGAAAGAAAACTCTCGCCAAGAGAATCAAGAAGGAAGCTCCTGACTCATCTGATGAGTCATCCAGACAAGATACCCCTGATGAAATTCCATTGTATGATCGTCCAGCCATTCTCAACAAGCCATCCAAGAGCCCCTCTCCAGTGAAAGTTTTACCCTCTTCAAGGAAGTCACCCAGGCATGCACCAATTTTATCTATTGACAAACCTTCGGGTTCTGCAGCTCTGAGAACTTTGACGAGCACTGCAGCGAAGAGAAAGCTGCAGTCTGAGGAAAATGCTGATGTGGCTGCCAAGAAGACCAGGGTCAATGTTCCTGCTCCCACAGAGGAACAGAAGTATGATTTCAAGTTCATGATCGATGTGATTGACAGTGCTGCATATGATGCAAAAGCTGATGAGGTAAGCGGTCTGGGGCTGCCTGATGATGTTACCGAAATGGTGACAAAGCATTTCAGCGAGCTGAGAAAAATCTCCAAGAAGCTGAATAAAGCTGTGAAAGACAAGCAAGTTGTCGAGAGAATGAGGAATGAGGCTAAGACTGAATCCGAAAGGAAAAAGATGAACAAAGAAATTGTTGAACTCACCAAGGCCCTCAGTGTCTTGCGCAAAGAGAAAATTGATTGGCACTCGTGTCTGCACATGGAGGTATCTCAGTTGTGTGACAGGAGAAACGAGGAGATTGACTGCAAGGCCAATCTTGATCAAAGAAGAATTCAAGAGGAAAAACGTTAGAAGGCTAGGGCAAGAGTGAGCAAACCGAAAGCAAATAAAGACCGCCGCCTTCAGATTGTCGCTGATGAGCTTATTACTCTACACTCCCATGTACCCTTGCAGCAGGTTCCTCCATCTCCACCTCACGTAGATGAACCTATGCAGCAAGCTGGCTCCGAGGAAGTTATTATTCCAACTCCAGTGGCCCAAGAGCAACATGAAGTTGTTGATGCATTCCTGGAAAAGGCTGATGAGGAAAATGCACCTCCTAAGCAGCAATCCCCTATTGATGAGGTTGATGAAGAGATTGAAGTTGAGAAGGCAGATCCATCGCCTCCGAGAACATTGCAAGCAGAGCCCTCTGAACCAAATAAGGAGGAGGATGACAAGATCGAGGTGGAGCTAAAAGCCTCCCGAGAGAAAACACCCCCGGTCACATCATTTGGTGCACCTACCCGGATGGATGTTGATCCTACTCCTCTTATCACTGCACCACAGTTGGTAGAGGAAGAAAAGAAATCTGATGAGCCAATGGCTCGAGAAGAAACTATCTCACCAGTTGTGTCTCAAGCGACTGAGAAAGAAGTTGTCGTGCCTCCCGCCGAAGAAGGTGCAAAGAAAGAAAAGGCCCTTGTGCCCGAAAGTCAGAAAGCTGCCGAAGGAGTTCTGGCGAGCAAGAATGACAGACAGTCAAGTCCTTCAAAGCCATCTGAACAAGAAAAATCGAGGAAGCCTCATTGTTGGGGATGTTTACCAGCATATAGACCCGGCAGGGTGTTGAGCCGGCCATAGAACAGGTTCAGCGGGACAGCTTACTGCGGGGCTGAAGGACTGTTGGTGGGCCGGCTTAGCAAGGCCCGGTGAGGACAGGCCGGTTTAAGAAGTGGGCCGGCTCACGAGAAGACCGACTTGGAGAACAAGTAGGAAAGAGTAGGAGGCGGGTCAAAGAGCGACCCGGACTCTCATGTAATCTAGGGTTCCACCTGTGTATATAAAGGGGAGCACCTATACAAAAAGACTTAAGTTGCAATCTCATCGAGAGCTAGGTTAGCGAATCCGCATCCTTGTAATCGAGAACCACAACAATGTACATAAGCAGGACGTAGGCTTTTACCTCCGCCGTGAGGGGCCGAACCTGGGTAACCCGGCGTCTTCTCGTTCCCGATCAACACCGTTAAGCTTCCACACTTGTGCGATGGCCTCATCTCTAAGTCCTTTCACAAGGGCATCTGCCGTATTAAAACCACGACAGTTGGCGCCCACCGTGGGGCGCACACACTGTGGAGTTGAGTTCTTAGCGGGATCTCTTCCAGGGTTCGGGAAGTACGCGGTTGGCATGATGACCAAGAGCCGCCGCGGGAAGTTCTACATCGACGATTCGTACTGGGGCCCCGACGCCGACTCGATCGAGTACGGGTACCGGGTCCCCTTCGGCAAGATCCATACCTTCATCGGCGTGGTCGGCGAGCCGGCCGCCGGGTTGGAGAGCATCACCGGAGTTGAGTCGGCACGCCGCGCTGGCCAGCGCCAGGCGAGACCCGGCCCTCGTCAAGATGGCAAAAACCATGCCTTCGTCGGTTTCACCCAAGGGGTGGCCTTATCGGAGAACTCCCTGTCGCAGGATGACACGCTTGTCCAATCAGATGGCGAGTCCTCAATGGGAGAAACCAAGTCAATTCTTCCGCTGCATGATGGAGAGCACATGCACATGGACGTATTTTCGGAGAGCCCTGATCCGCCTCGCTTCGAAGCGGTGTACATGGCGGGTAGGCAAGATCCAGTGCGTGACCCGGCCAATCCGACGGCAGGGCAGAACAACCTCCTGGCCGGCTCAGGAGGAGCCGGCGACTCAGCCACCGACTCTCAGAAAACCGGGGTTCAAGCACTCGCGGACTTGATGACTACGCTCACAGCCCTGTTGACCGAGCCGGTCACTGCAGAGAACGCAGCGGCGCGCAACGCGGAGATCACAAAGTGTCGCGAGCAGGTGGCCAAGATTCAAGAAGGTATCAATGCAGAGAACGCCCGCATGGCGCAGGAGCAGGCCCAGATGGCCGCGGAGAGGCAGCGTCTGGATGAGGAGGCGCATTATCTAAACCGCCGACAGGCCGAGTCGGAGCTCGTTCACAGGAGGCGTCATCAGAGCCGGCTTCCGGCTAATCTCGAGCCAACTCAGCTGTTCACCACACCGCCGGCGCCGGCGAACCCGGGGGTTGGAGTTATCCCTACGGGAGAGCCACCTTTGCAACAGCCGGTTCAGCCGCGAGAGCCGGCCCAGCATCGCACCCCAGACCAACAGCAGCAGCCGCCGTCTCACCGGTTCCAGACCCCAGTTGGACACTATTCTAATCCGGTTGATAACGTGCTGGCAGCGACCCACAACTTGGCAGCTATTCCGATCGAGGGGGATGGCCTGATTTAGACAGAGGCCCGGAACGCTATTGCGATGCTCAAGACCGCAGTAGTACAGCAGGCCAACTACTCGCATAGCCAGCACCGTCTTCACTCAACCCCTCACCAGAGCCGTAACAGGAGTCAGCGCCCTGAGTCGCCAGTGGTCTCCAGCAGTGCACCCCGTAGGAGAGCCGCCCAGCCGCTGGTGGAACAGCGCCAGCCCGGGATCCCACAAGACGTTGCAGACGCTGCTCGGATTCTGCGAGCTTGGGAAGAAGCAAACGCGTGTGCAGGGCACAACCCGCCGGCGCGTGTTAACCCGTCTCTGGATGTCAACCCGCCGCCGAATGTTAACTCACCCGTCGCGACCCAGACAGATGGCCGACTTGGGAGCTCTTCTAGCCGCATGATTGGAACTCCCTGTTTGGTACCAGCGCTGCGAGAAGCGCGCATTCCCCCCCGATTTCAAGGGGCCTCGCAAGGTCCCTAATTATACAGCGAATCTGGAGCCCACCGAGTGGATTGAGAGTTATGAGCTGGCAATGGACTTGTTGGGCGCAAGTGAGTCAGTATGCTCGCGTTACCTCCCTCTAATGTTGGAAGGACCTGCACGCACCTGGATGAAAAACCTGCCGAAGAATTCTATCAACACATCGCAAGAGCTGAAGGAGCGCTTCATCAAGAATTTCCAGGGAACCTGTGTAAGGCCTACCACAATTGTGGATCTAGAGCATTGTGTCCGACGCGAGGATGAGTCGGCGCATCACTGGGCTCGCCGGGTGGCGGAGGTCATACATAGTTCAGACAGTATCTCAGCGGCTCAGGCAGTGCTCGTTCTGGAGCGAACGTGCAAGTTCCAGCCCCTGGTCCAGAAGCTTGGGCGACTCAAGCGAAAGGTCCAGGACATGGGAGACCTCATGGATGTCTTAACCCGGTATCCAGAGTCAGATAACACTAAGGATCCTCTATCAGACGAGGAGAAGTCTGACAAGGGGAAGAAGGCGGGTGGCAAGGGTCAGCAGCAGAACAACAGTAATGGTCAGAGCAACAATGGTGGTAAACGCAAGAGTCATGACGGTAGTTCCGATCTGGTGGCAAACACAAACACAGAGAATAAAGGTCAGCGGCAGAATGACGGTTCAAGGGGGCAGTCTGGAAGTCGCCCTCTCACTTACGAGGAAGCTCTCAAGGCTCCTTGTCTGAAGCACAGTTACAATGGTAAGCCGTCCAGTCACTCCTGGGAAAATTGCTATCTCATGCAAGAGTTTGCCAAACGGGTCTTCCAGAATCATCATAATGGAGGCGGCAACGGCGGACAACCCGCCAACCAGGGACCCGGCTTCTTAGGCGCCGGCTTACAAGGGCCCTTCGCAGGACCCGGCTTCCAAGGAAACACTGGTCAAGGCGGCGGGTTCCACGGAGCTGGTAACACTGGAGGCGGCAATCAGCGAAACAACCAGGGAGTCAGCATCAGGCTGGTGTGGCAGGGTTTCAGAGTAATCCAAAACAGCTAAACAGAGGACAGTATCACGTTTTCACCACTAGCACTTGCAAACGGGATCGGAAGGTACAACGACGAGCCGCCCACGTGGTTGAGCCGGCGGCTCCTTACTACCTCAACTAGTCTGAACAGCCAGTTACCTGGAGCAGGGAAGATCATCCTGTCCTTGTCGATCACCTGGGCGACCTGGCCCTGGTGGTTGCGCCACAAGTCGGCGGTTACACCCTGACTAAGGTGCTCATGGACGGAGGCAGCAGCATCAACATTCTGTACTACGACACGTTCAGGCGGATGAATCTGTCTGATAAGCAGTTAACTCCATCCTCTACAGTCTTTCACGGCATTGTTCCTGGCAAGTCGGCCTATCCCATGGGAAGAATTTCCCTTGAGGTGGCCTTTGGCTCAGAGGATAATTGGCGTTCTGAGTTCCTGTTCTTTGAGGTGGTTAAGCTTAAGAGCCCATACCACGCCTTGTTTGGCCGGCCGGCCTACGCGCGATTCATGGTGCGGCCATGTTACGTCTACTTGAAGATGAAGATGCCAGGACCGAGGGGAACTATCACAGTGGAAGGAAACCGCAAGATTGCACTCGAGTGCGAGGAAGGAGATGCAGCTTATGCAGAGACGGCTTGTGCTGCAGAGGAGTTGTGGTATTATAAGGACAATGTTGACCCATCTGACAGGACATCCCTAAAGAAGCCCACCACGGAGTCTGACCCTCTGCTGAAGTTTAAGTCGGCCAGAGACACAAAGCAAGTTGATTTCACCCCAGGCAATTATTCTGAGCAGTTCACCATTGGTGCAAATATGGATCCCAAATAGGAAAGCACGCTCATCGAGTTCATCCGTGAGAACCGGGACATTTTTGCATGGAAACCTTCTGACATGCTAGGTGTACCGAGAGAACTCGCTGAGCACTCCCTTAATGTGGATCCCAAGTTTAAGCCAGTTCGCCAGTATCTCCGTCGCTTTAATGAGGAAAGGCGGAAAGCTATTGGTGAAGAAGTGGCCCGGCTCCTAGCTGCCGGGTTCATCGTCGAAGTCTTCCATCCTGACTGGCTAGCTAACCCGGTGCTTGTTCTGAAGAAAAATGGGACTTGGCGGATGTGTGTCGATTACACAGACCTGAATAAGGCCTGTCCTAGTGACCCCTTTGCCTTGCCCCGTATTGACCAGATCATCGATGCTACGGCTGGTTGTGAGAGTCTATGCTTCCTGGATGCTTACTCAAGCTATCATCAGATTAAAATGAAGCTGGCAGACCAGGAAAAGACGGCTTTCATCACACCCTTTGGGGCCTTCTGCTATACGACCATGCCGTTTGGTCTGAAGTGTGCACAAGCAACTTACCGGCGTTGTGTCCAGAGCTGCTTTCACAAACAAATCGGGCGAAACGTTCATGCTTATGTTGATGACATTGTGGTTAAGTCCCGGAAGAAAGAAACTTTGTTAGAGGATCTCAAGGAAACGTTTGACAACCTCCGCATCTACCAGATGAAGCTTAACCCGGAGAAGTGTGTTTTTGGTGTCCCTGCAGGAAAACTTCTGGGATTTCTTGTTTCTGAGCACGGCATTGAAGCTAACCCGGAAAAGATTAAAGCAATCACAACTCTGGCTAAGCCGGCCAGACTGAATGATGTGTAGAGGCTAGCTGGGCGGGTCGCGATATTAAGTCGGTTCATAAGCCGGCTTGGAGAAAAGGCCATTCCGTTATACCAGTTGCTTAAGAAATCAGATGACTTCGTCTGGAGTGATGCTGCAGATCAGGCTTTTGAGGCCCTCAAGAAGCAGTTGTCTAAGCCGCTAGTCCTTGCTGCCCCTCATGAGAAGGAGACGATGTTGTTATATATCGCTGCTAATAACAAGGCTGTAAGTGTGGCAGTCGTGGTAGAGCGCAAGGAATATGGCAAGGAGTATCCGGTCCAGCACCCTGTGTATTGTATCAGTGAGGTATTAACTGAGTCCAAGCAGCGGTATCCACATTTGAAAAAGCTGGTTTACGGTGTATTTATGGCCAGCTGCAAGCTGAAGCATTACTTCCACGAGCATCCGATCACTGTGGTCAGCTCTGCACCTCTTGGGGATATAATCCAGAACAGGGAGGCGACAGGCCGGGTTGCTAAGTGGGCTATTGAGCTCGGTCTGCATCATCTCAAATACGTGCCCCGCACAACAATCAAATCTCAAGCGTTGGTGGACTTTATTAATGATTGGACAGAGTTGCAGGCTCCCGAAGAGAAGCTCGACACAACATACTGGTCCATACACTTTGACGGCTCAAGGCAGCTTGAAGGCTCGAGGGCTGGAGTTGTGATTACTTCCCCACGAGGAGACAAGTTCTGTTATGTTCTGAGACTTATGTTCCCCTGTACTAACAATGCAGCGGAATACGAGGCCTTGCTTCATGGGCTCCGGATGGCCAAGGAGATGAACCTGAGTCGGGTCAGGTGCTTGGGCGACTCAGACTTGGTGGCCCAGCAGGTTTCTGGTACTTGGGATTCCAAGGATCCCCTTATGGCGGCTTATCGGCACGCGGTCACGAATATTGCTGGACACTTCAAAGGTTATCAAGTGGATCACATTGATCGCAGGCAGAACGAGGCAGCGGACGCAGTCTCTCACTTGGGCTCGCAGCGAAAGCCGGTGCCACCCAACGTGTTCCTGGATGTTTTGCACAACCCATCTGTCAAGTTACCAACAGAGGAGGATTTAGCTGTTCCTGCCCCGGAGGCGGCTCTAGTAGCTGCTATCCACGCAATCCCTGATTAGACGGTCCCCTACTTGGCTTATCTAAGCCGGGGAGAACTACCAACAGAGGAACTGCTTGCTCGGCAGATCATTAGACGGTCCAAGTTCATGACTATTGTAAATGGCAAGTTGCACCGACGAAACGTCACTGGTGTTTTTCAGCGTTGTGTTTCACCTGAAGAAGGCCGCGCAATTCTCAATGAGATTCACTCTAGCGATTGTGGACACCATGCCGGCTCAAGATCACTGGTTGCGAAGGCTTTCCGGCACGGGTTTTACTGGCTCACGGCTCTTGCTGACGCAGAGGATGTTGTACGCAAGTGTGATGGTTGCCAAAAATATGCTCGCCAGGCCCATGTGCTGGCTCAAGAGTTGAGGATGATCCCGATCACTTGGCCGTTCGCGGTCTGGGGGCTTGACATGGTGGGGCCCTTCAAACGTTCTAAGAACAAACATACACACTTACTGGTGGCTGTGGACAAGTTTATCAAGTGGGTGGAAGCAGAGCCGGTCAGCAACTGCGACGCGGCTACGGCTGTCAAGTTTCTGAAAAAACTGATATTCTGATTTGGCTACCCGCACAGTATCATTACAGATAATGGAACTAATCTGTCCAAAGGAGTTATGGAACAGTTCTGTCAACAGGAACACATCCGGCTTGATCTAGCATCAGTTGCGCATCCTCAGTCCAACGGACAGGCAGAAAGAGCCAATCAGGAAATATTACGCGGTATCAAACCCCGGCTCATGGTGCCTTTGCAGCGCACGCCGGGTTGCTGGGAAGAAGAACTACCTTCCGTACTTTGGAGCATACGGACTACTCCCAACAGGTCAACAGGCTATATGTCGTTTTTCCTAGTCTATGGTGCAGAAGCTGTACTTCCGAGCGATATTCGGCATGACTCCCCTCGAGTGGCGGCTTATGTGGAATCAGATAATGAGCTAGCTCGCCAAGATGCTCTTGATGCTCTGGAGGAAGAGCGTGACCTTGCCGCATCCAGATCAGCAATCTATCAGCAAGACCTACGTCGCTACCACAGCCGTAGAGTTCGAAGCCGCACTTTTCAGGAAGGTGACTTAGTGCTCCGTCTGATACAAGACCAGACAGGCATGCACAAGCTTTCTCCACCTTGCGAGGGGCCCTTTGTGGTCAGCAAGAATCTCAACAATGGGTCATATTACCTGATTGACATACGTGAGACAGATTCGTCACGTACCTCTGAGGAGGAAACAAGCCGGCCCTGGAACATTGCCCAGCTCCGGCCATATTACACCTAAGTCCCTGACTAGGTTGCATCTTTGTACATACCTTTTTTCCTATATATACCTGTTTTTGATCAAATAAAATAATGACCAGCAGCACTGTCTAAAGGTGCTGATCTTGCCTCAAAATTTGTGTGCTGGATCTTTATTTGTTGATCATGGTTACTTGGGGGCTTCCAACTCAATTGAGTTTAGCTTACAAAACCCTTTTAACTCGGCGAGATGCCACAATGTTGGTTAAACCCGCCTGTTAGCAAGATGCTACTCCCTCAAAAATGACCCGGCGTACGCCTGATGAGTCAGTCACATAGGTGACCTTGAATTCATCAGAGTCAAAACGACTGATTGGTTGTGTGAGAGTCGGCTTTTAGAGAGCGAGGACAAACCAACAGGCCAAAGTGCCAGCTTCATGGAAGCATATTTCGGCTTGTGTTTATAAGCCAGCCATTTCAAGTTGTGTTTAGCAGCCGGCTCGCGCTTTATAAGCCGGCCGTTTCAAACATATTCCGACTTACGATTATGTTCTTTTGTTGCACTCATCTCTGCATACATGCATACATCCATGCATAGCATTTACTCAGCTCCATTTAATATTCTTGATTCATTGCAAACAATAACAAAGATTGCTTGTTCATATGATTTCATCAGTAACCATTACATGCCATTGTTATTGTTTCAGCAGAATCACTCTATTGCAAAGCCGGCTCTTAAAGCCAAAAGAGGATTCACAGAAGCATAAGTTATTTGTACAGGCAATAAACAAGCTCAGTACACGATGGCACTGCATCAGCACAAGTGTTTCATACTACCCTATTACAAGCGACAATCAGCTGCGGCCATGACAAAGTTTTTTACAAGTCACACCTACACAAGGATAAGCCGGCGCTCTATGCTGCCGGGTCAGAGCTAACACCAGCGCCTGAGGAAGCGCCATGAGCCGGCTCTTCGCGACCGTCGTCATCCTCCTCCTCTTGAAATGAGTCACCGGTCGACCACTGAATTGAGCGCAAGGCTTCAAATAGGGCATCGTCAGATATCAGAGAGGAAGGGTCGACTTCAGGGGCAAAAGTTGGTTTACGCGTGCGGGTTAAGGCCACCGGCTCATGGTTTGGCGGCTCTATTCGTTCGTTATCTTTCGAGTAAGGCGCCTGGTACCGGGTCAGATCGGCTTCTTCTGCAATTGCGGTGGCTGCAACCCAGGTTTCTCTGATGCAGCGTTGGAAATCGTTCTTGGTGAAGGGCGTGTCATCTACATTGAACTCCGGGTAGCCGCCCACAATTTGAGCCGGGTCGAGCTCTGTCACGTATGCCTTGGCTCGGGCAAGTGCTGTTAGGGCCCCAGAGCGGCAGCACGCCTTCTTCCAGTCTTCAAACCACCTTGGTACAACGGACATCTCCTTCAACATGTCCGCGATCAGTTGTGGTGGTGAAGTGGTGTTTTTTGCGGCCATAATGCATCTTGAGCCGCCTATATGGAGCTGTTCCACAAAGGTATACACTGCTTTCAGCTTCACCAACGGTTGCTGCACAAGAGTTTGATTCTTCTGACCTGCAAATATAAGTTTTCGCCATCAGTCAAGCCGGTTTGGCATGTTTAAGCCGGAGCTATTGGCATATTTAAGCTAGAGCTGTTGGGGCTTGGCTTACCGAAGATGGCCCGGCACATGGCGGTGATTTGGCCTTTCAGCGTCGCCAGCTCTTGAGTGACCGGCTCAAGTTTGGTTTCGGCCTCTTCCGCGCGCGCAGCTTGGGCGGCTCTGGCAGCTTTCGTCTCTTGCAAGGTGTTCCTCACAATGACCAAAGACTTGTTGGCCTCAGCAGCGGATTTTTCAGCCTCTTGGCGCAATTTCTTCTCCTTCCTGGCTTCCTTTCGGAAGGAGGCGGCCTGGGTCTCCACTTGCTCTAGCATTTCCTGCAGGACAGATTGTTATGCAAAATATACGTATGACCCGGGCCGCCCTAAAGGGCAATCCGGCCCATGGGGACTACATGTTTTCGAGCTTAACACAAATACCAAAGCAAGTTCCATGCAGTGGCAGGCACACTACATGGCACTTGGGGGCTAATGCATGAATTGATTTTTCTGCTAAGTTATGAAGACCCGCCCGTCATGAATGACGAGCCGGCCTTTGGGGTTACCGATTGAAGTTGCGCTTACAGGTTAACATTTTTGAAGTCCCGGGTCATTATTCCATAATGACCGGGTCCTTGGGGGCTACATATATATATGGTACAAGATGAAGGGTGCAAATTACCTCATACTTCCGCTTCAATGAAGTGATCATGGCAATCTCCGTGTCCCGGCTTTCAGACAGCCGGGTCAGCACGGCTTGATGCAAGGAACTGGCGTCTTGATCTTCAAATGTAGGAAAGTTCAGAGCCGTCTTTCCTTTTGAGGCCGGCTCAAGCTTGGCAGGGATCTTAGTAAGAGCGGTGGAATCCTCCGGAGTTGTTTGCTGTTCTCCGGTCACCACCACGTCTTCCTGAGCCGGTGCCACGGGCGGCTCTTTGGGCTGTTCCTCAGCTGGATTTTCGCTTTCCTGGATAACAGGCGAAGGAGGATGAGCCGGGCTGGCGGTGTCTTGAGCCGGTGGGTTGTTCTGGACTGCCGGCTCGTCTAGGCTGGCCAAAGTGGCCTCTTTCTCCCCTTGAGTGCCTGGTTGAATGACCGGTTCAGATGACCCGGCAGGTGTTTTCTTTTTGATAGCCTTGGCCCTGTACAAAAACCAAAGGAGTTAGTCATTTGAAGAGGGAAAGAATAAGAAACTTCTATATGTCAGAGTTTGCTTACCCAAGGTTGATGTTGAAAGCCGGCGCCTGCGTAGCGCTTGACTCGCCCGAAGAGTGGGATGTCTGATATGCCGAGTCATTTAAATGTAAGGGCTCCTTAAAACGGCCAGCTAGAGGAAAAGAGGAAGTTGGACTAAGAAGCACCTCAACTCGCGCCTTACGGGATGGCGGCTTGTATAGAAGCCTGCCACTTAACTCGCCTTCACTGCTCCGGGTCTTCCTTTTGGAGGTCCCGGCTTGACGAGTTTTCTTCAAAACAAATTTGGGATCTAAATGAGCATCCTGGTGGGAAAAAGGGACCTTACGGACGGTAACCCGGGGCTTCCTTCGAATCTTGCGGATCACGGCCCGGGTTTTCTTCCGAAAAGGTCTTGGAGAGTCAGAATGAGAAGAGATCAAGGTTACCTCTGGCTCACTGGTGTGGCTAATTTCGGCTTCATCCTGAAGAGAAGGGGTGTCAGCAAGTTGAATAAAAAGGTGACCAATTGAGTCAAGTTCTACCTCAGCCTCATCTTCTGCAGCCGGCTTATCAGTATCGACCGGCTCGTCCTGCTGCTCCGCTGGAGCGGGGGCGGGTTGTTGGGCTTCTTCCTCTTCCAAAATTTGTCGTTCACCTGTATTGTGACGAGTTGGCAGTTAAGAATGAGATGAGGAGGGCGAGTTAAGAGCAGAGTAAGAAGGTGCAAACACTTACAGAAGGCACCGGGTTGGTTAAGCAGAAGGGGGCCAGCCCGGTTTTATTGCATTTCTCTTGAGGCTCTCCCAATAGCCTCTTGGTGGTCTTGTTGATATCACTCATGGATAAATTTACTTGGTTGAAGCGTTGAACGTTAGTCGGCTCGCCGGTATAGTTGCACATCAAGTCGCCCCTGTGGCTAAGGGGCTGGATTCGCCAGCTTATCCAGCACCGGGTCAGATCGATCCCGGTAAGGCCGTTAGCAACCAAGGCCCTTATTTTGGAGTAAATAGGGGCGAATTGCTTGCGTTCTTCTGTTGATGGCCAACCCGGAAAGGCCACTGTGGCATTGAGCCGGTCCGGTCTGTAACCCGACAGGGGACTTTCACCTTGAGGGGCAGTGCTCTTGCAGTAAAACCAAGTCTTGTTCCAGCCCTTGGGGTGACTCGCCAGCTTGGCCTCAGGAAAGGGAGTGTTTCTTTGCCTTTGAATAGAGACGCCACCAAGTTCTATGCTAGGGCCATCGGTGAACTCGGTCTGATGGTTGATGTAGAAGAATTCACGAAAGAGCAGGACAGTTGGCGCCGTTTGGAGGTACACTTCGCAGAAGACTTGAAATTGGCAGAGATTGGTAATTGAGTTCGGTCCAAGGTCTTGCGGTCAGAGGTCGAAAAAATGGAGAATGTCACGGAATTTTTTTGACCCGGGCGGGCGAAACCCTTTATGAAGATGATCTGCGAAGACCACCACTTCGTCCTGCTTAGGCTGGGGGGAGCTCTCTTCATCAGGCGCCCGCCAGCTGATTGTTGCTTGAGCCGGCAGGAGGCCTTGCCCCACGAGCTCGTTCAACATAAGCGTGGAGACTTGGGATCTGACCCAATTGCAGGATTTGTCGGTCTTGGGGGCCATGGCGACTTAAAATTTTAGCTGCAAAGACAATAGTGATAAGCCGGCGTGTTAAGCTCATGAGGTATAACCCGGCAAGGTAATAAGGCGATCATGGTTGCTAAAAATCATGACCTGGATTTATACAAGCCGTCAGAGCAGTGTTAAACCTATGTGACAATGAGCCGGTGTTGGTGAGTCAAGTGGTGCGTTGGGTTTCTACTAAGTGTTGAGCTAGCTATAAACAGGAATCTACCGGAGCGGTTGCTATTACGGATCTGAAAATACTACAGAAAAGAAAAAGTTAAAGACCTAGGTGGGGATGGATATGAGGGCCCATGGTAATGCGGGTCTGTGGAAGACGATACAAAAATCAAGATGCGAAAAATGGTATCGCCGCAATGCAAAAAATACTTATTTAAGTGATTTGGATGCATTTGGATCTGCTAAAGGAGAAAAGAGGATGAACACCGATGAACACCAGTGAACTGCAAAAAAGAATGCGAGCTGTAGATCTGAAAGGAGAAAGTTTTGGGTGTACTTGTCTGCGATGGTTGTGGTCGGTATGTTTTTGATGGGCTCCGGTGGTGACTGCGGCGGCAGAGAGGTAGCAGTCGAGGTCGGAGAAGAGCTCGAGGGCGGCGGCACTTCGGGTCTAAGAATGGACGCAAGGAGGAAGACGAACCAGAGGTGAAACCGATAGTGGGGGGGGTGAGCTGGCCTCTTTATAGGCACAGTAAAAAATTAGAACGGTGGGTGCGGAGCCCGAGGTGGTGCAATAATTTTTGGCTGCGGGTTCCTTGATTTTTGCGCCTGACATGACGATTCGAACCCACTCAAGGATACGGTGTGATATCATCTCAGATTTTGCGGAAGTGGATTGTGACATCACAAGGGAAAAGAAGTGTAAAATGCGAAGTCTAGAACTGAAAGAGTGACCCGGCTATCTGCTTGACCTGGAAAACCGAGCCGGTTAAAAGACAAATGTTATAAAAGACTGGCTTGGAGAATATCATACTGATGTTTGCCTTTTTCAGGGTAAAGTTTAACGTGAATAAATTCAAGTCAAACTGAGGGCTAATGTTGGGGATGTTTACCAGCATATAGACCCGGCAGGGTGTTGACCCGGCCATAGAACAGGTTCAGCGGGACAGCTTACTGCGGGGCTGAAGGACTGTTGGTGGGCCGGCTTAGCAAGGCCCGGTGAGGACAGGCCGGCTTAAGCAGTGGGCCGGCTCACGAGAAGACCGACTTGGAGAACAAGTAGGAAAGAGTAGGAGGCGGGTCAAAGAGCGACCCGGACTCTCATGTAATCTAGGGTTCCACCTGTGTATATAAAGGGGAGCACCTATACAAAAAGACTTAAGTTGCAATCTCATCGAGAGCTAGGTTAGCGAATCCGCATCCTTATAATCGAGAACCATAGCAATATACATAAGTAGGATGTAGGCTTTTTTCTCCTCCGTGAGGGGCCGAACCTGGGTAACCCGGCGTCTTCTCGTTCCCGATCAACCCCGTTAAGCTTCCACACTTGTGCGATGGCCTCATCTCTAAGTCCTTTCACAAGGGCATCTGCCGTATTAAAACCACGACACTCATGCTCCTCTCAAGCCTATTGAAGAAGGAGTGCCTGCACCTGATGACATTCGGACCCGATCTATGGCCGATGAAGAACCACTGAGAAATCCTTTGGAAACCTTCCCTCTGTTTCCTGTTGATGATGGCCTGGATGGTCCAGCTTTCAACGAGCAGTTTCATCCTTCGAAACTTGCATTCTTTGGGACCAGCCCATATGAAGGAGAAAGAACTTCCATGTCACAAGGATTCTGGACAAGGAACAGGCCGTGTATTATGCTCGCCTTTTGTATGGCAAGAATCGCATCTTCAAGCATAAGATTCTGGATTTCGCTGAGCTCAAAAGTTTACCTTGCTTCCATCACACTATTGAGCAGATTGAGCAGGTCTTCCTGAAGAGTTTTCTTCGTTTCAATCATGGCTGGAATCGTGAAGTTATCCTTCAGTTCTACTCTACTCTTTATATCTCAGGAGATCTTGCAAACAGCAGTACTTGGATCCTCGAATGGATGATCGAGGAAGAAAAGATCAAATGTTCGGCTGACCAGTTCTTAGCACTGTTGAATCTTCCTCTGTGTGAATTTGATGCCTCTCGGGAACACAGACTACACTATTGGGATGTATCCGAAGCTGAACTCCATATGCTGATGGACCCTAAGCTTGTTGGTGATGAATGTACCGAAGCAAATCCTAAGAAACTAGCCTATGAGAACAAGGTACTGTTCTATATCCTCTGCAACTCCCTCACGCCAACGAACCGGCCAGAGTCCATTCAGGGCATCGTGGCAAATGCTCTTCAAGCAATAGCTCATGGCATTCGGTTTGACATTCCGGATCTTTTCATTCGCAACTTGGCCTATGCAGCTGATAGCCCTCAAGTCCTGAAGCCATATGCACCATGGGTCATGTTTGCTATTGAACAGCTTACTGAGAAAAAGTTCTTCCGCCCACATGTTCCGAAAGTTTTCATTCCACCAGTCCGAGACACTCTCCGGATCATGAAGGACATCGGCAAAGGGAAGACACCTATTGATGCCACTGCCTCTGCCTCCGCTAAAGCTCCGAAGGTCAAGAAGGCAACAGTTGAAATCCCTCGTGAAGAAAATCCTTCACTATATGAGATTTGTCTTCGCACTCAGCAGGCTCTGGAAAGTCACATCAAGCTCGATCGCAAAGAGAAGTTGGAAATGATGACTGAGATCAATCTGCTTCACAATTATGCTCGCCAAGCTCTTCTGTATGAGAAGGAACAAAAGAAGCGCTCGTGTACCCTTCTGCGCAAGCATTATTCTCGCACTCAACTGTCTGTCAAAGGTATTGAGAAAGATTGTGATCATCTGGAATTATTTGAAGTCCCTCGCATCCGAAGGCAAACTCCAATGCTTCCTCAGCGTTCCGCCTCCACCGACCTGCTGTTTGTTGAACCCGATGATGAAGTTGAAGACACAGCAGGCACATTCATATACAAGCCAGATGCACCTCACTCTGCTACTCCCGAAGCTGATCCCGATGCCCGTGTTGCGTCTCCAACTCCTGCTTCGGCCTCGACCATCACTCGCTCTGCTTCACCAAATAGTTCGAGCTCTGGGGATTCTTCGGACGAGTAGTTCCTCGCATGCATTCTCTTTCCTTTTTGACACTTGTTGACAAAAAGGGGGAGAATAACATCGAGAGATAGAAAAGCGGGTTATTTGCAGGGTGTTTCCATTCGCCATTTGCTTTCTCTTTCGACAATTTGCTTTTTGGTCGTTAAACTCGTTGAACTTTTGGTCGTGGAACTTGATCTCACCGTCTGTGGTGATGGTTACTGCGTCATCATGTACTGTTAATAACCCCTGCATTTCTATATTTGCTTCCAGTTATCTGTCTGCAGGTGCTATCGAATGCTTACTTCCTTGCAATGATTATCCTCGATACTTATCTATCGTGCAAGGTTAATTAAAACCACATATATCTTACTCCTATGCTTATCTTTCGCTATCTAACGATGCAGGAGAAGAAAAGTTGCTTCTGAGCAGATTGCTCTGATTCACATGTTGTTTTTCCTCGCATATTTCCATCATATCATCCTTGTTGCAGGAAAACCTCGACTGAAGCATATCTACTCCGAGCTGTATACTTGTGACTCCCTGGCACCGATTTTCTTCGAATATCTAACTTGCAGGGAACTTATATCTCGTGTGGATTCAGACTGTGTTCTGAGAAAATCCTCCTGGCGTATCCATTGCCACAACTCACTTCAATATATCCTAACTATCTAACAAATCTACTTCAATGGTTGTGTGTGGCAGGAAATACCTCAGACACCGTCGAGTGCACTGGATGAAACTACGATTGTGATCTTATGCCAATATCACTCATACGAAGATTCACCTCGCTGCCCTCCATTTTATCTTCTATGATTACTCTGAGTCAGAATGATGCATATCTTCGGGGGGAGCGTGTTTTATCCTCATAATTTTCTCTCATCCTCCATAACCCTTCGCATTCCATTTCATTCTATTTTCTATCTTTCGATGTGTTATGTTTTGTCAACAATCGTACAAAAAGGGGGAGATTGTTGGTGCAATATTTGCCCCCTTGTGTTTTGGAGATTGTTGACAGAAACAGGCATGGACTGATTTGTTTGCTAGTGCACACAGAGAGAAATAGTCCATGCAGTACCGAAGAGAATGCTGTCTCTGGTGTCCAGTTCGAGGAACTTCACCGAAGAATATCTGCACAGCAGAGAAGAATGTGCTATATCCTTTGAAGTCTTGTAGACGAGAAGAATGGCGTGAAGGAGTTGACCCCTCACAAATTTACTGCTGACACGAAGCAATTGGTTCGGTGATTCGGTCCGAAGAAAACTGACTGCAGAGATGGAAGACGAAGACGAACTGAAGACGTAGCATTCCTTTCGCTATTCTTCTTCCATTTATTTGAGTCATAGGACCTCCGTACTATTAAGAGGGCTATAGGTTCTCGAAGCTTAGATCCGCTGTGATGCTTAGCCCAAACCTATGCGAGACTGAGAGAAATCTCTTTATGTTTCGAATGATTACCTGCCAGCAAAAGACGTTGTTCTTCGATGCTGCAGGAGATATCTTTCGAACTGAGGAGTTAGCATTACTTGCTCCACACGTAATGTTACCGTTGTGCTCAATTCCGACCGTTGCACTCGTGTCGTTCGGCTGTTGGCTGCTCCTCATGTCCAATTTGGTCTTTTCCCTTCAGGGAAGGCTGCGGCTATAAATAGCCACCCCGCTCCAACGTTGCCCGTTGGCTGCTCCGCTTAAGATTTCTGAGAACATTGATTGAGCATCCCCTCTCCGAGTGATTTGAGTTTAAGATCCACCGAGAGAAAAATCAAGAGCCCAAACTTAGACAGTGGTTGAGCATCACAGTAGTTCTGAGTTAGAGTTCTTGTACCTATTACTCTTGAGAGCTGCGCACTCTCTAGACGGATAGGTGTCGGCTTGAGTGTCGAAGAGTAATTGTCTTCACCGAGCAAGATCTTCAGCAACCAAGAGTCATTGTGGTTTGCGAAGAAGTCTGTCGAAGGTTTGGAGATCGCCGACAAGTATCTACCACGAGTGAAATCAACTGGAGTCTGATCAACTCCAAGTTGAAGGATAATAGGGCGAAGAGAGTTTATCTTCTGTGTTAAATCACAACCCCTCCAACCAGACGTAGTCCTTTGGGAGAAAGGCGAACTGGTCTACCAAATTCTTCTGTCGCCATCGAGCACCACTGGTTCACTCTATTTTACTGCATCTCTTTCAGCAGTTTACCTTCGTGCTCTGTGTCGATAGTTTATCTGATCAATCATAGCTCGTTACTTATCCTTCACATTCTCTTCATTCATTTCCATCGTCCCAGTTCAATTTATTATCGTTCCTCTGTATGTTAGCATGATTTCATTCTGTTCTGAATCCATTCACCGTGTCACCATTTCCCGTGCATTTCCATCGCAGTTCATATCTAGTTTTTCCTCGTGCTATTGCATCTGTTCATATATTGCTTTACCATCATACGAGTCAATCTTGTAATATTCTTCGCTCGAACAATTACTACTTTCCTCTTCGATAGATTTGCTCCTCTATTGCATGCTTGTTTAAATACTTGTCTACCGAACCTTATTTCCGCTGCTGTGTTTGGGATCAGTGCAAAACATTCGCAAGAATTTTTGAATCTCCCATTCACCCCCCTCTGGTCGATATACTCTCGGTCCTAACAGGCGAGCAAGTGTTCCTCAAACTTCAGCCATACATACAGACTTCGGTTGCGACCAGGGCAAATCATAAACTTGCCTTCAAGTACTATGGTCCGTACCAAGTGCTCGAACATATCAACCCGGTTGCTTACAAGATACGGTTGCCTGAGGGAGCTCGCGTACACCCTGTGTTCCATGTCTCACAGCTCCGACGTGCACTTCTACCAGGTATGGATGCCAGCTCCCAATTACCTACCCTCACTGATATACCTACAGTACCAGTGCAAATCCTCCAGAAACGTTGGCATGACCAACGGGGCGCAAGGCGGGAGCAAGTTTTGATCAGGTGGTCAGATCCCCAGGCTCTAGCTGACTCCTGGGAGGATTGTCTCGAGCTCCAGGCATGCTTTCCAGCAGCAACAGCTTGGGGGCAAGCCGTGTCGCAAGAAGAGGGGGATGTCAGCCTCCCTGACATACCAGGGCCACCAACCAGCAACCATGGCCAGGAGGACCCAGCCACCAGTACCAGCACGCCCCCCAGGCGCATGGGCCACGTCAACCCCCGCTACCATGGGCCAACCCTGTCAAGGCAAGGGGCTCAACTACTTAAGCCAGGAGGAATGGAACCAGAGGCATCCAATGGATCAACGAAACCGGCGGCGGCGGCTACTGCTTTTCCTCTTTCTTCCTCTCCAATTCGTGTATCCCCAATTTGTACCCCAAATTGCCACTGAATTCGTATGAGAAGCAATAGTTTGAGAGGATTACCAGTGGGTTGTTAACAAGTGGTCGAGCAGGGACGGCAGCTTGGCCTCAAACGCGGCGACGACGTCCCGGAAGCCGCCGCCGGTGTCAGGCTCGCTATCTGCCTCTTCAATTATTGTCAAGCAGATTCAGTTAGGTGTAGCCCTTCCGGCAAGATAACGCTTCGTCATCCAACGGCCACGATGACTCCTCCGTCTACGACGCGTCACCACCGTACGATGGCCAGTTGCAGTTGTCCACTGTTACTTTTCATTTACTGTTTACCTTAGGCAGTAAAACCTATCCTACATAACAGCCGGGATGTGGCTGGCGACTCTCTCATTCTGAATTCATCCAATTATCAACTATGGGCTAGAACCCTAGATATTTCTTGTTTTTCCACAGCAATAATACATCTCAGATCCTGATACATACTCCGATCTCCCCTAAATTGTTCCGATCAAAGCGATTGAACACCACGGGCCTGACAAATTGGTATCATGAGCCATCGATCCTTGGCGGAGGCGTTTCTGGGTGAGCAAAATTTTCATCAGATTGACAATTCCCACCCTTCTTCATGATCGGCGGTGGTGAGGAGGCACTGGAGTCGGTGAAAATTCGGGCACAGATCGGTAGAGCAGAGGTGGTTGTTCGAGTATTCCGCTCGAGCAGTAAAATCCCATGCTCGTGCGCTGATCCGTGTGCCAGGGCGGCGTGGATCGTGGCGACGGCAGGGTCTGAGAACTAGGTAAGGTTGCTAGGTGTTCCTAGTGGTAAAATTCCTCACCTGTATCTCAGATCAAGGAGATGGAGCGCGCCAAAGCTATTGATGATGCGGATCTTCAAGAGGTCTTGTCCTTGCACGATGATTTCAATGTTCTGCAGAAAGACAGTGCTCAGATGCAGAACCAGGTGACTAATTTTAAGAGGAGGTACAGTCCATAGGCTTCAAGCAAGCAGAAATTTCAGCAATAGTTGGAACAGTCGAACATGTGGTGTTGGACTTGAGTAAACAACTGTCCGCAATCAGTAATGTGCTCCAGACACTAGTCAAATCGACTCAGCCTTTGTCCCAAACTGATAATCCTTCTACTTCAACTCAAGTGGTCAAATCCCCTACACTGCATCAAGAGCAAACACAGGAACAAATGGATAGATTAGAACAATTGAGGAAGCAATTGGCAGCAGAGAAGGAAAAATCTAAGCAACTAGAAGAGTTATAAATGCAGAACTTTCTACCTATCAGAACCAATAGGCCTACAGTACCTCCTGGATAGGTCAACCAAGGGAGGCAAGATACTGCTAGTGCCATTGGAACTCCAGTCACTCCTAGAAACAATGCTCATACACCTGCTTTCAATCAGTTCTACCAACAAAACAGAGACAGACAGCTATGGCAAGGGTACTACAAGACCTATGAGCAAGATATGCAAGCACAGTTCATGAAAGCCATAACTAAGGGGCCTAAATTAGATTTCCCTAGGTTTAATGGAGAAGACCTAGTGGGTTGGATCAGACAGTGCAATAAATATTCCCAAATATCTGCTGCACCTGAAGAGTACAAGGTCTCTTTAGCTCAAATGTATATCATTGATGAAGCAGATATTTGGCTGAGAAGATCTGGATTATTGAAGAAACAATTGTCTTGGAAACAGTTTGGAGCTGAAGTTGTGAAGAGATTTTCAGAACAGGGCTCCTACGACTTAACTGAAAAATTCAACACTCTGAAACAACTTAATAATTCAGTTTCAGAATACACCAAGAACTTTGAAGACTTGATGGCAGAAGTACAAGAGGAAAACCCAGAGTTAGGGGAATTGTGGTTTGTAAGGTGCTATGTAAATGGGTTAAGAGAAGGGATTAGATTCCAGATTAGGCCACTCAGACCACAATCACTCACTGATGTTTATTGCTTGGCCAAAGATGTGGAACCAAATCACCCTCCTGTTAGCTCAGTGCCTAAGAAACAAGGTCCCTCTTATGTCAACTACTATCAGAAGAGTACTGTTGGTTTCCAAAATAAACATAGTAACAATTCAACTCCTGCTCAGCAGATTGTGACCAACAAAACTACAAATAATTCTTCAGGCAACTTTCAGAAACTGAGGAAGGTGGGAGAGTGTTGGAGATGTGGGGATAAATGGGCGCATGGGCACAAATGTAAACTCATCCCAAATGTTCATCTCTTACAGCAGGACACAACTGAAGAAATGAGTTTGGAACCTGATGACAGTTTAACACAGGAGCAAGAGGAAACACTAGAGGGCCAGGAACAAGTAATGTTCATTTCGGCTTTTGCTATGTGGCAACAGTTAGCAGTGAAAACACCAACAGTAATTATTCACATCAATGGTAAAAGAGCTATTGCACTATTGGATTCTGGTAGTTCCTGTGCCTTCATCAAGCAAGAATTTGCAGTAAAAGCTAATTGTCAACTACTACCAGTTAAACCTAGAACTATTGCAGTAGCAGGTGGAAGTAAATTACTGTCCACTGCTGTGGTGCCCAAATGTGAATTTCAATTAGCCAAACTCAAGTTACGGCATGATTTTAGAACACTACCCTTACCAAGTCATGATGTGATTTTGGGATATGACTGGTTTACATTGGTGAGCCCAGTTGCTTTTGATATTCCCAGAAACACATTCAGTTTTACACAAGAGGGCAAGCAAACAATCACTACAGCTATTTTCAATGATGTAGAACATGTGAAGGAAATACCAGCTGAGAAAATGCACAAGTTACTGGATAAAGGGGTAGAGGGTTTCTTTTTACAAGTGGAGACTATTCTCAAGTAAGTTCCAGAAACAGTGCCTACTCCACCTCAAATACAAAAGTTATTGTTGGAATATGTTGATTTGTTTGAAGAACCTACTACATTACCTCCTCATAGAGATTTAGATCACACTATCCCATTAGTTCCAGGAGCTACCCCTCCCCAAGTGAGGCCCTACAGAGTGCTCCAGCATCAGAAAAGGGAGATGGAAGAACAAATCAAGAAAATCCTAGCTGCTCACTTGATCAGACATAGTCAAAGCCCATATGCAGCACCTGTCATCTTGGTTAAGAAGAAGGACAACTCCATGAGGCTATGCACTGATTTCAGAAAGCTCAATGAATTGACTGTCAAAAATAAATTCCCTATTCCTATCATTGAAGATTTGCTAGATGAACTTCATGGAGCTAAATATTTATCCAAATTGGACCTGAGGTCAGGGTATCATCAAATTCGAATGCATCCTAAAGATATTCAGAAAACTGCCTTCAGAACATTCTTAGGACATTTTGAATATCTGGTGATGCCTTTTGGACTTTCTAATGCCCTAGGGACATTCCAATCACTCATGAACAAGATTTTTGGGCCCTATCTCAGAGCATTTGTGTTGGTCTTCTTTGATGATATTTTGGTATACAGTAAAGATTTGAAATCTCATGTGGAGCATCTTAACATTGTGATGCAAGTGCTTAGAGACAACAAATTGTTTGCTAAACTATCCAAATGTGTATTTGCTGTGCAACAAGTGGAATATCTTGGCCATGTTATCTCTGTGCATGGAGTATCAACTGATCCACAGAAAATCTCTGCAATAGCAGACTGGCCAACACCAACTAATGTCACTAAGCTGAGAAGTTTTTTGGGTCTAGCTAGATATTATAGAAGATTTATCAAAGGCTATGGGGTAATTTGCAGACCTCTGCATAATCTTCTGAAGAAAGGAAATTTTGCTTGGACAGTGGAACATGATGCTGCTATGGCTCAATTAAAGCAAGCATTGATAACAGCACCAGTTTTGGCCCTTCCAAATTTTTCTCAACCTTTCATCGTGGAAACAGATGCTTGTGGAAAAGGAATTGGAGCTGTCCTCATGCAACAGGGCAGACCTCTAGCTTACTACAGTTCAGCATTGTGTCCCAGAAATGCTGCTCTGTCCACTTATGAAAAAGAAGCACTAGCTATCTTAGAAGCATTAAAAAGGTGGAGGCATTATTTGCTAGGCAATGAGCTGATAATCAAAACTGATCAACAATCATTGAAGTTCATCACAGACCAGAAGATTACAGAAGGAGTGCAACACAAGTTAATGATGAAGTTACTTGAATTTAATTTCAAAATTCAGTACAAGAAAGGAGTAGAGAATAAGGTAGCAGATGCCTTGTCCAGACTACTTCCTAAATGCATGGCCATCTCAGCTCCTACACCTTTGTGGGCAGAAGAACTTGTGGATAGCTACACTAAAGACCAAACTAGCAAAACATTGCTGGAACAATTGTTGCTTCAGAAAAACCATACCTCATCTGATTATACCTTAAAAGCTGGGATCATCCGATACAAGGGAAGAATTCTAGTAGGCAATGTACCTGAGCTGAGAAACCAGTTGTTAATAGCTCTGCACAGCTCTCCAATTGGAGGACACTCAGGAGTGAGAGCTACTTATCACAGAGTGAAAAACATTTTCTATTGGCCAGGCCTTAAAACAGATGTGGAAAACTTTGTGGCAGCTTGCCCTATCTGTCAGAGGGCCAAACATGAGAATTGTTTACAACCAGGCTTACTGGAACCATTACCAGTAGCAGATATGGCTTGGCAACACATCTCAATGGATTTTATTGAAGGTTTACCCAGCTCTCAAGGAAAGATTGTTATCATGGTGGTAGTGGATAGATTTGCCAAATATGCTCACTTCATCCCTATGTCACACCCATATTTTGTTCTTACTGTTGCCCAGGCTTTTGTGGACAACATCATCAGATTACATGGACCTCCAACACTCATTATTTCTGATAGGGACAGAATATTCACAAGCAAGTTATGGAAGGACATTTTCTCTGCCTTGAAAGTAGAGTTAAGATATAGCACTGCCTACCATCCTCAAACTGATGGTCAAACCGAGAGAGTAAATCAGTGTCTGGAGACTTATCTGAGATGCATGACTACACAGGAACCCAAAAAGTGGATGGCCTGGCTCTCTTTAGCTGAATTCTGGTACAATTCAACTTATCACACTGCTATTAAAAGGTCTCCCTTCCAGGCCCTTTATGGTTTTCCACCACCATTGATTGCTGAGCTAGCAATACCTAGGCCAGAAGATGAGGAAGCACAAGACTTTCTCCAGTCCAAACGACAAATGCTCACTCAATGAAAGAAAATCTTCTCCAAGCACAAAATAGAATGAAGAGATATGCTGATATGAAAAGAGTAGAAAGATCATTTGATATTGGGGATTTGGTCTACTTAAAAATGGCTCCTTATCGATTGGCTGCATTTGGGTTTAGAGGAGCTATGAAATTGTAGAACAAATATTATGGTCCATTTCTCATCATTCAGAAAGTGGGCAAAGCAGCTTACAAGCTTCAATTTCCAGAACATGTGCAGATACATCCAGTTTTTCATGTCAGCCAGCTCAAGAAGCATATTGGACAAAAGGCAATTCCCAGTCCAAATCTTCCTATGGTCAACACAGATGGGACTATCAAAACGGAGCCGGCTACAGTACTACAAGTCAGACAAGTTCCACGCAATAACATACCAGTGGTCCAGTGGTACATTCAATGGGTAAATTTGTCCCCTGAGGAAGCTACATAGGAAGATGCAGACTTCATCAAGTACAATTTTCCAGCCTTCTTCAAAGCAATTACACAAGGATGGCGTACAACGGGGGAGACGCCATGAGGATTTGTCGTTGCTCAAGAAGGGGGCAATGTCAGACTCGATATCTGCATCTTCAGTTACTGTCAAGCAGATTCAGTTAGGTGTAACCCTTTTGGCAAGATAACGCTTCGACATCCAACGACCACGATGGCTCCTCCGTCTACGACGCGTCACCACCGTACGATGGCCAGTTACAATTGTCCACTGTTACTTTTCATTTACTGTTTACCTTAGGCAGTAAAACCTATCCTTCATAACAGCCGGGATGTGGCTAGTGACTCTCTCATTCTGAATTCATCCAATTATCAACTATGGGATTGAACCCTAGATATTTCCTATTTTTCCACAACAATAATACATCTCAGATCCCGATACATACTCCGATCTCCCCTAAATTGGTCCGATCAAAGCGATTGAACACCACGGGCCTGACAGCCGGCCGATGGCTTGCGGTAGACGCACAACAGCGAGACGGGAATGCCCTGGTACAGCAGGTCGAGGTTGGAGACGGCTACGACGGCAGGCGGCCGCGTGACGGAGGACTTCACGATGCTCCTGCTTGTGACCCGGACACGCGAATCGTCTTCCATCTCCATTGGCCGCTTACAAACTGACTGCGCTTCCTTTCAGATGTGCTTCCTTCAGGACTACTGAACAAGCTAGTGATGTACACTACAGTACTACTCCCTCCTTTCCAATTTATAGGGCTTAAATCTGAAATCTCATCAACCAAGGTAGATGGTGGGTGGAGGAATGTATCTCATAGTTTACAAAATTACTCAAACTTTAATCTGCATTAACTACGATGTATGCATGGATGACCACTAAATGAGTAGGAATGGTTACATGCATTGGTCGGTTTTCTTTAATCCTTGCATGCACCAATTTAATGCGCCTCGGAATATGTACATGTGTTGGAAAGAAGTGAAAACAAGACTTATCAAATGAAAAAACTAAGAAAATGAGATGAGACCAATAAACCGGAAAGGAGGGAGTACATCCGTTCTGCTAACATAAGTGCTCCCTCCGTACAAAATTAACTGTCGCTGAAATGAGTATATCTACGAGCATCTACAGCCGGACTTGGCAAATCCGGCCCCCTATACGCCCACGGTGCGTCCGGGCGCGTCCGCGGACAGTGCCCGCCGACCCCTCATATTTTGCCCTGCACATCCACATATCTCAAATCTGGTCTCTCAAATCCATACAAATCCATGCACATCATTCATACAGAACGTTGTCGCACGTAAATAACAAATGTTTGGTACCGAACATACACATTGTTTATGTATAATTTATTTTAAGTGCACAACTCAAATAACAGCTCATTGGTTTCCATTGTGGGTGCACATATGCTCCACAAGATCGCTGAGGAGCTGTGCGTGCACCTGATGATCTCGAAGATTCTGATGCATCTGCAGAAAGTTCATGAGCTGAGTTGCATCTTGATCTTCCGGGATTTCAACTTGTTCTCCAGGTGTTTCGAAATCATTGGTTTGGGCTACACTATCACCCTCATTCTCGACAATCATGTTGTGCAAAATAACACAACATGTCATGAGCTGCCACAAAGTCTCCGATTCCCACATCATTGCAGCGCCACGAACATTCCCCAACGAGCTTGAAGCACACCAAATGCCCTCTCCACATCCTTCCTAGCCGCTTCCTACATTGTTGCAAAGTGGCTCTGTTTATTGCCATGCGGTTCGGATATGGTCTTCACAAACGCCGCCCACTGAGGATAGATGCCATCGGCAAGGTAGTATCCCATGTTATAGTCTCGGCCATTGACGGTGAAGTTGCACGGCGGTGATTCCCCATTGCAAAGCCTCCGGAACACCGGAGATTGTTGAAGCATGTTGATGTCGTTGTGAGAACCAGGCATTCCAAAAAAAGCATGCCAAATCCGTAGGTCATGTGATGCCACCGCTTCTAGTATGATGGTGGCCTCTTTGGTGTGACCTTGATACATTCCCCGCAAACCTTTGGGGCAGTTCTTCGATTGCCAATGCATGCAGTCAATTGATCCGAGCATTCCTGAAAACCCCCATGGCCTCTCCAATAGCCAACAACTTCTCCGTGTCCTGCGCATTTGGTTCTCTGAGATACTCAGGTCCAAACACCTCCACCACGGCGCCGACAAACTTGACAGTAGTCTTCAGGCATGTGCTCTCCCCCATCCTGACCATCTCACCAACGGCATCTGCAGCAGTACCAAGTGCAAGCATCCTTAGAGCAGCCGTGCATTTCTGCTTGGCACCAAAAGATAGTTGGCCACAACAATCCCTTGTGAGCTTGAAGTAGTCATCGTGTGCCTCCACTCCCTTCACAATGCGCAAAAACAATGGTTTCCGCATGCAAAAACGGCGATGAAACCATGGATCATCCGGAAATGTTGGGTTCGGAGAAAAATAGTCCTTCTGCAGTAGCCGAGTTCCGGACACCCTATCCCGATTGATCACTCCTCTCCCTTCGATTGAGCCCTTGAAGTTGAGAATATGCTCCACTTGCCGGTCCATTTCCTCTTGCATGCTCATGAGCATGATCATGTCCACTTCTTTGTCCGAATCCGAGGAATCGAAGAACTCATCTTCAATCATTTGATCAAGCTCCGTCGGTCCATACTCCTCGTCCGACGAAGCATCGGAATCAGAGAGTTGCCGGACGTACCGCGGTGGCGTCCGGGCCGACGACGATGTCCCAGGCGGCAACGACGGGACAGAGGACTGCTCTGCCGGAGCTGGCAGCGCAGAGGCTTGATACGTCTCCAACGTATCTCTAATTTATGAAGTATTCATGCTATGTTTATTATAGTTTTGTATGATTTTGGTGCACTTTTATATGGATTTTATATGATTTTCATGGACTAACATATTGACCTAGTGCCCAGTGCCAGTTGCTATTTTCTGCTTGTTTTTGGTTTTCCAAAAAATCCATATCAAATGAAGCCCAAATGCAGCGAAACTTTTTGATCATTTTTTTGGAAGGAAACAGACCCATGAAGCTTCGGGGGGGGGGGGGGGGGCAGCAGAAGACCCACAGGGGCCCCACAAGCCACCTGGGCGTGCCACCCCCCCCCCAGGCGCGCCCTGGTGCCTCGTGGGCCCCCTGTGGCACATCTTCGCGTGATTCCAATGCAAAAAATTTTATAAATACAGAAACCCCCAGAAATAACCCTAGAACTTTGACTCCGCTGCCGCAAGCCTCTGTACCTCCATGATCTCATCTACAGCCCTTTTCCAGCACCCTGCCAGAGGGGTGAATCATCACCGGAGGCCATCTTCATCATCCCGGGGGTCTCCATGATGAGGAGGGAGTAGTTCACCCTCGGGGCTGAGGGTATGTACTAGCTATGTGTTTGATCTCTCTCTCTCTCGTGTTCTTGATTTGGCACGATCTTGATGTACCGCGAGCTTTGTTAATATAGTTGGATCATATGGTGTTTCTCCCTCTCTATCTTGTTGTGATGAATTGAGTTTTTACCTTTGAGGTTTCATTTTTATCGGATTGAATACTTTGATGGATTTGAGAACACTTGATGTATGTCTTGCATATGAATACCCGTGGTGACAATGGGGCATTATATTGATTCACTAGATGTATGTTTTGGCACTCAACTCGTGGATTCCTGAGGTGACATTGGGGTAATCTATGCATAGGGGTTGATGCATGTTTTCATCCTACTTTCTCCGGTAGAAATCTTGGGGCACTCTTTGAAGTTCTTTGTGTTGGATTGAATATTATGAATCTGAAGTTGTTTGATGCATATCGAATAATCAACTCACGGATACTTGTGGTGACATTGGAGTATCTAGGTGACATTAGAGTTGGTTGATGCGTATCATATGGTGTTATTTTAGTACGAACTCTAGGGCTATTTGTGACACTTATAGGGATGGCTCAATAGATTGATCGGAAAGAATAACTTTGAGGTGGTTTCGTACTCTACAACAATTTCTATCTTATGTTCTCCGCTAATAGGAACTTTGGAGTGATTCTTTATCGCACGTTGAGGGATTGTTATATGATTCAACTATGTTAGCACTGTTGAGAGATTGCACTAGTGAAAGTATGAACCCTAGGCCTTGTTTTTAAGCATTGCAATACCGTTTGTGCTCACTTTTATCGTTTGCCACCTTGCTGTTTTTATTTATTTAGATTATAAAAATATATTTCTACTATCCATACTACACTTGTATCACCATCTCTTCGCCGAACTAGTGCACCTATACAATTTACCATTGTATTGGGTGTGTTGGGGACACAAGAGATTTCTTGTATTTGGTTGCAGGGTTGTTTGAGAGAGACCATCTTCATCCTATGCATCCCATGGATTGATAAACCTTAGGTGATCCACTTGAGGGAAAATTGCTACTGTCCTACAAAACTCTGCGCTTGGAGGCCCAACACGAGTCTACAAGAATAAGTTGTGTAGTAGACATCTAGCTCTTTTCTGGTGCCATTGCCGGGGAGGTGAGTGCTTGAAGGTATATCTTTAGATCTTGCAATTGAATCTTTTAGTTTCTTTTTTATCACTAGTTTGGTTTATAAAAGAAAACTACAAAAAAATATGGAATTGAGGTTGCCTCATATTATTCATCTTTATAATGTCTTTCTTGAAAATGATGGATCGGAAAATTGTGCTCAATTGATAGAAGAAGAATTCAATAAAATGTTTGGCATAAAATCTTTGAATAATGAGCATGATTGCAATGTTGTTAGTATGCTTTCTTTGAATATCCATGATGCTAATGATATGCAAAAGCTACAAGCTTGGGGATGCTATGTTTGATGAACATGATATTTTTAGTCCCCCAAGTTTTGATGAGAAAATTTATTATGATGATAGCATGCCTCGTATTTATGATGATTATATTGATGAAAGTGTATTTGGAGAGGTCACAACTTTATTTAATGATGATTCCACTATTTTGGAAGAGGTTTCAATTGATTATAACAACAAAGTTGCTATCTATGATGATTATTGTGATGACATGTATGCTATAAATAATAATGATAACTATGAAACTTGTCATCATGATTTTAATTTCCAATTGGATTATGCCAATCAAGTATCTCATGATAGTTATTTCATTGAAATTGCTCCCACTACTATTCATGAGAAGAAAATTGCTTATGTGGAGAGTAGTAAAAATTCTATGCTTGTGGATCATGAAAAGAATGATTTATATGATAGATATATTGTTGAATTCATTCATGATGCTACTGAAAATTATTATGAGAGATGATCATATGCTTGTAGGTGTTGCAATAATATCAAATTTCCTCTCTATGTGTTGAAAGTTTTGAAGTCATGCTTTGTTTGCCTTCCTATGCTAGTTGATTCTTGCTCCCATAAACTATTTGCTCACAAAATCCCTATGCATAGGAAGTGGGTTAGGCTTTAATGTGCTAGTCATATGCTTCATGATGCTCTCTTTATGTTTCAATTCTTTACTTTTATGTGAGCATCATTGAAATCATCATGCCTAGCTAAAAAGGCATTAAAGAAAAGCGCTTGTTGGGAGACAACCCAATACTTATACTTCTATTTTTTTGTGTTCACATGATTAAGCTACTATGGTAATCATGTTTTATATGTTTTATTTCAATAATGTGCTAAATAAAGCCTTTGGGATAGTGTGGATGCTTGTTGATTTAATTCTGTGCAAAAACATAAACTTTTGCGTCCAGTGCTGGAATTTCTATTCTGTACTGGAGTGTCAGAAAATTCTGATTTTTTACAGAGTATTGCGTTACAAATTGTTTACATTTTCCTAAGTTTTCAGAATTTTTGGAGGTACAGAAGTATGGTTTTTAAATCTCTCACTACATGCTGTTCTGTTTTTGACAGATTCTGTTTTTGTTGCATAGTTTGCTTGTTTTATAGTTTCTATGGCTTATATTGGTCAATATAAATTGTGGAAATGATAGACTACAGTAAGTATTATGTGAGAACAATTATGAATCTTGTCTTGACAGTACCTAAGTGGATGACTTATTTTTATCATACTAACCTATCTCACAAGTTCCGTTAAGTTTTGTGTGATTGAAGTTTTCAAGTTTTGGGTGAGATATCGATATGAGGAGAATAAGGAGCAGCAAGACAATAAGCTTGGGGATTCCCAAGGCACCCCAAGGTAATATTCAAGGAATACTCAAGCGTCTAAGCTTGGGGATGCCCCGGAAGGCATCCCCTCTTTCGTCTTCAACACTATCGGTAACCTCACTTGGAGCTAGATTTTTATTCATCACATAATATGAGTTTTGCTTGGAGCGTCATTTTCTTTTTTTGAGATTTTCTTTCTGTTATCAATAATCATGTTTTGTATCTTTTAGTTCAATAAAATGCCAATTATAGCCTTTACCATGCTCAGTTTGCAAGTTTATGTGTTGCTGTTTGAAAACAGAAAGTTTTCTGTTATGTTCAGAATATTCCTGAATAGTCAGAACATGATAAAAATATGAAATTTTTACACAGTAAGCATGCATGAGTTCTCTGTCACGTGGTAATTTTTCAGAATTTTTGGAGTTAGGTAAGTATGAATTCTTATTCACCCTTTATAGACTGTTCGGTTTTGGCAGATTTCGGTTATGGTTGTATTGTTTGCATATGTTTGCTTGTTTAATGATTCTATTTGAGGATAGGAGTATTAAATATGCAGAGGCATTTAGTATGCAATGTTTAATTATAATTTTAGTGATTTGCTACAGTAGAGAATGCTAAGGTTTTGAGTTGATTTATACTAACTTATCTCACGAGTTCTTGTTGAGTTTTATGTGGATGAAGTTTTTAAGATTTAGAGAAACCGTGGTATGAGATGAATTAAGGAGACACAAGAGCTCAAGCTTGGGGATGCCCAAGGCACCCAAAGATAACATTCCAAGAAGTCTCAAGCTACTAAGCTTGGGGATGCCCCGTTAGGCATCCCACCTTTCTTCATCAACACCTATCGGTTAGCCTAAGCTTTTACTTGTTCACATGATATGTGCTATTCTTGGAGTGTCCTTTTATTTTGTTTTCTTTGCTGTTTGAATAAAATACTTAAGATCTGAAATTTTTAAATGAGAGAGAGTCCTCACATAGTACCTATTTACTCAACTACTCATTTGATCTTCACTTATATCTTTTTGGAGTAGTTTGTCATTTACTCTTGTTCTTCACTTATATCGTATGAGTAAATTGTTGAATAAATTAAATATCATGAAGTTGAAATAATTTAAGCTTCATATGCTTGTATCATGCCTAGTAGTTGTTTCACATCGGGTTTAGAAAGTGAAATCTATTGAAGCTTGACAATCACAATATTGGTCATACAAGCAATTCATGAATGATTAGTATAAGGAAGAGAACTTTCACATATAAATATATTATCTTGGACATCTTTTATGTTTGTGAATACCCATTAATTATTTTCAAACTTGAGCAAATTAGTTGAAGTTGGACAAGGAAGACAACGTAATGAGTTATGTTTGGGTATATTTGCATAGAAGTTATCTAGTTATGGATCCTCCAACATGTGGTGCTTGCTTAGGATCTTTTGCTAGCCAAAAATTCGTACTAAGTAGAGATACTACTTGTGCATCCAAAAAACCCTTAAACCCAGTTTCTTCCCATGAGTTTTCACCATATCTACCTATGGATTGAATAAGATCCTTCAAGTAAGTTGTCATCGGTGCAAAAAGCAACAAAAATTGCTACTAAAATATGTATGATCTTTTATTGCAAGGGAAAATAAGCGTTGTACGAACTTGTGATGGTAAAGAAATAAAAGCGACGGACTGCATAATAAAGGTTGCTATCACAAGGGGCAATATAACGTGACGTTCCTTTGCATTAAGGGCTTGTGCATCCAAAAATAAAAAGCGCTTGACAACCTCTGCTTCCCTCTGCGAAGGGCCTATCTTTTACTTTATGTATTTACTTTTATGCAAGAGTTAATAGTATTATTTCTCATTTCAACCTTAATTATTCTCTAGTTGGCAAGCATCATGTGGTGGGGAAAGATCTAGGCACATATGGCCAGTCAAATATATTTGATCATGAAATATTATTGTTGACAATTATGTCTATGATAAATGAGTTGGGAGGCGAAACATTAAGCCCCTATCTTTCTTTGTGTTCGATGGATGCCATTTGTTCTAAAAAAATACTTTGAGTACTAGCAATCGTAGAGGACTATATGATAATTGAGTATGTGGAGCTGTTACTTAGACTTTGTTGAAATTAAGTTGAATTGCAATTGTTTGGTGACTAAGAACATAGGTTGTTAAGTTTCAAGAGAATGCATTGTTTGAGCCATAACATGTGAATGGATTGCTACTTTATCATGATGATTTTTATGAGAAAGAGTTGATGTTATGATGCTAGGAAAAGTGATTGAAATTATCATTGATCAAACTTTTGCACTATGCTAGCATTCACACTTCATAAATTATTTCTTTTATCATTTGCCTACTCGAGGACGAGCAGGAATTAAGCTTGGGGATGCTGATACGTCTCCAACGTATCTATAATTTATGAAGTATTCATGCTATGTTTATTATAGTTTTGTATGATTTTGGTGCACTTTTATATGGATTTTATATGATTTTCATGGACTAACATATTGACCTAGTGCCCAGTGCCAGTTGCTGTTTTCTGCTTGTTTTTGGTTTTCCAGAAAATCCATATCAAATGAAGTCCAAATGCAGCGAAACTTTTTGACGATTTTTTGGAAGGAAACAGACCCAGGAAGCTTCGGGGGAGCAGTAGAAGACCCACAAGGGCCCCACAAGCCACCTGGGCGCGCCATCCCCCCTCCCCCAGGCGCACCCTGGTGGCTCGTGGGCCCCCTGTGGCACATCTTCGCGTGATTCCAATGCCAAAAATTCTTATAAATACAGAAACCCTCAGAAATAACCCTAGAACTTCGACTCCGCCGGTGCAAGCCTCTGTACCTCAACGATCTCATCTACAGCCCTTTTCCAGCACCCTGCCGGAGGGGGGAATCATCACTGTAGGCCAACTTCATCATCCCGGCGGTCTCCATGACGAGGAGGGAGTAGTTCACCCTCGGGGCTGAGGGTATGTACTAGTAGCTATGTGTTTGATCTCTCTCTCTCTCTCGTGTTCTTGATTTGGCACGATCTTGATGTACCGCGAGCTTTGTTAATATAGTTGGATCATATGGTGTTTCTCCCTCTCTATCTTGTTATGATGAGTTGAGTTTTTACCTTTGAGGTTTCATTATTATCGGATTGAATACTTTGATGGATTTGAGAACACTTGATGTATGTCTTGCATATGAGTACTCGTGGTGACAATGGGGTATTATATTGATTCACTTGATGTATGTTTTGGCACTCAACTCGCGGATTCCCGAGGTGACATTGGGGTAATCTATGCATAGCGGTTGATGCACATTTTTGTAACATCCCAAAATTCTAAATTTTGGAATGTTATATTAAATAAATAATAATTATTGTTTGTTTGATTGTTGTGTGATTGATTGTGTGAAATTGAGTGGAAATTGAAACTTTTTGAAAGTTGAATGAGAGGGAATAAAAGTACTTTCCCAAAACTTTCATCGTGCATTTTGATCTCCATGAATTCAAATTCATTTCATCACAAAACCCTAGAGTGAAGATAATATGACTTCTTACATTTAAAGAAATGAAAAGGGGTTTTGAAAAAGATTTGAATTCCATTTGAAAACTTGTCCAACTCAAAAACTTTATGCCACTCAAGGATTTTTCATGAGAGAAGATAATAGGACTTCTTCAAAATATATGAAATAGAGTGGGGAGTGATGAGGACCACTTTTAAAAAATTTATTTGAACCACTTTTGGAGAGCCTTCCATTTTGAGTTTCAAGTTCATTTTCATTTATTCAAATAAAATAAAGAGAGAAGGAAATATGACTCCTTCAAATACCTGAAAGAAAGTATGGAAAATGGATTATGGAACCAACAGAAATTTATTTGAAAAAATATTTGAAATCATTTGCATAGCTATTTCTTGAATTCATTAAATATTGATTTATTGAGTTTTTATGCAAATTATTTTTCTCCTGAAAAAGAATAAATGAGAATGAGGGTAAAATGACTCCCTCCAAATTAAAAATAGGAGAAAATTAATTTGAAATCATTGTGGTATTTCAAAAATGATTTTTACTGATTTTTATTGCAACAGAAGCACTTTTGGAATTTTAGTAATTTTTATTGACTCTATTTTGGCAAAATAAAATGTGTACAGTGGCCCATATATGCCAGTGTATTTTTGTGCAAAATTTCATTTAATTTGGAGTTCATTTGAATTAGTTTTGGAGCATTTTTGTTCTCTGTTTATTTTGAAAAAGAAAAAACAAACAACACCACCTAGACCGAAACAGAGTTCGGCCCAGGAGCGCACCGCACGGCCCAGCCGCGCTTTTGGCCCGCGGCCTGCCCCAACGCCCTAAGCGCTTCTAGCCGGTCGACCGCCCGCGCCTCCCCTCACTCGCCACTCCCCGCTCCCGCTGACGGGTGGGGCCCAGCCCCGGGTCGCCCCCAACGCTCCCGCACCTCCCGCTCGGATAAGCGCAGCGCCGCGCTCTGCCGCAACCGCCGACGAAGCCCTCTCGGGATGAGGCTTATCCCACAGCCTCGCGCTCTCTTCCCTCGCCTAGAAATGCCACGAGACCCCCTCGTTCGTCCTCGCCGTCCTGCTTCTACCCATGTCGCTCCCAGCGCTCACCGTCGTCGATTGGATCTCACCGGCCGAAGCTCCCTTGTCGGAGGAATACGCCGCCTGTAAGCCACCCGAGTCCCCAAACTTCATCAATTGATTCCCCGTGTCAACGCACATCATTTTGACACTTCTTTTCTGCCTCTAGGTTCGCCAGAACGCCACCCGCCGACGCCACGATCTCGTCGGAGCACCGGAGCTCCCCGGCCTCGCAGCTCGACTCCGATGTCCCCGACGCACGCCGCGACCACCGCGGTGGATCCCTCGACGCGCCGGTCTTCCCCGACTTCTTCCCCGCCGCTGAGGACCGCCGCAGCCGCTGCCCCGTTCGACCCAAGCCGCGCCGCCGTCATTTCTTCGTTGCCGGCCACCGTTGACCCACTGTGAGACACTGCCCTCCGTCCCGTCCATTAGATCGTAATCCGACGGCCCAGATTAGATTAGATTTTATTTATTTATTTGCGAACCGGTATGCGCTAAATATCGGCCGTCCGCCGTTTATACTCTGCGGCGAATGGGCACAGGCCAGTAGAAATCCGCCACATGGCCAAGTACCTGTTTGTAGTTATTTTTTCTTTCTGTTTAGTCACTGAAATTAACAGATTGGCCCCTGAACTTCGTATACCCATAGTTTCTAAACCGTAGATCCAAATTTGATGAAACCAGCGGCAAAATGTTTGTCTCGAATAGCTTTATCCAGAGAACCCATCTTTGCAAACTTTTGTTAACTTCAAATTTGAATTGTTTTAAATTCAAATTCAAAGTCAATTTGGCCATATCTCCTAAACCGTAGCTCCGTTTGAATTGATTCTTTTTGCATTTTGTCACCCTAGCCAAATCCTATTATTTCAAGCAATGTCACAATATTTTCACACAACTAGGATCTGTCCATGAATATCTTGCTCCTATGGCATGTATGCACCATAGTTCACATCACATTTTTGAACCCAATGTCACATGTTGTTTTGCACTTAGATTAGTTTTTGTGATTGTTAAGTGTGTTGTATGTTCATTTGGATTTTCCGATCCTTTTGTTTTGCATGTTATTTTGGTTCTTTGAAATGAATGCTTATGTGTGTTTATTTACTTTGGCGATAGACTGTCCGGAGTGCAAAACCGAATACTATCATTCTCTAGAGTTGAACCACCAGTACCAAGGCAAGTTCACATTTGACCATTCTTTCAATTACCTATGTTTTATATATGCACTTAGTCCTTTGTGGTAGGATTGCATGGTAGGAATTTTATGCCGAATGGCTATGCTTATACCTAGTAGTTCATTTGAGGTAGGTCTGAACTATACAATCTTTGTCACCACCGTGTAAGATTTATTGCCTCGCCAAAGTAGGCGGGGATTGGGAAGTGTTTACATGGTGAGACATGAGTGACAAAGTAGTAATCAGGACCAAGACTTTTAAATGAACTACCTGGGCGGAAATTGGTTTGAATGGTGGCGAAGTACAGTGGGAGCATGCATGGGAAATCCATGGTGGTGCACCACTAGTGGTCCGTCCGCTCAGGCTCAAAGGGATCAAATGTGTTTTCATGTCTAGAAGCTTACGTGTGCAGCCACAAGCCAATATGGGCTCTGGCTTAGTTGAGTAGTTAGTGTGACCTCTTCCGAGATAGGCTACAGATGTAGAATGAGTAGGTGTACCAGCCTATCCGTGGGTTAAGAGGGAATGCTTTCGAAAGATTATGTCTCGATCTTCCGATCAAGGAGGTGGTCGAGTCTTGTGGGGAAAAGTGCGCAAACCTCTGCAGAGTGTCAACCTAATCTATTAGCCGTGTCCCCGGTTACGGACAATTTGAGCTTTTAGTAGTGTAAATGCCGGGAGATCTCATCACCCTTAATTTAATCAGTGGGTCTAAATAAACTTTGGGAATGGATTGAGTTGGGGTTGCCATCTCAATCTTATGCTATTTGTAGAAGTAAAATAATTTCTTTTACAATAGGGAAAAAATCAGCTTTATGCAAAGTTAAACTCAGAGCTTTTCCACCAGCCAAATTGCATCTACAAATAGGTGCATTATACTCTTGTGATGTGACTTGCCAGTACATTCCATGTACTGACCTACATAGCTGCAACTTATCATGTTGCAGGAATTTCTACGACGAGTAAGAGTTACGTTGTAGGGTTACGGTCTACACTCAACTTGCCGTTGGCGTTGATGGGACTCCACACCCGTATTGATTTGTTTCCACTGTGATAAATAAGGTATAATCTGGATTTACGTTATCTTTTTAACATGTGATGTTATGGTATTTCATCGAAGTACAGTGTGTGCCAGCATACTGATCCAGGGATGGCACAGAAAGCATAGAGGCACCGATCCTTTTGGGGTTGGGTCGCTACAGAGATGGTATCAGAGCACATGTTGACTGTAGGACGTGACCCTAGAAACTGGAAAGCCCTTAGGAAAGGATATCTCTAAAACTTCATTTTCAAAAAAAAAATCCTTTACCTCGCATCTTTTCTGAGCTTTAGCAAATCTTTCCTTTTACCTCAAATAGTTAGACAATACCCTTATCCCTTTTGACCACACGGAGGATCAACTGATGAGACCACTCCGAGAAGGACAAGATATCAGACAACTGAGGACCACTTCAGAGTAAAGGGGACTTCACCATACACTAGAAGAATTGAAGCTACAACAGTCGAAGACTCCGAAGACTTGAAGAATTTGAAGACACTGAAGAATTCCAAGATTTATATGACCTTTAGAGGACCAAACCCCCGTTGTATACTCACGTTAGATGCGACAATTTGTGAGCTGTCATATTTTGTGTGTGTTTTCCAACAGCCACAAATAAAACCTATTTTAAACTATTGGTTGTATTGTGTGTATCTCTCTACCTCTCTCTTGTATCTCATCCCAAAACCCTTGGACCCAATAGATGATGAATGAATATGGACTTGTATTCTCTGGACCGATGACTTAGCCGGAGGCAGAGCTATGGATTCAGAACATGGAGAAGCACTTCGGGAAAAATTTGATTACAAGGAAGTATGAGGTCCAATATGCTCTTCAGTACTTTACGGAAAGTGCTACAACATGGTGGAAAATGCATCAAGCTATACAAGGATGGAATGGAGCAAAACCTTGGGAAGAATTCAAGATGACTCTATTGAGGTCTCGTCTTATCCAGAAGCCCTATGGCAATAAAATGAAGAAACCTTGTGCATGCAAGATTTGCGGAGAGATAGGACACACCCATGAAGAACACAAGGATGGATGCCCTCATTGTGAAGAAAATCACCGAGTTGAGGAATGCCCAACTAGGCAGGTTACTTGTTTCTTGTGTGAAGGAACTATGCACTACCCTGCTCAGTGCCACATTTACCCCAAGGTGCGGCAAATCATCCGGCAATAGAAAGAAGGAATGACAGAAGCCCTCAGGGAAAGTTTAAAAGAACCTGTGATGAAGGAAGATGTTGAAGACCCTGATGAAGAAGGCCTAATACGATTTTACTCCAATGCATGCTATTCATGCGGAGAAGAAGGACATTTTTCATAGTATTACATGAAGGAAAGCCAAGAGTATCTGGGAGACTTCCCGACAGAAGAAGTGGGGTTTGATCCACAGGAGATAGAAGAATTGATCAGAACGAAGAAGTCCAGGAAGAGAAAGAGGATGTATCCCCTGAACAACCCAGTTTCTGCAAAGAAGGACCGGAGTCATATCACATGTTTCAAGTGCAAGAATACATGTCATTACGCTAGCAAATGCACAGAAAGGAAGCCAAGAACCCAAGGAGCCAAGATAACCACCAGGAAGCCCCTGGATTTGTCTGACGTCATTTGTTTACGCTTCAAGGAAGTAGGACATTTTGCCAGAGAATGTTCAGACCCGAGGAAAGCTTGAGCTGAGTAGTTGAGATCTTGATCTAGATATTGGAATAAAGAATGCAATAAATGTGGAACGCACTTTTATTTTCATTGGGGATGTTGAGTTGAGTTATGAAATGGAAATTGTAATAGTTTGTGAAGCAATAAAAGTTGATATGTTTGGAATCTCATATGAAATGTTATGAGTTGTTTGTTGATCGTGAGTGCCTCTCTCACTATCTCACCCAGACTTAAACCTTGAACCCATGGACAAGCTGACCCCAAACCTTTCCCGGAAAAATAGCCACATTACACCCAAGGAAATACATACATTATCCTGAGTACCCCTTCTATCTTATACCTGCAGATGGCAACCCTTTACGAGTCTTTTCGCAAGGGTCCAGAAACAATCATGACCCTGACTAGTGATCAGGATTACCCAAAGATCCTGAAGGACATGATGAAGCATATTCACCTTGAAGGAGATGCAGTCTACAAGGGTTATCCTTTCATGGAGAATGGAGCAGAACTTTGGTACGTGGAGGTACACCTCCACCGTGTGAAAGGAGTTTGCCCAAAGACTATGGGGCAATACCTTTTCATTTCTCGAGTACTACGAACAACATTCTTCGACTCTGTTCATGAAGCTACTATGGAAGCTATACGTCAGATTGGAGAAATACTTGAAGCAAGACTTCGTCATACTCAGGAATACCCGAGGGGGGTGCATGCAGAGATGATGGAGATGAAGCTCATGGCCACCATGATGACGCAAAAGATCGATGATCTCAAGGATAACATTGCACAATTCCAGTGGGACTGAAGCATCTTCAGGAAGGACAAATGAATAAAGATGGAAGTAATGCTTGACCATACCAAACTATGTGGATGGCAACATTTGTAATAAAGTACTTGTGACATCTGAGTTTTGAGTAGTGGTTAAGGATGTAATAAAGGATTTGATATGATGAAGGGAATATGAATTATGGATGAACCAGTGCATTTTTTTGCGATACTTTTCTGTGTGAACACTTGACCAATGGAAAGGAAAATGTACTCCACAGAGTGGAGTTTGGACAAAATGAGTTGGAGTTTTCTTTTGATATGATGGTTACCCCAAGAGAATGGAGGAATGAAGTATAATTGGATTTAAAAGGGGTGTAATGCTGGAATATGGAACAATAGTAAACCCCAGGAAGAGTTAAAGCTATACAAGTGTTGAAGTGGACCCATAACCCACAGGACCCAGGATTTGAAAAATAGCAAGCACAACCTTGTTGAAGGAAGAATTCTGGAAGAAGCTGTGATTTGATCAACAGACGTTTCTTAGGAGGATACAAAAACCCGAGAGTTGTGAAGAAACGATAGATGTTTTGTTCAGCTTGCAGGATCAATGGATTTATCTGAACTTAGTTCATCGACAAGAGAATTTCTGCAATGCTTGTGAGGATGCCCAAGTGTTAGAATACGTGATTCACTATATGCGTATGTGGTAATGATTCAAGTACGGGATGGATTGGCCCCCATACCGGAGACTTCTATCATGAACTATCATATGTTGATGGGAAATCAGAGAGCCTTAAAACCCTAGAAGAGTGTCAACACGACAAGCCAAAAACCTTAGAATGGCAGGACGATGGAAGCCCTGTACAGGCGCCCGTTGCCAATCGTAGGTTATACGGTGAGATTCAACCCAGACCCATTTCCTGCAGGAGGAACCAGTAATTGTTGACCACCATGAGATTTTTCGATGGTTGTTTAGCATTGGCGATAGACCTGTCAGCTAAGAAGACCCAGTCTCGGAAGGATCTTATTTTGATGTAAGGACTCAAGATTTTGAGGGAAAGGTTATGCCCTTACCGGAAGAGCACAAGTGAAGGAGTTATCCCGGAGAATATGAGAAGACCGACACCGTCAACCCAAAGGACGGAGTGCATGAGTTTTTTTGGAACCGTAACCATGCTTCTAAGGGTGGTAGCACCCCATACCTTGTGTTGATGAATGGATTTTAAAGAAGACCCCAAACCTAACCTTCTTTCTAACCTCTCTAAATCTCGAGGACGAGATTCATTTTAAGGGTGGTAGTCTGTAACATCCAATAATTCTAAATTTTGGAATGTTATATTAAATAAATAATTATGATTGTTTGTTTGATTGTTGTGCGATTGATTGTGTGAAATTGAGTGGAAATTGAAACTTCTTGAAAGTTGAATGAGAGGGAATAAAAGGACTTTCCCAAAACTTTCATCTTGCATTTTGATCTCCATGAATTCAAATTCATTTCATCATGAAACCCTAGAGTGAAGATAATATGACTTCTTACATTTAAAGAAATGAAAAGGGGTTTTGAAAAAGATTTGAATTCGATTTGAAAAATAGTCCAACTCAGAAACTTTATGCCACTCAAGGATTTTTCATGAGAGAAGATTATAGGAGTTCTTCAAAATATATGAAATAGAGTGGGGAGTGATGAGGACCACTTTTAAAAAATTTATTTGAACCACTTTTGGAGAGCCTTCCATTTTGAGTTTCAAGTTCATTTTCATTTATTCAAATAAAATAAAGAGAGAAGGAAATATGACTCCTTCAAATACCAGAAAGAAAGTATTGAAAATGGATTATGGAACCAACAGAAATTTATTTGAAAAAATATTTGAAATCATTTGCATAGCTATTTCTTGAATTCATTAAATATTGATTTATTGAGTTTTTATGCAAATTATTTTTCTCTTGAAAAAGAATAAATGAGAATGAGGGTAAAATGACTCCCTCCAAATTAAAAATAGGAGAAAATTAATTTGAAATCATTTTGGTATTTCAAAAATGATTTTTACTGATTTTTATTGCAACAGAAGCACTTTTGGAATTTTAGTAATTTTTATTGACTCTATTTTGGCAAAATAAAATGTGTACAGTGGCCCATATATGCCAGTGTATTTTTGTGCAAAATTTCATTTAATTTGGAGTTCATTTGAATTAGTTTTGGAGCATTTTTGTTCTCTGTTTATTTTGAAAAAGAAAAAAAATAGCACCACCTGGACCGAAACAGAGTTCGGCCCAGGAGCGCACCTCACGGCCCAGCCGCGCTTTTGGCCCGCGGCCTGCCCCAGCACCCGAAGCGCTTCGAGCCGGTCGACCGCCCGCGCCTCCCCTCACTCGCCACTCCCTGCTCCCGTTGACTGGTGGGGCCCAGCCCCGGGTCGCCTGATACGTCTCGAACGTATCTATAATTTTTGATTGTCCCATGCTATTATATTATCAATCTTGGATGTTTTTATATACATTTACAGCAATTATATATCATTTTTTGGGACTAACCTATTAAGTTAGTGCCAGTGCCAGTTGTTGTTTTCTGCCTGTTTTTGGTTTTACAGAATATCAATACCAAACGAAGTCCAAATGCCACGAAACATTTTGGAGATTTTTTTTCTGGACATAACCAACACTAGAAGCTTCGGGATAGGGCCAGAAGACCCAAGAGGTGGCCACGAGCCACCAGGGCGCGCTTGGGGGGGGGGCAGGCGCGCCCTAGTGCGTCGTGGGCCCACCTCTGCCCCTTTTGACCTAATTCCACCAGTATAAATTCCCAAAAATCGGGAAACCAACAGGGGAGTCCATGAAATACTTTTTCCGCTTCCGCAAGCTTCTGTTCTCGAGAGATCCCATCTGGAGGCCTTTTCCGGTACTCCGCCGGAGGGGGAATCGATCACGGAGGGGCTCTACATCAACCTTGCTGCCCTTCCGATGATGCGTGAGTAGTTTACCACAAACCTCCGGGTCCATAGTTAGTAGCTAGATGGCTTCTTCTCTCTTTTTGATCTTCAATACAATGTTCTCCTCGATGTTCTTGGAGTTCTATCCGATGTAATCACTTTTTGCGGTGTGTTTGTTGGGATCCGATGAATTGTGAGTTTATGATCAGATTATCCATGAATATTATTTGAGTCTTCTCTAAACTCTTTTATGCATGATTATTATAGCTTCGTATTTCTTCTCCAATCTATTGATTTGGTTTGGCCAACTAGATTGATTTATCTTGCCATGGGAAGAGGTGCTTTGTAATGGGTTCGATCTTGCGGTTCTCAATCCCAGTGACAGAAAGGGACATGACACGTATGTATCGTTGCTATTAAGGGTAAAAATATGGGGTTTATTCATGCGTGAGTTTACTTTGTCTACATTATGTCATCTTGCTTAAGGCGTTACTCCGTTCTTCATGAACTTAATACACTAGATGCATGCTGGATAGCGGTCGATGTGTGGAGTAATAGTAGTAGATGCAGGCAGGAGCCGGTTTACTTGTCTCGGACGTGATGCCTATATACATGATCATTGCCTTGGATATCGTCATGATTATTTGCTTTTCTATCAATTGCCCAACAGTAATTTGTTTACCCACCGTATGCTATTTTCTTGAGAGAAGCCTCTAGTGAAAACTATGGCCCCCGGGTCTATCTAAATCATATATTAAAAACCCTAAAAATACCTTGCTGCACTTTTTTGTTTATTTATTTTATTTTGTATTTTTGTTTCAATATATCTATCTATCACATACAATTTAATCTTGCAATTTACCGCCGAGGGATTGAGAACCACTTGTTTGCGTTGGGTGCAAGGATTTGTTGTTTTGTGTGCAGGTGCTGCTAATGAGGTGTTGTGTGATTCTCCTACTAGATTTATAACCTTGGTTTCATAACTGAGGGAAATACTTATCTGTACTGTACTGCATCTCCCTTCCTCTTCAGGGAATTACCAATGCAGCTCACAAGTAGCAGGAAGAATTTCCGGCGCCGTTGCCGGGGAGACATCATCAACATCTATCAAGTACCTACGCATAAAACTCTCATCTCCTTGCATTTACTTTATTTACCTTTTATTTGCATTTGCCTCTTGTTTTCATCTCCCCCACTTCTAAAAAGTTTTTACAAAAATACAAAAATATTTTTCGTTTGCCTTTTTCTTGTTTGCTTGTTTGTTATCTTGTTTGCGTAGCCGCGATGTCTCAAGAAAATACAAAATTGTGTGATTTTTCTAATACTAATAATAATGATTTTATTAGTACTCCGATTGCTCCTCCCGCTGCTAGTGCGGAGACCTATGATATTAATGCCACTTTGCTAAATCTTGTTTTGAAAGAACAATTTTCTGGTAGTCCTAATGAAGATGCTGCATCCCATCTTAACACTTTCGTAGAATTGTGTGATATGCAAAAAAAAAAGATGTGGATAATTATATTGTGAAATTAAAATTATTTCCGTTCTCATTGCGGGATCGTGCAAAAATTTGGTTTTCATCTTTACCATGAAATAGTATCGATTCTTGGGATAGGTGTAAAGATGCTTTTATTACTAAGTATGTTCCTCCCGCGAAAATTATTTCTCTTAGAAATCAAATTATGAACATTAAGCAACTTGATCATGAACATGTTGCCCAATCTTGGGAAAGGATGAAATTAATGATGAGAAATTGCCCTACTCATGGTTTAAATTTATGGATGATCATACAAAAAAATTATGTGGGATTGAATTTTGTTTCTAGAAATCTTTTAGATTCCTTCGCGGGTGGTACTTTTATGGAAATTACTTTGGGAGAAGCTACTAAATTGCTTGATAATATTATGGCAAATTATTCACAATGGCATACTGAAAGAGTTCCTACTATTAAAAAAGTGAATTCTGTTGAAGAAATTAGTACTTTGAGTGATAAAGTTGATGCGCTTATGAAATTGGTTGCTAGCAAAAATACTCCTATTGATCCTAATGATGTGCCTTTATCCATTTTGATTGAGCAAAATAATTATCCCGTAGATGTGAATTTTGTCTCGCGAAACAATTTTAATAATAATGCTTATAGAGGTAATTTCAAGGCTAGACCGTTTCCTGGAAATTTCTCTAATAATTATGGCAATTCCGATGGTAATCCTTATAATAATAATAGGATGCCCTCTGATCTTGAAAGTAATATTAAAGAATTTATTAGTGCTCAAAAAGTTTTCAACACTACGATAGAAGAAAAATTGAGTAAACTTGATGATATGTCTAGGAGCATTGATAGAACTATTCATGATGTGGAAAATCTTAAGACTAAAATTTTGCCACCTAAAATTGATATTAGTGAATCAATTAAAGCTTTATATGTCTCCATGGATGAGAGTAAGAAAAGAACCGCCATGCTAAAAGCTAAACGAGAATTTTTAGAAAAAGCGAGTCCTCCCGGTTTTTATCATAGTAATGATGAGGATATTAAAATGATTGGTGTTTCATCAATTGATTCCTTGTTTTGCAATATAAAACTTGATGAAAAGGGGACTAAAGAAGAGTTAACTTTAGCTAGGAGGCGTCCCCATAATTCGGAGGGTGAAAATCTTGATAAAAGTGGGTTTGGAGAGGTAAAAACTTTAACTAGCGATGTGCCCACTCTTTTGGATTACAAATTTTTTAATTATGATAGTTGTTCTTTGATTGAGTGTATTTCTTTGTTACAATCCATGGTAAATTCACCCAACGCTTATGAGCAAAATAAGGCTTTTACTAAACACATCGTAGAAGCAATGATGAAAGCGTCAGAAGAAAAGCTAGAACTAGAAATTTCAATTCCTAGAAAATTATATGATGAATGGGAACCCACCATTAAAGTTAAAATTAAAAATTATGAGTGCAATGCTTTATGTGATTTGGGTGCTAGCGTTTCCACAATTCCAAAATCTCTATGTGATGTGCTAGGTTTTACCAATATAGATGAATGTTCTCTTAATTTGCACTTGGCGAATTCTACTATTAAAAAGCCTTTGGGTAGAATTAATGATGTTCTTATTCTTGCGAATAGGAACTATGTGCCCGTTGATTTTATTGTACTTGACATTGAATGCAATCCTTCTTGCCCCATAATACTTGGTAGACCGTTCTTACGAAACATAGGTGCCATTATTGACATGAAAGAAGGGAATATAAAATTTCAGTTTCCACTAAAAAATGGTATGGAACATTTCCCTAGGAAGAAAATTAAAGCACCATATGAATCCATTATGAGGGCCACTTATGGAATCAACTTGAAAGATGATAATACTTGAAACTATGCATTATGCCTAGCTAGGGGCATAAAACAATAGCGCTTGTTGGGAGGCAACACAACGAATAAAATAAACTTGAAAGATGATAATAGTAGATGCAGGCAGGAGTCGGTCTACTTTTCTCGGACGTGATGCCTATATACATAATCATTGCCTTGGATATCGGCATGATTATTTGCTTTTCTATCAATTACCCAACAGTAATTTGTTTACCCACCGTATGCTATTTTCTTGAGAGAAGCCTCTAGTGAAAACTATGCCCCCCGGGTCTATCTAAATCATATATTAAAAACCCTAAAAATACCTTGCTGCACTTTTTGTTTATTTATTTTATTTTGTATTTTTGTTTCAATCTATCTATCTATCACATATAATTTCATCTTGCAATTAACCGCTGAGGGATTGACAACCCCTTGTTTGTGTTGGGTGCAAGGATTTGTTGTTTTGTGTGCAGGTGTTGCTAACGAGGTGTTGCGTGATGCTCCTAATGGATTGATAACCTTGGTTTCATAATTGAGGGAAATACTTATCTCTACTGTACTGCATCTCCCTTCCTCTTCAGGGAATTACCAACGCAGCTCACAAGTAGTACCTACCCTTTGAAATTATGTGTGATGCTAGTGATTATGCCGTTGGTGCTGTTCTAGGGCAAAGAGTAGATAAGAAATTAAATGTTATCCATTATGCTAGTAAAACTCTAGACAGTGCTCAAAAAAATTATGCTACTACTGAGAAAGAATTTTTAGCAGTTGTGTTTGCATGTGATAAATTCAGATCTTATATTGTTGATTCCAAAGTTACTGTTCACACTGATCATTCTGCTATTAAATATCTTATGGAAAAGAAAGATGCTAGACCTAGACTTATTAGGTGGGTTCTTTTGCTACAAGAATTTGATTTGCATATTGTTGATAGAAAGGGAGCTGAGAATCCCGTAGCTGATAATTTGTCTAGAATGGAAAATGTTCTTGATGACCCACTTCCTATTAATGATGATTTTCCTGATGAACAATTAGTTGTGATAAATGCTTCTTGTAATACTCCTTGGTATGTAGACTATGCTAATTACATTGTTGCTAAATACATACCACCTAACTTTACATACCAACAAAAGAAAAAGTTCTTCTTTGATTTAAGAGATTACTTTTGGGATGACCCACACTTATATAAAGAAGGAGTAGATGATATTATTAGACATTGTGTACCTGAGCATGAACAGGAACAAATCCTACGTAAGTGCCACTCCGAGACATATGGAGGACGCCATGCAGGAGACCGAACTGCACACAAGGTATTACAATCTGGTTTTTATTGGCCTACTCTTTTCAAAGATGCACGTAAGTTTGTCCTTTCTTGTGATGAATGTCAAAGAATTGGTAATGTTGGTAGACATCAGGAAATGCCTATGAATTATTCACTTGTTATTGAACCATTTGATGTTTGGGGTTTCGATTATATGGGACCTTTTCCTAAATCCAATGGGTATACTCATATTTTAGTTGCTGTTAATTACGTTACTAAGTGGGCAGAAGCTATTCCAACTAGTAGTGCTGATCATAACACTTCTATTAAAATGCTTAAAGAAGTTGTTTTCCCAAGGTTTGGAGTCCCTAGATATTTAATGACTGATGGTGGTTCGCATTTTATACATGGTGCTTTTCGTAAGTTGCTTGCTAAATATGATGTTAACCATAGAATTTCATCTCCTTATCATCCTCAGTCTAGTGGTCAAGTTGAATTAACTAATAGGGAAATAAAATTGATTTTGCAAAAGACCGTTAATAGATCCAGAAAGAATTGGTCTAAGAAACTTGATGATGCATTATGGCCTTTCAGAACAGCATATAAAAATCCTATGGGTATGTCTCCATATAAAATGGTTTATGGAAAAGCATGTCATTTATCTCTTGAATTAGAACATAAAGCTTATTAGGCAATTAATGAACTTAACTATGATTTTAAACTTGCCGGGGAGAAGAGGTTATTTGCTATTAGCTCTGTAGATGAATGGAGAACCCAAGCCTATGAAAATGCCAAGTTGTTTAAAGAAAAAGTTAAAAGATGGCATGACAAGAGAATTCAAAAACGGGAATTCAAAGTAGGTGATCATGTTTTATTATACAATTCTCGTTTGAGATTCTTTGTAGGAAAACTTCTCTCTAAATGGGAAGGACCGTATATCATCGAAGAAGTTTATCGTTCCGGAGCCATCAAAATAAACAACTCCGAAGGCAATAATCCGAAAGTGGTGAATGGACAAAGAATTAAGCATTATATCTCAGGTACCCCCATTAATGTTGAAACTAATATTATTGAAACAATGACACCGAAGGAACACATCAAAGAGTCCTTCCGGAACGCTCCAGAACCCTGAAAAGGGGTAGGTATGTGATACGGTAAGTAAACCGACTCCAAAAATTCCATCAAAATTATTTCTGTCAGTTTTGGAATATTAGAAAAATTACAAAAATAAGAAACAGCCGAGGGGACCATGTGTCACCCACAAGGTAACAGGGCGCGACACCCCCCTGGGGCGCGCCGTGATGCCTTGTGGGCCCCACGTGTGCCTTCCCGACTCCGTTTTCTTCCCGTATGCTTGTTTTGCAAGATAAAAATTCTTTATATATACTCCCGTATGTTTTGACCACCGCATCGCAAGTTTGTCCTCTGTTCTTGTTTCAAGCTATTTTTTTGATAGATCTAGGTCGCCATGACGTCTCCAAGCTTGTCCAAGGACAAGTTCTACGAGAAGGTGTAACACCCCAAAAATCGGGTTGTCGATTTTTGTGCTGTTATTCCTTCTTAGCTTTCCTCTCCCAATTTTTTTCCTCTAGAATCTGGTGAGTGACCAGGTGAATCCAGACAATCCTCAATCTCCCCATACCTTTCCCATGCTATTGTGCCAGCCAAGCTTCCGTCAGTAAACCCCGAACCTCATTCAAACGCTAGTTTCAAAATATTGGAACTTGAAATCCTGCCTTTGTGTTTACAAAGGAGCTATCATTTTCCTTGCTCTGTTAATCCTCCCAAAATTTCTAGAGACCCTCCTTCATCCATAAACCCTAGATGTGCAAAAATATTGCCAAGTCATATGCAATATTTTTCATCTAGAATTAATTCCTTTTTCTGCCTTTCTGAGGAATTAAATCCAGAAAAATATCTATCCATCTCCAAAGTTCATGAAAACTTGTGGAGATATTCTTTGTGATCATATTGAGCTATCACAAAAATATGGGCCATAATTAAATACGGGAAATTGCATTTTCCTATTTAAAGCCAATATTTCAATTTGGGGCCTTTCCAAAGGAACTACCATTTTGGTAGCTAGGAAAAATCCCAAATAAAATTTGGAGCTTATCCTATCCTTATATTCATCATTTCCATCAAGATCCAAGTTCCACAATTCAAAATTTGAGCACAACATCCATTTGCAAATTCTGTCCAGATTTCCAGTTTGCAAAGGAAGTGCTTGTTCCCTTGATCTTTTTGGGCTGAGATTTTTCAGGGTGGTTAACAATGATAAATCACCTTTGGATACCAAAAACCAGCCCATTTCATCTAGCCAATCTTCCCTAGTAAATTATCTAAGTTTCTGTTCAGATTGCATCTCTGTGAAGGAAGTACCTTCATAGATGATCAATCTGAGCTGAAATTTCTCCAGCTATCTCTTATAAACATATCAGCACCCTACACCAAAAATAATCCAAATCCATCTAGCCATTTGACCCCAGCATCATCATCTTCATTTCTGGTCAGATTGCTAGTTTACAAAGGAAGTACCATCTAGAGTTGTCCATTTGTGGTGAAAGTTTGCCAGCATGACTACCTTGGTAGATGATTGAACCTTGCCCAAGATCAGGCCAAGAGGAGCACTGTGGTGGCCACACCACATGTGCAAACTTTGCTGCTAGAACCTGTTTGACCTTGGTGCAGTCACACCAGACCTCTTCCGTCCCATCCAGATGCACATGTCAACTCAGCGAAGCAAGGAGAAGACCCCAGACATAGTTTGGCCTCGCGTGCGGCGTGGAAACGCCGCGGCCACGCGGTGACCACGTGCAGTGCACGCCAAGGCAGTGCACCACGTGCCAGATCCTTTGGGAGCTCGTCTCTAGCGGGCTCTGACTTGTCCGGGCGCGCCGGCGAGCTTCCCACCGCACGCGTGGATCGCCTGGATCCCTCTTCCCCTCGTCCCCTAGCTCGTGGCCACCTCTGCCGACATGGATTCCCCGCTCGAGCTCCGCCACAGGGACGAGCTTCTCGGAGCCTCGGCCGTCGTCGGCTAGCCCCTCCCCTCGTCTATTTATGGAGTGCCCCGAGCTCTCCTCCTCACCAGCGAGCCTAGCCCTCTTCCCCTCGAGCTCCCGGAGCTCTCTCCTCGTCCATAGCCGCGGCTCTGCCGCCGTTCCTCCTCGAACCAACCCCGCACCGTGGCCCTCCCCCTTCCTCCCTGATCACGTCTGTGGCCATCCCCGGGATCTCCTGAGCCACCACCGTCCTCGTTCTGGCCGGAGAGGCCTCACCGGAGGGACTCCTCCAATGCCGCGGCCGCCTTCCCCTGTCGCCGTGCGGCCACCCACGGGCGCGGTGACGAGTGGTTGAGCTCCTACGCCCACCGGCCGGCCCTCGGGAGCGGCGAGACGCCGGCAGCGCCGGCGGCCGAACGCCCGCTCCTCCTCTGTTTCTGTCCGATCGGGGGAAGAAGAAGAGAAGGGAGGAGAGAGAAGAGGATAAGGGCGGGCCCACCTGTAAGTGGGTCTTTGCCCGGGCCCAGCCAGTAAGTGGAGGCGCACTCTGCTAAATCCGCTTTCCGTTTAGTGAAAGCGTAAACGCCGTAGTATGCTTTCATTTTTTTCAGTCAGCGGCCGAATCCATTAATTAGTGAACGTTCATCCGTTAGGGGCTGAAATGGACAGTTTATGTCCGTTTTTCCACTTAACGAACGAACGACCCTAACTTCGCGACCGTAGCTCCGATTGAGGTAAATCCAACGCCCACGTTTTCAGTTCATCGAGCTCGTTCTGATCGCATCATTTTCATAATGTTTTCACACTATGAAAAATGACCATTTTGCCCTTGCCCTTCAATCAGCCCCTTCGAGAGGGAAACTTTTCCGGCAAATCTTTCCGGAGTTTCATCGCACTTCCTCCCGGTGTATTCCTCTACCCCAAGGCAAGCCAACCTCTTATCATGAGCTTCGGACTTGCGTGATGACTTTGCTTGCACCCTGTGTGTGTGTGTTGCCGTATATTTTAGTTCATCTGTTAGTCTGCACTGTCGTAGCCCTGTTATTTCATCTGTGCTAGATACTAGTGTTATTTACCATGTGATATCATGAATTGCTTTCATGTCATATTTTCCCATGCTAGTAACAATACTTTTAACACCATTGTCATGTTAGTGCTATGATTTGATCTCATGCCATGATTGTTAATATTGTTATAGTTTTGTTATGATGTTGTTAAGGGATTGTTCCCGCTCATAAATGTTGATGTTATGGTGAGATGATGGAGATGTTAAATTGAACTTCTAAAACTAAACCTCCTCCGTCATCGATGGGATCGAGTCATAGTGCCACCGAACCGAGCTTACCCGTGCAGCCACATTTGCCGTTATGGGATGGCCTTGACTTGGTCTAGCTTTGTGCTCTCTTACCGGTACCACCAAAGAGGGAAGGTTATGCGCGCATGCTACTCTGGCCCGGTAGGCGGCGATAACCTTGTGAGCCCAGTTGTTTGTTTAGCCCGAGAGTCCCCGTTTGGGACAGTTTTGTTTGGCCACGACGGTGGCAGGTGTCACAGGGTGACACAGGGGCCACCCAGGGCATGACTCCGGGGGAGGATGATTGTCGGTGGTACGGTGGGGGAGTCACGGGTTAGGCAAGTTTCGTTGGAGCAGCACCGGTCCACCCAAAGGGGAAGTGTACCGAGGTACAGGACTGGGAGCTTCATAGTGTGTGTAAAGTGCGCAACCTCTGCAGAGTGTAAGAATCTATTCGAATAGCCGCGTCCACGGTATTGGACACAGTTCGTATTAGGTCACACTATTTGGTCTTAGTTGATCTGGAGGACAAACCTGTTATTATAAACTTGTTAAGGAATGTGCTACTAAGTGAATGTGGTAATTTGGATAATTGTGAGCAGTCACCATGTTGTTTTGATATGATCACGAGATGAGATCTCGGTGAGTCATGAGTTAGCCCAGAAAGGCAGTAAAACTGAGTGATGTCACCACATATTACTTTAATGCTTCACGGGAGGTAGGCGTAGTGTAGGTTTCAGTTTAAGCTTGGATGCCATGCTTCGTAGAAATTACCATGCCATGCCATGATATAAATTTGATATGCCTGATCCATGTATGCCATGATTGATCCATGATTTCCTGTTAATTCCATACCATGTTTAGATTAAATTCTTATAGAAGCATAGGGCTTGCTTTGTCATCTGCTTGTTTGGATGCTATGTATTTGGTTGACTTGCGAGTACATTCAAAGTACTCACCTGGCCTTGCACGTGGCCAGTTGTAGGAGAAGATCCGTCATGCTAGATCGTAACCCAGCCAGTCCTGTGCGTTGTGGAGCCCAGCCAGAGACGTCGTTGCCACTGAACCAAGACCTCCACTGCCATTTAGTTAGCCTTGGAGCCATGTAATATTGTTGTAAGCAATAGTATTGTAAAACTCCATTTCATATAATAAAGCCATTTTTGTGCCTGGAATTGCTGTATCATGTCTCAGGCGTGCGCTAGGTCTTATCCTGGGACTGGCATGCGTCGGCCCTCTATCGGGGTGCTACAGAAGGTCATCAACCCGTACATACCGGAGGTGATGAAGCACCCTCAAGCCATTGAGATGCGTGAGGGGGTGCTCCACATCCGGGACGTTCAAGGACCTAAGAAGACCGGGAGCGAGAAGGCCAGGTTGGAAGCGGTGGAACAGAAGATCTTCAAGTGCCAGGGCATGGTGGAGCGCGGACTTTGTGCTAACGACTCCATGATCACGGAATTCATCCGTGAGCACAAGGTGGACGGCAAGAATATTGGGGACGTCATCTTCAAGCTCAATGATCGGATTGATTATCTTCAGGCCCAAATATATGATCTACAAAACCAAAAATTTGAGTATGAGGCCAAGTTCAAAGGTATGAGTTTAGCTGCAAATTCCAGGACTCCGGAAACACGTTCGTCCTTTTATGATGGAAAGCCTATGCCTTGAAAGACGGAGGACAAGCCCACCACCTCATCATCACCACCATCACCCAAGAAGGAGAATTGATTACACGGGTATGGGCACTCCCCTGGGCTTGTGCCAAGCTTGGGGGAGGCGTCCCGGTATCGTATCACCATCACTTTTTCATCGTCATTATCTATCTTAGTTCTATCCTTAGTTATTTCGTGATTTAGAGGAATAAAGTTTTAGTATGATTTAGCTTCGAGTGACGTTCCTTAACATTAAGAGCTTGCACATCCAAAAACAAAAGCACATGACAACCTCTGCTTCCCTCTGCGAAGGGCCTATCTTTTACTTTATGTATTTACTTTCATGCAAGAGTCAATAGTATTCTTCTCTATTCCATTTTTCTTTTCTCTTTTGGCAAGCATCATGTGGTGGGGATTGATCCATGCATATATATCCAGTTGAATGTAGGTGATCATGAGTCATTATTGTTGACATTACCCTTGAGGTAAATACGTTGGGAGGCAAAATTATAAGCCCCCATCTTTCTATGTGTTTGACTGAAACTTTTGCTCCATAAGTATGATGTGAGTGTCAGCATTCATAGAAGACTAAATGATAGTTGAGTATGTGAACTTGCTAAACAAAGCTCTTACATAGACTCTTTCTGATAATATGATGAATTGCAATTGCTTGAGTGACTGAGATCATAGTTTGTTAGTTTTCAATTTGGTTTATGGTTCATACTTTAACTTGTGGATGAATTGTCACTTTTTCATGAGAAGTTTTATGATGTTACATTGCAGCTATAATAAGGAGCATGATGCTCCATGTCCGTTATTTTATTTTTATCGACCTCTCTCTCTAAACATGTGGTCATGATTATCGATTTCGACTTTTCGCTTGAGGGCAAGCGAGGTCTAAGCTTGGGGGAGTTGAAACGTCCAATTTGCATCATGATTTCTTACTATTATTTATTATTATTTTAATCATTATTTCTCTTTATGGTACAATTCTTATGCCTTTCTCTCTTAATTTGCAAGATTTACATGAAGAGGGAGAATGCCGGCAGCTGGAATTCTGGACCTGAAATAGCCACATCAGAGATACCTATTCTAGAGAGCCCCAATTGACCTGAAATTTCATAGAGATTTTTTATTGAATATATAAAAAATACTGGAGAAAAGAAATACCAGAGGGGACCCACCAGTTGCCCACAAGGCAACAGGGCGCGGCCCCCCTGGGCGCGCCCTGATGCCTTGTGGGGCCCACAGCAGGCGTCTGGCCTCCTCCTTCTGCTATATAAGGTCATTTGCCCTAGAAAAAAATAAGGAGAAGACTTTCAGGACGAAGCGCCGCCGTCTCGAGGTGGAACCTGGGCAGGAGCTATTTTGCTCTCCGGCGGAGCGATTCCACCGGGGATACTTCCCTCCGGGAGGGGGAAATCAAAGCCACCAACATCACCAACGATCCTCTCATCGTGGGAGGACCAATCTTCATCAACATCTTCACCAGCACCATCTCATCTCAAACCCTAGTTGGTTTATTTGGTGAAAGATTATATGTATGTTGTTGCTTCCTTTAGTGGGTTGCTAGTAGTGTTGATTACATCTTGTAGTCGATGCTAGTTGGTTTATTTGGTGAAAGATTATATGTTCAGATCCTTAATGCTATTCAATACCCCTCTGATCTTGAACATGAATATGATTTGTGAGTAGTTACTTTTGTTCTTGAGGACATGGGAGAAGTCTTGTCATAAGTAATCATGTGAATTTGGTATTCGTTCGATATTTTGATGATATGTATGTTGTTGCTTCCTTTAGTGGTGTCGTGTGAACGTCGACTACATGACACTTCACCATCTTTGGGCCTAAGGGAAGGCATTGTGGAGTAGTAATTAGATGATGGGTTGCTAGAGTGACAGAAGCGTAAACCCTAGTTTATGTGCTATTCCGTAAGGGACTGATTTGGATCCATATGTTTCATGCTATGGTTAGAGTTATCTTAATTCTTCTTTCGTAGTTGAGGATGCTTGCGAGAGGGGATAATCATAAGTGGGAGGCTTGTTTAAGTAAGAACATCACCCAAGCACCGGTCCACCCACATATCAAATTATCAAAGTAGCGAACGCGAATCAAACAAACATGATGAATGTGACTAGATGAAATTCCCATGTGTCCTCGAGAACGCTTTGCTTATTATACGAGTTTGTTCCGGCTTGTCCCTTGCTACAAAAAGGATTGGGCCACCTTGCTGCACTTTTTGTTACCGTTACTACTTGTTACTTGTTACGAATTATCTTGCTATCAAAACTATCTGTTACCGCTACTTTCAGTAGTTGCAGAGAATACCTTACTGAAAACCGCTTGTCATTTCCTTCTGCTCCTCGTTGGGTTTGACACTCTTACTTATCGAAAGGACTACAATCGATCCCCTATACTTGTGGGTCATCAGTATTGCCCTTAAAGAAGAAAGAAAATGATAAAAAAGAAGATAAAATAAAATAATAAAGTGTTCTAAGGAATAACGAAATTTTGGCATTGGTATTACCCTTTAAGAAGAAAGAAAATAAAAAAGTTATACAAAATCAAAATAATGAAGTTTTTAAGAAGGATGAATCAGTGGCATTGGTCTTACCATTGAAGAAAATAGAATAATGAAATAGAAACTAACTTAAAGTCAAAATAATAAAGTTTCTAGGGAAGAATAAATTAGTGGCATTCGTATTACCATTTAAGAAGAAAGAAAATGAAAAAAAACTGATATAAAATTAAAACAATGAAGTGTTCTAAGGTAATGAATTAGTGACACTGGTATTACCCTTTGAGAAGAAAAAATTAAAAAATACTAAGAATATAATGATAAAATTTGTGCATTATTTACACAGAAATTGCGCTTTTTATAATATGTAAGAATAACCATATAATATTTGGATTTTGGAAAATGAAAGTTTCCTAGGATGGCATTGATATAACCCTTAAAGAAGAAAGATAAAAAAACTAAAAAATGAAGAGGTAAAATGAATTAGTGGCATTGGTATTACCCTTTAAAAAGAAAAAAATGTTTAAAAAACTTGCACACAACTTTACACTTTTTAAATATGTAAGAAATTAACATATAGTAGTGCAATTTCCACACTCTAGTATAATTTATACACATGCTATATAGTACTTAGATGTATACATTTTACACTCTCCCAACATCCCAAAATACCCATAAAAATGACTAAAAGAGAAAAAAGAAAAGAAAAGAAAAAACGCATACAAACAGAAAAAAGAGGAAGCATCGTCTGCCTATAAACATGTAACACGAAATGGGATCCATCTCAATAAGAAATCGACAGACCCAAAATAGTGGTCTGTCGAAAATGTAGGCCCAAAGCACGACAGCTGTCACAACAGGAAAAAAAACAAGAAGCATAAATCAATGGCTCAAAAAATCATCTGACTCAAATTGGATTTCCACGCAACTTGTATATAGCTAAATTGAGAAAATAAAATCGATCAAATTGTTTTTATTCTTTAAGGAAACGAACTTATAGGCCCTCCCAACTTATATTTAGGGTTTTGCTACGAAGGTGATGCACAGAGATGAACATGAGCTTGCAGTTGTGGTGCGGCCATGGTTGAATCAATTGGCGCTATGCTCAATTAATCGGTGCTTAGTTTGATCACCAAGCATAAGTGATGAGTGCGCTGGCATGGGCTAGGGGTATTAGGTTAGTCTTAGCTTTTTAATTTTTGATTATAAGCCAAAACATCAGCTATTTTTAATGCTTTTGGTTTTGCCTCTTGTCTGTTAAATAGATAATGCGATGTAATCAATTACGAACTACCGTATGAGCAATTCACTCAAATTGCTAGAGACACACTCTTTGTAGTCTTCGTTGCATCTTGAATTCTGAGTACCTATTGAGTTCGCGAGCCTAGGAGGTTTTTCCAATTCTATAACTTAGATATTTTTTTCTCATTCGTGCATTTTTGTGTGTGCTTACTTTTCAGGTCAAATACGAAGCCTCAAGGATGGTGGGGAGAGGTCGAAGGCCTAAAAACACTCTTTATGATTTTATTTACTCCGCATATTAGCTTTGTCTTGAGTCAAACTTTGTAAACTTTCACCAAATTTATAGAAGTTTTTATCAATATCTACAATGCAAAATGACTATCATTAGATTCATCGTTGAATCTATTTTCACATCATATACACTTGTTATTGTAATATTCATATTACTTTCTATAAAATTTATCAAAATATATACAATTTGACATGTAAATAAAAATAGAGGCAGTACCTGAAAGGCTGAACTTAAGAAAACCCAGCCATACAAGCAAGCGGGCCATGGTTAACACCACGATGGACCTGCCACACATCTTGTAGGCGAGATTGTTGGTTTACCTTTCGACACTAGTGATGACCCACGAGTATAGGGGGTCAATCGTAGTCCTTTCGATAAGTAAGAGTGTCGAACCCAACGAGGAGCAGAAGGAAATGACAAGCGGTTTTCAGAAAGGTATTCTCTGCAAGTACTGAAAGTAGCGGTAACAGATAGTTTTGATAGCAAGATAATTCGTAACAAGTAAAAAGTAACAAGTATAATAAAGTGTAGCAAGGTGGCCCAATCCTTTTTAAAGCAAAGGACAAGCTGGAACGAACTCGTATAATAAGCAAAGCGTTCTCGAGGACACATGGGAATTTCATCTAGTCACATTCATCATGTTTGTTTCATTCGCGTTCGCTACTTTGATAATTTGATATGTGGGTGGACCGGTGCTTGGGTGTTGTTCTTACTTGAACAAGGCTCCCACTTATGATTACCCCCTCTTGCAAGCATCCGCAACTACGAAAGAAGAATTAAGATAACTCTAACCATAGCATGAAACGTATGGATCCAAATCAGCCCCTTACGGAATAGCGCAATTAGGGTTTAAGCTTCTGTCACTCTAGCAACCCATCATCTAATTACTACTGCACAATGCCTTCCCTTAGGCCCAAAGATGGTGAAGTGTCATGAAGTCGACGTTCACACGACACCACTAAAGGAAGCAACAACATACATATCATCAAAATATCGAACGAATACCAAATTCACATGATTACTTATGACAAGACTTCTCCCATGTCCTCAAGAACAAAAGTAACTACTCACAAATCATGTTCATGTTCAAGATCAGAGAGGTATTGGACAGCATTAAGGATCTGAACATATAATCTTCCACCAAGTAAACCAACTAGCATCAACTACAAGATGTAATCAACACTACTAGCAACCCACAGGTACCAATCTGAGGTTTTGAGACAAAGATTGAATACAAGAGATGAACTAGGGTTTGAGATGAGATGGTGCTGGTGAAGATGTTGATGAAGATTGGTCCTCCCACGATGAGAGGATCATTGGTGATGTCGATGGCTTCGATTTCCCCCTCCCGGAGGGAAGTATCCCCGGCGGAATCTCTCCACCGGAGAGCAAAATAGCTCCTGCCCAGGTTCTGCCTCGAGACGGCGGCGCTTCATCCCGAAAGCCTCCTCTTTATTTTTTTTTCTAGGGAAAATGGCTTCATATAGCAGAGGGAGGGGGCCAGATGCCAGCTGTGCGCCCCACAAGGCACTAGGGTGCGCCCAGGGGGCCGCGCCCTGCTGCCTTGTGGGCAGCTGGTGGGTCCCCTCTGGTACTTCTTCTCTCCAGTATTTTTTATATATTCAATAAAAAATCTCCGTGAAATTTCAGGTCAATTGGAGCCCTGTAGCTTAGGTATGTCTGACATGGCTATTTCAGGTCCAGAATTCCAGCTGCCGGCATTCTCCCTCTTCATGTAAATCTTTCAAATTAAGGGAGAAAAAGCATAAGAATTGTATCATAAGGTGAAATCATTATCAAAAACATAATAAATAACAGTGGGAAATCATGATGCAAATTGGACGTATCAACTCCCCCAAGCTTAGACCTCGCTTGCCCTCAGGCAAAAAGTCGAAATCGATAATCATGACCACATGTTTAGAGAGAGAGACGTCGATAAAAATAAAATACGGAAATGGAGCATCATTATCTTTATTGTAACAGCAATATATCATCATAGAACTTCTCATGAAAAAGTAACGATTCATCCACAAGTTAAAGTATGAACCATAAACCAAATTGAAAACTAACAAAATATGATCTCAGTCACTGAAGCAATTGCAATTTATCATATTATCAGGAAGAGTCTATGTAAGAGCTTTGTTTAGCAAGTTCACATACTCAACTATCATTTAGTCTTCCATGATTGCTGACACTCACGTCATACTTATGGAGCAACAGGTTTAGTCGAACACATAGAAAGATAGGGGCTTATAATTTCGCCTCCCAATGTATTTACCTCAAGGGTAATGTCAACAATAATAACACATGATCACCTACATTCAACTGGATATATATGCATGGATCAATCCCCACCACATGATGTTTGCCAAAAGAGAAAATAAAAATGGAATAGAGAAGAATACTATTGACTCTTGCATGAAAGTAAATACATAAAGTAAAAGATAGGCCCTTCGCAGAGGGAAGCAGAGGTTTTCATGCGCTTTTGTTTTTGGATGTGCAAGCTCTTAATGTAAAGGAACGTCACTTTATATTGCCCCTTGTGATAGCGACCTTTATTATGCAGTCTGTCGCTTTTATTGCTCCACCATCACAAGATCGTACAAAGATTATTTTCCCTTACAATAAAAGTTCATACATATTTAGGAGCAATTTTTATTGCTTTTGCGCCGATGACAACTTACTTGAAGGATCTTATTCAATCCATGGGTAGATATGATGGACTCTCATGGCATGAAACTGGGTTTAAGGTTTTCGATGCACAAGTAGTATCTCTACTCGGTGGGAATTCTTGGCTAGCAAAGATAGGGGCAAACACCACATGTTAGAGGATCCAAAACAATATAACTTCTATGTGAATATAAGCAAACATAACCCATTACGTTGTCTTACTTGTCCAACGTCAACTAATTGACATAGAATATTTGATGGGGGCTCACAATCATAAAACATGTCCAAGATAGTATATTTATATGTGAGACCTCTCTTCCTTTATTACTTTTTCATGAATTGCTAGAATGACCAATGCTATGTTTGTCAACTTCCAACAAGTTTTATAAATTATACTTCTTTTATGTGAAGTCATCACTCCCCATGGGATTAGCATATGATTTTATTCTTTCTTTATTTCTAAGACTGGATCATCAAAAGCAAAACACTCAACTCAAACTACTGTTTATTATATAACTTTCACACATGATTACATAAATAGATAGATAGATCACAAAGCAAGCACTCGAAACTAAATCATACTAAAACTTTATTCCTAAGATAGGTAATGATGAGAACGTGATGGTGATACGATACCGGGGCGCCTCCCCCAAGCTTGGCACAAGCCAAGGGGAGTGCCCATACCCATGTACTCAAGTCTCCTTCTTCGGTGATGGGGGTGATGGTGAGGTGGGCTTATCCTTCAGCTTCAGTAAGTACTCCAGATTATGATTGATCCTTTGAAGGGCATGATTCTGCTCTTCTAACATAATAACTTCACGAGTAAGTGAAGTATTTTGGGAACAAATTGCTTCAACAGCCTTTAATGCATTAATTTCAGACAAAGAGAGGTTGTGATGAAGAGTTTGTAATATGTCTCCCTTTTCTGTAGGTTCCTTCTTGTGCATGGTTTGATCTTCTTCTCCTTGAATCCGGTCCTCCATGACCTTTCCGGGTTCCTCCTCCATAGCTGTGTCCTCCTAGCCGGACGACCACTCATAACATACTTCGCTGAAACGACGTTTGCCGGGTGAAGGTTGAACAATCTGGTGCTTGGTGCGGAGTCTTCGGGGAGCCATGGCGACCTAGATCTGTCAGAAAAAATAGCCCAAAACAAGAACAAAGGAGAAACTCGCGATATGGTGGTCAAAACATACGGGAGTATATATAAAGAATTTTTATCTTGCAAAACAAGCATACGGGAAGAAAACGGAGTCGGGAAGGCACACGTGGGGCCCACAAGGCACTATGGCGCGCCCCGGGGGGGGGGTCGCGCCCTTCTGCCTTGTGGGCGACACATGGGTCCCCTCGGTTGTTTCTTATTTTTGTAATTTTTCTAATATTCCAAAACAGACAAAAATAATTTTTATGGAATTTTTGGACTCGGTTTACTTACCGTATCACATACCTACCCCTTTTCAGGGTTCTGGAGCATTCCGGAAGGACTCGTTGATGTGCTCTTCCGGTGTAATTGTTTCAATAATATTAGTTTCAACATTAATGGGAGTACCTGAAATATAGTGCTTAATTATTTGCCCATTCACCACTCTCGGATTATTGCCTTCGGAGTTGTTTATTATGATAAACTTCTTCGATGATATACGGTCCTTCCCATTTAGAGAGAAGTTTTCCTACAAAGAATCTCAAACGAGAATTCTATAATAGAACATGGTCACCTACTTTGAATTCCCCTTTTTGAATTCTTTTGTCATGCCACCTTTTAAATTTTTCTTTAAACAACTTAGCATTATCATAGGCTTGGGTTCTCCATTCATCTAAGGAGCTAATATCAAATAACCTCTTCTCACCGGCAAGTTTAAAATCATAATTAAGTTCTTTAATTGCGCAATAAGCTTTATGTTCTAATTCAAGAGGTAAATGACATGCTTTTCCATAAACCATTTTATACGGAGACATACCCATAGGATTTTTATATGCAGCTCTGTAAGACCATAATGCATCATCGAGTTTCTTAGACCAATTCTTTCTGGATCTATTAACGGTCTTTTGCAAAATCAATTTTATTTTCCTATTAGTTAATTCAACTTGACCACTAGACTAAGGATGATAAGGGGATGCAATTCTATGGTTAACATCATATTTAGCAAGCAACTTACGGAAAGCACCATGAATAAAATGTGAACCACCATCAGTCATTAAATATCTAGGGACTCCAAACCTCGGGAAGATGGCTTCTTTAAGCATTTTAATAGAAGTGTTGTGATCAGCACTACTAGTTGGAATAGCTTCTACCCACTTAGTAACGTAGTCAACAGCAACTAAAATATGAGTATACCCATTGGATTTAGGAAAAGGTCCCATATAATCAAAACCCCAAACATCAAATGGTTCAATAACAAGTGAATAATTCATAGGCATTTCCTGATGTCTACCAACATTACCAATTCTTTGACATTCATCACAAGAAAGGACAAACTTACGTGCATCCTTTAAAAGAGTAGGCCAATAAAAACCAGATTGTAATACCTTGTGTGCAGTTCGGTCTCCCGCATGATGTCCTCCATATGCCTCAGAGTGACACTTATGTTGGATTTGTTCCTGTTCATGCTCAGGTACACAACGTCTAATAATACCATCTACTCATTTATATAGATGTGGGTCATCCCAAAATTATGTCTTAAATCAAAGAAAAACTTTTTCTTTTGTTGATATGTAAAGCTAGGTGGTATCTATTTAGCAACAATGTAATTAGCATAGTGTGCATACCAAGGAGTATTACGAGAAGCATTTATCACAGCTAATTGTTCATCAGGAAAATCATCATTAATAGGAAGTGGGTCATCAAGAACATTTTCCATTCTAGACAAATTATCTGCTACGGGATTCTCAGCTCCCTTCCTATCAACAATATGCTAATCAAATTCTTGCAGCGGAAGAACCCATCTAATAAGTCTAGGTTTAGCATCTTTCTTTTCCATAAGGTATTTAATAGCAGCATGATCAATGTGAACAGTAACCTTGGAATCAACAATATAAGATCGAAATTTATCACATGCAAACACAACTGCTAAAAATTCTTTCTCAGTAGTAGCATAATTTCTTTGAGCGTTGTCTAGAGTTTTACTAGCATAATGGATAACATTTAATTTCCTATCAACTCTTTGTCCTAGAATAGCACCAACAGCATAATCACTAGCATCACACATAATTATAAAGGTAGGTTCCAATCAGGTGGTTGAACAATAGGTGCGGAAATTAAGGCTTTCTTAAGTATTTCAAAGGATTCTGCACAATCATCATCAAAAACAAACAGAACATCTTTTTGCAAGAGATTGGTAAGAGGTCTATAAATTTTAGAGAAGTCTTTTATAAACCTTCTATAGAACCAGCATGACCAAGGAAACTTCTTATACCTTTGATATCTTTAGGACATGGCATTTTCTCAATAGCGTCAACCTTAGCTTTATCAACTTCAATACCTCTTTCAGAAATTTTATGCCCAAGGACTATACCTTCATTAACCATAAAGTGGCACTTCTCCCAATTCAAGACAAGATTAGTTTCTTCACATCTCTGCAAAACTCGATCAAGGTTGCTTAAGCAGTCATCAAAAGAAGCTCCGTAAACGGAGAAATCATCCATGAAAACCTCAACAATCTTTTCACAAAAGTTAGAGAATATAGCAGTCATACATCTTTGAAAGGTAGCAAGTGCATTACATAAACCAAAAGGCATATGACGATAGGCATAAGTTCCAAAAGGACAAGTAAAGGTGGTTTTCTCTTGATCTTCAGGTGATACAGGTATTTGAGAGAAACCAGAATAACCATCTAGGAAACAAAAGTGTGTATGCTTAGACAATCTTTCTAACATTTGATCAATAAAAGGCAAGGGGTAATGATGTTTTCTAGTGGCTTTATTTAATTTCATGAAATCAATTACCATGTTATAACCAGTTACAATTCTTTGTGGGATGAGTTCATTTTATCATTAGGAACAACGGTAATACCTCCCTTTTTAGGAACACAATGAACATGACTTACCCATCTACTATCAGCTATGGGATAAATTATACCTGCTTCCAGAAGCTTTAATATTTCAGTTCTTACCACATCCTTCATTCTAGGATGCAGCCTTCTTTGATGATCAATAACGGGTTTAGCATCTGGCTCCATATGAATTTTATGCTGACATAAAGTGGGACTAATGCCCTTAAGATCATCAAGAGTATATCCAATAGCGTCACGGTGCTTCCTCAGAGTTTTAAGTAATCTCTTTTCTTCATGCTCTGAAAGGTTAGCACTAATAATAACAGGATATATCTTCTTTTCATCAAGAGAAGAATATTTAAGACTATCAGGTAATTGCTTCAATTCAAACACAGGATCACGCTTGGGTCGAGGTGGATCTCCCAAGGTTTCAACAGGCAAATTATGTTTAAGGATAGGCGCTTGTTTAAAGAATAATTTACCTATTTCATTTCTTTCACTCATATGCATGTCATTCTCATGCTCAAGCAAATATTGTTCTAGCGGATCAGTAGGAGGCACAGCAATAGAGGCAAGGCCAATAATTTCATCTTTACTAGGCAATTCCTTATCATGAGGTTGTCTACGAAACTTAGAGAAATTAAACTCATGAGACATCTCACCAAAATTAACACTAACAATTTATTTAGTGCAATCAACCTTATAGCATTAACCGTATTCAAGAAGGGTCTACCAAATATAATGGGACAAAAATCATCTTGTGGTGATCCAAGAACGAGAAAATCAGTAGGGTATTTGATCTTACCACACAAGACTTCAACATCTCTAACAATCCCAAGCGGTGAAATAGTGTCTCTATTTGCAAGCTTAATACTAACATCAATATCTTCAATCTCAACGGGTTCAATATCATTCATGACTTCTTGATAGAGAGTAAACGGAATAGCACTCACACTAGCACCAATATCACATAAACCAAGATAGCAATGATCTCCAATTTTAACAGAAATAACAGGCATGCCAACTACAGGTTTATTTTTGTCTTTAGGGTCTGGCTTAGCAATTCTAGTTGCTTGATGTCTACTACACAACTTATTCTTGTAGACTCGTGTTGGGCTTCCAAGCGCAGAGTTTTGTAGGACAGTAGCAATTTTCCCTCAAGTGGATGACCTAAGGTTTATCAATCCGTGGGAGGCGTAGGATGAAGATGGTCTCTCCCAAACAAACCTGCAACTAAATAACAAAGAGTCTCTTGTGTCCCCAACACACCCAATACAATGGTAAATTGTATAGGTGCACTAGTTCGGTGAAGGGATGGTGATACAAGTGTAGTATGGATAGTAGATATAGGTTTTTGTAGTGCGAACAATAAAAAACAGCAAGGTAGCAAGTAACAAAAGTGAGCATAAACAATATTGCAATGCTTAGAAACAAGGCCTAGGGTTCATACTTTCACTAGTGCAACCTCTCAACAATGCTAACATAATTGGATCATATAACAATCCCTCAACGTGCGATAAAGAATCACTCCAAAGTTCCTATTCGCGGAGAACATAAGATAGAAATTGTTGTAGGGTACGAAACCACCTCAAAGTTATCCTTTCCGATCAATCTATCGAGCCATCCCTATAAGTGTCACAAACGGCCCTAGAGTTCGTACTAAAATAACATCATATGATACACATCAACCAACTCTAATGTCACCTAGATACTCCAATGTCACCACAAGTATCCGTGAGTTGATTATTCGATATGCATCAAACAACTTCAGATTCATAATATTCAATCAACACAAAGAACTTCAAAGAGTACCGCAAAGTTTCTTATCGGAGAAAAGATAATGAAAACGTGCAACCAACCCCTATGCCTAGATCACCCCAAGGTCACGGGAATCCGCGAGTTGATCACCAAAACATATATCAAGTGAACCAATAGAATACCCCATTGTCACCACGGGAATCCACATGCAAGACATACATCAAGTGTTCTCAAATCTGAAATATTCAATCCGACAATAACGAAACCTCAAAGGGAAAGACTCAATTCATCACAACAAGATAGAGTGGGAGAAACACCGTATGATCCAACTATATTAACAAAGCTCGCGGTACATCAAGATCGTGCCAAATCAAGAACACGAGAGAGAGAGAGAGAGAGAGATCAAACACATAGCTACTAGTACATACCCTCTGCCCCGAGGGTGAACTACTCCCTCCTCCTCATGGAGACCGTCGGGATGATGAAGATGGCCGCCGGTGATGATTCCCCCCTCCGGTAGGGTGCCGAAAAAGGGTTGTAGATGAGATCGTGGAGGTACAGAGGCTTGCGGCGGCATAAAAACTCAACTAGGTTAACTTTCGGGGGTTTCTGAATATATATGATTTTTCGGCGTTGGAATCACGCAAAGAGGTGCCACAGGGGGCCCACGAGGCACCAGGGCACGCCTGGGGGGGGTGGCGCGCCCTGGTGGCTTGTGGGGCCCCTGTGGGTCTTCTGCTGCTCCCCCGAAGCTTCCTGGGTCTATTTCCTTCCAGAAAAAATTGTCAAAAAGTTTCGCTGCATTTGGACTTCATTTGATATGGATTTTCTGGAAAACCAAAAACAAGCAGAAAATAGCAACTGGCACTGGGCACTAGGTCAATATGTTAGTCCATAAAAATCATATAAAAGCCAAATAAAAGTGCACCAAAATCATACAAAACTATAATAAACATGGCATGAATACTTCATAAATTATAGATACGTTGGAGACGTATCAGCATCCCCAAGCTTAATTCCTGCTCGTCCTCGAGTAGGTAAATGATAAAAGAAATAATTTATGAAGTGTGAATGCTAGCATAGTGCATAAGTTTGATCAATGATAATTCCAATCACTTTTTTCTAGCATCATTATATATCATAAACAGTAGCTCATCTCATAAAACTTCTCATGATCAAGTAGAAAGCTATTCACATGTTAAAGTATAGACCATAAACTTTCTTGAAAACTAACAAACTATGTTTTCAGTCATCAAACAGTTGCAGTTCATCTCATTTTCAGGAAGGGTCTATGTAAGAGCTTTGATTTAGCAAATTCCACATACTCAACTATCATTTAGTCTTCCATGATTGCTGACACTCAAAGCATATTTTTATAACAAACTGTTTCAGTCAAACACATAGGAAGATAGGGGCTTAATGTTTTGCCTCCCAACTTATTCATCTCATGGATAATGTAAACAATAATAACTCATGATCACCTATATTCAACTGGATATATGTGCCTGGATCATTCCCTACCACATGATGCTTTCTAACTAGAGAATAAATAGAGCGGAATAGGGATGAACATTACTGACTCTTACATAAAAGTAAATACAGAAAAGTAAATATAGAAAATTAAAAGATAGGCCCTTCGCAGAGGGAAGCAGAGGTTGTCATGCACTTTTTATTTTTGGATGCACAAGCCCTTAATGCAAAGGAACGTCACGTTATATTGCCCCTTGTGATAGCAACCTTTATTATGCAGTCCATCGCTTTTATTTCTTTACCATCACAAGTACGTACAACGCTTATTTTTACTTGCAATAAAAGATCATACATATTTTAGGAGCAATTTTTATTGCTTTTTGCACCGATGACAACTTACTTGAAGGATCTTATTCAATCCATAGGTTGATATGGTGGACACTCATGGCAAGAAACTGGGTTTAAGGGTTTTTGGTTGTACAATTAGTATCTCTACTTAGTATGAATTTTTGGCTAGCAAAAGATCCTAAGCAACCACCACATGTTAGAGGATTCATGACAATATAACTTCTATGTGAATATAAACAAACATAACTCATTACATTGTCTTCCTTTTCCAACGTCAACTACTTGATCAAGCTTGAAAAGAATTAATGGGGGCTCACAATCATAGAAGATGTCCAAGATAGTATATTTATATGTGAAATTTCTCTTCCTTCAAAAGTCTTTCATGAATTGTTCAAGTGACCAATGCTATGTTTGTTAACTTTCAATAAATTTTACCACTTATACTTCTTGTATGTGAAGTCACTACTCCCCATGGGACAAGCATATGAAGCATATATAATTTCAAATTATGACATTCAATTTATTGAACAATTTACTCTTGGGATATAAGTGAAGAACAAGAGTAAATGACAAACTACTCCAAAAGATATAAGTGAAGATCAATGAGTAGTTAAGTAAATAGGTAGCTATGTGAGGACTCTCTCTCATTTAAAAATTTCAAATCTTAAGTATTTTATTCAAACGGCAAAGAAAACAAAATAAAATTTCATTCCAAGAATAGCACATCTCATGTGAAGAAGCAAAACTTAGGCTCTACCAAAACTGACCGATAATTGTTGTTGAAGAAAGGTGGGATGCCTACCGGGGCATCCCCAAGCTTAGATGCTTGAGACTTCTTGAAATATTAATTTGGGATGCCTTGGTCATGCCCAACCTTGAGCTCTTGTGTCTCCTTAATTACTCTCATATCATGGCTTCTCCTAAATCTTTTAAAAACTTCATCCGCACAAAACTCAACAAGAACTCGTGAGATAAGTTAGTATAAATCAACTCAAAACCTTAACATTATCTACTGTAGAAAATTACTAAAATTATAATTAAACATTTCATACTAAATCCCTCTGCATATTTAATACTCCTATCCACAAATAGAAACATTAAACAAGCAAACATATGCAAACAATGCAACCATAACAGCAATCTGCCAAAACAGACCAGTCTGTAAAGGGGGATTTAAAATTCATACTTCCCTAACTCAATTTTTTTTGAAAAATTACCATGTGACAGAGAAATCATGCATGCTTACTGTGTAAAAATTTCAGATTTTTATCATGTTCTGACTATATAGGAATATTCTGGACATAACAGAAAACTTTCTGTTTTCAAACTGCAACACATGAAATTGCAAACTGATCATGGTAAAGGCTATAATTGGCATTTTATTGAACTAAAAGATACAAAACATGATTATTGATAACAGCAAGCAAATATCAACAAAATAAAATGACACTCCAAGCAAAACTCATATTATGTGACGAATAAAAATATAGCTCCAAGTGAGGTTACCGATAGTGTTGAAGACGAAAGAGGGGATGCCTTCCGGGGCATCCCCAAGCTTAGACGCTTGAGTCTTCCTTGAAAATTACCTTGGGGTGCCTTGGGAATCCCCAAGCTTAGGGTCTTTCCGCTCCTTATTCTCCTCATATCACTATCTCACCCAAAACTTGAAAACTTCAATCACACAAAACTTAACGGAACTTCGTGAGATAGGTTAGTATGATAAAAATAAAACATACACTTAGGTACTGTCAAGACAAGATTCATAATTGTTCTCACATAATGCCTACTGTATTCTATCATTTCCACAATTTATATTACTCAATATAAGCTATGGAAACACTAAAACAAGCAAACTATGCATCAAAAATAGAATCTGTCCAAAACAGAACAGCGTGTAGTAAGCAATTTAAAAACCATACTTCTGTACCTCCACAAATTCTGAAAAATTAGGATAACGTAAAAAAATTGTAACCCAATGCTCTGTAAAAAAATTCAGAATTTTCTCACGATCCAGTACAGAATAGAAATTCCAGCACTGGACGCAAAAGTTTCTGTTTTTGCACAGAATCGAATCAACAAGTATCCACACTATCCCAAAGGCTTTACTTGGCACATTATTGAAAGAAAACATATAAAACATTGATTACTACAGTATCTTAATCATGTGGACACACAAAAACAGTAGGTACAAATATTGGGTTTTCTCCCAACAAGCGCTTTTCTTTAATGCCTTTTAGCTAGGCATGATGATTTTAACGATGCTCACATAAAAATAAAGAATTGGAACATAAAGAGAGCATCATGAATCATATGTTCCTCTCTCATAATAATTTTAAGTAGCATCATGAATGGATTCATCAATATATCTATCACGTAAAGCATTCTTTTCATGATCCACAAGCATGGAATTTTTATTACTCTCCACATAAGCAAACTTCTTCTCATCAAACATAGCATCCCCAAGCTTGTGGCTTTTCATATCATAAGCATAATCACTTTCATCATTAATAGTATGAATAGCACCAATGGTATAATAATTATCATCATTATTTTCTAAGTTGGTGCCAAAAAGATTCTCAAGATTATAAGAAGTATCATTATCTTCCCAATCATAATTATCACAACAAGTAATAGGTATAATAAAATCATCATAAAGTGCATCATCTTCCACAAGTATTTTTGATTCATTCTCATGAGGCACAACAATAATAGGGGCAACATTATTTGGGAGAGATACTTTTTTACCTCTACTTTTCCTTCTTTTCTTTTTCTTTACCACATTATGTGTGGGTTTAATCAATTTTTCCGAGCTTCTTATTGACGAGATTGGTTGAAAAGGAAGCTCCTCCTCGTCACCTATTTCATCATGAGAGACAATAGTGGAAATCTTTACCCTTTCATTAGTGTTCCTTTTATATTCTATTGGTTTTCCCATCTTTCTATAGTTGGCAATATAAGCATTCTCATTGCAATTTACCATACAAAACATATAGATTTCCTTTAGATTAGTTTCAATGTTGTCTGTGAGAATGAATACTTCAAACCAACTACTTTTATGTGTCAATTCTTCACACCCCAAAAATAGATAAAGATCATTATATAGTTCAAGGGCGGTCAAGTCGTTACAATAGTTAGCCATGATTCGATCATGAAAGAGTATGCATTGGAAATTAAGGTGACCAACTTTATTGCAAAGTTCACAACTAATAGGATAAAGAGAACATAATTTTGTAGCAAATTCATCTATCACTTTGAGCAAAAAAATTGGTTCTATCATATTTATGCATTTTACAAAATCTATCATCCCTATAAGGCATGTCTTCACAAACTTTATGCACTCCACAAAAATTGACATGCTTATAAGAAACATTTTTGTCATGACTAGTGCAATCATCTTTAGTATTTTGGATATTCATAGAATTCATACTAACAACATTGCAATCATGCTCATGATTCAAAGATTTTATGCCAAACATTTTATTAAATTCTTCTTCTATCAATTGAGCACAATTTTCCGCTCCATCATTTTCAAGAAAAACATTATAAACACGAATAATATGAGGCAACCTCAATTCCATTTTTTTGTAGTTTTCTTTTATGAACCAAACTAGTGATAAAACAAGAAACTAAAAGATTTAATTGCAAGATCTAAAGATATACCTTCAAGCACTCACCTCCCCGGCAACGGCGCCAGAAAAGAGCTTGATGTCTACTACACAACTTATTCTTGTAGACTCGTGTTGGGCCTCCAAGCGCAGAGTTTTGTAGGACAGTAGCAATTTTCCCTCAAGTGGATGACCTAAGGTTTATCAATCCGTGGGAGGCGTAGGACGAAGATGGTCTCTGTCAAACAACCCTGCAATCAAATAACAAAGAGTCTCTTGTGTCCCCAGCACACCCAATACAATGGTAAATTGTATAGGTGCACTAGTTCGGCGAAGAGATGGTGATACAAGTGTAGTATGGATAGTAGATATAGGTTTTTGTAGTGCGAACAATAAAAAATAGCAAGGTAGCAAGTAACAAAAGTGAGCATAAACAATATTGCAATGCTTAGAAACAAGGCCTAGGGTTCATACTTTCACTAGCGCAATCTCTCAACAATGCTAACATAAATTGGATCATATAACAATCCCTCAACGTGCGATAAAGAATCACTCCAAAGTTCCTATTCGCGGAGAACATAAGATAGAAATTGTTGTAGGGTACGAAACCACCTCAAAGTTATCCTTTCCGATCAATCTATCGAGCCATCCCTATAAGTGTCACAAACGGCCCTAGAGTTCGTACTAAAATAACACCATATGATACACATCAACCAACTCTAATGTCACCTAGATACTCCAATGTCACCACAAGTATCCGTGAGTTGATTATTCGATATGCATCAAACAACTTCAGATTCATAATATTCAATCCACACAAAGAACTTCAAAGAGTACCCCAAAGTTTCTTATCAGAGAAAAGATAATGAAAACGTGCAACCAACCCCTATGCCTAGATCACCCCAAGGTCACGGGAATCCGCGAGTTGATCACCAAAACATATATCAAGTGAACTAATAGAATACCCCATTGTCACCACGGGTATCCACATGCAAGACATACATCAAGTGTTCTCAAAACTGAAATATTCAATCCGACAATAACGAAACCTCAAAGGGAAAGACTCAATTCATCACAACAAGATAACGAGGGAGAAACACCATATGATCCAACTATATTAACAAAGCTCGCGGTACATCAAGATCGTGCCAAATCAAGAACATGAGAGAGAGAGAGATCAAACACATAGCTACTAGTACATACCCTCAGCCCCGAGGGTGAACTGCTCCCTCCTCGTCATGGAGACCGCCGGGATGATGAAGATGGCCTCCGGTGATGATTCCCCCCTCCGGCAGGGTGCCGGAAAAGGGCTGTAGATGAGATCGTGGAGGTACAGAGGCTTGCGGCGGCGTAAAAACTCATCTAGGTTAACTTTCGGGGGTTTCTGAATATATATGATTTTTCGGCATTGGAATCACGCAAAGAGGTGCCACAGGGGGCCCACGAGGCACCTGGGGGGTGGCGCGCCCTGGTGGCTTGTGGGGCCCCTGTGGGTCCATTGCTTCTCCCCCGAAGCTTCTTGGGTATGTTTCCTTCCAGAAAAAATCGTCAAAAAGTTTTGCTGCATTTGGACTTCATTTCATATGGATTTTCTGGAAAACCAAAAACAAGGAGAAAACAGCAACTGGCACTGGGCACTAGGTCAATATGTTAGTCCATAAAAATCATATAAAATCCATATAAAAGTGCACCAAAATCATACAAAACTATAATAAACATGGCATGAATACTTCATAAATTATAGATGCGTTGGAGACGTATCATTGCTTCATCATAGAAATATATGACATTTCCATCAATGTTATCAACCAAAAGATCTTTAACCATTGCAACACTAGGTTCAACTTTAATTTGCTCAGAAGGTCTAGGTGCTCTAATATTACTCTTTTTTACTACAGTTGAAGCTTTAGCATGTTCCTTAATCCTAACAGGGAAAGGAGGTTTCTCAATATAAACAGTAGGCACAACTGGATCAACATGGTAAACAATTGTTTCTTCTTTAACACTAACAGGTTCTTCTTTCAATTCAATAGGTGGATGATATTTAAACCATTTCTCCTTAGGGAGATCAACATGAGCAGCAAAAGATTCACAAAAGGTAGCTACTATCTCAGAGTCAAGTCCATATTTAGTACTAAACTTACAAAAAGCATCAGTTTCCATAAAAGATTTAACAGAATCAAACTCAAGATTTATACCTGACTCATTACCTTTGTCGATTTTCCAATCTTCATAATTGCGTTTAATTCTTTCAAGGAGGTCCCATCTGGATTCAATAGTTCTCTTCATAAAGGAACCAGCAAAAGAAGTATCGAGCATGGATTGATCATTATGAGAAAGCCGAGCATAAAAGTTTTGAAGGATTATTTCTCTTGAGAGCTCATGATTGGGGCATGTATGCAACATATACTTAAGCCTCCCCCAAGCTTGAGCGATACTTTCTCCTTCACGAGGCCAAAAATTATATATATAATTCCGATCACGATGAACCAAATGCATAGGGTAAAATTTCTGATGGAATTCCAGCTTCAACCGGTTCCAGTCCCATGTATCAGTATCATCACATAGCCTATACCATGTCAACGCCTTTCCCTCCAAAGATAAAGGGAATACTTTCTTCTTAAGTCCATCTCCGGATAAACCTGCAAGCTTAAACAATCCACAAATTTCATCCACATAGATCAAGTGCATATCAGGATGTACCGTTCCATCTCCTGCATAAGGATTAGCTAGCAATTTCTCTATCATACCCGAAGGAATTTCATAATAAATATTTTCAGTAGGTTCAATAGGTTGAGGAGCAACTCTTATTGCTTCCGGTCGAGGTGAAGATACCCCGAACAAGCCCCTCAAAGGATTACTTTCCATAGTGACAAGTGACAATAAATTTTAGCGCGTAATATAAATGTTTCCTTACCAAATTCCACTCACCAAAGGCGCTTCACTCCCCAGCAACGGCACCAGAAAAGAGTCTTGATGACCCACAATTATAGAGGATCAATCGTAGTCCTTTCGATAAGTAAGAGTGTCGAACCCAACGAGGAGCAGAAGGAAATGACAAGCGGTTTTCAGCAAGGTATTCTCTGCAAGTACAGAAAGTAGCGGTAACAGATAGTTTTGATAGCAAGATAATTCGTAACAAGTAACAAGTGACAAGTATAATAAAGTGCAGGAAGGTGGCCCAATCCTTTTTATAGCAAAGGACAAGCCGGAACGAACTCGTATAATAAGCAAAGCGTTCTCGAGGACACATGGGAATTTCATCTAGTCACTTTCATCATGTTTGCTTGATTCGCGTTCGCTACTTTGATAATTTGATATGTGGGTGGACCGGTGCTTGGGTGATGTTCTTACTTGAACAAGCCTCCCACTTATGATTACCCCCTCTCGCAAGCATCCGCAACTACGAAAGAAGAATTAAGATAACTCTAACCATAGCATGAAACGTATGGATCCAAATCAGCCCCTTACGGAATAGCGCATAAACTAGGGTTTAAGCTTCTGTCACTCTAGCGACCCATCATCTAATTACTACTCCACAATGCCTTCCCTTAGGCCCAAAGATGGTGAAGTGTCATGTAGTCGATGTTCACACGACACCACTAAAGGAAGCAACAACATACATATTATCAATATATCAAACGAATACCAAATTCACATGATTACTTATGACAAGACTTCTCCCATGTCCTCAAGAACAAAAGTAACTACTCACAAATCAAGTTCATGTTCAAGATCAGAGGGGTATTGGATAGCATTAAGGATCTGAACATATAATCTTCCACCAAATAAACCAACTAGCATCAACTACAAGATGTAATCAACACTACTAGCAACCCACAGGTAGCAATCTGAGGTTTTGAGACAAAGATTGAATACAAGAGATGAACTAGGGTTTGAGATGAGATGGTGCTGGTGAAGATGTTGATGAAGATTAGTCCTCCCACGATGAGAGGATCGTTGGTGATGTCGATGGCTTCGATTTCCCCCTCCCGGAGGGAAGTATCCCCGGCGGAATCGCTCCGCCGGAGAGCAAAATGGCTCCTGCCCAGGTTCTGCCTCAAGACGGCGGCGCTTCGTCCCGAAAGCCTCCTCTTTATTTTTTCTAGGGCAAATTGCTTCATATAGCAGAGGAAGGGGGCCAGACGCTGATACATCTCCGTCGTATCTACTTTTCCAAACACTTTTGCTCTTGTTTTGACCCCTAATTTGCATGATTTGAATGGAACTAACCCAGACTGACGCTGTTTTCAGTAGAATTACCATGTTGTTGTTTTTTGTGCAGAAATAAAAGTTCTTGGAATTGGATGAAACTTTTTGGAGATTTTTTATGGAATAAATGAAAAATACTGGAACCAAGACCCACTGGAGGGGGGGGGCACCCAGTGCCACGAGGCACCAGGGCGCGCCACCCCCCCCCCCAGGCGCGCCCAGGTGGCTCGTGGGGCCCACATGGCTCCGCTGACCCTAATCTGTGGCCTATAAATTAACAATTCCAGAGAAAAAATAAGAGAGGAAGTTTTGTTGCGTTTCACGATATGGAGCCGCCGCCACCTCCTGTTCTTCATCGGGAGGCCAGATCTGGAGTCCGTTCGGGGCTCCGGAGAGGGGGATCTTCCGGCATGGTCATCATCAACCATCCTTCATCACCAATTTCATGATGCTCACCGCCGGGAGTGAGTAATTCCTTCGTAGGCTTGCTGGACGGTGATGAGTTGGATGAGATTTATCATGTAATCGAGTTAGTTTTGTTAGGGCTTGATCCCTAGTATCCACTATGTTCTGAGATTGATGTTGCTATGACTTTGCTATGTTTAATGCTTGTCACTAGGGCCCGAGTGCCATGATTCCAGTTCTGAACCCTTTATGTTTTCATGGATATATTTGTGTTCTTGATCCGATCTTGCAAGTTGTATGCACCTGCTACGTGTTATGATCCGCATACCCCAAGGTGACAATAATTGGGATTCTTTCCGGTGATTGCCGTAGTTTGAGGAGTTCATGTATTCACTAAGTGCTAATGCTTTGTTCCGGTTCTCTATTAAAAGGAGGCCTTAATATCCCTTAGTTTCCTTATGGACCCCGCTGCCACGGGAGGGTAGGACAAAAGATGTCATGCAAGTTCTTATCGCAAGCACGTATGACTATATACGGAATACATGCCTACATGACATTGATGAATTGGAGCTAGTTCTGTGTCGCCCTAGGTTATGACTGTTACATGATGAATGTTATCTAACATAATCACCAATCCAATGCCTACGAGCTTTTCACATATTGTTCTTGCTAAGTTACTGCTGTTGCTACTACTGTCACAATTGCTACAAAACTATTGCTGCTACCGTTACTGTTACTGTTACTATTATTGCTACTGCTACCAAACTATCATACTACTGTGCTACTGATCACTCTGCTGTAGATATTTAGTCTCCAGGTGTGGTTGAATTGACAACTCAACTGCTAATACTTGCAAATATTCTTTGGCTCCCCTTGTGTCAAATCAATAAATTTGGGTTGAATACTCTACCCTCAAAAACTGTTGCGATCCCCTATACTTGTGGGTTATCAAGACCTTTTTTTGGCGCCGTTACCGGGGAGCATAGCTATATTTGTGGAGTCACTTGGGATTTATATCTGTTGATCACTATGAAGAATCTGAAGAACGCTAAGACCAAGATCGTTCCCTCTAAGATGAGGGGAGGTAAGGAACTGCCATCTAGCTCTGCACTTGATTCACCTTCTGTTTTGAGTAAACTTGCAACACCACCACATGCTATTAATTCTGATATGTCACAAGTTATTGATAATACCACTTCTGCTGTGAATGATACTCATGATGTAGCAGATATGCCCTAGAGGCAGTAATAACAGTTATTTTGTATCCCCGAGTTTGTAATGAATGTTTATGTTCCATGCTATAACTGCAATGATTATCGAGTCTACAATAACCACGAGGCTCGGAGGGAAACTCATGTGCACATGTGGTATAATATACGGTAAAATGTATTCCTAGTGTTGCCTCTAAGACTGGATCAAGTATTGCATGATGATCCTGTTTTCCTGATCATGGGCATGTCCATGCCGGCAATTTTGAGGGCACAATGTTAGTAGAACAATTGTGTTGAATCGACCCGAATTGATGTTATGCTATGAGATACATTCGTCACAAGTTAATGGTAAATAACACAGAGATAGTTAATGTTTGCATAATTCCTTAGACCATGAGAGTATCGAGTTCCTTCGTACTTGCTTCGTGAACTTTGGGGTTTGTTAAACGTCATCCGTAACTGGGTGGCTATTACGGCGGCTTACGGGTTCACGGAAAAGTATGACATGAAACGAGATAGCTCAAGATTGGGATTTGCTCCTCCGACGATGGAGAGATATTCTTGGGCCCTCTCGGTGTTACGGTATCCATCATCGTCTGGCCAGACACAATGTGATTTGATCACTGGGATGCCGGAACACGGAAACGAGAAAAGAGAACAAAACGGGTAACGAGGTAACTTGCATGGTGGACAAGTTGTTGATCCACGGGGATGCAATGAATCTCACCTCGAGTATTTGTAATATATCGTGAAGCAATAGGAATAGCACACGGCAACTGGAGGTTCTCTCGAATATTCATTCGTGTGGGTATAGGGGTCAATATGGGTGTCCACGGCTCCGATGTTGATCATTGATCGGAAAGTGTTCCGGGTCATGTCTATACTTCACCGAACCTATAGGGTCACACGCTTAAGGGTCATCTATCTGCTGAATACTAGACAGGGAGTCTGAGAGAAAATCACCGAAAAAGTTTCGGACGAAACGGAAACGTTCCGGAGAGGACACCATAATAGTTCCAGTAAAACTGAAAAGTTGTTTCAGGGGATACCATTAAGTCAAATTGGTTTCGGCACATGCCTAGAAATTCTTGGAGGATGCCAGAAGTGTTCTGGAAACTTCTGGGAATTTTCCGGGATAAAAATCGGAAATGTTCCGGAGCTGCCGGAACCGATTTGGTTGCTTTTCGCAGATGAAATTTACTAATCCGAAATTGTTTCGGAACACGTCCAAAATCATTTGTGTGGGTACTGGAATTATTCTAAGACCCACAGAAATATTTTTGGATTTAACGGTCACGGAAAATTGGTTCCGTGAATAGTAAAAATCACTTTATGGATATTTTTTTGGAAAGTCACCTTTTGGGATATTTCCCAAAAGGCTTCTAGAAGGGATTGGGGAGCAAGGCACTCCCATGTGGGGGGGGGCTAGAGTGGCCGGCCAAGGTGGTGCTCCTCCATGGAGCTCCACATGGCACCCCTTTTCCCTTTTATTCTTTTATGTAAGACATAAAGTGGGGGTACTTTTGGTATTTTTGAATGCCAACTTTACCCCTTGGCTATCCTATAAATAGAGGTGGAGGGGTGCTCTCCAAACCTCATCCAAGCTCTCATACACATGCCATGCTCGTCTGGCTCTCTCTCTCCCTCCCAGCGAAACAGTTTCGTAGAGCCGAAAGGTTGTCTGGGTTCCGGCAGGAACTAGTTCTGGACGGCGAAGCCCTGCCGGATAGCTGACACCGTATGTGTGCAACCCCGTAGAGAGATTGTAGTTTCGATCTTTTGCCCGAGGGGCTGTTCGAGTGTCCTCCCAAAGGGCTGTCCGAGTTGCCGTTCGAGTTTCGAGGGTCCTCCCGAAGGGCTGTCCGTGACATTGTCCGAGGGACTGTCCGACCGCCTCCCGAAGGGCTGTCCGGCAAGGGAGTACATCCTCGCAGTTGGGAGGTTGTAAATCCTAGCTGCGGGGATCTGCACCGACGATCTACACCGACTCTGCACCATCGGTACGGATCAGATCAAACCATGTATGCAGTCTCCATAGTGGTCCTGGGCGTGCTCGCTGTACCGAAATTTTTTGTTTTCTGTCGCGTTCCCCTACACATGATAATGCTAGTACTATGCTTGATAATGTTGTGCCACTTGGTAAATTTCTTACTGAACAAATTGCTAAAGCTAAAGAAACTGAAGATGCTGAAACTCTTGAGAATTATGATTCACCTATTATGCCTAGCTCTCCTACTAGAGTTGAAACACCTGACGAACATTGCTTTGATAGGGAGACGGCTAGAGCCATCCTTGCTTGTAATGATAGAAATGAAGTTATAAAATTGCTTGCTAAAATGAAAGAAAAATCTATGAGGGAGAGAATGAAATATGATCCCAAGTTTGCTACCTCTCCCATATTTGTTACTGTTAAGGATTATGAATTCTCTGTCGATCCTGAGTTAATTACTTTGGTTGAATCTGATCCTTTCCATGGTTATGAAATTGAAACCGTTGTGGCACATCTTACTAAATTAAATGATATAGCCACCCTATTTGATCAGGAGGAAAAAATTCGCTATTAGTATATTCTTAAGTTGTTTCCTTTCTCATTAAAGGGTGATGCTAAGGAATGGTATAATACTCTTGCTCCTGGTTGTGTGCGTAGTCCCCAGGATATGATTTATTACTTCTCTGAAAAATATTTCCCTGCTCATAAGAAACAAGCTGCTCTACAGGAAATATTTAACTTTGTGCAAATTAAAGAAGAGAATCTCCCTCAAGCTTGGGGGGGCTTCTTCAATTACTTAATGCTTTGCCTGATCATCCTCTTAAGAAAAATGAAATACTTGATATCTTCTATAATGGACTAACCGATGTTTCTAGGGATTACCTAGACTGTTGAACAAGCTGAGGAACTATTGAAGAATGATAATGATTGGACACTTCCTGAACCACTGCCTAAACCCACTCCGAAGAAGAGGGGTATTTTATACCTCATTCCTGAAGATATGCAAGAAGCAAAGAAATGTATGAAGGAAAAAGGTATTAAAGCTGAAGATGTTAAGAATCTACCACCTATTGAAGAAATACATGGTCTTGACACACCGCCACAGGTAGTAGAGGTAAATTCTCTTACAAAATTTGATGAAGGTGATATTCCTTATAACAAACCTCCTAGTCAATGCTTGTATGAATTTGACAATTATATTATTAAGCAAGATCACTTCAATGCAAATGTTATGAAACAATTGAAACGAAATGCCTATATGATTGATCGCTTGAGTGACTTGTTATTTAGAATTGCTAATGATATTAAAGGTGTGAGGAAACATGCATCTATGGTTCAAACCCAATTAGAACAAGTTGCTAAATCTCAGAGTGAATTGCTTAATGAAATGAATAACAATATGAATGATCATGCTGTTAGAGTAATGACTAGAGGGGGTAGAATGACTCAGGAGCCACTTTATCCTGAAGGTCACCCAAAAAGAATTGAACAAGACTCTCAAAGAATTAATGTTGATGCACCTAGTCCATCTAAAAAGAAAAAGAAAAAGAAAAATGATAGGGCTTTGCATACTTCTAGTGAACCTGAGGTAGAAAAACCCTTAGAGGGTACTAATGATGTTTCTATTTCTGATGCTGAGACACAATCTGGTAACGAACATTCACCTGATGATAATAATGATGATGATGCTCATGTGGGTACCCAACCAGATAATGATAAAGAACCTGATAATGACATTGAAATAGAGCCTGCTGTTGACCTTGATAACCCACCTTCTAAAAATAAACGTTATGATAAAAGAGACTTTGTTGCTAGGAAACATGGTAAAGAAAGAGAACCATGGGTTCAAAAACCCATGCCCTTTCCTCCTAAACCATCTAAGAAAAAGGATGAGGAAGAATTTGAACGCTTTGCTGAAATGCTTAGGCCAGTCTTCTTGCATACTCGTTTGACTGATATTTTAAAGATGGCCCCTTATGCTAAATATATGAAAGACATTGTCACAAATAAAAGAAAGATACCTGAAGCTGAAATTTCCACCATGCTTGCAAATTATTCTTTTAAGGATGGAGTACCTAAGAAACTAGGAGATCCAGGAATACCAACTATACCATGCTCCATTAAACAAAATTATGTCAAAACTGCTTTGTGTGATTTAGGAGCCGGTGTTAGTGTTATGCCTTTCTCTTTATATAAAAGACTTGATTTGAATAAACTCACTCCCACTGAAATATCATTGCAAATGGCCGACAAATCAACTGCCATACCTATCGGTGTTTGTGAGGATGTGCCCGTTGTAGTTGCAAATGTTACTATCTTAACAGACTTTGTTATACTTGATATGCCCGAGGACGACAACATGTCGATTATCCTTGGTAGACCCTTTTTGAATACTGCAGGGGCTGTTATTGATTGCAACAAAAGCAAGGTCACTTTTCATATCAATGGTAATGAACATACGGTGCACTTTCCGAAGAAACAATTTCAAGTAAATGGTATTCATATTATTGAAAAGTCTCTGACAGTCACTATTGGAAGTTTTCAACTCCCTCTTCCTACTGTTAAAAAGAAATATGAAACTCTTATTATCGGGGAGATGCATATCCCCGTTGAGCTAACCTAGTGTTTCACGAAGATTCTTCGGTTTCATGTCACTCGGAAATGGTTTGTTAATAAGACTTGATCAACCTTATTAATGGATTCTTTTTGAGAGGCATGTGGTCGATGAATTTAGTAAGCACAACCTTCTGTACCCACTTTTTGTTTTCTATTATTTTTAGTTAAACAAAATAAAATGCCATGATTATCCTGTTTTATGATTTATCCGTGCAATAAAAAATGGCCCAGAAATAAAAGTGCTCAGAATGCAATAAAATTTTGATATGAATTTTTATATAATATTTAAGAATTTTTGATATAGCTTCTAGACATCCATATGAGTGGTTGCTATCAATCTTGTGAAGTTTTATTGATATCAATTTCTGGCCCCAAATTTTTTAGAAATTTGTTCTTAGGAAAATGAATATCTTCCGGAGAAGCTCTTCAAAGCGGAACGCCAAAGGAGTCCTTGGGGACTCCTCGGACAGCGACCTCAACATCCCGCATTGGACAGAGGTCCAACCGTGCAAATGGCCGCACAATGTCTTCGTGAATGAAGCCAGATTCTACCAAGACTTCGCGCAATTCATTGCAAATGCCGAACTGACTGACTTCCTCGCAGATGAGTGTGACCAGCACCACATCCTTACAAATTCCTTTGTGCAAAACTTTCATTTTCTGAGTAGGCTCGAACCCCCTGAGGTGCGCTTTGATTTATATGCTGAACATTATCAGATACCTCTAGCTGAATTTTGTGAGATATGTTTGATTCCCTTTGATGGGGAAATCAGAGAGCCTCGACCGGAAGAGTTTGAGGGTTTCCTCCACACTTTTACTGTGGGAGAGGAAAGGGGAGTGTCGAAAGCCCGAGCCACTAGCTTGCAATTTCCTTCCGTTCATTACTTTGCTCTATTCATAGGGAAATGTTTGACTGCTAGAGAGCAAGGTGGTGCGCTATGTGCACCTGATTGCTATTTTACGCAGCGCACTTTATAATGACAACACTTATAACCTGGGAGCTATCATTGCATGCCGCCTGCACACTAATAGGACTAAGGGTAAAATTCATGGTGGTATTTATGCTACTCGCCTAGCGAAACATTTTAATGTTAACATTCGCCCTCATGATTACTTGTTGCCTAGAGTTTATTTAGATCACCAGTCTATGAGGGACCACCACTTTCTTGATGCTCCTGAACCTCCTCACCACATTTGTTATAACTTGGTTTTTAGTGAGGATACTCGTGATGTTATTCCGTTGCCTACACCTGCTTTGTTTGATTCTCATGCCAGGAACGGATATACCGTGATGCCACCGGACATCATTGCTTACCGGAACGCCTTGGCAGCGGCAGAGAAGGAGGCCCGGGATTGGGACGCTCGGGTGCCGCCACCTCAGGACTTTCATATGGGACCGTATGGCTCCTACGGATGGCCGTAGACCAAGCTAGGCAAAAACCTAAGCTTGGGGGAGTACGTATTTCTCACCGACATTACATTCTTGCTCACACATTTCATTCCAGTTGTCGGTGTTCATACTTTTTCATTGTATAATCCATGCTAGTTTTATTTTCTCGCTTTCTTCTTGTGTGTTGGTAAAACTTTGAGAAAATCCAAAAACATTTCTTGTTTCTTTTCGGTTTTTCTTTCTAGTTTAATTAGTTGTAGTTTTGTAGTAGTAAAAGAAACCCCAAAAAGATTTCCCGTTTCTTCTTTTACTTGTTGGGAGCTTTCCCGTGTAAATAGTTTTTCTCGTTTTCGTTTTTCTTATTTATTTGCTTTCTTCAGAAAAAATAAAAACTCCAAAAATATTTCAGTGTGTTTCTCTAAAATTCTTTTCTTTTGTTGAGTCATTGTAAAGAGAAGACCACGATGAAAATGATGAGTGGCTCTCGTATGCATTATTGTCGATCTAACAAAGAGCCCATTTTACCTTGTCTTTTCCTTTGAATAAAATGTTTGCAGATTCCAGCTTAGTCCACGGCACACTTGCACTATTTTTATTTTCATATCATTCGGTCATGCAAGTGAAAGGCAATAATGACGATGATTTGATGAAGTGACGGTGGCAAGGAAAAGCGGGTATGAACTCAACTTGTCTTTGTTTTTGTAAATATGTTTAACTCAGTATCCATGATTCAGCCTATTATGATTAAACATGTTTATGATGACAATTAGAGATTATAGTTGCTCATGCCATGCTTAAGTAGCTAGGAGTGGATAATGATTTATCTTGAGTGTCAACATGCATTAAAATGACTGTGATGTAGTATGATGATATGGTATCCTCCTCTGAATGTTTCAAGTGGCTTGACTTGGCACATGTTCACACATGTAGTTGAATCAAAATCAACATAGCCTTCACGATATTTATGTTCATGGTGCTTATATCCTACTCATGCTAGTATTCAATGTTGATTATTCATAATGAATGATTATGACCGTTTTCGCTCTCTAGCTGGTCGCTTCTCAACCTATTTGCTAGCCTTCGCCTGTACTAAGCGGGAATACTGCTTGTGCATCAAAACCTTTAAACCAAAGTTATTCCAGATGAGTCCACCATATCTACCTATATGCGGTATTATTATGCCGTTCTGAGTAAATTTGCATGTGCCACCTCTAATTATTCAAATGAACATCTGTTTTGTGTGCCCGTACCACTCATGGAGCGACAGGGGGCAGTCAGTATCTTCCATGCTAAGCGGGTTATTCTCACGATGAGTGTTTATTCACTCGTCCTTGCACGAGAGGGGCTGGTAATCGGGATGCCCAGTCCCATTGTTAAAATTGCAAAATAATAAAACAAACTCCCCCGGAAAGTTGTTGGTATGGAGGGCACCCGAGGATTCGGCTAGCCATGGCTTGTGATTGTTGGTGGAGGGGGAGTAAACTTTACTTTACCGCTTGGGAACCGCCGCTAATGTGTTTAGCATGGAAGATATTGAAAACTCTCGGTCGTGACGTTGACATGAAAGGCATACCTCCCAAAAATTTATTTATCCCTGATTTAAGTTTTGAGCTCTGGCACCTCTGCAAATCCATGCTTCCCTCTGCGAAGGGCCTATCTATTTACTTTTATGTTATTTTACTTTTATTGTTGAGTCATCACCTTCTCAAACAAGCACCAGACCTGAGAACACTATTGTCATTCTCATGCATTGTGTATAGTTAATGTTGTGTGCATCATGACTGGATCTCTTCTACCATGAATTACAATGTTTAGTCGCTGCTTGAACTTTGGAGGTGCTCTGCATTTATGTTTTGCAGTCTCAGAAAGGGCTAGCGAGATACCATGTTGTCATATCATATCATGATTGTTTTGACAGAATGTTGGCATTTGAGATATTTTATTATTGCTCGCTAGTTGATTATGCCATTGATATGAGTTAATATAATTTCTAAGAGTTATCATTTGCATGGTTAGTTATAATCTTTGCTGAAAACTTGGGTACTATTTAAGCATATATATAGATACAAGAACAAAAGAGTTTGTAAAAGTTTTTCTTTATCACTTTCAGTTTGTCAACAGAATTGCTTGAGGACAAGCAATGAGTTAAGCTTGGGGGAGTTGATACGTCTCCATCGTATCTACTTTTCCAAACACTTTTGCTCTTGTTTTGACCCCTAATTTGCATGATTTGAATGGAACTAACCCGGACTGATGCTGTTTTTAGCAGAATTACCATGGTGTTGTTTTTTGTGCAGAAATAAAAGTTCTTGGAATTGGATGAAACTTTTTGGAGATTTTTTATGGAATAAATGAAAAATACTGGAACCAAGACCCACTGGAGGGGGGCCACAAAGTGCCCACGAGGCACGAGGGCGCGCCACCCCCCCCCCCCCCCCCGCAGGCGCGCCCTGGTGGCTCGTGGGGCCCACGTGGCTCCGCTGGCCCTAATCTTTGGCCTATAAATTCACAATTCCAGAGAAAAAAATAAGAGAGGAAGTTTTATTGCGTTTCACGATACGGAGCCGCCGCCACCTCCTGTTCTTCATCGGGAGGCCAGATCTGGAGTCCGTTTGGGGCTCCGGAGAGGGGGATCTTCCGGCATCGTCATCATCAACCATCCTTCATCACCAATTTCATGATGCTCACCGCCGGGAGTGAGTAATTCCTTCGTAGGCTGGCTGGACGGTGATGAATTGGATGAGATTTATCATGTAATCGAGTTAGTTTTGTTAGGGCTTGATCCCTAGTATCCACTATGTTCTGAGATTGATGTTGCTATGACTTTGCTATGTTTAATGCTTGTCACTTGGGCCCGAGTGCCATGATTCCAGATCTGAACCCTTTATGTTTTCATGAATATATTTGTGTTCTTGATCCGATCTTGCAAGTTGTATGCACCTACTACGTGTTATGATCCGCATACCCCAAGGTGACAATAATTGGGATTCTTTCCGGTGATTGCTGTAGTTTGAGGAGTTCATGTATTCACTAAGTGCTAATGCTTTGTTCCGGTTCTCTATTAAAAGGAGGCCTTAATATCTCTTAGTTTCCTTATGGACCCCGCTGCCACGGGAGGGTAGGACAAAAGATGTCATGCAAGTTCTTATCGCAAGCACGTATGACTATATACGGAATACATGCCTACATTACATTGATGAATTGGAGCTAGTACATAATCACCGATCCAATGCCTACGAGCTTTTCACATATTGTTCTTGCTAAGTTACTGCTGTTACTACTACTGTCACAATTGCTACAAAATTATGTCAAAACTGCTTTGTGTGATTTAGGAGCCGGTGTTAGTGTTATGCCTTTCTCTTTATATAATAGACTTGATTTGAATAAACTCACTCCCACTGAAATATCATTGCAAATGGCCGACAAATCAACTGCCATACCTATCGGTGTTTGTGAGGATGTGCCCGTTGTAGTTGCAAATGTTACTATCTTAACAAACTTTGTTGTACTTGATATGCCCGAGGACAACAACATGTCGATTATCCTTGGTAGACCCTTTTTGAATACTGCAGGGGCTGTTATTGATTGCAACAAAAGCAAGGTCACTTTTCATATCAATGGTAATGAACATACGGTGCACTTTCCGAAGAAACAATTTCAAGTAAATGGTATTCATATTATTGAAAAGTCTCTGACAGTCACTATTGGAAGTTTTCAACTCCCTCTTCCTACTGTTAAAAAGAAATATGAAACTCTTATTATCGGGGAGATGCATATCCCCGTTGAGCTAACCTAGTGTTTCACGAAGATTCTTCGGTTTCATGTCACTCAAAAATGGTTTGTTAATAAGACTTGATCAACCTTATTAATGGATTCTTTTTGAGAGGCATGTCGTCGATGAATTTAGTAAGCACAACCTTCTGTACCCACTTCTTGTTTTCTATTATTTTTAGTTAAACAAAATAAAATGCCATGATTATCCTGTTTTCTGATTTATCCGTGCAATAAAAAATGGCCCAGAAATAAAAGTGCTCAGAATGCAATAAAATTTTGATATGAATTTTTATATAATATTTAAGAATTTTTGGCACTGAAAACATACCAGGGGGGTGCCCCAGGCGCCCACGAGGCACCAGGGCGCGCCACCCCACCCCCCTGGCGCGCCCAAGTGGCTCGTGGGCCCCATAGGGACCCCCTCACTTATCCCTTCAGCCCACTTCATCTCTTACCTCTAGCAAAAAATCCTGGTAGCTCTCTCTCTCTTGTTCTTGCTCACAAACCTAAAATTTTCGATCTCTTTGCTCGGAGCTCCGTTTCCGAAACTGTTTTGAGAGATTGCTACTTGGTATGTGACTCCTCCATTGCTCCAATTAGTTTTTGCTTTAGTGGCCTAGATTTTGCATAATTAGCTACTCTTGGTGCTACTGAAAATGAGCTTGCATGTTGAATTCTTTGAGTTCCAAGTAGTTTGAATGCTTGATATAGCCTCTAGACATCCATATGAGTGGTTGCTATCAATCTTGTGAAGTTTTATTGATATCATTTTGTGGCCCCAAAATTTTTAGAAATTTGTTCTTAGGAAAATGAATATCTTCCAGAAAAGCTCTTCGAAGCGGAACGCCAAAGGAGTCCTTGGGGACTCCTCGGACAGCGACCTCAACATCCCGCGTTGGACGGAGGTCCGGCCGTGCGAATGGCCGCACAATGCCTTCATGAATGAAGCCGGATTCTACCAAGAGTTCGCGCAATTCGTTGCAAATGCCGGACTGACTGACTTCCTCGCAGATGAGTGTGACCAGCACCACATCCTTACAAATTCCTTTGTGCAAAACTTTCAATTTCTGAGTAGGCTCGACCCCCCTGAGGTGCGCTTTGATTTATATGCTGAAGATTATCAGATACCTCTAGCTGAATTTTGTGAGATATGTTTGATTCCCTTTGATGGGGAAATCAGAGAGCCTCGACCGGAAGAGTTTGAGGGTTTCCTCCACACTTTAACTGTGGGAGAGGAAAGGGGCGTGTCGAAAGCCTGAGCCACTAGCTTGCAATTTCCTTTCGTTCATTACTTTGCTCTATTCATAGGGAAATGTTTGACTGCTAGAGAGCAAGGTGGTGCGCTATGTGCACCTGACTTTGCTATTTTTCTCCGCGCACTTTATAATGGCAACACTTATAACCTGGGAGCTATCATTGCACGCCGCCTGCACACTAATAGGACTAAGGGTAAAATTCATGGTGGTATTTATGCTACTCGCCTAGCGAGACGTTTTAATGTTAACATTCTCCCTCATGATTACTTGTTGCCTAGAGTTTATTTAGATCACCAGTCTATGAGGGACCACCACTTTCTTGATGCTCCTGAACCTCCTCACCACATTTGTTTTAACTTGGTTTTTAGTGAGGATACTCGTGATGTTATTCCGTTGCCTGCACCTGCTTTGTTTGATTCTCATGCCAGGAAAGGATATACCATGATGCCACCGGATATCATTGCTTACCGGAACGCCTTGGCAGCGGCAGAGGAGGAGGCGCAGGATTGGGACGCTCGGGTGCCGCCACCTCATGATGCAAATTGGACGTATCAAATACCAAAGCCACTAATATATTCCTACATAGGAAACTTTTTTTACGAAAATTTCATGATTATATATTCATTCTTGCATGTCGTAATAAAGCGCAATTTTTGTGTAAATTGTATGCAAATTTTTATTTTGCTTCTGTTAGATTTATTTTCTTTTTTTCATAAATGGTAATACAAATGGCACTAACTCATTCCTTCTTAAAAAAACTTTATTATTTTGATTTCTTTTCTTAGTTTTAATTTCATTTTCTTTCTTCTTTAAGGGTACTACCAATGCCACTAATCCATTCCTTCTAAGGAAACTTCTTTTTTTTGGCAAAGTTCCATTATTATATGCTTATAAATGCATATTATAAAAAAGCACAATTTCTGTGTAAATTGTATGCAAAAGATTTCATTTTTTGTTTTGTTTTCATTTTTGTTTCTTCTTAAAGGGCAATACCAATACCACTAATTCATTCTTTCTTAGAAAACTCCATTATTTTGAATATTTTTAGTTTCTATTTCATTTTGTTCTTCTTTAAGGGTAATATCAATGTCACTAATTCATTCTTCCTTAGACAACTTTATTATTTTGATTTTGTTTTATTTTTCACATTTTCCTTCTTTTGAAACGGTAATACCAATGCCAATAATTCATTCTTCTTTAAAAAACTTCATTATTTTGATTTGTTTTAATTTTATTTCATTTTTTCTGCTTACAAGTTAGAACAAAAGCCACTAGTTCGTTCTTTTCTAGAAAACTTCATTATTTTGATTTTTTTTGTTTTATTTTCTTTCTTCTTTTAATGGTAATTGCAATGCCACTAATTCATTCCTTCTTAGGAAACTTCTATTTTTGTGAAAATTCCACTATTATATGCTTATTCTTGCATATTACAAGAGAACACAACTTCTATGTAAATTGTGCGCACATTTTATCATGATTTCTTTTTGCTTAAAGGGCAAAGTTACTAATTCATTCTTTCTTAGGAAACTTCATTATTTTGATTTTGTTTTAGAAATTATTTCATTTTCTTTATTTTTAATGGTATTTCCAATGCCGCTAATTCATTCCTTCTTAGGAAGCTTCATTTTTTTGTGAAAAAACCACTATTATGCTTATTCTTATATATTATTAAAAAATGCATTTTCTATATAAATTGTGTGCAAATTTTGTTATTATTATTTTCATTTTCATTTTTCTTGATTGTAATATCAGTGCCACCAATTTATTTTTCTTACAACAATCCATCGTTTTATTTTATTTTAGTTTTTTCCATTTTCTTTCTTCTTTGAAGGTAATACCAATGCTACTAATTCATTTCTTCGTAGAAAACTTATTTTTTGCGAAAATTTCACTAATATATGCTTACTCTTGCATATTATAAAAAACATAATTTGTGCGCAAATTTTGTCATTATTTTATTTAAGTTGTTTTTAAGTGTAATACCAATGCCACTAATTTATTCCTTCTTTTAAAACTTCTTTTTTGTGAAAGTTTCACTATTGTATGGTTATTCTTGCATATTAAAAAAAACACAATTTCTGTGTAAATTGTGTGCTAATTTTGTCACTATATGATTTAGTTACTTATTTTTTAAGGGTAATGCCAATGCCACTAATTCGTTTTGTTATAAAACTTCATTTTTTTGTTTGTTTATTATTACGGTGAGACGATCCGAAGTCTTCTTCCTCCCGACGCTATGCCCCCTTGCCTCTCCTCCGGCTGTGGCTCCATGGCGTTCCTGCTTCCGGTTGAGGTGTTGGCGAGCCGTCGCCGGCGACATACGCCGATTGCAGTGTTTCCATCTTGAGCTCAGTCGGCTGCCCAATCTAAGCGACGGTCACAATGAAAAAGCCCTTACTTTACTCGCAAAAAAGAAGCCCTTACTTGCACCGGTCAACCTACCCCCCCCCCCACACACCTTGTCAAGCACCATAGCCCGCCTTAGATAGAGGTAAGCGTCATTGGTCAGAGGAGAGTAACACGGCGACGAAGTGTGTGGTGTGAGTGTTAATTATTGTGTGGCCTAGCGCAGCGTGGCAAGTGCCATATCGGCCATGTGCGTGAGCAAGGGCTATGTAGCCAGGTCAATGTAACTGAACCAAGTAAGGCCCAGTTCTTTTGGCCGAATCGAACCTCCCCTAGCTTCTCCTAGAATTTTCGAAGAATCGGCCAAAAGAACTGGGCCTAAGTCTGAAGAAAAAAAAATACATATCTGAACTCTTTCCTGCTACATGCTAGTTGTGCTCCATGCGAATTGTGCGATTATAATTGTGGTATTGAGTTGAGCCTGTACATTACTCAGCTGTTGACCGAGTGCAGTTTTATAGTACTTTTGATGGAGCGCCTACAGAATCAATCAACAAAATAAATATACATTATCTTCTGCCCAAATTCTTCCGAGTGCACGCGCACCATCTGGTAGAAACGAGCGGCCGCTTCCTGGCCGCACGATCGCGTTAGCGATCTACTCGTGCGAGCGCCAGGTGCCGCCTGGTCGGGAGGCCTTGCACCGCGCGGTCGTGGGCGAGAGACGAGGACGGGACCCACATGTAAGCGGTTGTGGGAGATAGTGGGTGGCGGTTTCGAAACGCGAGCCGTTCTCTCCCCATTTTCTCCGCATTTCCGTTCCTCTCCTCCCTTCTCGCTCTCGCTCTCGCACCGGCAACTGCGGCAAAATCACGCCGCGGCTCTCAAATTGCCGGCGGGATTCGCTGCTGGACCGCGGGGGGATTCGCTGCTGGCCCTCATCGGCGTTGCAGGTACCCGTTGCTGTCCTCCCTTTCTCTGTCTTGTCGCCGGGGTCTAGGTCGTGTCGAGGTCGTCGGTGGCGGAAATGGCGGGCTGGGATTCCTAGGGTTCTTATGGCATCAATTGCCTCGTATGGTCGATTTGGTGTAGACGTGTCGTGTGTGCTTCCGTTCGACTCTCGTGTCCTTGGATTTGTGTGGCAGCAAGGGAAAGTGGTGGTGGGGATTCATGGGGGAGGGTGCGTTTGGTGTTGGTGGAGTGGTTGTTGGGATTTGCGCTCGAGGCAGACGTCCGCGGCGGCCTTCTGTTGTCCTCCCTCTCTCTGTCTCATCGCCGGGGGCGAGGTCGTGTCCAGGTCAACGGTGAAGGATGTGGCGGGCTGGGATTCATAGGGTTCCTTGCTGTGCTTGCTTCGATTTGACCTTCGTATGCTTCGATTTGTGCGGTTGCAAGGGGGCAGTGGTGGTGGGGATTCATTATCGAGTGGTTCGTTGGTCATGGCGGAGTGGTGGTTGGGATTTTTGCGGTTGAGGCTGAGGTACGGGTGCGCCCAATATACCATCCCATGTTCTGGTTCCCGTTGCGGCGGCGCAAGTTGTTGTTCTCAGTTGTACAAGTTGCACAAGTTGTTGTTCTTAGTTGTGTTCTAGTTGCACAAGTTGTTGTGTAGTTGGTAGACACTTGTGTTCCAGTTGCACAAGTTGCTGTTCTCAGTTGGCTATATGTTTGAACTAGTTGGCTAGGCATTTTTAGTCCAGTTGCACAAGTTGATGTACCTAGTTGGCTACCTGATTGATCTATCTGGTTAGTTGTTTTAGTCCAGTTGCACAAGGTGTTGTACCCAGTTGGCTTCCTGTCTGAACTATTTGGCTAGTCATTTTTAGAGTTGCACAAGTTATTAAATTCAGTTGGTACCTGATTGACATGTTAGTCCAGTTATTTTTGTTTTTCTTAGTCTGACTGCGTTTCTTCTAACTATTAGGTTTGCTTGTTTTTTTTTCAGGCTAAAAATGGTTATAATACGGGATGCGGATGGGAATGAAGAAGATGTAATTGTTTCCTCTTTTATGTCTTGTCTCTTTGATTATATTTTAGTATTTTGTTTCTTACATTCTGTCGATGTATGCTTCATGGTTTTTATGTGGTTTTGTTTTGCTTGCTTAATTTAGGATTCTGAAAACCGCCCCTTCGCCGGAACTCCAAACGTTCTGCTGTTCGTGACCCACGCCCTGCCCGCAGTGATGTTGGGGCAGATGAAGATGATGTAAGGGTCATGCTCAAGTCATAACCATGTTTTTTGTGTGTCTTAATGAGTTAACATTTTTTTTGTATGCATAATATTCAGGCTGTTGATCATTTTCGTGTTGTAAAGCGGAGGAAACGTGCTGCAAGTGCAGGGGAAGGTGCATCATCTTCCGCAATAGAGGTAACCTGCTTGAATATGTGTTTTGTGCCACATACTTGCACATGAACTAGGTAGCTGTTGGCATCACCAATTGTTGCAGTTACACAAGAACAAGCCTGTAGATGACATGATCAAAAAAAATTAACCACCATGTGCAGGCCACAGGTGCTGGTGGAGCTGCCTCATCTTCTGCAGCAGTTGCTGAGGTATCAGGTTTTATGATTTTTCTGAATGTTTTGGAAAAAAATTAGGTTGTTGTTGGCCATATCTTTTTCTGTAGTTGCACAAAAACTATCCTGTAGTTGGCAGTTTGCACACTATCAGTCTGTAGTTGGCATCAACCATTTTTTTTGTACACAATTTTATCAAAGCAGTTGCCCCCTCCCCACTTTTTTTTACATTCGCTATACTCATTTAATATGTTCACTAGTATGCTATTTGTTTTTTATCAGGCTATTTCATATGTGTTTATTGTGTTTCTTCTTATCCACAGGGTAGTGGTGGTGAAGGGGTTCATGGGGTTGAAGGGGAGGATCCAAATCGGCCATCACAAGCGGGCAGGATAAGGGCATCACCGGGGCGGTTTGCTAGGTTGAACAAATCTCTGTCTCCATTGCAGAAGTCTGACCTCTGTACAAGGTTGTTTGGTGGTATTTTGAACCTAGCAGAGACACTGCCTGCGGATCTCACGAAATACCTAGTGGGGTGCTACAAGCCGGAAAGTTCTGAAATGGTGTTCCTAGGGAGGGGTAGGATTTGTGTCGATGCTGACAGTGTGCACAGGGTATTTGATCTTCCAAACAGGGGTCAAAAAGTCAGTTATGTAGTTGATAAGGATGCAACCAGGAGATTCTTTCAGAGATTCAACATCACTAAAAATTCTCACCCCAAGTTAGATTCATGGATCAAGACCATTGAGGCTATGAAGGGAAAAGTTGATGACGCATTTTTCATTGCCTAGCTTGCAGTTGCGTTTACCACCTTTCTAGCGCCAACAACCGGCCTGAAGCTCAGCCCAAAGTGTTATGGACTTGTTTTAGAACATGAATTGCTGAAGAACACAAACATTTGCATGTTTGTAGCAGAACACATCAATGAAGCTTTCTGCAACATGGGATCATCCCAAACTGTTTGCTGCTGCTTATATCACTTGGTGGTGAGTCAAATCAAATAGCTCCATGTGTTTTTTCTCCTTTTGCAGTTATTGTTTAGAGGATTTGCTTGCAAAAACTTGAGTTTTCCATTTTGGCCTGTGGCAGGTTCTATACCTTGATGCGCTTGTTCACGATGTCCCTATAAGCAATTGCCCCATACGAGCGAATGCATGGGACAGCAATCTAATTGCCAAGGTCATCAAGAAGGACTTGATCTCCCCTGGTGTGTTCGGCAAGTTAAAAGTGAGCTCAATTTTCTTCTTTTTTTACATCACTTGTGTTTTCTCGAGGTTGATGAGTTTATGCTTTTTGGCATCTGCACATGTGTTCCTACCAGTTGGCACAACAATGTTAGTAGTTGCACATGTGTACCTATCAGTTGGCAGAAAAATGTTTGTATGTTGCACAGATGATGACCATTTCCTTTTTCTTTTTTTGTATCAGCTAAGAATGTTATCAGTTGGCACAAAAATGTTATCATTTGCACAAATATGTAACCAGTTGCACATGTGTTCCTACCAGTTGGCACAACAATGTTATTAGCTGCACATGTTTTCTTATCAGTTGGCAGAAAATGTTTGCCTGTTTGCATAGATGATGACCATTTCCTTTTTCTTTTTTGTATCAGCTTAAAGAGGAGTATAGAGGCATAGAGCAGACACCACTGCTTGGCGGTTTGTTGCAAGCTGAAGCATTTGTGGCCTCAAAGTTACCACAAACCTACAACCCTCAGGTAGGTTTCAGAGTTGGCCTTCCTTTTTTTAGTTGCATAAAGGAGTACATCCAGTTGCACCATATCAGATTTTTTGATTGAACAATACAGTTTTCTTTTGTTTTTTGCGTCATCTGGTTGTGTTTTCAATCATGCAGAAAAGGGCAAAGATTGCAAAACTAGTTCATGATATGTGCAAATCAGTAACTGAACAGATGGGCAACTTCATTGAAGAATTTGCCAAGATTGATGAGGAAGAACCAGATAATGACCCCCCCATACAGCAGCCAGCAGCGGAAACCGGTAGGTCTCGCCGACTTGGACCCAGAAAGAAGAGAGGGGGTGCAGCTAGAGAAGAAGAAGAAGAGTTTGTTGAACAGGAGTCGGAAGAGGATGCTGAAATGAACACAGTGGATGATGAAGAAGATGATGAAGAGGAGGATGAAGAAGAGGAGGAACAAGAAGAGGAAGAGGAAGAGGAGGAGGAAGAAGAGGAGGAAGAAGAGGAGGAGGATGAAGAGGAGGAGAAAGAAGATGAGGACAGAGAGGAAGATGACAAAGAAGAGGAGGGGGATGATGATGACGATGACAAGGATGGAGAGGAGCAAGAGAATGTGGGAGTTGATGGCAATGATGATGTAGAAGTTGATGATGTTGGTCTTGATGATCAAGGTGGAGGGGGCGGGTCCAATGGAGAAAGTGAGAGCAGCGACGACGATGATGACAAGGGCGCTGGTTCTGGAGGTGCAACAGTCAACACAACTAGTGGGGGTAACCCCACTAACTATTGTGGCAGCAGCAGTACCTCAGGTAACACCACACTACACATGTGGATGGAGAAAGACCTCTGGACAGATGATGAGATAACTGGAAAGAAAAAGGATGAAGCTCCGTCTCAGGAGAGCGTTGATATGCTCAAGCTTTGCAATTTGGAGCCTGCTTTTCCGACTACTCTCCCTATTCCTGACTTTGATTGTGAAGAGATGTTTGCGAAGTGCGATCATTACGTTGATAAAAGGCTGTTTTATTTTAGTGAGGCTGAAAAGAGCGAAGCATATTTGAAGGAAGCAGCAAAGGGTCTTGAGTGGTTTGGCACAAAGTCAAAAGAAAAATACAAGCAGTTATTGGATAGCATTCCTGATCTAGGCTGTAGCAAGAGCAGGTCAACATTGCCGCCACATCCTACTGTGGCACAGAAGCGCAAAACAGTTGTGTTGAAGAAGAACTTGAAGCTATCTGAAACCAAGCAACGGGCCATGGGGAAAAATGCTCCAGTAATTGTGGAGAACCAAGCTTCATCTGGAGCTCCCTTGGCATCAACTGCTGTGAACAGAGAGCCAAGCAGCACTGAGCAGGAGACAACTGTGCATGTTCAGCCTAAAACACTTACAGGAGTTCCAAAATCCAAGGGGAAGACCCAGCTGGCAATGTCACAACAGCATAAAGATAAGCAGTAGAAGAAGGTTGTAAAGTTTGCCAAGGGCACAAAGCGGGAAGAAGCCACAGAAACTGTTGGTTTCGGACAGGAGGCAACACAACCTGCCACAACTGTTGCTGCAGGAGTGCCAAGTTCAGAGAGTAAGTTGCCAACTGAAGATGGAAAGATGCCAACTCCACCTACTACTGTGCCAACTAAAATGTCTTTTAGAAGTGAGGTCACAACCAAACCCCCAAATGTTGTTCAGAAAGTTTCCGTTGCATCCTCGGAGCCCAAGGTGCCTACTCCAGCTACATCACAGCCAAAACCCCCTACCGGTGTTGATCAATCTGCCAAACCACCATCTTCGAGTGCTAGCACACTGCCCGGGGGTGATTTCCCTGTAGCGATAGCCACACAGCAGCCCAACAAACCTGTAGCACCAGCACCTTATCTTCAGAGCACATTGACACAAGAGGAGGTGTTCAATATTGTAAGCAAGTGCTTACCTCCTAGACCGCCAACTTCAACGCTTTTGCGAACCAAGTCAGCCAATGATGCAACAGCAAATGTGTCGCAAGCAGGTGCCTCTGGCCATCAACCCATACGTAGATCAAGCTCGTATAGCTATCATGGCGATGGGTTCTGCGATGCACCAACTTTTGACTTGGGCATAGATGATGTGATCGAGCAAGATGGAGCAACTGCTCCAGCAGCAGAGTTGGCACCACCAGAAGAAGTTACTACTAATGTCATAGACGAGGATGACTCGGGTTCAACAACAGTGAAGGAAGCATGTGCTGCTGCAGACAGGGCTGACGCCGGTAAGGGCATAGCTCACCCACCAGACGCTGCTTCACCAGACAGTTTGCACACACCGATCTGCGGAGGAGCAGCAGTTGGCACGGGCAGTTCAGGACCAAGTTCTTCAGGGCCACCTGTCGCAAAAAGACAGAGGAGGGTAATTAGGCCCGCAGCATGTCAAAGGTCACCATTCATTGATTACAACACAATCAAGTCATTCAAGTGCACTGAACCAGTTAACAAGCTATATGCCAACCTGTTGTATTGGGTTAGACATCATCTAGGAGCAAATGTCCCTGAGATCAGGTAAAATCAACCAACACACTCTTTCCATCTACCAGTTGCACAACAGCATTCAGTTAGTTGCACAACAAAACTCAGCATGTTGCACAGAACATCAGTTTTAGTTGCACATTCATTCTTAATGTGAGCAGTCAACAAATTCCACTGAGCTTTTTAATTTTGCTTTTTCATTTTTTATTTTTGAGTTTCCAGCCCCGAGATCATCAACTATGATGGTTTCTACGTATCATTGCTGGAGTTGGTGGAGTCCATGAAGCCCGTTAAATGGTTGTCAAGCGTGGTTGTCGAGGCTGGAATCAAATACATTATCAAGAACTTGCCTCCAGGATCAAAGAAGGTCATTTTGCCACTTAGGCTAGCTGTAAGTTTCTGTTTAACTTTCCTCTCTTTTTTTCCTGTACCATTTTTCCATGCATGCAAACTTCAAACCAATAGCAAAGATTTTCCATTAACCGCTTTTTTGTAGTTTGTTTTCCTCTAATAATGAGTTGCCACACATTTTTCCTTTTTTGCAGGGGAGATTACAGCAAGGAATCCACAATGTTTCTGAAATAAATACAAGATTTGAGTACAAGAACCGACTTGACAGACAAGACATGGTCAGTTTGCCTGCACATGATCACTTTCTAAGTTGGCACTCACAGCATGTACAATTGCACAGAATACATCTAGTAGTTGGCATAAAGTGGCCCCAACATGAATTTTGTCAACCTGATCCTTTTTTATAATTTAATGTTTTGTTGACTCCAGCATTTTTCTTTCACCTAAGTGTTTTCTCTGTTTGTATTTGTTCATGTGTATAGGTCATGGTGCCAGTGCTCGAGTGCGCTGATCCAAACCACCCTGAAGGAGGCAGGCACTATTGGTTGTTCCACATCAACCTTAGGGACCAACGATTCGAAGTGCTTGATTCAAACAGGAAGCTTGAAGACATTGAGTTGATGAACACCGCATCCACCATCGCGGGTGCAATACGTCAGCTATGGAGGAAACACTATCCAAAGCATAGCATCGAGCACTTCCAGATTATTGACATTGATGTACCGAAACAGCGTGGGAAGTAAGATAACTAGCATTCGTTTATTCTCTTAATTAGTTGCACAGATATATTCTCATTGTAGTTACTGGTTAGGGTTATGTAGTCAGTTGCACAGTGGAAGTTGATTAGTTGCACAAAAACACCAGTCAAGTTTCTGGGTAGGATTTCATCATTAGTTTATTCGATCTTTAATATGCGTGGCACTTTTTTTATGCAGCAACGAGTGTGGTCTGCTTATGCTGTTGAACACTACTGAATGGTATGGAAGCCTACTGCCCAACTACGATCCAAAAGAAGTGGGGAACATTAGGAAGGTATTGGCGCATGACTGGGTCACAAGTGGGTTCAACTCCGCCCAGTGGAAGAAGTTGCTCAGATATGAAAAGGATTAGGTCAGTAGCTTTTCTCCTTTTTTTCTGTTGTTGTACAAACTTTAAGATCCCTGGGAATGTGACACATGTGCAGAATTCATTTTGTATGGAAGTATAATAATATGTTTTTTTGGTTGCACAAAGTGAACAGAAAATTGCACAGTAATACTTTGCAAGCATAGGATAATGACTGGCAATCACTAACATTTAAACTCTTTGCTAACAAAGGCATAAACATTCGAGCCATTACACAGTCCATAAACCAAAACAAGGAAAAATAAGAGGTCCCCTGGATCCAACATTGCGCAAAAACCCTCACTATTTTTCTATTTTTCCCATTCAACTTTTTTCAAGAGGGATCACAGCAACCTCTGCTGGCAAGTAGCAGCAGTGTGCTCTGTAGATTGGCAGTGGCTGCATTTGTTCTTCCTCTTGGGGTGTAGCTCGAGCGCCGATTTGTACCGCTTACTTTTTGCCCTTCCTTTCATAGTCTACCTAGGTGGATCCCTGGGCACTATATCATCAGAGCCTTGTGATGGGGATGTAGGCTCCATTGGGGTAGTATGCCCAGGTGCTGCAGCTTGGGTTGTATGTGTTGGAGCACGGCCTGTATGGGTAGGCTGTGGATAATGCCCTGTAGGCAAATATTAATAAAACAGTTAGTGTGTGCAACAAGGAGTGGTGATTTGTGCAACCTAACAGCTTGTGCAGTGCAACTAATTGAGTGATCATGTGCAAACTGTAGATGAACAAAAAACCTGTAGGAGCGCGGCCTATCGTGCCAGTTGGCTGCTAATGACCTACATGGAAAGGATAATACATAAGTTAGTGGTGCCTGCCTTTTTTGTGCAATAAACAGAGTGCGCAAAACAAGACGGTTCGACGAAGTTTTCGTGCATGTGTCAACTAACTTAATTATTCTGTGCAACTGGTACATTTCTGTGTGCAACTGAAACATTGAAATTTTACACTAGATGTCCAATGCTTGTAGGGGGGAGGGGTAAGTTGGAGCAGATTATTACCTGTTGCAGGAGGTGTTTGAGCATTGCTTGTATGCCCACTGGGAGGAGGCGGTGGCGGGGCATGTCCTGTAGGGCCATGTGGGGGAGGAGGTGGTGGTGGGGCATGGCCTGTAGGGCCTGGAGGCGGAGGAGGTCCTCGAGGGTTTCCATCATCAGATGGCCCCGCAGCAGTAGCCGGTTTTTTCTTCTTCTTGGACTTGTTGAGGTGACTGATTTCTGTACGCGCTCCGCGCATATGCTTGTAGACAATGGCCTGTGCTGCATCAGAGCCACTCGCAAACTTGGCTAGCTTTTGAAAATCAAATGTCATGTTTCTCTCCCTTATCTGCCTCTTTGATTGAGGAGGCATTTCATCCGGTGGCTAATACCCGGCAACTGGTGCACTAGGGACAGCAGTAGGCGTCCACCGGCGGAGCATGTACCGATCTGGTATAATGTCAACTCAAAGATGGTTGAACACCTTGAGGATGTGGCAACAGAGCATGCCATCTTTGTCCATCTTGCAGCACTCACACAAATAGGAACCCTCCTCCACCTTTGCCTGCACCAAGTAGTTTCTAGAACCATATTTGGCAACTAGTTCCTGGTTCGGTCTGAGCTCAAAAATCTCAGCACCAACTTGGAACGCATTATAACGTCCAATCAGCTCAAACTCTTCTCGGAACTTGTGATAAAGGTCTCTAGTGTAGGTTTTGTAAGCTTGCCTCTCTATTGGGAATTTTGACCATAGCTCAATCTCAAGGTGTTCTGTCCTGTAATCATTGCAGCCTTCCTTGGCAAGGATGTGGGTCTGAATTTTTTCATATTGCTTAACAAAGTTCAGGATTGAGTTGTGTGGGTTCACATATCTTTTTAGGACAGCGTTGAACCCCTCACTCCGTTGTGTAGACTGTAGGAAGGGGAAGAACCTGTGTTTGAAGTAGCACGGCACCCAAGTTGACCTGTATTCATACAACTTCTCAAAGTGTGTGTGTGTAATTGCCTCGTACTTCATCATTAACCCAGCCCAATTCTGCTCAAACTCTTCTGGAGTGAAGCTGAAATCAACACAGTAGTTGAAATCATCAGACAGCCCTGGATTCCGGCACAGCAGCCAACCAACTTTTTCTTGAGCCTTTTTCATGATGTGCCAACGACAACAACGATGCACGGTGGTGGGAAAGATGCTCTCTATTGACTGCTTCATCGCAACATCCTGATCGGTTATGAAGTTATCAGGAGGTTTGCCATCCATAGCCTCTGGGAATGTTTGGAAGACCCAATCAAAGCTTGATGCCAACTCCTGTCTCACAAACGCACAACCCAGCATGAAGGATTGGCCATGGCGGTTGATTCCAATGAACGGCGCGAAAGGCATGTTATACATGTTGGTCATGTAGGTGGTGTCAAACGATATACAATCATGGTACGCCTCAGCATAAGCTTTTCGAGCTAAGCCATCCACCCAGAAAATGTTGACAACTCTTTCCTCTTCGTCATAGAGCGCCTTATAGAAGAAATCTGGATCCGTCTTTTGAATATCCTTGAAGTGTGCAATTGTCTCAATCATGTCACCCTCCTTCGTGTCGTCTTTGCGAAAAGTTGTACAAAGATTTGTTATTGCTTTTGGTCCAAACGGGACCATCAACTCGGAGCCATAGAATTCTGACATTATATGCATCATATGTCCTACACAACACAAAGAAAACATCACACTTGTTAGTTGCATCGATACACACAGCAGTTGCACATTTACTAGCTTGCAGTTGCACAGCAAAACAACATGTGTTTGGCACATAGGGGTAGTTGCACAACCACACATGGCCGCTGCATAATAGCATTTCAACTTGCACAGAGGACATATTTAGTTGCACAGCAAAGACATATGAGTTGCACATGTGTACCAGAGTAGTTGCACAGTAATCAACCTAGGAGAAAACAGGATGTTTGTAAAGAATAGACAAACAACAAACCTGTAGTCAAGTTGCGGTTATACAAGATGCGCAGAAATTCTTTTTCATCCGGAGAAATGCCTTGATGAGATCTCAAGTATTTCGATAACGAAGGCTTGTTAACCAGGGGATGGTTATGCTCACGAACAAAGTGTGTCACTTCCCATCGCCCATCCTTCATCTTCACCAGCATCTTTGCTTTGCATTGAGTCTGTTTTATTGTCTCGCGTTTTCGTTTCTTCCTTTTCTTCTTGGGATCAGCCTCATCATTGAAGATCGATGGCTCATCTTCCAATTCTTCCTCACCAACAACACTTGTGCAATCTGGTATAGGATCCAGGACAGGAGCAGCCTCCGCTCCTCCATCATCAACTTTTTCCTTCTTAAATTTGTTGCAACAAAACTGCTGTTTTACCAACTGATTTGTGCAAGCCTCCCGCCTCGAGGTGTTCATCTTGATAGAGAAACCCAAACGTAGGGCATAGCTGTTGTAATGTTCCTTGGCAACTTGCAGGCTATCAAATCTCATGCCAACATATGGTTCCATGGGCTGAGACCCAGCCTCATCATCTCCTTCTTCTCCCTGTACAGTACCGTCAGCAGCCCCAGGTCCCATTTCAGTCCTAGTTGGTCCAGCAACATCTGCCGCAGTGCCCGTGTCGGCTAGAGTATGACTCTCTGACTGTAAAGATACCACTACAGGGACAGTACGGGCTGATGACTGCCCTAGCACATCGTCATGGCCATTAGGATTATGCCCGAGGCCTTGCTGTGTGCAATTCCTTGCCCCATGAACAGCTTCAGGTCCTGGTGGTATGTTGGGTTGCGGGTAATTCAGTTCTTGAGGGAGTTCATTGAGGTCAGTAGGAAACTCATTGAGATCAATCATCTTATTATTGGCACGGCTACACACACCCTGCAATTGTAGTTGTACATCAGTTTTCATTCAGATCATGTGTTACAAACAATATGTTTAGCAAATGCACCAGAACAGTTCTGTTTGTTGCATAGTTTCTACTAGTTATTTATTTTTTGCACAGAGTAGTTATGTATGTTGCACACTTTGAACTAAACAGTTGCACATTTTTGTACTACATAAATGCACAGATAAAAAACACTTGTATGGTCCAGTCTTTTTCTCACAAATTGTGTTTAATCTTGACCAGGTTTATTTGGTCGAGGAGCTGATGTACATTCTGCACATAATTTGATGCTTCGATTCTTACACGGAAGTCCATTGAAGAACAATGAAGATTTAGATACATTCTGCACATAATTTGATGCTTCGATTCTTACACAGAAGTCCATTGAAGAACAAGGAAGTTTTAGATGACAATTACTAGTTTATATTTGTTGGTGATTTACATTAGTATATTGAACACCTTTTCATTTCTGCATTGTGTGAGAGACAAGACTATGTTTTCTCTAGTGTGGTCAGTTTGTTGCACACATTGCAACAAAACTTGGTTTCTATCACAGTTCAGTTGCACAGATATCTGCTTTTCTTGCACAGGCAGTACATCCTGTTTACTTTTCATATGTGAACCTAGGGACTTTTGTTTAGTTGCACACATTGTAGCAGTAGTTGGTTCTGTTTGCCAGTCTAGTTGCACAGATTTGTGCTTTTTTTTGCACAAGCACTACATCCTGGTAATTTTGTGCAACTAAACCTACTGACTTGTGTTTAGTTGCACAAATCCAGGCAAGAGGTGACTTTGCATCCATGTCTACTTGCATGTCTATTTGCATAGCAACTACTTCTTTTTTTGCATTTTCAGCTAATCATTTAGTTGTTCATGTTTAGTTGCACAACATATATGCTTTTTTTAGTTTGGTTGATTTTTAGTTGCACACATTGTAGCAGTAGTTGGTTCTGTTTGCCAGTTCAGTTGCACGTATATGTGCCTTTTTTTTTGCACAAGCACTACATCCTGGTAATTTTGTGCAACTAAACCTAATGACTTGTGTTTAGTTGCACAAACCAGGAAATAGTAGGCTTGTATCCATGGTTAGTTGCACAGTAATTTTTGGTACTTGTTTTCAGTTGCAGACATGAGATTCATGGAGGGGGTGTGATGTGGAGAATGGGGTGATGTGCCAGATCCACTTCTTTTTGAAGCAGCTTCTCCATGGATTTGTGCTAGATCCATGGAGAAGGGGGTGATCTGGGCAGTAGAAGAAGGGGGGAAGTGAAGAGGGGCAGAGGGGAATTACCTGATGTTGCTGCGTGGTATGGCTCTGACCACCCTGCCCTTTTTTGAAGCAGCTTCTTCTTCTACTTTGGTGCTGCCATGGCGGCTGTGTAGGAGGAGGAAGAAGGGCCTTGGATCCCCTTCTTTCGTGGAGAAGAAGAAGGCAGCGTGGTGGGGCGTGGGGGTGAGCGGGCGTGGGAGGGGCTGGGTAGGTACAGCTGGCCACGTGGGAGCATGAGGAGACTTTTCTCTCCTTCTGTTTGGGCCTATCGGGGGGACAGGGGCTTTTCCTTTTCTGGACCACGGGGGGATAGGGGCTTACCTTTTCTGGCCGGCCGCTCGATCGCACTAGTGGGCAGCCGGCCGCTCACTAGACGCGTCCTATCTTCTGACAAACTATGTCCACCATATATCACGGAGACCTTTTACAGTACATCTAATTATTTTGGATCGTTTATTTCTGTGCTTCAACGGTCCAGATATGACAATACTATACCAAAAATCTGGTAGTATATCTAGGCATTAGGGGCACTTCGGGGAAAAAAATCACAATACATCAATCTGCGATCTGAGTCCCAAATTGTTCGCGACACGTCCTAGGTCGGGTTGACTACCGCCAACATAGACAGTTTTGCACAAACCCCCCGATAAAGGCTTGTCTTTCAATTTGAAGGCCCTTTCTAATTTTTGCACGATGTTTTTCTAGTCGTCGCCGGCGCCTGGTCCTTTTTTCCCGGGCCCGGCATCTGGTCATTAATAATCAACCCTGACCTTGGTCTCCTGCGACGTGGTGTATGAATACGTCAAGGCATACGCTGCCATCTGAGAACACGTCGAGGCAGAGGCTGTCATCTGAGGACACGGTGTCTCAGACCAAAGCCAGTACGAACGACTGTCCTCCCGTAGCGGCAGAAGTGGGCGCCTGAGGAAAAGGTGAGCGCGTCGCCGTGGATTTGCAGGGGTCCGATTTTTATCTGAATGCTCGCTCTGATTTGCTTCTTCTTCTTCTCCTACAAGTCAGGCTAGCTACGATCTCACGCCGGCAATCACACCTGCCAGGGGACACAACACACCTCAATCGGCAACGTGGCGGCCATGCACGGTGTTCCGTCTCTGGTGAGGCCTCACCGGAGAAACCGCGGCCGATCATGTCGCCCACGCATCAGCCTACGCTGCTGCTCCTCGAAATCTGAGTGACGCGAGCTAGTTTTGAAATCACGATACTGTTAATTGCATCTCATACTGGACGCACAAGAAGATTATGATTTGATTATTGGAGAACTGGAGATAGATTCACATGGCACTTGAAACACGAGCTTATCAATTAGCAGACGTCGATGCAGCCAAGGTACTCGTCCTCGCAACCGCCGTAGCCGCAGGGAACGCTCCGGCTCCGCTGCTGCTGGCTCGTCGTCTGCCGCCGCGACGACATGGCGCAGCCGGCCGACGCCTGCTGGCACGCCAGCATCTCCCCGACGCAGCCGCGCACGCACTGGTCTGCCGCCTCGGCCTCGCTGCCAGACCCGTTGTTGGCAGCCACTAGCACTCGGTGGCAGCTCGCTGGCGACACCAGCACGGTCAGGATGGCGATGACGATGGCAAGCGTTCCCCACATAGAAACCATGCCGACGACGTAGGAAGAGGCGCGCCCGTTATGAACTGCGACGTGGATTCGTCGTGGAAGCTGATCATTCAGTGAAACGTCCATTGTCTAGTTGAAGACTTTTAAGGATTGTGTGATGGCGCACGAATAACGCATCATGGCCACCAGATTCTCACCGGAATTGGTTGATTTGGGCGGTCACTCACGCACACCACGTCAGGGGAAAATGCCTTGAAAACCCTGACCTCGTGCGGTTATCCGGTTAAAAAAACTCAATTATTTTTATAGGAAAAAAATCGAGAGTACGCCAAAGGCGTACCATATTTTTATAGAAAGCAGAAGACAATTACAAGAGACTACCTCTCGCTGCGAACAGCAAGTGTAGTACAAACTCCACACCCGAGCTAATCCGAAGAAAAGCCTGCGCACACATTACAAACACAACGCAAAGGAACCTGTCCCTCGACCAACAACGATCACCTCGAAGAGTAGCAACTTCAACCGGACTTCCCTTGCCGACGCACCAACCACCCTTGAGTGCCGAAAAGGAGATGGCGAGTGGGTGGCGGGACTCGGTTGGTCCCGAGAAAGCCACCATCTTGGACTCATCGGCGCCGGCGTACATAGCACCCAAGAACCTCTACTCGGACCAGCGACACGCACCGAAGAACCTCAGCACAGAGCCTCCAAGCCATGTCTCCACGCAAGATGCTCCCAACAAAGGAACGACGCCAAGACACCGCCATCGCCGGTCCAAGACCTAAGCTTTCGCCCGGAGACAGCCACCCAAACAAGAAAAGGTAGATGCCGACACACCTAAGCGACGCCTCCAAGGAGGGAAACGACACCCACAGGCGCCGTCGCCGCCAACACCGACCGAAGACGAGTAGGATTTTCATCCGTAACGTCGACCACCTCCCATCCCTTGTGAAGAGTTGAGGCCACATAAACTGTGCTGGATCACATCGCCGCCGCCGCAACACCTCGCCATCGTGATCATAGCGGCACGGAACACCGACACCCTGCACGCCGAGGACACGCAGTCCAGCAACCACCCCGCACGGCCGGGGACAAACCGCACCAGCTCGCCAACCACATCCAGCACGGCCAGGAGACGCCGACGCCTAGCAGCGGGTGTCACACCACCTCCAGGCGGACAACCCCGCAGCAGCCTCAGACCTGGAACCCACGGGCAGGGAGCCACCTTGATGCGCATCAGGAGGACACGCGCACCACCATAGCTGGCCAAACGGGCCGGCCCGGCACGGCACGGCCCGGCCCATCCTAATCGTGCCTGGCACGGCCCGGCCCATCCTAATCGTGCTTGGCACGGTCCGGCCCGCCGAGGCACGATTATTATACGGGCCATGCCGTGCCGGCCCGTGTGCTGCAACCTGCAGCCCAGGCACGGCCCAGCTGCTAATCGGGCCGGCCCACCTGCACGCCAGGCCCACTAACCTGCCTGCTATTTGGCGCACTGGGCGTTTTTTAGCCTATTTTTACCTGTTGGGCCATATAGAGATATATAAAAAATTAAAAAAATTAAAAAAAAGATAATCGGGCCGTGCCGTGCCGGCCCGCGTGCTCAGCCTAGCAGCCCAAGCACGGCCCAGGGCGTGCCGCGTGCCGGGCCCGGCCCGTTTAGCCCGTGCCGTGCCTGGCCCATGGCGGGCCGTGCCGGGCGTGCTCGCGGGCCGGCCTGGTTGGCCCGGCCCATTTGACCAGCTATATGCACCACCGAACACTGCTCCCCGCAACAGGCCGCTGGCTCAGGCGCAGCAACCCAGATCCAGCCCGCGCCGCCCCTTCCCTCTCCCACAGCGCCAACTGCGTCTTCCTCACCGGCGTCAGCAGGAGGCAGCCCGCACACCCCGGCCGCCGCAGCAGATCTCGGCCGCCGCAAGCGCAGCCACTCCTGGCCGAGATCCACCGCCTCCATGGCCCAGGCGCGCCGCCCTTCCAACCTCCACCCGGCGCCTCCAAACAGTCCGCCGTGCACCAGCACCTCCGAATCGAGCCCTCGACCGTGCTCCACCTCTCCGTATGCACCTCGCCGCGCTCCGCCTCACCGGAGAGACCCACTGCGCCGCCCATTTGACGCCGCTCCCCCGCGCGAGGGAGGCCCGTCGGGGCGCGCCGACCTCGCCCGCCGCCTTCGACGGCCGGGCGCCGCCACCGCCGCCGTCGCCGGCGGCGGCAGTGGCCAAGGGAGCACGGGGAGGGGGGCTCGCGGGCTAGGTTTTTTTCGCCTCCGGAGCCGCCCGCGCGAGCGGCTCGGGAGGGGAGGGGGGTGTCAAACCTCAATTATTTGAGGCAGTGTTTTTGAGGTCGGCTGTGTGTTCAGAGACGCTTGCCATCCGTGCCTCTACGTTGCTCCACCGATGACTGCAAGTTCAGTCACTTCCCCTCCTTACTCGTTCGAGGTTAGACCTATGAGTATGTGGTAGATCAAATGGTAGTGGTGATGTTTTGGTAGCATGCTAAGTTTTGTTTGTCGGCATTGGTGATGTTCATGTTGTTTCTCATGTCGGTTTCGATGATGATCAGGGCATGTCTAGTATGGTAGTACATAAGTATGGTGTTGACATCAGATTTTGGCATGATCAAAAACTTAATTAAGAAAGCCTCGAATGGAAAAGTTCTCAACATGAGAAAATTCCATATCGTCAAAATGAGAAACTTTGTTGTTTGGGTCATCACCATCTAATCTCATCTAAAGAGCCGAAACTGTGATCTAAGTACTAAGATTTTGTATTTAGAATATTGTTCGGCCAATTACGCCCCCAAGAAGGCCTCATATGAAGAAAAAAAATTGTTCTACACGGTTTGTCTTCGTCTCGTTGAAACGGATGATTTTGATATAAAACTCGTCTTAATCCAAGGTCGTATGCAAAATTTAGAGCCTTTGGAGTGCGGCCCTACCACGAGGCAAAAAGTGGCGCGCCCAATCAGATACCCATATAGCTGATGTCTGATAGGTAGCGCCACAGATTGTCTGTTTTGCGCAAGCGATTCGGCCCTGAAGATGGCCTCGAATTGAAAAATGTTCAACATGAAAGTTGTTCGTCTCATCGAAACGGTTAAAATTGCTTTTGGGCTCGTTTTTATCCGAGATCGTTTACTGCCTCAAAAGTGACCCGCAAGGTGCAGCCAGCTTTTAAACCGAACAATTTGGAAAGTTTGGACTCCGAGTTGGACCCAAACTAGGGTTTTGGACGTGAATCCAAACCTTTCCTTGCACGGAAAGTCCAGCCACCTCTTATATACATGAGGGGTGACGGCCGATTGAAACAACAACACACAATCGCAAAAACCAATCTACTGCTTTTTCATCTACGTTTATCTCTCCCTCGTTTTTTGCTTCCTTGTTCTTCGTTATTCTTCGTGTTGGAGAGCTGTGAATCCCGAGGCTCTAGGGGCGGTTAAACCGACCTAGGGTAGCCCATAGCCGCCGCACTCCCTGACGGGGTCCCTCCCGGGTGTGCGGGGTTTCGGGTCTCAAAAGCTCTCGCTGGCTGTCCTGCGAATCGCGCTTCCAGCAAGACTCCTCCGGCGACGTGTCTTGTATATCGCGCTCGACGCCAGAGGTACACAGTGACGTGTTCGTGTGCGAACACACTTTTGGCGACTCCGCTGGGGACTGAAGGTCAAGAATCATCATCATCCATCATGACCGGTCTTCCCAAGCCATCTGAAGTCGACGCCGATAACATAATCAAGTCCAATTTTGAGGAGTTATCGGAGGAACATCGCCAAGTTTATGAGGAGTACAAGAAGGCCCGTGAAGAGAAGGAGATGCAGGAGTTCCTTGCTAAATTCAAGAAGGATCACCAAGGCAACATCACTTCAATTGAAGAAATCAAGTTCCCTCCTCTTCACAACGAGCAGGTAGAGCCGACTGTAAGCAAAATTTTCTCTCCTGAACAGTCGGCTGAAATTACTACTCTTATTGCTCAGAATAATGATCTTATTTACCAAGCTATCATAGACAATAATACTGCCTGAAAAAATACTCCTCAATCATCTAATGGTAATAGTGGTATGTCTGCTAGCGTAGAAAATTTTAGTCCAACTTTACCTATTTCATCGGCACTGCCTGCGCCGTTGAATTCTTATCCCAGCCAGACGAACCAACTTGTCGCTGCACCCTTTAATCCTACCATGAACATACCAGGTTCAGTGAATCCAACTGCATCTTTGCTCGGCTACGGTTCGGCAAGTCCAAATGGATTGCTGCCGAACTGTGGTACAACATACACATCACCATCTCTTCCGACTAGCACTATACCAGCTATTAGAAATCATATTCCCCATGCGCCACAACCACACGCTACGCCGCTCAATACGAGTGATATTTTGGCTAATGTCAGAGAGGAGATGTCTAGGGTGTTCCGTGAGCATTGTGGGATTGAACTACCTAAACCACGGATTTCCAGGAAACCATATCTAGAAATTTTTGATGCCATACCATGCCCTCCCGGTTATAAAGTTCCAGATTTTGTTAAATTTAGCGGAGAGGGAACAAAGACTACATGGGAACACATAAGTCAATACTTGGCACAATTAGGTGAGGCGAGTTCACGAGACGAGTGGAAAGTACGTTATTTTCCTTTATCTTTGACCGGTACTGCTTTCTCGTGGTTTTCTGCTTTACCACCCGGTTCTATTAGTACATGGTTTCACTTGGAGCAGAAGTTCCATGACCACTTCTACAGTGGTGACAATGAGCTTAAACTATCCCACCTTACATCGGTTAAGCAAAAGCATGATGAATCGGTCTCCGATTACGTCAAAAGATTTAGAGATACAAAAAAACCGGTGCTATAGTTTGGTGATAACTGAGAGAGACTTGGCTGATCTTGTGCTTAGTGGTTTGAGAACTCACATAGAGAAAAGTTAGAGGGCTATGAGTTTTCAAGTATTAACCAAGTCTTACAAAGGGCTTTGGCTCAAGAAAGTCGAAGCAAAGATCTTAAAGAGGTGCATAGGTATAAAGCTGATCGTCCTAAGATGAATATGGTTGAATGTAATAGTGATGAGTCGGATGATGAGACTGATGTCTATGTTGCTGAATTTGTTTGGTCATCAAAGGCCAAACCTTATACGTGCAATGCTCTTAAGCCGATTCACAAGAATCGTGATGAAGAGATGAAATTTACTTTTGATATATCCAAGTGTGATAAAATATTTGATGCACTGTTACAAGATAAGATGATCAGAATATCACATACCTTACCGCCGTTTGAGGAGCTAAAACGGTGTGCTTATTGTAAGTATCACAATTCATTTTCTCATGCTATTAATGATTGCAATGTTTTTCGACGACTGATACAATCAGCCATCAACGACGGACGATTGAACTTTTCTGAGATGCAAATTGATAAGCAACCCTTTCCAATGAACACCATGGGTTTGGAGGGGAAGAAGATGTTAATTCGGCCCAACATAGCCGAATCAGCTAATAAAAATAATGTTGTCATTGGTGAGCCCAGGAAAAACAAGGAGGGCGACAAGGTCTTGGGGAGACAAGTTGTGCTTGATAAGCAACCCGGTGGCAAGGAGATAATTAAGATCACCATCCAGAATCCTACACTCGGGGGGCAACCACAAGTGAAAGAGAACACTCATGTTAAATTTGTTAAGCCCAAGAGTTCAGAAGTTGGCAAGTGGAAGACGAATGAATATAAAGTGCAGCGCAAGAGAATCAAGCCGACTTTTGATATGTTGCTATCCAAATATGCCAATCAAGCAGCCGGTTCTAGCTCTAACCGGTCAGCAAATTTGAAGCGCTCAAGATCACCTACGAGGCAAGAATTTCAGCATCACGCAAGGCCATATGGGTCATGGGCACCAGGGTCATGGATGACGCCACCCCCCTATGCGCCATATTACATGAGAGACTTCAATGGAGGATGGAGGCAACCCCCAATGGCCCCTTATGCTTTTCATCCGGGGTGGGCAGAACCAAGGAGGCCCGTTCATGAGAGGCTTTCTTATCCCACACGAGGCCGTTTGAACAATGGTGTCAATCGGCCAATGCAAGATAATCAAAAAAGGGTCAGCAAGCAAGTGTGGCGTGCTAAATCCCCAAGTGCTAAAATTTCAGAGCCTAGCAAGAAAAAAGAGAAGAGTACTAGTGCTAAAACTATTATGATAGGCACTGAAGAATTAACAATCAAAGAGCCGATTATTGTTGATAATCCAACTAACTTTAATAAAGATGTGGCTGCTGTCCAGCAAGGTCCCATGGCTAATGATCATGAAGCTAGCATAAGAAAAGCCAAGCCGAGGGATCCGAAATATACTCAGCCTAAGTGGTGTCCTCCCGGTCTGACCAAGGCACAAAAAAGGAGATTACAGCGCATGAGGAGCCACGGGAAGGTGGAACAAGAAGCGGAGAAGCAAAGGGACAAATTGTTCAATGAAACCCGTCCCATGGTGCCCGCAAGACAAGTGTGGAAGCCGAAACAAATAAAAGATGCAGCAGCTTCTACGTCTATCAAAGCAGCACCTACACCACCAAAGGAGGACGATGCGAACGCTATTACATCGTCCGTGACACCTATCACCTCCCTTTCACTCGGACAGATTTCAGAATTGGTAGATACACTTGAGGAAGGATGAGATGGTGGATTATGAGCCTACACCGGTCCACGAAGGTATGGATATCAATATGGTGTAGTACTTACCCGCTGAATTTCGTGCTATAGATGAAGAAGGGGAAGTAGCTCAGCTGGATTTTGGTTCTAAAAACGCTATATTCGAGAAGCCAAAAGAACCGGTGACGCACTTGAAGCCATTGTTCCTTAAAGGTCATATTAATGGACCGCCGATTGCTAGAATGCTTGTTGATGGTGGTGCTGTGGTGAATCTTATGCCATATTCGGTCTTCAAAAATTTGGGGCTACGAGATGAAGAGTTAATAAAGACCAACATGGTGCTTAATGGATTTGAAGGCAAAGAAAAAAACTAAAGCCAAAGGTGTAATGTATGTGGAGCTTACGGTGGGAAGCAAAACTTTGGCTACCGCATTCTTTGTCGCCGAGGTGCAAGGTAACTACAATGTGATATTAGGCTGCGATTGGGTTCATGCAAACCAATGCGTGTCATCTACTATGCACCAGTTTTTAATTCAATGGGTTGATGATGAGGTGGAAGTTATTCATGCAGATAATTCGGCTTGTGTTGCTTTGGCCGATGCATCGGTGGATTGGCAACATCCCAATGCTACTTGCTTGACGGGGCACGACTTATCAGAATTTGATTTTCTTAGCGCTACAAAAAGTGGTTTCATGCCTGTTTCTTTAAAGCCGGTTGGTGGTAATCGGCTCCAAGGTATGATGTATTTAAATGGATTCTAACTCAGAATGGTTACAAAAATGTCTTGTAAAATATCGGTCCAATGGGAACGATATGTATGAGTCTATAGAAGAGTTAGATGGTATGGATAAACTTGGACAAGGTTTTACATCGGCTGACCCATTGGAAGAGATAGATATTGGAGATGGTTCAGTTCCTAGGCCGACGTTTGTAAACAAAAATTTGAAAGCCGATTATAAAGCTAAGTTAATCGAGCTATTGAAAGAATATGTTTGTTGCTTTGCATGGGAATATCATGAAATGCCAGGTTTAAGCCGAGAGCTAGTGGAGCATCGATTACCTATAAAGGCCGGTTTTAGACCGTTCAAACAATCAGCCAGAAAGTTTAATCCAAAAACATATGACCGGATCAAAAAAGAGATCGGTCATTTGCTTAAAGCTAATTTTATTAGACCTTGCAGGTATGCCGAGTGGATTTCTAACATTGTACCAGTGGAGAAGAAAGGATCCGGCAAGTTAAGGGTATGCATTGATTTCAGAGATTTGAATAGGGCTACACCCAAAGATGAGTATCCCATGCCCATAGCCGATATGCTTATTAATGATGCTTCTGGACATAAGGTCATTAGCTTTCTTGATGGTAATGCGGGGTATAACCAAATTTTTATGGCCGGAGAGGGCATGTCGTCAGGGAAGGTTGATGCATTCACTCTTATCCTTCGGTTAAAGAATGATGTTGATTTTACTTGGGGGGCAAAACAGCAAGAAGCATTTGATATGATCAAGAATTATTTGTGCACTCCTCCGGTGATGAAAGTGCCTAAGCATAGAGAGCCCTTTAGGCTTTACATTGCAGCGGAGGAAGGTGTTATTGCTGCTGTTTTGACTCAAGAGACCGAAGGAAAAGAGCTTGCATAGTAGCTTGTCAAACCGATTGACGGTGTCCTGGACTTGGGGGTACTCACCACGTCGTCTCCCGACTAGGTGGGTCGGGCCGAGGACCCCCATGGCGGTTCACTCATGGGCCGCTTCGGGCAACCCATGACGAATACAAGGAAGATTCCACAAGACTTGGCGCCCAAGACGAGGACTCTTCTAAACCCTAGGCCTCCGGTGCATATATAAACCGAGGCCAGGCTAGTCGATAGATCATCTCATATTCATTAGAACAATCTCGTGGTAGATTCATGTACTCTGTACTACACCCCATATGAATACAATCAAAAGCAAGACGTCGGGTATTATCTCTTCGAGAGAGCCCGAACCTGGGTAAAATCCCGTGTCCATGTTACCATCGCTCCAAGACACCAAGCTTAGGACCCCTACTACGAGATATGCCGGATTTAGAACCGACATTGGTGCTTTCATTGAGAGCCTGCTGGGTAGTCGTCGCGGTGCGATGGGAATTCAGATCGGCTCCACCGCGATCTACGCGTCGGAACCGAGCTACATCGTCAACGTCGGCATCTTCGTCGCCGGCTCGACTGGTCACCTCGGCGAGGCCGAGGACTACGCTCCACGTCGAATCGTCAAGATCGGACGGGTGTCTTCATCAACATCAACTCCAATCTCAACCAAGATCATGGAAGAATCCTCCATGGTGCTCGGGGGCTTAACGTCAACATTGCCCTCGCGCGATCATGCATTTTTTTTCTAGACAGCGGATTCGTGTTCGCCGTCACCACCTCCTCGAGCGTCACTTTGACGATTTCTTCGGTGGAATTGTGCGGAATTGAGTCTAGAACAACCCTGCAAAATTTCGTCGCGTTCCAATGGAGGAATCTCCGGCGATCTCCGATATACCGGAGCCCTGTCGAATCTGGACGGAAATCTGGACGAGTTTAGGGTGAGGAGTCCAGCAGTCAGCTCGGACGTCCTTTGGAAGATCCAACCGTTCATCGGCTGCGGAATTCCCATATCTACCACCCCTCAAAATTTTATCTCGATCCGACCGTTCAAACTCCGGGAAGCGTCCGATGAGTGCATCAATTTTCGGATCTGTTTTCTGCGCGAAAACGAATCCGACCCGAGTTCATCTTTCTTCATGAACGGGATATTGGACATACTTTTTGGAGAAGTTTTTTCTTAGGGTATTGTGTGTTGTTCGCACACACGTGCCCATAAATTTTAATGCCTTTTCGGAGCTAATCTTCACCATCGCGTTGGTGTCAAACCAGCCCGACAACGTTGCTCCACGGCTGTCGACCTGCGCTAGACAGATCATCACTTTGTTGTGCCGAGGTCAAACTCATCGGATCATCACCTCGGCGAGCCGACCTAGAGTTCAGCATTGCGAAGGCTAAATCATCACCAACATCGTCGCCCCATAGATTACACGGGGCGGGCACACTGTCATCACCGCGTGGTTACTTCATTAAGCTGGCATCGACCGCGTCATAAATTTTGACCTGCGTCGGCATCGCCATGCCACCTTTCTTCAAGCCAACATCCAACACGCCGACCTGCTTCGACTCCTCGGCTGATATGGAGGCTTCGATACCTCGGCTGACATGGGGGCTCCGACGTCACTTTACCGATCTGCTCTATCACCTCGGCTAAACCGGGGGCTTCGCCATCTCTTCATCAATCTACTCCGGGGACTTCGGCGTCACCAGCCGACCAGCTTCGTCACGTTAGCTGGACCGGGGGCTTCGCCATCGCTTCATCGACCTACTCCGGCGTCACCCTGCCGACCTACTCTGTCTCCTCGGCTGGACCAGGGGCATCGTCTCGGCACATCGACAGTGTTGTGCTGCCACTTCATCAGCCGAGCTCTTCGCTCGGCCACCTCGGGACCGGCTTGGGGGCTGGGACCTTGACCCGCCACAAGCTCGGACCACGTCATCAACATCAAGCACATTAACCAGCTAAGTCGCTTTCATACTCAAAAATTTTAAATTTTAAATTTTTTGTTCGGTTCGACCAAGCATTATATCTATGTTAAAATATGTTTGTTAAAAACAAGGTTCGTTAAAAACCACTTCCTTTACCCATGTTAACTGGGGGCTCTTAAATTTATATGAGCTGTTATAATAAGTGTTTTCTTCTAAGTCGTTGCAAAGTCTTTTTCTACCACTCCTTTCTCGACACGAGTGTGTGGTCAATAGCCGGATAGTCTGGTTTCTCTCTAAAGCCGCTCGAGTTTGGTTCGCTAAACTGGCCTGAGAAGCACTCCGCCTTCGGGAATAGGAGGTTGAAGCCGAAGGCTGACCCGCTTGAAGTCTTGAGATCAGATGTGTCATGTTAAAGCACGACGGAAGCACAAACTAATTTTAAGACCACTTTTCGGATTGGCACCAAAAAACTTGATTTAGTTCGGACGTCAAGTTTTTACATAAGTTTTTTGGCTTTTCGAGCTTATGGCACTTTTAAGCTATTTGTATGTTTTTCTTTCAGGAGGCGGAACATCCTCATGATCGAGGTGCCCTGCGTAATAATTCAGCTCGGGAGATCTTTTCCAACCCGCAGCTCGGCATCTTTCCTGCCGACCTACACCTCGGCGTTGGCAAAACGCACATGACATCTGGACTAGTTCCCGAGGAGATTTGATCCTCAGGTTGGTCGACCGCACCCAACCTGAGTCTCGGGGGATACTGTGTGTCTCCAGCATAACTCTCGCAGTACAACGTTGGATGCCTTTAAAGCATCGGCAATATCAAACGGGGGGCTGCGACTAGAGCCGAACCCGCCAAAAGCCAAGGTACTCCGAGGAGTCCTCGGCAAAACGTTCTCGGGTATTGCTTTATATGCATCAGTTTCGAATTGTGTCTTCGGTCAATAGTTGGGTTGCCCGGCTCCTGTGCTTACTCCTTACATTCCCGATTGTTCGGCTAAGGGTAAAGGGAGAACCACTGTGATTGTACTTCCGGTTTAACTGGTCAAATACCTCAGTGGAGAAAGCCGAAAACTGACTGTCACAATGAGCGTAAACAGGTCAGCGATCCAATGACTGTGTCAAACTATAGATCGATAGAGATTACCCCGTGTTAAACGATGGGCCTTTCATAAAATTGGCCGAAGTGTTAATGGCTTGACCTCGGCTGACGCCGAACACTAACTGGGGGCTAGTAACTGGCCTCCCAACTTTAAGCTCCCATGACTAAGTGAAAGTTATAAAGCCTGGATATCTGATTGCCTCATTTGCGCTAACACAACCGCCTCCGGGCACCCGAGACATCGGCTAAGGGTTGTCTTGTTACTGTGAAAACACCTTGCATAGCATCTACAAAGGGGTAGAAGCCGACGATGGGCCACTCTCAAATGATAAACGGTCACAAAGGAGTCAAAATAGCATATAGCATAAAAGCGTTTGTATTTAATATACGAACACTGCCTTCCCATAAATCGTTATAAAGCCATAAATATGCATCAATTTGACTTAAGATTTTGGCCAAGTTGGGTTGCCTGGCTCCTGTGCTTACCCCCTACGTTCCCGATTGTTCGGCTAGGGGGTAAAGGGAGCACCTCTGTGATTGATACTACCGGGTTATCCGGATTAGTACCTCAGACTGGGTGAAGCCGAAAGCTAGCAATCTCAAGAATATAATTGGTCGGCAACGACGGAAGTAAAAATCTCGGTTTTTTAAAGCCAAATACTTCGGGAATCTTCCCTGAATTAATCTTCACTATTTTCTCCCACTTAGATCGGAGGTGAAGTTACATAATCATGTTTAGCATGATAACCTGCGAAAAGAAACCTATAAAGGAACTATTTTTCCCAGAAGATGTTTCTTACATTAAATAGTAATATAACATATCTCTCCGCGTACCTTTGTTTATAAAACCGTATGGCCGGATTGCCTTGTTTTCCGTAAATCTTTGCCCTTATAAAGGCTTTATAAAGTAGGAAAACACTCCTTGAGTACTGGCCGAGGAGGTTGAAGCCGATGGTCAGTCAACAAAGTTTTGTACAATGCGGATCCGAGCATTAATGATGTAAAGTACTTGGATACATAGAATCATTACACATAAATTGTGATTAAAGTCAATTTACTCCAGATATCGATCCTTAATTCGGCCACCCTTGCCCAAATTCAGGCTCGGGGGCTACTGGGCTTCGCGCCTCTCACTTAAAAGCCATTAACGGGTTACATCAATCCCCTGATCTGGTGTTGCCACCCGACCAGTGGCTCGGGGGCTACTGCATTGACGATTCAATGCAGACAATTTACAAAGTGCAAAACAGTTTCCGAGGAGATTACGATCCTCAGCTTGGTCGGCCGCACCCAACCTGAGTCTCGAGAACTATGCACCGTGTTTCTGTTCCTAAGTATGCTGCCGAGCTAAGAGTTGATCCTCAGGCCGATTTCGCGAATCGACCTGAGTCTCAGGGGCTACTGGGATCAGCGGTTTTATGTTATCCTTCAGGTGCATCTCGGATTTTAGGCCGACACACACCTTGAGGGCTACTGGCTATACATCTCGGCAGAGAATAAATTGCACCAATCCACAAAAAATCAGCCCACGGCCGAGGTGGTGCACCACCTCGGAAGCAGTCTGGCATAAAGCTCGGCTGTGAGTGGCTGGCTCCATAGAGAACTTTTTCGGCGTTAAGCTCGGATAACCCCCTTCAAACTTTTTCAAAGACGAGGTATTCTATGCCTCCTCGGATGCAGTCCGGCGTTGGAGCTCGGCTGCAAGAAGACACCTCGGATGCAGTCCGACGCTGGAGCTCGGATGCAAAGAGGACACTGCCGCGCTGGAAACACTTTGAACCCGAGGTGTGGCGTTAAATAACAAGGCATTGATAAAGGCCGAGAACCTAAGGGGGCTCCTCGAATGCCCGACGTGTCAACTCTTCGGATACACCTCGGCGATCTTCGAGATCGGAGATGCGAATATTTGTTGAACCAGTTTTCAAGACCGACGACCGAAGACGAAGAACAGCTCGGAAGAACTGAGGAGCGTCCCCAACTTGAAGACCGGTTCAGGGGGCTACTGACGGTGTCCTGGACTAGGGGATACTCACCACGTCATCTCCTGACTAGGTGGGTCGGGCCGAGGACCCCCATGGCGGTTCACTCATGGGCCGCTTCGGGCAACCCATGACGAATACAAGGAAGATTCCATAAGACTTGGCGCCTGTCGGTGTCAAATCCGGCATATCTCGTAGTAGGGGTCCTAAGCTAGGCGTCTTGGCTTGATGGTAACAGGATGAACGAGGGACACAAAGGTTTTACCCAGGTTCGGGCTCTCTCGAAGAGATAATACCCTACGTCCTACTTTTGATTGTATTCATATGGGGTGTGGTACAGAGTACATGTATCTACCACGAGATTGTTCTAATGAATATGAGTTCATCTATTGACTAGCCTGGCCTTGGTTTATATATGCACCGGAGGCCTAGGGTTTGGGAGAGTCCTCGTCTTGGGCGCCAAGTCTTGTGAAATCTTCCTTGTATTCGTCATGGACTGCCCGAAGTGGCCCATGAGTGAACCGCCATGGGGGTCCTCGGCCCGATCTACCTGGTCGGGAGACGACGTGATGAGTACCCCCTAGTCCAGGACACCATCAGTAGCCCCCTGAACTGGTCTTCAAGTTGGGGACGCTCCTCGGTTCTTCCGAACTGTTCTTCGTCTTCGGTCGTCGGTCTTGAAAACTGGTTCAACAAATCTTCCCATCTCCGATCTTGAGGATCGCCGAGGTGTATCCGAAGAGTTCATACGTCGGGTATCCGAGGAGTCCTTTAAGTTCTCGGCCTCTATCAATGCCTTGTTATTTTTACGCCGCACTTCGGGTTCGAAGTTTTTCCCGGGTGGCGGTGTCCTCTTGCAGCCGAGCTCCAATGTCGGACTGCATTCGAGGTGTCATTTTGCAGCCGAGCTCCAACGTCGGTCTGTATCCGAGCTCCAGCACCGGACGACATCCGAGGAGGCATAGAGTACCTCGTCTTTGAAAAAGTTTGAAGGAGGTTATCCGAGCTTAACGCCGAAAAAGTTCCCTATGGAGCCGGTCACTCGCAGCCGAGCTTTATGCCGGACTGCTTCCGAGGTGGTGCACCACCTCGGTCTTGGGCTGATTTTTTGTGGATATATTTTTGATTGGTGCAATTTATTCTCTGCTGAGATATATAGCCAGTAGCCCTCAAGGTGTGTGTGTCGGCCTAAAATCCGAGATGCACCTGAAGGAAAACATAAATCCGCTGATCCCAGTAGCCCCTGAGACTCAGGTCGATTCGCGAAATCGGCCTGAGGATCAATTCCTAGCTCGGCAGCATATTTGGCAACAGAAACACGGTGTGCATAGTCCTCGAGACTCAGGTTGGGTGCGGTCGACCAACCCGAGGATCGTAATCTCCTCGGAAACTGTTTTGCACTTTGAATTTTCTGCATTGAATCATCAATGCAGTAGCCCCCGAGCTACTGGTCGGGTGGCAACACCAGATCAGGGGATCGATGTAACCCATTAATGACTTTTAAGTGAGAAGCGCGAAGCCCAGTAGCCCCCGAGCCTTAAGTTGGGCAAGGGTGGCCGAATTAAGGATCGATATCCGGGGTAAATTGACTTTAATCACAATTTATGTGTAATGATTCTACGTATCCAAGTACTTTACATCATTAATGCTCGGATCCGCATTGTACAAAACTTTGTTGACCGACCATCGGCTTCAACCTCCTCGGCCAGTAGCTGAGGAGTGTTTGTCCTACTTTATAAAGCCTTTATAAGGACAAAGATTTACGGCAAACAAGGCAATCCGGCCATATGGTTTTATAAACAAAGGTACGCGGAGAGATATGTTATATTACTATTTAACGTAAGAAACATCTTCTGGGAAAAATAGTTCCTTTATAGATTCCTTTTCCCAGGTTGTCATGTTGACCATGATCATGAGACCTCACCTCTGATCAATGTGGGAGAAAAATATTGAGGATTTAGTTTGGGGAAAGTTCCCGAACTCTGTGGTCTTAATGTACCAAAATTTTCACTTCCGTCGTTGCCGACCAATTATATTCTTAAGATAGCAAGCTTTCAGCTTCACCCAGTCTGAGGTACTAACCCGGATGACCCGGTAGTAACAATCGCAGAGGTGCTCCCTTTACACCCTAGCCAAACAATCGGGAACGTAGGGTGTAAACACAGGAGCCAGGCAACCCAGCTTGGCCAAAATCTTAAGTCAAATTGATGCATATTTATGGCTTTATAACGATAATTACGGAAGGCAGCGCTCGTATATTGAATACAAACGCTTTTATGCTATATGCTATTTTGACTCCTTTGTGACCGATTATCATTTGAGAGTGGCCCATCGTCGGCTTCTACCCCTTTGTAGATGCTACGCAGGGTGTTTCCGCAGTAACAAGACAACCCTTAGCCGACGTCTCGGTGCCCGGAGGCGGTTATGTTAGCGGAAACGAGGCAATCAGATATCCAGGCTTTATAACTTTCACTTAGTCATAGGAGTTTAAAGTTGGGAGGCCAGTTACTAGCCCCCGGTTAGTGTTCGGCGTCAGCCGAGGTCAAGCCATTAACACTTCGGCCAATTTTATGAAAGGCCCACGGGGTAACCTCTATCGATCGATAGTTTGACACAATCATCTGATCGCTGACCAGTTTGCGCTCATTGTGACAGTCAGTTTTCGGCTTTCTCCACTGAGGTACTTGACCAGTTAAATCGGAAGTACAATCGCAGTGGTTCTCCCTTTGCACACCTAGCCGAACAAAGCGAAACGTAGGAGACAAGCACAGGAGCCGGGCAACCCAACTATTGACCGAAGACACAATTCGAAACTGATGCATATAAAGCAATATCCGAGAATGTTTTGCCGAGGACTCCTCGGAGTACCTTGGCTTTTAGTGGGTTCAGCTCTAGTCGTAGCCCCCGTTGATATTGCCGATGCTTTAAAGGCATCCGACATTGTACCGCGAGAGTTATGCTGGAGACACACAGTATCCCCCGAGACTCAGGTTGGGTGCGGCCGACCAACCTGAGGATCGAATCTCCTCAGGACTAGTCCAGATGTCATGTGTGTTTCGCCAACGCCGGGGTGTAGGTCGACAGGAAAGATGCCGAGCTGCGGGTCGGAAAAGATCTCCCGAGCTGAATTATTACGCAAGGCACCTCGGTCATGAGGATGTCCCGCCTCCTAAAAGAAAAACATACAAATAGCTTAAAGGTGACATAAGCTCGGAAAACCAAAAAACTTTAGGAAAACTTTACGTCCGAACTAAATCAAGTTTTTTGGTGCCAATCCGAAAATTGGTCTTAAAATTAAATTATGCTTCCGTCGTGCTTTAACATGATACATCCGATCTCCAGACTTCAAGCGGGTCAGCCTTCGGCTTCAACCTTCTATCCCGAAGGCGGAGTGCTTCTCAGGCCAGTTTAGCGAACTAAACTCGAGCTGCTTTAGAGAGAAACCAGGCTATCCGGCTATTGACCACACACTCACGTCAGAAAAAGGAGTAGTAGAAAAAGACTTTGCAACGACTAAGAAGAAAATACTTATTATAACGGCTCATATAAATTTAAGAGCCCCCAGTTAACATGGGAAAAAGAAGCGGTTTTTAACGAACCTCGTTTTTAACAAACATATTTTATTTAACATAAATATAATGCTCGGTTGAACCGAACAAAAAATTAAAATTGAAAAAATTTGAGCATGAAAGCGACTTAGCTGGTTAATGTGCTCGATGTTGATGACGCGGTCCGGGCATGTGGCGGGACGAAGACGCCCGTTGATCTCTGACAGATCCGACATGGTGCATAGTCATCGGCCTGGCCGAGGTCCCAGCCCCCAAGCCGGTTCCGAGGTGTCTGAGCGAAGAGCTCGGCTTGACGAAGTGGCGACGCAGCACGGTCGATATGGCGAGGGAAGCCCCCGGTCCAGCTAACATGACGAAGCTGGTCGGCTGATGACGCCGAAGTCCCCGGAGTAGGTTTGATGGAGAGATGGCGAAGCCCCCGGTCTAGCCGAGGTGTCGGAACAGGTCGGTAAGGTGACGTTGCAACCCCCATGCCAGCCGAGGTATCTAGCAGGTCGGCGAGGTGGACATCGACTCGAAGAAGTAACGGCGCGGCAGTGCCGACGCAGGTCGAAACTTGTGACGCGGTCAATGCCGGCTTGAGAAGTGACCGCGCGGCGATGCTGGCGCGTCCGACCCGTGCAATCCGTAAGGTGACGATGTTATCTTGACGATCATTAGGGATAGCGGTGCCGAACTCTTGGTCGGCTCGCCGAGGTGATGATCCAAGGTGGTTGTCGTCGGCTCGATGAAGCGACAGCGCAGTCGATGCTGGCGCAGGTCGGCAGCCATGGAGCAACGTGGTCGGACTGGTTTGACACCGGCGCGACGACGAAGATCGCCTCCGAAAAGGCTCAAAATTTGTGGGCACGTGTTTAAGGACACAATACTTATAAAAAAATTATTTCAAAAAGGACCTTCGCTAACCCGTTCATGAAAAAAGATGAACTTGGGTCGGATTCGTTTTCGCGCAGAAAATAGATCCGTAAATTTATGCACTCATCGGACGTTTCCCAGAGTTTGAACCGTCGGATCGAGCTGAAATTTTGAGGGGTTGTCGATATGGGAATTCCGCAGCCGATGAACGGTTGGATCTTCCAAAAGATGTCCGAGCTAGCCGCTGGACACCTCGCCCTAAACACGTCCAGATTCTCATCCAGATTCGACAGGGCTCCGATAGATCGGAGTTTGCTGGAGATTCCTCCATCGGAACGCGATGAAATTTTACAGGGTAGTTCTAGACTCAATTCCGCACAATTCCACCGAAGCAATCGTCAAAGCGACGCTCGAGGAGGTGGGGACGACGAACACGAATCCGTTGTCCAGAAAAACTGCATGATCGCGCGAGGGCAATGTTGACGTTGAGCCCCCGAGCACCATGGAGGGTTCTTCCATGATCTTGGTTGAGATTGGAGTTGATGTTGATGAAGACACCCGTCCGATCTTGACGATCGGACGTGGAGCGTAGTACTTGGCCTAGACGAGGTGACCAGTCGAGCCGGCGACGAAGATGCCGACGTTGACGATGTAGCTCGGTTCCGACGCGTAGATCGCGGTGGAGCCGATCTGAATTCCCATCGCACCGCGGCGACTACCCAGCAGGCTCTCAATGAAAGCACCAATGTCGGAGTCAAATCCGGCATATCTCGTAGTAGGGGTCCTAAGCTAGGCGTTTTGGCATGATGGTAACAGGATGAACGAGGGATACAAAGGTTTTACCCAGGTTCGGGCTCTCTCGAAGAGATAATACCCTACGTCCTGCTTTTGATTGTATTCATATGGGGTGTGGTACAGAGTACATGTATCTACCACGAGATTGTTCTAATGAATATGAGTTCATCTATTGACTAGCCTGGCCTTGGTTTATATATGCACCGGAGGCCTAGGGTTTAGGAGAGTCTTCGTCTTGGGCGCCAAGTCTTGTGAAATCTTCCTTGTATTCGTCATGGACTGCCCGAAGTGGCCCATGAGTGAACCGCCATGGGGGTCCTCGGCCCGATCTACCTGGTCGGGAGACGACGTGATGAGTACCCCCTAGTCCAGGACACCATCAGCGCCCAAGACGAGGACTCTTCTAAACCCTAGGCCTCCGGTGCATATATAAACCGAGGCCAGGCTAGTCGATAGATCATCTCATATTCATTAGAACAATCTCGTGGTAGATACATGTACTCTGTACTACACCACATATGAATATAATCAAAAGCAGGACGTAGGGTATTATCTCTTCGAGAGAGCCCGAACCTGGGTAAAATCTCGTGTTCATGTTACCATCGCTCCAAGACGCCTAGCTTAGGACCCCTACTACGAGATATGCTGGATTTAGAACCGACACCGATGTCATTAAGTACATGTTGCATAGACCAATTCTTAGTGGTAGAATTGGATAGTGGGCTTATGCTTTAATTGAGTATGATTTGGCTTATGAATCTCTAAAATCTATGAAAGGCCAAATTGTTGCTAATTTTATTGTTGAGCATCGGATTGATGACAAGCATGATATTGATATAAACCATGTCTCATTGGTACCATCGAGATTATATTTTGATGGTTCGGTCTGTAGCAATGGCCAAGGTGTTGGTATTGTTTTTATGTCTCCTCATGGTACTGTTTTTGAAGCCTCATGCCGCTTAGAGTATTTTTGCACAAATAATCAGGCCGAATATGAAGCATTGTTATTCGGCTTGGAGATGTTGCTGGCCATAGGTGCTACACATATTGAGGTTTTTGGTGATTCGTTATTAGAAGTACAACAAATATCCAAAGTTTTTCAGTGTTTGGACGAATCACTTAATGTATATCTTGATAAGTGTCTAGATATAATTTCTACTTTGGATTATTTTAGCATTGCTCATATATCTAGACATGATAATTGGAGAGCAAATGAGTTGGCACATCAAGCATCCGGCTATCATGTTGATCATGGCATGTTTCATATTTCTCAAAGGCCGAGGACTAGCTTCACCAATGTAGAGGCCGAACAAGAGCTCACTGCTTCGGTCACAGACGAAAATTCTAGTACAGGTGAAAATCAAGACTGGAGGAAACCCATTATTGATTATTTGTGTGATCCTAGTAAAAGGGTGGACATGACCGTTCGGCGTATGGCTTTCAAATATACGATGAGAGATGATGATCTTTATTGCCGAGCGGTGGATGATGTTCTTTTAAAGTGCTTGGACGAGGACCAAGCGAGAGTTGCTATGGGAGAGGTTCATGAAGGAATTTGTGGCCCTCATCAGTCGGCTCCCAAGATGAAATGGTTATTGCGACGGGCTGGGTTTTATTGGCCGACGATGATTAATAATTGCTTCAGGTATTATAAAGGATGTGAAGCTTGTCAAAAGTTTGGTGATATTTAGTTGGCTCCCGCTGCTATGTTGGAAATATGCCCTAGAGGCAATAATAAATTGATTATTATTATATTTCCTTGTTCATGATAATCGTTTATTATCCATGCTATAATTGTATTGATTGGAAACTGAAATACATGTGTGGGTACATAGACAACACTGTGTCCCTAGTAAGCCTCTAGTTGACTAGCTCGTTGATCAAAGATGGTTAAGGTTTCCTAGCCATTGACATGAGATGTCATTTGATAACGGGATCACATCATTAGGAGAATGATGTGATGGACAAGACCCAAACTACGAACGTAGCATATGATCGTGTCAGTTTATTGCTATTGTTTTCTGCATGTCAAGTATCTGTTCCTATGACCATGAGATCATGCAACTCGCTGACATCGGAGGAGTACCTTGTGTGTATCAAACGTCGCAACGTAACTGGGCGACTATAAAGGTGCTCTACAGGTATCTCCGAGGGTGTCTGTTGGGTTGGCATGGATCAAGACTGGGATTTGTTACTCCGTATGACGGAGAGGTATCTCAGGGCCCACTCGGTAATACAACATCACAATGAGCCTTGCAAGCAATGTGACTAAAGTGTTAGCCACGAGATCTTGTATTACGGAACGAGTAAAGAGACTTGCCGGTAACGAGATTGAACTAGGTATAGAGATACCGACGATCGAATCTCGGGCAAGTAACATACCGAAGAACAAAGGGAACAGCATACGGGATTAACTGAATCCTTGACATAGAGGTTCGACCGATAAAGATCTTCGTAGAATATGTAGGAGCCAATATGGGCATCCAGGTCCCGCTATTGGTTATTGATCGTAGAGGTGTCTCGGTCATGTCTACATAGTTCTCGAACCCGCAGGGTCTACACACTTAACGTTTGGTGACGATTAGTATAATTGAGTTATTTTGTTGGTGACCGAAGGTTGTTCGGAGTCCCGGATAAGATCCCGGACATGACGAGGATCTCCGGAATAGTCCGGAGGTAAAGATTGATATATGTGATAATAGTGTTTTGATCTCCGGAAGGGTTCCGGAATTCACCGGAAGTGGTTCTGGATGTTTACCGAAGTGTTCGGGTGCAAGAACACTTTATATGGGCCAAGGGATAAAAGCCCACGAGGTATTGGAAAGTGCAAAAGTAGTTTTGCTGCCGCGTAAGCGGTACTACCGCTTGGTGAAGCGGTACTACCGCCCGAGCGGTACTACCGCTTGTGTGAAGCGGTACTACCGCTTGTGCGCGGTACTGCAGGGATCCGAGTTGGACTCTTTTCCTGCGGGCCAAACCGACCTTGTGCGGGCAAAACCGACCTGGAGGAGGTTTTTACTCCAAGTTTAGACCCCAAGGCTCAACATATAAATAGAGGGGCAGGGCTAGCACACGGGACACATTAAGATTTCCCCAAGCCGTGTGCGGCAACCCTAACCCTCTAGTTCCTCCGTCATAATCTCCGTAGCGCTTAGCGAAGCCCTGCAGAGATTGTTCCTCACCACCATCACCACGCCGTCGTGCTGCTGGAACTCAACCACTACTTCACCATCGCTCGCTGGATCGAGGAGGTGAAGGCGTCATCAAGCCGTACGTGTGTTGAACGCGGAGGTGCCGTCCGTTCGGCACTAGTTCGTGATCGGATCGAGGGACGACTTGCGATTTGGATCGCGGAGACGTTCGACTACATCAACCGCGTTTCTTAAACGCTTCCGCTTAGCGATCTACAAGGGTATGTAGATTCACTCTTCCTCTCGTAGATGCTCATCACCATGGATAGATCTTGCGTGAGCGTAGGAAAATTTTTGTTTCCCATGCAACGTTCCCCAACATTTCAAATATACGATGAGAGATGATGATCTTTATTGCCGAGCGGTGGATGATGTTCTTTTAAAGTGCTTGGACGAGGACCAAGCGAGAGTTGCTATGGGAGAGGTTCATGAAGGAATTTGTGGCCCTCATCAGTCGGCTCCCAAGATGAAATGGTTATTGCGACGGGCTGGGTTTTATTGGCCGACGATGATTAATAATTGCTTCAGGTATTATAAAGGATGTGAAGCTTGTCAAAAGTTTGGTGATATTTAGTTGGCTCCCGCTGCTATGTTACATCCTATTATCAAGCCGTGGCCTTTTAGAGGTTGTGGATTAGACTTTATTGGAGAGATTCATCCTTCTTCTTCGAAGGGGCATCGGTTCGTGTTGGTGACATGTAACTTCGTTGCATAAAGATGGCTAGCGGGTGTCTGTTTCTCTCACTTTAGTTGAATCGATTTCAATGAAGAGGGTTCTTTTAGAAGATCAAAAAGCAATCACTACACCACGTTGTGGTTTTGCATAGGTAAGAACGGTTCTTGCAAACCCGTAGCAGCCACGTAAAATTTGCAACAACAATTAGAGGACGTCTAACTTGTTTTTGCAGGGTATGTTGTGATGTGATATGGCCAATTACATGATGAGATATATGTGATGTATGAGATGATCATGTGATGTATAGAATATCACGACTTGCATGTCGATGAGTTCGGCAACTGGCAGGAGCCATAGAGTTGTCTTTAATTATTGTATGACCTGCGTGTCAATCATTAAGCGCTATGTAATGCTTTACTTTATCGCTAAACGTTAGCTATAGTCGTGGAAGCTTCAGTCGGCGCGACAACCTCATGGCGACATGTTGATGGAGATCAAGATGATGGAGATCATGGTGTCATGCCGGTGACGATGGAGATCATGCTGGTGCTTTGGAGATGGAGATCAAAAGCACAAGTTCATGGCCATATCATGTCACTTATGATTTGCATGTGATGTTAATCCTTTTATGCATCTTATTTTGCTTAGGACGACGGTAGCATTATAAGGTGATCCCTCACTTAAATTTCAAGATAAATTGTGTTCTCCCCGAGTGTGCACCGTTGCGAAAGTTCGTCGTTTCGAGACACGCCGTGATGATCGGGTGTGATAGACTCCACGTTCACATACAACGGGTGCAAGCCATGTTGCACACGCGGAACACTCGGGTTAAACTTGACGAGCCTAGCATGTACAGACATGGCCTCGGAACACAAGAGACCGAAAGGTCGAACATGAGTCATATAGTAGATATGATCAACATGAAGATGTTCACCATTGAAACCACCTCAACTCACGTGATGATCGGACTTGAGTTGGTGGATTTGGATCATGTTACACTCGAATGACCGGAGGGATGTCAATTTGAGTGGGAGTTTTTAAGTAATATGATTAACTAAACTCATTATCTAGAACAATAGTCTAAGTTGTCTTTGCTATATTTATGTTGTAGATCATGGCTCGCGCAGTAGCACCCCTGAATTTTAATGCGTTCCTAGAGAAAGCTAAGTTGAAAGATGATGGAAGTAACTTTGTGGACTGGGCCCGTAATCTAAGGATTATCCTTACGGCTTCCCAGAAAGCTTATGTCCTTGATGCACCGCTTGGTGATCCACCCGCTCCAGTTGAGTCTCTAGACGTTGTGAACGCCTGGCAGGCTCGTTCTGATGATTACTCAATAGTTCAATGTGCAATGTTGTATGGCTTAGAACCGGGACTTCAAAGACGTTTTGAACGTCATGGAGCATATGAGATGTTCCAGGAGTTGAAGTTTATCTTTCAGAAGAATGCCCGGATCAAGAGATATGAGATCTCCGATAAGTTCTATGCTTGCAAGATGGAGGAGAACGGGTCTATCAGTGATCACGTGCTCAGAATGTCTGGGTACTCCACCCGTCTGGCTGAATTGGGGATGCCCCTTCCGCCAGAGGCTATCACTGACAGAGTTCTTCAATCATTGCCACCTAGCTACAAGAGCTTCGTGTTGAACTATAACATGCACGGGATGAACAAGTCAGTCGCCGAGCTGTTTGCGATGCTGAAAGCCGCTGAGTCTGAAATTCAGAAGGAGCATCAAGTGTTGATGGTCAATAAAACCACTAGTTTCAAGAAAAATGGCAAGGGTAAGAAGGGTAACTCCAAGAAGAGTGGCAAAACAGTTGCTCCTCTCGTGAAGAAACCCAAGGCTGGACCCAAACCAGAAACTGTGTGTTTTCATTGCAAGGGAACTGGACACTGGAAGCGGAACTGCCCCAAGTATTTGGCTGACAAGAAGGCGGCCAACAACAAACAAGGTATATATGATATACATGTTATTAATGTGTACCTTACCAACCCTCGTTATAGTGCCTGGGTATTTGATACCGGTGCGGTTGCTCATATTTGCAACTCTAAACAGGAACTGCGGAATAGACGGAGGCTGGCAAAGGACGAAGTGACGATGCGCGTGGGAAATGGTTCCAAGGTTGATGTGATCGCCGTCGGCACGCTCGCTCTTCGATTACCGTCGGGATTAGTGATGAACCTAAATAAGTGTTATTTGGTGCCTGCGTTAAGCATGAACATTATATCTGGATCTTGTTTATTGCGAGACGGTTACTCATTTAAATCAGAGAATAATGGTTGTTCTATTTATATGAGTAATATCTTTTATGGTCATGCACCCAATGTGAGGGGTTTATTCTTATTGAATCTCGATAGTAATGATACACACGTTCATAACATTGATGCCAAAAGATGTAGAATTGATAATGATAATACCACTTTCTTGTGGCACTGCCGTTTAGGTCATATTGGCGTAAAACGCATGAAGAAGCTCCATGCTGATGGACTTTTGGAGTCACTTGATTTTGAATCACTTGACACATGTGAGCCATGCCTCATGGGCAAGATGACTAAAACGCCGTTCTCTGGAACAATGGAACGGGCAAGTGACTTATTGGAAATCATACATACTGATGTGTGTGGTCCGATGAGTATTGAGGCGCGCGGTGGTTATCGTTACTTTCTCACCTTCACTGATGACTTAAGTAGATATGGGTATATTTACTTAATGAAACACAAGTCTGAAACATTTGAAAAGTTCAAACAATTTCAGAGTGAAGTTGAGAATCATCGTAACAAGAAGATTAGATTCCTACGATCTGATCGAGGAGGAGAATATCTGAGTTATGAGTTTGGCAGTCACTTAAGACAGTGTGGAATTGTTTCACAATTGGCACCGCCTGGAACACCACAGCGTAATGGTGTGTCCGAACGTCGTAATCGAACCTTATTGGATATGGTGCGATCTATGATGTCTCTTGCCGATTTGCCACTATCGTTTTGGGGTTATGCATTAGAGACAGCTGCATTCACTTTAAATAGGGCACCATCGAAATCCGTTGAGACGACGCCATATGAACTTTGGTTTGGCAAGAAGCCAAAACTGTCGTTTCTTAAAGTTTGGGGATGTGATGCTTATGTCAAAAAGCTTCAGCCTGAAAAGCTGGAACCCAAAGCGGAGAAATACGTCTTCATAGGATACCCAAAAGAGACAATTGGGTATACCTTCTACCTCAGATCCGAAGGCAAAGTGTTTGTCGCTAAAAACGGAACGTTTCTTGAGAAAGAGTTTCTCTCGAAAGAATTGAGTGGGAGGAAGATAGAACTTGATGAGGTTGTTGAGCCTTTACTTCAACCTGAGAGTAGCGCAGCGCAGAAAGTTATTTCTGTGGAGTCTACATTGGCTGAAGAGGAAGTTAATGATGATGATCATGAAGCTTTGGATCAAGTTGCTATCGAACCTCGTAGGTCGACAAGGACGCGTACTGCTCCCGAGTGGTACGGCAACCCTGTCTTAGAGGTCATGTTGTTAGACAACGATGAACCTACGAGCTATGGAGAAGCGATGATGGGCCCGGATTCCGAGAAGTGGTTAGAGGCCATGAAATCCGAGATGGGATCCATGTATGAAAACAAAGTATGGACTTTGGAAATATTACCTGAAGGGCGTAAGGCCATTCAGAACAAATGGATCTTTAAGAGGAAGACGGACGCGGACGGTAATGTCACCGTCTATAAAGCTCGACTTGTGGCAAAGGGTTTTTCACAAGTTCAAGGAGTTGACTACGATGAGACCTTCTCACCCGTAGCGATGCTTAAATCCGTCAGAATCATGTTAGCAATAGCTGCCTTTTTCGATTATGAAATTTGGCAGATGGATGTCAAAACAGCGTTCCTTAACGGTTTCCTTAAGGAAGAGTTGTATATGATGCAACCAGAAGGTTTTGTCGATCCAGAGAATGCTGACAAAGTTTGCAAACTCCAGCGATCCATTTATGGACTGGTGCAAGCATCTCGGAGTTGGAATCTTCGTTTTGATGAGGTGATCAAAGCGTTCGAGTTTATACAAGTTTACGGAGAAGCTTGTATTTACAAGAAAGTGAGTGGGAGCTTTATAGCGTTTCTAATATTATATGTGGATGACATATTACTGATTGGAAACAATATAGAAATGCTGGAAAGCGTGAAGAAATATTTGAACAAGAGTTTTTCAATGAAGGACCTAGGAGAAGCTGCTTTCATATTAGGCATCAAGATCTATAGAGATAGATCGAGACGCTTAATAGGACTTTCACAAAGCACATACCTTGACAAAGTTTTGAAGAAGTTCAAAATGGATCAGTCCAAGAAGGGGTTCTTGCCTGTATTGCAAGGTGTGAAGTTGAGTAAGACTCAATGCCCAGTGACTGCAGAAGATAGAGAAAAGATGAGTGTCATCCCCTATGCTTCGGCCATAGGCTCTATCATGTATGCAATGCTGTGCACAAGACCCGATGTCAGCCTTGCCATAAGTATGGTCGGAAGGTTTCAAAGTGATCCAGGAATGGAACACTGGACGGCGGTCAAGAATATCCTGAAGTACCTGAAAAGGACTAAGGACATGTTTCTCGTTTATGGAGATGATCAAGAGCTCGTCGTAAAGGGTTACGTCGATGCAAGCTTTGACACTGATCCGGATGACTCTAAGTCACAAACCGGATACGTGTTTATTCTTAATGGGGGTGCGGTTAGCTGGTGCAGTTCCAAGCAAAGCGTGGTAGCAGATTCTACATGCGAAGCGGAGTACATCGCTGCCTCGGAGGCGGCGAAGGAAGCTGTCTGGATGAAGGAGTTCATGACAGATCTTGGAGTAGTGCCTAGTGCGCTTAACCCAATGACTCTGTTTTGTGATAACACTGGTGCCATTGCTCTAGCCAAGGAACCAAGATTTCACAAGAGGACCAGACACATAAAGCGACGCTTCAATTCCATCCGCGATTACATCAAGGAGGACGACATAAATATTTGCAAAGTACACACGGATCTGAATGTTGCAGATCCGATGACTAAACCTCTTCCAAGGGCTAAACATGAACAACACCAGAACTGCATGGGTGTTCGATTCATTACAATGTAAATCACATAGTGATGTGAACTAGATTATTGACTCTAGTGCAAGTGGGAAACTGTTGGAAATATGCCCTAGAGGCAATAATAAATTGATTATTATTATATTTCCTTGTTCATGATAATCGTTTATTATCCATGCTATAATTGTATTGATTGGAAACTGAAATACATGTGTGGGTACATAGACAACACTGTGTCCCTAGTAAGCCTCTAGTTGACTAGCTCGTTGATCAAAGATGGTTAAGGTTTCCTAGCCATTGACATGAGATGTCATTTGATAACGGGATCACATCATTAGGAGAATGATGTGATGGACAAGACCCAAACTACGAACGTAGCATATGATCGTGTCAGTTTATTGCTATTGTTTTCTGCATGTCAAGTATCTGTTCCTATGACCATGAGATCATGCAACTCGCTGACATCGGAGGAGTACCTTGTGTGTATCAAACGTCGCAACGTAACTGGGCGACTATAAAGGTGCTCTACAGGTATCTCCGAGGGTGTCTGTTGGGTTGGCATGGATCAAGACTGGGATTTGTTACTCCGTATGACGGAGAGGTATCTCAGGGCCCACTCGGTAATACAACATCACAATGAGCCTTGCAAGCAATGTGACTAAAGTGTTAGCCACGAGATCTTGTATTACGGAACGAGTAAAGAGACTTGCCGGTAACGAGATTGAACTAGGTATAGAGATACCGACGATCGAATCTCGGGCAAGTAACATACCGAAGAACAAAGGGAACAGCATACGGGATTAACTGAATCCTTGACATAGAGGTTCGACCGATAAAGATCTTCGTAGAATATGTAGGAGCCAATATGGGCATCCAGGTCCCGCTATTGGTTATTGATCGTAGAGGTGTCTCGGTCATGTCTACATAGTTCTCGAACCCGCAGGGTCTACACACTTAACGTTTGGTGACGATTAGTATAATTGAGTTATTTTGTTGGTGACCGAAGGTTGTTCGGAGTCCCGGATAAGATCCCGGACATGACGAGGATCTCCGGAATAGTCCGGAGGTAAAGATTGATATATGTGATAATAGTGTTTTGATCTCCGGAAGGGTTCCGGAATTCACCGGAAGTGGTTCTGGATGTTTACCGAAGTGTTCGGGTGCAAGAACACTTTATATGGGCCAAGGGATAAAAGCCCACGAGGTATTGGAAAGTGCAAAAGTAGTTTTGCTGCCGCGTAAGCGGTACTACCGCTTGGTGAAGCGGTACTACCGCCCGAGCGGTACTACCGCTTGTGTGAAGCGGTACTACCGCCCAAGCGGTACTACCGCTTGTGTGAAGCGGTACTACCGCTTGTGCGCGGTACTGCAGGGATCCGAGTTGGACTCTTTTCCTGCGGGCCAAACCGACCTTGTGCGGGCAAAACCGACCTGGAGGAGGTTTTTACTCCAAGTTTAGACCCCAAGGCTCAACATATAAATAGAGGGGCAGGGCTAGCACACGGGACACATTAAGATTTCCCCAAGCCGTGTGCGGCAACCCTAACCCTCTAGTTCCTCCGTCATAATCTCCGTAGCGCTTAGCGAAGCCCTGCAGAGATTGTTCCTCACCACCATCACCACGCCGTCGTGCTGCTGGAACTCAACCACTACTTCACCATCGCTCGCTGGATCGAGGAGGTGAAGGCGTCATCAAGCCGTACGTGTGTTGAACGCGGAGGTGCCGTCCGTTCGGCACTAGTTCGTGATCGGATCGAGGGACGACTTGCGATTTGGATCGCGGAGACGTTCGACTACATCAACCGCGTTTCTTAAACGCTTCCGCTTAGCGATCTACAAGGGTATGTAGATTCACTCTTCCTCTCGTAGATGCTCATCACCATGGATAGATCTTGCGTGAGCGTAGGAAAATTTTTGTTTCCCATGCAACGTTCCCCAACATTTCAAATATACGATGAGAGATGATGATCTTTATTGCCGAGCGGTGGATGATGTTCTTTTAAAGTGCTTGGACGAGGACCAAGCGAGAGTTGCTATGGGAGAGGTTCATGAAGGAATTTGTGGCCCTCATCAGTCGGCTCCCAAGATGAAATGGTTATTGCGACGGGCTGGGTTTTATTGGCCGACGATGATTAATAATTGCTTCAGGTATTATAAAGGATGTGAAGCTTGTCAAAAGTTTGGTGATATTTAGTTGGCTCCCGCTGCTATGTTACATCCTATTATCAAGCCGTGGCCTTTTAGAGGTTGTGGATTAGACTTTATTGGAGAGATTCATCCTTCTTCTTCGAAAGGGCATCGGTTCGTGTTGGTGGCAACTGATTATTTCACTAAATGGTCTGAAGTAATACCTCTCTAAAATATGACGCATACGGAGGTAATTCAATTCATAACTGAATACATTATTCATAGATTCAGCATTCATCAAACATTAACTACGGATCAAGGTTCATCTTTCATGTCACATCAAGTTAGAGAATTTACCGAATCGTATAAGATAAAGTTGCTCAATTCCTCTCCGTATTATGCCCAAGCCAATGGACAAGCTGAGTCTAGCAATAAAATATTAATCAAGCTCATCAAGAATAAGATTGAGGATAATCCAAGGAGATGGCATGAGCTATTGTCCGAAGCTTTGTGGGCACACAGAATCTCAAGGCATGGTGCTACAAAGGTAACTCCATATGAGCTCGTATATGGTCAAGAAGCTGTTTCACCAGTGGAGGTGAATTTGAATGCTTTGCGAATAGCCAAACAAAATGATTTATCGGCGGTGGACTTTTATAACTTGATGATGGATAATATTGATGAGGTCGCCAATAAACGTTTGGATGCTTTGAAGGCCATAGAGAGAGATAAGTTGAGGGTGGCAAGAGCTTACAATAAGAAGGTCAAGTTGAAGAATTTTCAAGTTGACGATCTCGTGTGGAAGGTGATCCTACCAATTGGTTCAAAAGACAGAAAATTCGGAAAGTGGTCTCCAAGTTGGGAAGGTCCTTTTAAGATTACAAGGGTAGTTCCCGGAAACTCATATTTGGTGGAATTCATACAAGGGACATTATTGCCTCGACCTCTCAATGTCAAATCTACTATATCTAAATAGGAGCCCCCCACCATTTGATTTCTCTAGACATGCAGCCTATCCACATCAGCAGGTTGCCACGTCAGCAGTTCTCCACCAATCAGCCATGAGTCATGCAGCCCATTCACCTTAACTATCGCGAGCATAACCTTTGGTAGCCTCCCGCGTGCAAACGATAAGTAGCAAAGAAAAAAGGAAAAAGTCAGTCGCTAGACTCTCCACGCAAGAGTCCATTGCTTGCCATGATAAACGGTAATCAATGCTTGCATGCGTCGGTTCCACAGATAGCCATTAATATAGGAAACTGATGCTTGCTAGGTTACGATGGGAGAATTAACGGGACGTGAAAGGAAACTGCTTTCATTACGATTGAGAATTTATACTCGGACGACTAGGTACCTTCATCTCCCTGAAGGAATAAATCTCCGTCGATTCCCTACAAAAATCCCAACCGATTCTCCCATCTTTCCTGTATCTCTACCTCTCTGTCTCGCCATACTGCGTCGCCGGCCAAGCCTTCAAGGGTCCATCGCCGTTGAAGACGCGCACACTGCTGCCATAATCCTTTATCAAAAAATACGCCACTGGTTTGTTTCGCATCTGAATTCGAACGCCACCGCGAGTGGCGCCCGCCGCCTCAAAGGCGACGACCCGCGTCCTTCTGGCTGGTCAGATCTTCGATGAGCACTACTCCTTCGGCAAGTCAGCTGACATTGGTCGAGATTTTCCAGCTCGCGGCCGGTGCACTCCCCAAGGCGCCCTCGTGGTTGTGATCCGAGACCAGTACCTGGTCGTCGAACGGTCTGCAGCGCTTGCTACGGCCTCCACCGCTTCACACCGCGGACGCCGGCGCCAGGTACGCCTACGCGTGGGTGGGTGAAGCCGAGCGCAAGTGCCCCGGCCAGTGCTCGGGTACGGCCCAATAGTATATGGACTGATTTTGCACTGGTCAGGTTTTCTTACCTTTTGCTCATTTGCTCATTTTTTTTATTTTTGTCTCAAAAAAAAATGCTCATTTATTTGTATGCAATGGAAAACAAAGCGAATGCTCATGTATTTGTATGCAATGGAAAACATAGCGATTTTTTATCCTGTATACCGGGTGCATGCCATCATTCTATTTTGGTTCATTAAATACTTCCATGGATTTTCAAGTGGATTATCTTTATATCTTCCTAACTGACTTGCAGCTAGCAGTGCTAGATTGGTAACTATACCTTTTTTGCAATGAGGTAACTATGCACTAACCCTTTTTGTATGATGATTGGTTGTTATACTCATATCGCATTGATTTTTTTCTGCCATACGATGGTGTTTGCCAGGCGTTTCTACCCTGGAGCACCTTCAGTCATTTGTGCACCTACGGGCATGTGTAATGCAGATTATATATGTTTGATAATTTTCTTCAAAATTGTAATCTTCATTTTAAGTGACACCATTGGTTCAATTGCAAAATCTGTCTGAGCGTTTTATATGCCTTTAGGCATTGTGACAGGACTAATGTAAATACTTTTGCCTCTCTTAATAGCTCTCTTAAATCATCACATTAGTTCTGAACTTCTGATGATGGCCAGTAACATATTATTGCAGAAGTTACATTACAGAACAATCTTGCATTACTACGCCCGTGAAGCATCACTATGATACTCCCTCCATTCCACAATGTAGTGCGCCCGCGCTTCCTGCGGGCGCACTACATTGTGGAATGGAGGGAGTAGTACCTTACATCCTCATAGTTGGTGAACCAAAACACAGCTGCTATGCCATAACTGTAGCATCTTTTTTTTTTTTTGAGGGGCAGCATCTAATTTATATTGTTATGCTTAGGTGGTTGGTAGTTACTCGACAAAATGGAAAACTATATTATGTAGAAATAATAAGACATGCACTTTGAGGTCTTGAACCTAAATATTATTTATAATTATATTATGTTTTAGAGAATGCTCCGCTTAAGATTTTTCATGTGCACTATAGTCACTTTCTAAAAATTCCCGCCGCAACGCGCGGGGTGTCATCTAGTATTTAAAGAAGTACCACCCAAGTGTGTGGCAAGAAGCTTAAATAGACAACGGCCGATATATAATTATCGCCCTAAGCAAGGACATGGCCGATATATAATTATCGCCCTAAGCACATATAAATGGCCGATGGAGTGTTGACATCGTCCTTAGAGCAAGCGCAATACAAATTATTTTTCGGCATACAAGTTTTGCCGAAAAACAGAGGGGCGTGTGTTGACACCAGATTTTGGCATGATCAAAAACTTAATTAAGAAGTCTTGAATGGAAAAGTTCTCAACATGAGAAAATTCTGTATCGTCAAAATGAGAAACTTTGCTGTTTGGGTCATCACCATCTGATCTCATCTAAAGGGCCGAAACTGTGCTCGAAGTACTAAGATTTTGTATTCAGAGTATTGTTCGGCCAATTACGCCCCCAGGACAACCTCATATGAAAAAATGTTATACACGGATTGTCTTCATCTTGTCGAAACGGATGATTTTGATATAAAAATCGTCTTAACCCGAGGTCGTATGCAAAAGTTAGAGCCTTCGGAGTGCGGTCCTACCACGAGGCAAAAAGTGGCGCCACAGATTGCCTGTTTTGCGCGAGCGATTCAGCCCTGAAGATGGCCTCGAATCGAAAAACGTTCAACATGAAAGTTGTTCGTCTCGTCGAAATGGTTAAGATTGCTTTTGGGCTCGTTTTTATCCGAGATCGTTTACCGCCTCAAAAGTGACCCGCAAGGTGCAGCCAGCTTTTAAACCGAACAATTTTGGAAAGTTTGGACTCCGAGTTGCACCCAAACTAGGGTTTTGGACGTGAATCCAAACCTTTCCTTGTACGAAAAGTCCAACCGCCTCTTATATACATGAGGGGTGACGGCCGATTGAAACAACAACACACAATCGCAAAAACCAATCTACTGCTTTTTCATCTACGTTTATCTCTCCCTCGTTTTTTGCTTCCTCGTTCTTCGCTGTTCTTCGTGTTGGAGAGCTATGAATCCCGAGGCTCTAGGGGCGGTTAAACCGACCTAGGGCAGCCCATAGCCGCCGCACTCCCTGACGGGGTCCCTCCCGGGTGTGTGGGGTTTCGGGTCTCAAAAGCTCTCGCTGGCTGTTCTGCGAATCGCGCTTCCGGCGAGACTCCTCCGGCGACGTGTCTTGCGTATCGCGCTCGACGCCGGAGGTACACAGTGACGTGTTCGTGTGCGAACATATGGTTAATAGCTCGATGTGGTAGTGTGTGGAACTCCATGGTTTGCTTTGAGCTTGCCAGATGTGATAGTCTGTTGAACTCCATGGTTTGCTTTGAGCTTGCTAGATGTGGCAGTGTGTTGGTTTGCTTTGAGCTTTAAGATCAGTCCATGTGTAGAATGTTGATTGTGTTAGTTTTTCTGCAGTGTGTTAAACTAGTCTTATTGCTAAGAGATTGTAGGACATGAGCACCAAAGACTTTAGTGAGGCCATACTCTTGTCCGGGAACCAGTTCTGTCGTCCTATGTTGAGGACTCCAGCCGTTGTCCGAGCAGATGCCTCCTGATTCAGATGTGTTCCGGGGTCTGCTAGTTAGCCATCTTTTGTAGTGGTGATGTCTAATTCCGCTACTGTTGTGCACATAAGACAACCATCAAGGCTGGTGAAAGGATCAATATGGACCTAGAGGGGATGTACAGATACAATAATTGCTTATTAGCAATTTTAGGCAACTATTGAATATAAATGTGGGCCTAACAATTGCTAAAGCAAGGTGAGTCAAGTTTCTAGTAAAGATGATAACAACAGTAAGTAGAAACTTAAACAAAGCAATATGATATATCAAATAAAGAACAAAGAGGTAAAGTAACCACAAGTAAGGAGCTAGGACGAGCGCAACAGGCCGGATTCACGAATTTAGATGTCTTTCCGACCTCGACCTCATGTTGGCATAGGCCGAGAACCTGTCTCGGACCACCGCGTAGACATTCGCCCAGCGTCGCCGCCGGATCAACAACCAACTCTTTCAAAATAGAGCTGGTCGTGTCCGAGCGCAGCATCCGTGCCCTCGCCAACGGCAGAGGCCGGTATGCCGGGGCGACGTCCGCGGGCAACCGTCGCCGCGAGGATGACGCGTCCGAGCGCCTGCACCAGACAGCAGAGGCAGCCGACTGGCTGCGCCGCGAGCCCAGTGGCGACCGATCAGGGTTGCCATGACCCGTACGCGGCCTTATGCCGCTGGAAGGACCACGATGGAGGTGTCGCCGGCCAAGGCGGCCATGCGTACTAGGACACCATCCAGTGCCTCGCGTAGTTTAGTTTAAATTTTGTCAGGTTTAGTTGAACTTTGTTACATTTCATCCTTCTGGTTGTAAAATATTTAGAAATTTAATGAATATCATCCGATTTGCATGAATTTCGTCCTTTTTTGTTCAACTCCGGTTTGAAATGAGGCGGACAATTATGCATGCGGTTGGATGACTGGCTCCCCTATCGGTGTTCACGGACGGACAGGAAGTGTCGACAAACATTTGGGGTGTCCAATTTGGCGTGTATGGCATTGGAAATGCCCTATAAGTGACTTTGAAGAGCAAAGTCACAGAGCGACATATCCGTCGTCCATTCTAGATCGAACGTACATGATTGACTGAAAGCAAAAAAAAGAGAAAAACGCCCGGACTTAAGTTTTCTGCCTTTTCAGACATGAATAACAGTACCTGATGCACTGGACACTCCCTAGCCTGGAGAAATTTGGAAGAATTACTACTAGTGAAAGAATTACTAGAACCTTGTACCCTGTACTGCATATTGTATTGCACAACCTTGTGTTGTACCCCCTTCGTTAACAAATATAAGACGTTTTAAATATTACAATTTTTTTTTAAAAGAGGAATATATTAATATCGCGAAGATACCAATTACATTCAGCCTCTGCACGAACATGATGTCTCAAAAACTCCAAGATGCACATAGCCCAATAAGAAAACAAAAAAGAAAGGAAAAAAAATAAAGGCCTCGTCACAGTGATCAACTACTCTCAGCAGCAGCACACAAACCACCACCAAAGACAACACCCGGAAAATATAAAAGGTCTCCAAAAGTGACGCCTTTAAGAAGAAAACAGTGCACAAGCGCCGTCGTCGTCTGATCCAATGTCTTAGGTTTTCACCCTGAAGAAAGTCCGAGCTCTCAAAACAATCCCTTCGGCAAGGCAATTGCCAGGCACAACCAATGAAGGTCATACCTTAGGTTTTCATCCTGAAAGTCATGACTCAGCACCCGAGAGCACCACCAAAATGATGCCTCTAGTGCTACCGTCCCCACTTGTCTTCAATATGAATCACATACAGACTAAAATGAGTGAATAAACACACTAAAATGTGTCTGTATACTTTCGATTTAGAGAAAGTTAGAACATCTTATATTCCCTCTGTCTCGAATTTCTTGTCTTGAATTTGTCTGACTGGCTGTTTTTGCCTGCACTGACCCTGCCAAAGCATTGGCGAAGCCTTCGCCCGCCACCAGCTCGCCAATCGTTGGCGTAAAAATCAACGTGAAACTGAACTAGGAGGCGGGGCAGGTTGGGGTTCGCCAAATAATTGGCTTCCATCCAAGCACTTGACCGCGGGAGTGGTCAACGCCAATAAATTGGCTGGGCAAGTTAGGGTATCAATCCAAACGGCCATTAAATACAGATGTATTTAGACACGTTTTTAGTATTAGATAGATCCGTATCAAGAAAAAAATATAAGACAAATAATTTGGGACGGACGTAATATTTGTGAACGGAGGAAGTACTACTACACTGCGAATCGTTACGAGCCACGTTTTAACGGACCATCTGAGCTTTGTGAATATTTATCCACAATTGCTGACGCTGAGAGCGATGGAACCAAAAGCTAGCAAGGAACAGCCAACAGTAGAATCGTATCTTCCCCTGTCCGAATTCACCACGCAGTGAGCTTCCACAAGAGCGTCATCCCCATCCCATCTACACACCCCATATAAAGAAACCTTTTATACGAAGCCCTAGTCTCACACGGTTCCACCCACCGCCTCCCCAATCATTCCCTCCGATTTCCTCGTGTGCCCAATCTGCAGCTGCTGCCGCTGCTCCTTCCACAGCTTGGGATTCGTCGGATTGGGCTCCTTTTTCCCATTTCAGGTACCATCCCTTTTGCTCGAATCTACTCCGCGCAGAATTGATGGGCTTTTCCTGGATTTGGGAAACCCTGTGTCGTCGTTTCCCTGCAGAAATCGAATTTTCTAGCGCCAATCTCAGCCCTCTCGCCCTCTGCGCCGGCAATTTCTGCTTGTCCGATTGGCTCCGGCATTAATTCCTAGGCTGAGATTTCAGTTCGCTGTCATAGTCGAGTCTCAGATCCCCATGTCCATTTATATGTTCTCAATGGTTAATTACTTTTATGCTGTCGTCTAAATTTGAAGTAGATCTGAAGTCTGCAGCTCCAGTTTTCCTGGAGGCCAAGATCCTTATTTTAATGGTCAACTTGTTCAGAGTAGAGTTTTTTTTTTTTTTTTTGAGAATTGTTGAATCTTTGGTAAGCTGGGCTCCGACCTGTGGTGTCCTCTAGCTGTTGACTCTTGGGAATTAGTTCATGACAGATGATTCGTTCATCCGTGATTCAGATTGGTTCCAACTTGACGACTTAATTTGCTTGGGAACCAACTATGTCAAAGTTAAATTTTATTTGGCTAGTCTATGCTTAAAGGTTATCTTCTTTAAGAGGATTGGGTTTCAGTTCATTATACTTATCAAACGACATATGGATCGGTTCTGCTCTATCCTTTTATTATCTGTAAGGTGATTTGGTTCGTCGCAATAATTTGCTTCAGCTGCGTTTTAAAAGATGGCTTTTCTAGCTTGTTATACACAGTAATTTGTTCCAGCAATAAATGTTTCGACATGATTTCTGCTACGGGACCTTATGAGTTATAACTGATCCTTAGTTCCTCTCATGCTAGAAACAGCTATTTGTTTGTGTCATGGCAGAGAGATTCATTTTTTCTTACCGTACACAACAATGGCCTAGTCTATATTTGCTGTCTGTTGCTAGTGTCAACCCTCAGAAAGTTCTTGTGTCTCCTAGAATTAGATGTCCATTTTACCTGCAGAGCATATGTGTTTTAAGCAATTGCTCATATGTATGAAGATCATGACAGCATTGACATGTTCACATCAATTTTAAAATTGGAGACCCTCCTCACACTGTGGGTGTCATTGAAAAACTGCTTCTGTTGTTAAAAGGCGGAGTTTGACAGTTTGTGTTCCTTTCCATTCTCTAGTGACTAATATTAAACAAAGCTGCTGCAATGAATATTCTGTTATGTTGTTTTACTGGTGTTACTTTGGACTTGCCCAAACAGTATCACAGGATTGCTTCTAAAGTTTCTACTTGGTGCTAAATCGTTTTGTATGCTGACTGCAGGCAATTAGACTCGCAGAGATGGACACTACTGCTGGCTAATAGTAAAACGATTATATGGCCAAAGGTATATATATCTTACGCCCATTTGTTCCTAGCAACTTTGACTGCAAATTTAGCTGATATTTTAATATTTATGTTCTGTGGATATAGAAATTAAGGCAATGTGCAAGGGAGGAAACGGTTTCTACTTCATCAATAAGGAGACAAGTGCTGATTCCATCAGGGAAAACAATTCCAAAAATTCTCATCGGATGGCATTTGATACAGCAAGAATAACGAAAACAGAGACATCAAAGTTGAAGAACGTCATTTCAGCATCATTCAAACCCTTGTCTCTTACCATTCCCATAGGAGACGGATTCCACGAATCGTTCCATTCGAGCCATTGCTATTTATAGTATCTACTAAGGTTCGTAAGTAAGCCAAAGGTTTTCAGTACTATTGACTAAGAAGGGGAGGCAAACATTGAGCTGCTTGCTGCCACATTTTGCAATGGTTACAATCGTTGGTACACAGGAACAGTTTGTTCAAGCACAGTCATTCCTCCGTGCTACAATGCAGCTCAATTCCCCAACAAGGCCAAAACTTTCCTTCTGCTTTACGCCACAAGGGGACTGCGATCAATACTGTGCTTTAATCCCTGGCTTGCCAGAAGACCTGGCAAAGATATGTCTTGCCCTTGTTCCTCGAACTCATTTCCCTGTCATGGGTGGAGTATCCAAGAGGTGGATGTCATTCCTAGAGAGCAAAGAATTAATTGCTGTTAGGAAAGAGGTTCAGAAGCTTGACGAGTGTGTGTATGTCTTGACCGCTGATGCTCGAGCAAAGGGTTCTCATTGGGAGGTTTTGGGATGTCAGGGGCAAAAGAACACCCCTCTTCTGCCTATGCCTGGACCAACCAAAGCTGGGTTTGGTGTGGTTGTCCTTGATGGGAAGCTCATCGTAATTGCTGGCTATGCTGCTGACCATGGCAAGGAATGTGTTTCTGATGAGGTTTACCAGTATGATTGTTTCCTCAACAGGTATGTTTCTTGTGGATCCTCATGCATCAGAAAAAGAAAGTCCATTATTAGTCTGACAAACTTTAAAGCTTGACCTTGTGTTTTCAAGTAATGTGAATGAATTAACAATAGTAACTTGGTGATATGTACAGTGTTCAAATGCAGAACAATACTTAAGTCCTAACATTTTATCGAATATTGGACTAACTCATTTATCCTCTGATTCCGCAGGTGGACCGCCCTTTCTAAGATGAATGTCGCTCGTTGCGACTTCGCCTGTGCAGAGGTCAACGGTGTGATATATGTCGCTGGTGGATTTGGTCCCAGTGGTGATAGTTTATCAAGTGTCGAAGTTTATGACCCAGAACAAAATAAATGGACCTTGATCGAGGGCCTTCGCAGGCCAAGATGGGGTTGCTTTGGGTGTAGCTTTGAAGGCAAGATGTACGTCATGGGTGGCCGTTCGAGCTTCACAATTGGTAACTCCCGTTTCATTGACGTGTACGATACAAATAGCCATGCCTGGGGTGAGTTTAGGAATGGCTGTGTAATGGCCACGGCTCATGCTGTTCTTGGTGAGAAGCTCTTCTGCATCGAGTGGAAGAACCAGAGGTCTCTGGCGATTTTCGACCCAGCAGACAATTCCTGGAAGAAGGTTCCAGTGCCGCTTACTGGTAGTTCTAGCACGCGGTTTTCTCTCGGTATACATGATGGGAAGCTGCTGCTCTTCTCACTGGAGGAAGAACCTGGGTACCAGACGCTGATGTATGATCCTGCCGCGCCAACAGGCTCTGAATGGTGCATGTCTAAGCTCAGGCCATCGGGATTGTGCTTGTGCAGCGTGACCATCAAAGCCTAATGCTCTAGCTCGGGGGTCGCTGAAGGATGATGCCTAAGTTACTACCTGCCTCATCTTCCGCAGTTAAGATCAGGCTTTATTTGGTTTATCATTGGGTCCTAAGTGCTAGAATTTACTTCCGCTTGTTGCTCCACCCAATAATAGAATGTTCATGCTTCAGTTCATTCGGTTGCTTGCTGACAGCAGACCTTGCCATACTGTACTCTGTTCTCAGTTGTATTGAAATACTATTTGATCATAGAACCTTCAATTTACATAGTTTTTTTGAATAATTTTTTTTGACTTTGAAATAGTAGGAGGGGCTCCTACTATGCTATATTAAATTTTAATAATAGAATATTTACATGAGTGTGGGATATGTATCCTCGCATTGGTTTAGAGACTTGTAAACAAAACAGGAACTAGAGATAGTTGACAAAAGAAGTGATGAAATCACTGAGATCAGAGAATACTTTATATTTTAGCCAAGTGAGATCAGCCTTTGTTCTTTCTAACCATGCTCTACTAGAAGGATTTATGTGGTTGAAAATGTAATTGTTTTCTTCCTCTCCTTCCTAATGTTCCAAGCAGTAATAGTGAAGCACCAAAAAAAAAAACATTTTTCCAGAATGGTTTTGTTTAGCCCTTTTGCACTGCCTCAATTCTGGAGCATCCAGATGTATACTGGATTCCCATTCTGGTCCAACACTTTTTACTGAAACTGCAATTGAATATCAAATGCTCAATAGTCTCTTCAGCTCCCAAATCACATAGAACACATCTGAACTCATTGCCAATCTGATAGTGTCTTCTTTTGAGCATATTCCTAGTGTTCAGCCTGTCAACAAGTAATAGCCACATAAAGACCTTGATCTTCATTTGTAACTTGGATTTCCAAATCCATTTGAACGGCTCCTGGCAAGTGATTTCTCTGTGAAGTACATGTTTTTTTTTGGCCGAATAACCTGATCACCAGGGATATGACCAGTGTCCAAATCACTTAACTCCTCAATGCTGGAAGGTTTGCTAACCATGAGGCTTACATATTCAGCGTGAGTTTCAGGAGATGGTTGCAAATTGGAGAGAAGACTTGGGTCATCTATGGAATAAAAGCTATGGACGGAAATATCTTCAGATTTGGTGTAGGGGTATAGGCATGCGTACTGTTCAGAAATGATGGAATCATTCCACTTGCCATGCCACATAGAAACATCCGTACCACTGCCCACCTCACAGTTGGCAATTCCTCTAAATATTAGCATAAGTTTGAGAGTGAATTCCACCTTTTTACCCTGTAGTTGTACATTTGTGACACATATTACCCCATTTAGTGAATTTTTATCGAAATAGCAGATTTTGGAGACTTTTAACACGGTTTTACCTCAGTTTTGCATTTTTCTTGTTTATGTTAGATAGGATCGGTATGTTGCATCAACGATTCGTAAAATATCGTGTAAAGATCACAGGGCATCATTGACGATCATGTCCAGACTTCTCTTGTTCATCTGTTCCATTCCTTGTCATCGTCCAGATATTTTTGGACCCCGGGCATCACCTCACACCTTGCCTAGTGGACACGCATTAGAAAACGAGGGTCCAAAGCTTCTAAAATGGGCATTCTAGACGAATTTCCACTCTGCGGGGTAATTAGTGTCACAAATGCATATCTAGGGGGTAAAATATGGAATTCACTCTAAGTTTCACCAGCGATCTCCACCAGAACGAACCACAAGATTTTTCAGCATGTGGTATGAGCCCAACGTAATATGATTCCCAAAGCAAGTTAGCCCACTGAACGTTTGCATGGTTGTAAAATTTATCATGGAATTTTAGAAGCGATGCTTGATTATGTACCATGATATTGATTACCCCGAGGCCTCCATATTCCTTAGGACAGCAAACTCTCTTCCAGGCAACAAGCGAGTTGCAAGACTCACCTTGTTCCCTTTTTTTGAGTAATTCAATTCACATTTTTTTTTGTATACTGGTCTTTGTACATTTTGGAGTTTTGAAGTTCAGGGTTATAAAAGAAAAGAGTTTGGAGTTTTGTTGTATACATTTTTTTGTTTGGGGTTTTGTTGTAGATCGCGCAGAAGTGCATTGAAATAAAGCTATTTAATTGTTTCATCACGATGACAGAAACAATACATTTTTCTTCCTTGTCAATTGCATCGAGCAAGGTTGTCCTTTGCCAGCTCAGGGGGTAACCCGAGTTAACGATCGTTCCCCTAGGAAGAGAGGAACAAACGGATGCTTCGTTCGCTCAATTTTTTTTACTCCCAACGAACGCTTAAGAATTGCCATACGAAAACGGATAAATTGCACGGATTTGCCATGTTCTAAAGTGAGAATTGCCTTTGAGAAATTGCCATGCTTGCTGAAAGGTATTGCTGTGCTACATTAACCGAGAAAGGTGAAAATTGCCATGATATAAAAATTGAAATTGCCATCCTGAATGTGTTCGCTCATATTGTCACCCCGAGCGAACCATTTTTGCCATCAACTTTGTAGCTCGGTCAGAGTGGCATGTGGGAGCGGACGCTTTAGGATTCGTGCGCAGGATCCGACGTGCTTGAGGGCGTTCGCTCGAATTGCTTAAAAATTGTGTGTCAATTCTATAGCATTTATGTTTTCTTCCTATTTTTTTTGATTTAGAAATATCCTCTAAACTGAATAAGCCTTTAAACCTGGACGCAGCTGTTCTGATCCCGAGCTCATGTGAGCTCGGGTGAACAGTAAAATAAAAAAATAGTAAAAAATCTGATTTTTTTTTTGTGAGAAACATTGATGTTTTTTCCACACGCCTGCAAAATTTCATCACAAGATGACATTTGTGGAAAATGTGGCAAAAAAAAACAAAATCGATGCTCCAAAAAGTCTGTTTTTTGTAGCATTTTGGAGCATCGATTTTGTTTTTTTTGCCACATTTTTCACGAATGTCATATGGTGATGAAAATTTGCACGCATGTGGGAAAAACATCAATGTTTCTCAAAAAAAAATTCGGATTTTTTTGAAACTTTTTACTATTTTTTTTGATTTTACTGTTCACCCGAGCTCATGTGAGAGCTCGGGATTAGAAGAGCACTTTCGCATCAACCTGACCTTGTTTAAATCTTACTAGGAGCGTGGGAGCAGACGGAGTCGGTATCTATCACCGGATATATTCTCCCGCTTCTTTACCCGAAGGAAAAAAAAAAACCTACTCCGCCTCCCCCTCGCTAGAATCCTAGGGGATTGGACATCGCCCGATGGCCGCCTCCGCCTCGCCCGCCGCCTCCCCGCCCCGCCGCCGCAGGCACCGCGACGACTCCCCGCGCCGCGGGGACCACCGCAAGCCCCGGCCGTCCCCGTCCCCGTCACCTTCCCCCTCCCCCGACCGCGACGCCGACCGCCGCCGCCGCAGATCTAGGGCTTCCCCGCCCGACCGTGATGCCGACCGCCGCCGCCGCCACGACCCCAAGCCCTCGGAGGACAACGGAGTCGCCAAGCCTAGCAAGGCTGACGACCCCCCGCGCTCGCGCGCTAGGGTTTCCGACGGGGAGGTGGAGGATGGCCGCCGAGCGAGGCGGCCTAGGGCTTCCGACGACGAGAAGGAGGGAGACCGCCGGCGGAGGCGTCCCAGGGATTCCGACGACGGGAGGGACGACCGTCGCGGTAGCAAGCGCGACCGCGACCGGGACCGGCGCCGCCGCCGCCGGAGCCCCAGCTCCGAGTCGGGATCCTCCCCTGACGACCGCCGGAGGCGTCACCGCCGCGACGAGAGCTCTAAGAGGCGGGAGGAGCACCGTGGCCGCGAGGAGCGCCGGGCGAGCCCCGAGAGGAAGGAGCCGACGCCACCGCTGCCACCCCCGCCGCCGCTTCCCGAGATGATCCCTGGCCGCACGGGAGGGATCTACATCCCGCCTTTCCGCATGGCGCAGATGCTGCGGGATGTGGAGGACAAGGCGAGCCCCGAGTACCAGAGGCTCACATGGGATGCTCTCAAGAAGAGCATCAATGGGCTTGTTAACAAGGTGAATGCCACCAACATCAAGAATCTTGTGCCGGAGCTCTTGGCTGAGAACCTGGTTCGCGGGCGGGGCCTCTTCTGCCAGTCGTGCATCAAGTCGCAGATGGCCTCGCCTGGGTTTACAGATGTGTTTGCCGCGCTGGTTGCCGTTGTCAATACCAAGTTCCCAGAGATTGGTCGGCTGCTTCTTGTTCGTGTTATGCTTCAGCTCAAGAGGGCCTATAAGAGAAACGACAAGGTGAGTTACTCGGTCTTTCTTTTAGCTTGTCATGTAAGAATTGATACTTACTGGCTACTTGGTACTCATTTTCAAATTATGTTGATATACTATGTTAGTAATTTATGCTTGTTTACCTACACCCAAACCCCAATCAAGGTTTCTGCCATTTTTATAGCCTAACCATTCATCAGATGAGCTATCCTGATGATTCTTAGTAGTCTGTAAAAAGAACAATGTTGGTTACAGCAGGTTAAGTAAAAAGAACAATGTAGTTGTATGTATGAACCTAAGATATAATCTGTATCCATAATTACATATGGTAAACTTGTGCTCTGCATTCAGGATCGCTATATGTTTGATGATGAGATTTATGAATCTGAATGTATGCCTTTGATGTATGAAGGCAATCTTTTACTTGATATTTAGGATCGAACTCTCAAAGTATAAGATCAAACATTGTTTGTTGTTTAGAGTTGGGGCTTATGATTTTGCTGATATTATCTGGTGAAGAATATAAGATCAAACACTGTTTGTTGTTTAGAGTTGGGGCTTATGATTCTGCTGATATTATCTGGTGAAGAATTACCCATGCACTTAATTGCTTTTATTTTCTCTGCATAAAATGCTTACTGCAGCTCTTGTTGATTGCAGCCCCAATTGCTTGCGGCAACCAAGTTCATAGCACACTTGGTTAATCAGGTGGTTGTGCATGAGCTTGTGGCTCTGGAGCTTCTTACTGTACTTCTTGATAATCCAAGTGATGATAGTGTTGAGGTGCGTAGCTCAGTTCCATGAGTATTCGGTATTCCTTTGTATGTACTCTCTTATTGTAAAGAAATATCTGAAGTATGTACGTTATATCTCTCATCTGGCAGGTGGCAGTGGGGTTTGTGAAAGAATGCGGAGCAATATTGCAGGACTTGACTCCTCAGGGGCTTCATGGTGAGTTGTTGAAATTAACGTTTAGTGTAAATGCAGCTTTAGGAACGTTGTTCTGGATTTGGTTGTTCTGGAAATATATTTTTTGACTAGATTTGTCTGTCACCTAAATATATATTTGTGTTCTTGGCTTTGTACATTCTGGAAAACATAAGTTCGAAACATAATCTGCTGACTATAATGTTTGACACAAAATTGGGCACTTACAATTCGAATGACACATGGGCTCTGAAGATATCACTTTCATGGTAAATTAAAATTTTAGTTCGGAAATAGCACTATATGAAAATACGCTTCATTTTTTTCCATCGGTTTATTGTTTCTGACGCACTTGCACTGAAGGTGCACACCTACATTTTGGCCAAACATGTTGAAATGTAGCTGAAAATTATTATTTCTGAATGGGTGGACTATCAAGTCTAAGTGATGCATGGCTAGAAGTTTATGATGAGTGTCAAAGGGGTCTGACTAGGGGCCTAAAGGCCTGACTAGTGAATTGTATGAATCTACTACCACCACTAAATTTATGGCTACTGTTAGTTGTAGAGACATGCCTCACTCCCCCCTTCTGCATTCGTTGTTTTCCTTAGATGGCTGACTCTTGAATGACCTCTTAAGATCCAGCAAGCATCATTTTTTTTTCAGGTCAACTAATTCTACGGCCTCAAGCTTGTGAAATTTCAAATTTTAAACTTTCAAACTAACTAAGCTGCATCTTGAGGGCATACTTTGAAAAATGACCTTAATGCTTTCAACGTTAACAGAACAGAGAGTTTATATCCTCTGAACTAAATCGTCTGTCCATATTTGTTGTTAATTGTAACTATTTTGGTTTAAAAACAACTTTTGGTCATATAATATTTATTGGTCTCCTTGTTGATTTCTGTCAAGTCTTTCCCACAGTTTCGTTGTGTTTAATTCTCAATGTATTTACATATCACTTGATCTATGCAGCTATGTTTGAACGATTCCGAGGCATTCTTCATGAAGGTGAAATAGACAAGAGAGTACAGTTTCTCATTGAAGGCCTTTTTGCTATTAGAAAGGCCAAATTTCAGGTAAATGCATAGTTGTCCTAACTGGTGCCTTTTTTGCTGCACTTGCACAATAAATTCTGATTATATGATTTCTTTGCCTATGTAAAGGGATTCCCAGCCATCCGGCCAGAACTGGATCTTGTGGAGCAGGAGGACCAGTTTACTCATGATATGTCCCTTGAAACTGAACTAGACCCTGAGACTAATCTAAGTAAGGTTTTGTTTCAATAATAGGCATTGTTCTCTGTTATTTCCATCACATGAGTGGATAAATTTGTACTTTTGTGTGGTATAGCGCTGACCTTTTCAACCTACAGATGTTTTCAGAGTAAACCCGAACTTTGCTGAAGATGAGAAAGCCTACGAGAACCTAAAGAAAAGCATCCTGGGAGAAGATGATGAAGATGAAGAAGGGTCTGATGATGCTTCTGATGGCGAGGACGAAGAAGAATCAGATGATGAAGAGGATGAAGAGCAGATGGAGATAAGAGATAAAACTGAGACCAATCTTATCAACCTTCGAAGAACCATATATTTGACAATCATGTCCAGTGTTGATTTTGAAGAAGCTGGTCACAAGCTTCTAAAAATTAAACTTGAACCCGGGCAAGAGGTAAGCACTGTATATTCCTGATTTGGTATTTGATGTTGATTGCAGTTTTGTTTGTTAAAGTTGCTTCTAATTTGCATTTTGTGTGTATTGTCTTACATTTCCTTCTGTACAAAGTTTTTTTTTGGAGTTGATTTCATGCATTTGTACTTGATAATATTATATCTCTGCTGATATGAGCTTTTGCAGCTGTTCCAAATAATGCATTTTTTTTTCTGTTGCACTAATTTATTTTAACTGATTACCCATTGTATGGCCAGACTTTGTTTTTCCGTTTTGTGTGTTCTATTTGATAGTTTGATGCTAAATCCACAGAAGATGCCATTGGCCTTAAAGCTAAACTCGTTTGTTTCATCGTTTGACAGATGGAGCTGAACATCATGCTTCTCGAGTGTTGCAGTCAAGAGAGGACATACCTTCGATACTATGGTTTATTAGGGCAGCGGTTTTGCATGATTAATAAAGTTTTTCAAGAAAACTTTGAAAAATGTTTCGTGCAACAGTATTCGATGATTCATCGTCTCGAAACAAACAAGTTGAGGAATGTCGCCAAGTTCTTCGCACATTTGTTGGGTACTGATGCTCTCCCTTGGCATGTCTTGGCCTATATCCGGTTGACGGAGGAAGACACCACGTCTTCCTCCCGGATTTTCATAAAGATTCTCTTCCAGGTATGTTGTAAATAAATGTGCTACTTCCCTGTTATATGTCACTTTGCCCTTCACCATAGCAGACAACTGAATAAGTTGCTCCACATGCAGGAATTGTCAGAGCATCTTGGTATACGGTTGCTCAACGAGAGACTAAATGATCCAAACATGCAAGAATCCTTTGAGTCGGTCTTCCCAAGAGACCATCCAAAGAACACCAGATTCTCCATAAATTTCTTCACCTCCATCGGTCTGGGAGGCATCACGGAGAGCCTGCGAGAGTACCTGAAGAACATGCCCCGCATGATAATGCAGCAACAAAAGCCTCCCTCCCCATCCGAGTCGGAATCAAGCGGAGAAAGCTCCGATTCAGGGTCCAGTTCTCAGTCGGAATCAAGTTCCGATGAAAGCGAGAAAAAGCGAAGGAAGAGAAGGAAGAAGTAGGAAGGGAGAGGAATCAGGTGGAGAAAGCTTTACTCGATGCAACACATCGTCGTCAGTTGTGTTCAGATCAGCTGCCTTGTTGGACTCTGTTGCGTGTGCATGTGTATCAATCAGAATTTAGCTGCTAGTGCCTGTTGAATCCAGGACTTGACTATCGAAGCAACGAGGGCCACACCAGCCGGAAGAAGTTCGTTTTTTCATGGTAAATTATAGACAGCACAAGTTTGTATCTCCTTCCGAGTTTTGTATCTGCTCAAGAATTTGTTACCTTACCGGTCTGTATGTTGGTTTGCTACAGCATTGATATTTTTTTTCCAGCAACGCCACATAACTCCAAACTGTTTGTGCCTAAGGATAATAATATGAAGGGTCTCGTAGTACGACGAGAGCCCTTTCCTCCTCCACAAGAAAAGCTCTTCTCCTCCCGTCGGCGCCGCCGCCGGTCCGCCCCATCTCCGATGGCCTCTAGGCCATGGAGGTGCGGAGGATCTCGGCCCCCCGCCGGCGGGAGGGACCCCGTTTTCGTTCTTGTTAGATTCAGCATTTTGGTTGGGGCTGTGTGGCGGCGGCGATATCCCTTAGTAGGAATAATGTCTCCCACGTTCTATCCCTGTCTCGATGGTGTGTTTAGCATCGTCGGCGGGCGTGTGGAGGTTTGTCTTCGTCGGATCTCGCGGGATTCGGTCGGTGCTGGTCTTCGGTGGATCTGTTTGGATCCGGTCTTCGTTCGTCTTTGTTTGGGTGTTTACAGGTTTGATCCTTCTGATCTACGACTTTCTTCATCGGTGATGGTTGCTACTCTGGTGCGCTGTTCCTATGGGGCCTTAGCACGACGACTTCCCGACTGTCTACTACAACAAGGTTTCCCGGCTCCGGTGAGGGAGGGGCGATGACGGCGGCGCGCCTTCGGCTCGCTCCAGTGCTTGTAGTCGTCGCTAGGTGGTCCACGGACATGGTTGTAATTTTTATTACCTCTGTTGTTCTTTGTACTGCCATGATTGAAGATGAATAGATTGGAAGTTTCTCGCAAAAATAAAAATAAAAATATGAAGGGTCTTTTACATTTGTGTCCCTAACTCGAACCCACTACTCAGATTTGCCCCTAATTTCGAAGCATGCTCAAATTTACCCCTCTGCCGTTAGTTCCCTTTATAGAAATACCCTTCCGTGCTGTTTCCGTCCGGTCAAAGAGCTTTGACCGTCTAGTAGACGTTTTCTGGACATTGTTGCCCCTGCCTCCATGTGTCACTTACGGGTGGGGCCTCCTCATCCATAGATTTTTTAAAAAAGGAAACAACTCTTTCTCCTCTCTCTTTCACTTACGGGTGGGCCCCCCTCATCCATAGAAAAAAAAAGAAACAACTTTCTCTCCTCTCTCTTTCACTTACGGGTGGGGCTAACTAGAAGAAAAAAAGAAAACAAAAATAATTCTCTCTTCCTCTCTGTCTCTCTCACCTCCGGCGGTGGCGGCGCACACGGCCAGAAGCAGCCTCGCCGGAGTGTGGCGCCCCGCGGCGTCGGCCCCTCCTACCTCCTTATCTCTCTCGCCCCCACCCTCTCTCTCTTTGTCGGCCCTGACCTCTCTCTCGCCCCCGCCCTATCTCGTGCCATGCCCGTCGCCGTTGCCTTCCTCTCCGCGCGGCCAACGGCTTCCCCGTGCTCAACCTCCATGTCCAGGAGCTCCGTCGGGTGCCTCTCCTCCGACCTACGCGGTGAATCGGGTCTGCGGCCGCCTGTAGACAACAGTCGGGACCTCGACCTCCGCCACGGCAGTCGCTCTTCCCCTCCTAAATTCGCCCGCACCGAGCCACCGTTAACCTATCCGACCTCTGTTCCGTCGTCGTGGAAAGCTTGCGCCCCTACTCCTATCTTTCCCCGCCCGATTCCGTGCCCGGAGCCCCCTGCTCGAAGCCGGCCGCCATTATCGACCTCGATTGGATAGGCCGTGCGCGCACCCAACTACCCCTGTCGCGCCTCGCGCAGCTACACGGCATGCCTCGCCCCCTCCTCCCACGGTCCTCCGGCTCCCTACGGCGAGCTGCCGGTGAGCGCAGCCGCCGGCGAGCGCACCCGCTCACGGCCAGGCACCCGTGGACCGCTGTTGACCCTGACAGTGGGTCCTATGGCCCACATGTCAGGGAGAGAGAGAGAGGTCCTTTTCTTTTTTATTTTCTCTTTTTTATTTTCTCTAGTTTGGCCCACATGTAAGTGTGTGAGAGAGAGGGGGTGAGACAAAGGGTTTTTTCGTTTTATTTTTTTAGAGTGGGTCCCACTAGTAAGTGACACATGGAGACAGGGGCAAAAATTTCAAAGAAACGGTCAGACTGCGGTCAAACGGCTTTGACTGGACGGAAACGGCACAGAAAGGTATTTCTGTAAGTGCAACTAACGGCAGAGGGGCAAATTTGAGCATGCTTCGAAATTAGGGGCAAATCTGAGTAGTGGGTTCAAGTTAGGGACACAAATGTAAAAGACCCTAATATGAATGATGAATGCACGCTCAATCTTATCAAATGCCTTCTCAATCTTATCATACTTTTGTCTATGCTTCTCTTAGAGGTGCGGTGGCTTCAAAGTGGATGAACCACCGCCACCAATAAAGATCTTTTACTGGGGTAGAGATATGTATGGAGGATCATCAAATACTAGAATTTTAGTGCTGGTTTTGGCTTGGAAATGGCTGAACCACCGCCACCACTTTTCGATCACAAACCTTCAAAATTTTAACGCGTCCAGTAACTTGCTCACAAAAAAGCTCGTATCAACGGAAGACTAGGACTGAACACTGTAACTTCAAAGAGCTCAAGTATCTAATATTAGCGCATAATCCCAGCCTCCAAATTATGAAATGGCCAAGTATGATTATTTTTTTGAATGATTCTGTATGTGCTCATTTCAAAACTAGAAGAAGCCCCGCGCGTTGCTGCGGGAACCGTGTTAAAACCAATGCATAAATAGGTGCTTAAAACCAAATAAAACCAGTGAAAAACAAATATAAGAGTTTTACATATTTAAAATGATAAAACATAAAAGAAGTGTGTGACGAAATGATGTATAAAAGAGAGAAAAATTCCCCCCAAAAAGAAGACATGATTGATGAAGTGGCGTTGTTTGAGTTGATAGATTAATGCAAAAATGTAAGTGAGTACATGCATGCCTTGGAAAAAAACATGCATGACTAATGAGATCGCATGGTTTACATTAATGCAAAAGAGTAACTTATGAGCACATGCATGACTTCTTGATGCCACACAATTTTGATCGGAAGGCTGTAAATAATTGAGGTGATGTGTAAGCACGCATGTGTAGAGAAATCTAGTAGTGGGGGCTAGCTATTTAGATATAGATATGGAATTGTTTCTTTTACAATTTGAGGATACGAAATACTCTTCAAATCAACTGAAATTCAGAAGCCATGTTTGGGTATGATGCGTTTGGTAGCCTGCATGAGGCCCAACCAGGCCCCCATGGTGTAATAAAGCAGTCCCGGGCCAAGCTGAGGGAGAATGGCCGATTCAGCTGTTTTTCGTGAGCTAGACTCGCGCGAGCCACACGTGGCTCTCGCTTGCACGCGTTGGGAAGTGCAGGAGACGCCGCGACGCCTCGTAACTCCTGCCCTCTCTCGAGTCACCGCCCACTCGCATTCACACCACACTCTCTCTCCCTGTCTCTCTCTCTCACCGTCCATTCGTGCTCTCCGAAAGCCGACCCCCAGCCGCGCGCCCCTCCCCCGCCCTATCCTCGCCGACAACAATGCCATCCAAGACCGATGGGTGGTCGGCCTCACCCGGTCTGGCATTGACCTGATGTCGGCAATCCGGGCACCGTTCCCCATCGCGCGCTATCATACCGGTTAATGCAACTCCGGAGGTAATCATTTGGGGTGCGTCGGCAGAGGGAAGCACGTCGGCTGCGACGGCGGCAGCGTCGGTGGCGAGAAGCCCATTGGTCCTGCCCGTTAGGAGTTTCTTTACCACCGTTTGAGGGTTTTCTCCCATCGCTTCGGACCAAGCTGAGGAGAGTGCGGCCGGAGGATCAACGGCGACGCCCTCTTCCTCCATCACGCGCGTCACGAGGAGCACTGCTGAAGTGGTGAGGGTCCTCAGATCGATGTCGACCAGCGTTCTCTTCTCCGGTGATAACTTCGGTGAGCAATTTGTTGCCCATGCACCCGTTAGTAGTTAGGTTTTTTTTGTCTAGTTCTGAATCGGTTGGATTCGATTGCACTAGATTGGGTTTGACTCGATTCATCTAATCAATTATCAGTGAATCACAACAATGCTAGATTGGTAGTTTGGGTGTTCTTGCTACCGCTCAAGGTGTTCATGCTTCTGCCCCACACCGACTAGGTTGTTCTTCCTATTACGACAATGCTATATTGGTAGTTAGGATGTTCTTGGTAGAATCACAATGTTGGTTAGGGTGTTCTTGCTATGATCACAATGCTAGTTAGAGTGTTGCTGCAATCAGAATGGTTACTAGGTTGTTGGTAGAATCACAATGCTAGTTATGGTGTGTGCATGAACATATAGTCTGTGTGCATGATCATATAGTAGGTGCTACATTCTTGCATGATCATAGTAGGACAATGCATGTGCATGCTATAAATAGTAGTAGGACAAATGTGAATGCATTTTGGGCAGTTCTGATCATAACACTGTCTAAGTGCAACTGCCATGACTAGTGGCAGTTGCAATTGGATAGTGCTATGATCAGATCATAGCACTACCCAATTACATCTTTAATTGGATAGTGTTATGATCAGATTGTAGCGTTGCCCAATCACAACTGCCATGATCAGTGTCAGTTGCAATTGGACAATTGTAACTGCCAATGATTAGTGCAATTGGGCACTAATCATAGCAATTCCCTATAAATGTGCATGCATATTGGGAAGTTGCTATGATCATGTTCTATCCAATTGCATGATCATAGTATGATGCGCTTTATACTTACTCTCGTCCACTGAACTGACAAGGTCCTGAAGACAGAGTGGGATAGTACCGCCGGTAGAGGGGTGCAGGTCGTCGCTGGCGCCGAGGATGCCGAGGACATCATCCCGGCCAACTGGTGGCTCAAGAGGGTGGACATGTCGAGCAGGCTTGCCACAATGAGCCAGTCGCTGGGCATTGGCCGCAGGCCTAGGCTTGGCCACGAGGAGGGGGCACGGGAGCCACTGAGGTTCTACGTGCCCATCAAGGACGTGGACGACATTGCCATGCTTGTCATCCCGGAGGATTTCAGGTCGGTGATGAAGCAATGGCTAGTCCTGAAGCCTCCTCGCATCGTCAGCCTGTCTGCTAACAAGTGGTGCGAGTTCTGGGTCCAGGTCTAGACCTTCCACGATCATATGGTGCTGGGAGGGGCTGGGACTACTTCTGCCAGAAGCACAAGATCGTCCCCGGCGACCTGCTCGTCCTGAGGCTGTCCGGCCTGGGCTTAAAGGTGTAGATCTACAACGCCTCCACATCCACCATGTCCAGGGTCAGGTGCCAGAAGCACTACTGCTAGGGCGACATCCTGCGTGCTCTCTTGTTAGCTCTCTTAAACTTGTTGTCAGTTTGGGTGTGTTTATTCTGTACTTGTCGTGAATTTGTTGCCAAGCATGTATATTTTTCCCAGGGATGAGCACCCCGTGGTTGTCCAGGGGCATGGGTTGCCCGTGTTGTCTTAAACTTATGTATTAGTCTGTATGATGCACTGTTTAATAGCGTGCTAATGACTAGGAGTAGTGTTAATTGTGTTGTGTTGTTCATATGTGATGTCTACTGTGAAGTGTGCTACATTTGAGTGGTAAGGCCATCACATTTTAAAAGAGGTGAGCAAAACAACTACATGCACACAGCCAAAGAGTTGTGGTTTGCATCTGGTCACCCCTAAAGCACAAATGCAGGACACCAAACAGCAGGCCTAATCTGGCCAGTGAGGCTATCAAACGATGTGAACAACATGGTTTTTAGCCAGCATTAACTCAGCTAGGACGAGTTGAGTCACACATGCAAGGGGCCGAAAAACGATGCAGGCTACCAAACTCAAAGCATGAAAACAATGTCAAAGCTGCATCGACCAAATATTTGCATCAAAGAATGCAACACGCAGTGTTCCAATCGCTATTTTAGAAATGTTGAGTATGTGACTATCTATATGGCGTGTAGATCATCTCTTTCCTGAAATTTTGAGTTCCTAGTTTTGGCTTGAAAGTGGATGAACCACCGCCACCACTTATCTATTATAAACCTATAAAATTGTAGTGCGGCCAATAACTTGCTCATTAGAATGCTCATATTGGCCTAACTTAGCTATTCAACGGAAGACTAAAGACTAGGCTCAAGTATCTAATGTTAGCACATAATCTCAATTTCCAAATTATGAAACGCCCAAGTATGAATTCGGATATCTTGTCCTTTCTCTATGCTCTCTTTTCTTTTCCAAATGATTCTGTATGCACTCATTTCAAAATATGACATTGTTTCTTTTACAGTCCGAGGATACAAAATACTCTCCATATCAACTGAAATTCAGAAGTCATGATCGCATAGTGGACAAAGCATGAAAGCAATAATCAAAGCTGCATCGACCAAATATATTTGCATGAAAGAATACAACGCACAGTGTTCCAATTGCTATTTTAAAAATTTGAGTATGTGACTATCTATATGGCGTGTAGGTCATCTCTTTCTTTTTCAAGTCAACATTTGTTCATTCCTGACTGTATGCAGAAGTATATTCCCCCATTATTCGCAGCCGGGCACAAGCCTCACAACTTTGAACCAGCGAGCCAACGGCTGTAGAAAGCCAATGCTTCCTGTGGTTTGTACTCAGGAACGGTGTGTCCAGCACCCTGTCAAAAAACAGACGAAAAGTCAGGGAATACAATTAAAGGAAATTTTAACCTATATAAGCTTTGAACCATTGTTTTTTTTAAGTTAATGATGTGCTCATATAATTTGTTTTACTAACTGTAATGACCATGTATGAAAAAAAATGTATGCTTACCTTAATAGTAGCAAAAGTGAGACCATGTTCATATCCTTCGGTGTACCTAAGGAGTTCAACAAACAAGCATTGTGAGTTACATATTGCTTCTTTCATTTCCTTTGTGTTTTCACAACGTACATTCTTAGCTTGAACCGTGCCAAGTGCAAAGTAACATAGCAAGCGTTTTCCATTTTGTTTTTAGAGTTAACCCTCGTGGAAGTAACTGTGAGTTCATCTCAAGGATACTTATGTACGTTAATAAAATTCAGCAATAATAGTTCAGTACCCGGAAACTTGTTCGTTTGTGAACCATGGCCGCCATGAGTCAACAACTCCATACCCCATAGATTTTGTCCATGCTTCACTCCCGGTGTATGGCACACACATATCATGGTCACCACTGAAACAAATGCAAAATAAACATTAATAAAGGCAGAGAATGTGACAATCCATGAATAATATGGCATCGGATTTGCTTCTGTCTGTAATGAATCATTAAGGAAATATATTCACTACAAGATAGTGAACAACTCAAATATCTTCAGAAAAGTTTAGGATGCCAAATTTTGCTCAATACAGAAATAGACAACAGCCACACAAATAAGATAAGAATATCATTCTACAGGTTCATGGTGTACCTGAATATGATGGCACGATAACCCTGGCTTGTGAGGTTCTTGTGATAACTGATCATACTACCAGCATCATGGTTGAAATCAATTTTATCTGTGCATAAGAGCCATGGCCCAATTGAGCTTACCTAGTATGAGCATGAAAAAACTAGAGTTAGAAAAATGGAAGTGTCTTCAGTTCCATCTATAATGCTGACTTATGATCATACTGATTGGGCATGGATTGCAGATCTGACGCCATCGTTGTCCAGCCATGCCGTTGCCACTTCGTCGCTCTGTAGATTAACCAAACTAAATGTTATCAGATACAGGGAAATGAGCATGTAATGTATCTCTTGCAGACAGCAAATTTCCTCTGAACTATGTTTAATTCGCAAGGGCAAGAATTTTAAATGTGCAGTATCTTTCTCTGAATTATGCTTTAAGCTTACCATGCATGGAACACCACTGGCAACTTCCTGCCATAATGGAACGCGTCCGGCTTTTACTGGAGCTCTCAGAGGCCAAGCACGCCCGAGCATTCTCGTTCTTACAGGAAAGGGCTTGTTAGTCACACCAAGATCTTTGAAACTTTTGGGCAATTTGCTATTTTGCGGGTTCGCTTCTTTGATGCTTTTGCCGTGGTAGCATGGCTCAAGAATGTCGTAAATGTTCAGTTCGCTAATTAACTGTGAATAAGAAAATAGTCAGTGCATCATCATGAGAGAAGAGCTTGCAGTTTTCACTCTGAAAAGGTGACACGTCGTTTTTACCGAGTCAATTTTCACTAACGCGCTTTCACATTTACCCTCGCTGGCATTCCAGTAATTTCCGTGGCACGTCTTAAAAGCTTGCTGCATTGTGAGCAGACATGGTGATTTAAAGAAATATTTTGAAGCAAATATCAGTAGGATACTGAAAACTAATCTGATTCGAATTAAATGGTGATTTCTTTCTGTCTGAATTACCTACCTGGTATATTTCTTCTGATATTAGACCCATTCCATGTGCAAATGGCACAAGAGCATTACCATCAAAAACAGTGTCGCAGACGCCATTCCCCACCATGTAGCCCTATCATAGTAGTACAGGTTAAAACGTCAATCCTGATTTACTTGGCAGTTCATAAAGTTTGCGATCAGCAAGCCGAGAAAATTCATCGGTGTACTAACCTTGAAGTTTATAGTTGGCTTAGCTCCTCCTTGTATCCCTGTGGATAATTAATTAGTCAGTAAATAAGAAACCGAAACGATTAGTAACCATATAATGATGAAGGTGAGTAGAAAACCGGGGCCAGACCTTTGACAACTTCATGCGAAAGAGTAGGGACATAAACCCCGGCATACGACTCCCCGGCTATGTAGAACGGGTTGCTCAGGAACTCAGGGTACAATTGAAACCACTGCACGCAAGCCACGGAGCTTAGATATATTGCATAAAGATTATCTCTTAATACACCATGCTAACATGAACACACATGCATACCTTGAGAAGGAAAGTATGCGAATCTGCCGCGGTTTTGAGGTCTCCCGTTTCATAATCTGAAACATTCTTCGAGTATGACAGCCCCACACCAGCAGGGGAGTCCAGGTATATCATGGTAGACACCTAAGCCACAGTTAGATATAACAACAAATAGTTAAGATGGAGCCAACAAACTCTTCATTAGGTCAATGGAAGCTAGTATCCAACCTTGGACCAGCTGTAAGGGTTGAGATGGAGCTTTGGCAGACTTTTAACTGACCCGCCCGATTCGAAATTGAATGGCCCTGAAATTAGACCAAAATGAATTGTACTGTATGAACTTGACGGTCACTTGAATTTCAAGTTAATCAATTAAATCATTTATTCATGACTTAACAAAAAATCACGTGGATATATATGGGTAACATAGTGAAGAGAAGTAAGCCTGGAAAACTTCTGCTTAAAAGTAAACCATAAATCTTCGGAGAAGGATCTTGCGGTCAGACATTTCGTCGAGCACTAGGCGTGCTTCGCTCTATTCGGGACTTCTTGTGTCGCTCATACCCTACGTGGTAGGCCATTTTTCTAGAAGAAGAAGAAAGAGTTTTATCTGTCCAGGACCCCAGGTTCCTCTGCTTCTCTGGAGATATCTATCTGACCAAGTGTATGTCTGTCACTTTCCTCCTAGTTCAGAGAAGCAACGGACGAGATCGAAGCGGGTGGACCGCCTAGATTGAGTTCAGCACCGCAGAGTACTAGCCACGACCGTTGCTTCTCTATCAGAGGAGTTTCTGAGTAACCTTTGCAAAGGGTACCTTTTAATTCTTTTTTTTTTACATTACGAGGGGTATTCTTTAACTAGTGATTTCGTTCATCCCAGTCGTCACGGCGAACCAGCCGTTACGAAAATGGGACTAAAACGTGTTGTGCGTACGTGAGGCAGATTCCGTTTGTACGCCCTTGTGCTTCACGCCAAGGCCTTTACTCCGTCGGCCGTGGAAAAACCAGCGAATCAGACAGGGCCGGTCGCCACCACCTCTATCGGCCTCTCAGCGACTTCCCAACAGCTAGCAACTGGGGTCTACTGCTACTGCGAACGGACGGACGAGGCCCGTTTCCTTTCCACCCGATGAGGAGGATGAGGATCGAAGGAACGCACCGTGCTCGTAGACGAAGCCGTCGAAGCTGGAGCAGCCGGGCCCGCCGTTGAGCCAGAGCACGACGGGGTCCTTGCCCGGGTCGCGCTCCGACTCCACCGCGTAGTAGAACAGGTTCCGCCCGTGCTGCTCGTCCACCGTCACGTACCCGGCGTAGTGCTTCGACGGCAGCGCGCCGTCGAAGCCCGGCAGCCCCGTCACCTGCGCCCCCTGCGGCGCCGCGCCGCAGCCGGCGGAGAGGACGAGGAGGAGCAGGGCCGCCGCGGCGAAGCCAGAGCGGCGCCGGGCCATCGTACGAGGCTTGGACGGACGGACGGTGGTGTGGGCGTGGTTGCTAGCGACGAGTCGCCGGCTGGGCCGTGGTGATTAATATGTTTGAGCGCGGCGTGCGTGCGGATATATAGTGCGGAATTGACGTCCACGCCACGGGATGGCGGTGACGCACCGGGAACGCGGGAGCACCGTGACGAGCTCCGCTGATTGGAGGGAGCAGGGGGTGGCTGCATTTGTTGACGGAATTCCTTTCCTGGCAATGGTAAAGATAATGGCTTCCTTATTTGACACCGGAAACTAATTTCTTTCCCTATTTTGACACAGGGTCTTAATTCCATTCCAATCTAACGCCACCGTCCATTTTTCTGACAAACGGTGTTAAATTACACATGTAAAGGCACTTCTGCCCTCGGACATCTAGCCAATCCCCCTCTTCCTTTTCTTCCCTCACGTACAAGGTACAAGTGAGACCCACTCGTCATCCCTTTCTTCGACCTACCCGTGCTCTCAACAATAGGTGAAGAGATCACTTTAAATTTTTGTGTTGTTGTTGTTAGTTTGATGAGCATGATCACAATGACATTCCAGCTCTACAACATGACGGCACGGAGATAAGCGTGACTACACATAATGTGGTCAAGGAGCAGCATGGGAGGTTGAATACGACCGCGGAGTCAGTCTTTCAGAGCGTGGCACCGAAGGCCCACATTGCGCTACGAGCCCAAGCCACACAACTATGACCGAGGGAGGCACATCGGGGACAGGGAAGCGAGGAGGCAGTCAGGAGTTGGAGGTGAGCGACGAGGCACAACCGCACCGGTGAGCAGCAACTCTCGAAACATACTTTCACACCGCTTTATAGATAAATCACCAACCAGTGAGCGACACCTTGGGGAGGCACTGAAGCTGGGAGGAACTAGTGGCCTCGATGCGGGTTTAGTACAGAGATAGAGAGCGGGGGAGGTCATGAGATGATGGTTGTGTGCAAATCCTCACTCAGCTTTTCCTTCTGTTCTTCCCCCCCCCCCCCCCCCTCTTCCCTCATTTGGGCTCACGAGGGCATCTCCAATGGCGCCCCGCAAATCGGACACACTATCTGTTCGCGGACGCGTCCACGAACATGAATATGGGAGCCGAAGCATTCAAAATAATTATAGGATATAGCAATAGGTCAATTCATCCATAATTAACATGCAAATATCCTAATACAACAATAGTTCAAATATAAATGTAGATCCAAAATAACCGGATGTTCAATAAGTTTTTCAAATTCAACGTTACTCGAGTTCAACAATGCATCAGTATCCGCAAATGTTGGTCATCCAGACGTTGTGCCCCTTGCTATCCAACAATGTATCAACGTGAATGGTCTGCTCTCCGTTGTTTGGTACATCGCGTCAGCGCATCAGGGCTATACGGCACGATGATTATCAAGTGGCAGCATTGAGTGAATCGATTAAATGACCAACATGTAGAGCAACAAGAAGCAAAACTTATGATTTCCATGATTAACACGCCCGGTGGCCATTCTCTCCACTTGTGCAATCGCACTGCAATACTTCATGACGGAGTTTGAGATGGTGTACCACCGATGGCTAGCGACTTCACATTGCGACCGTGCATCGTGTGCAAGTCGTAAGGCGCGAAGTTCTTTTGCTCATGAAACCAAGAGTGACACATGTAAAGAAACTCCTGCCCTCAGACATCTAGCCAATTCCTCTCTTCCTTTTCTTCCCTCGCATACAAGTGAGATCCACTTGTCATCCCTTTCTTCGACCTATCCGTGCTCCCCACCCGTAGGTTGAAGTACCCCTCAATTTTTTTTTGTGTTGTTGATGTTAGTTTGATAAGCATGACCACAATGTCCGAGCTCTGCCACATGGCGGGGCGAAGATAGGCGTGACTGCACAATGTGGTCGAGGAGCAGCATGAGAGGGCGAAGTCGGCCTCCGAGGGCGTGGCACGAAATTTCTTTTATGAAATATCGAAACTATATCCCCGTTTGAAAAAAGAAAGATTTTATCACCGGTCGTTCCCGTCGCAAATGAAGAGTCACTCTTTGTTCCTATCATAGACGAAGAGTCTCTCTTTGTTGCAGTCATGGACGAAGACTCTCTCTTCCTTGTCCTGGCAGAGGAAGAGTAGTCCTCCTTACTCACTCGAAGGAAAAGGCACATGATGTACATTAAGTAAACACGCAAACTCGTAGATGATCATCCCCGTTGCAGCATCGCTCCCCTGGCCGAACCCTCCCGCCACCAGGACTGCATCGATGAGGAGAATCCGTTCAAACGAAGAAGAGCCCGAACAGTGCATTGTGGAGGATGAATTTTGTCATTCAATCTACACCGACCGGTGCAAGCATACGTCATGCTCGGTGATTTTTTTTTCCAATTACTCGCACCCATCTACTCATCTAGACGTCGCAATCCTCCTAGACATGAAGGACAAGGAAGCAAGGCGGCAGTGATGCACCGAAGGAGAGCGGTGAGGCAGAACCGTGCCTGTGAGCGACAACTCTCGAAACAGACTTTTGCCTCACTTCACCAGCCAGAGTACCAGTGAGTGACAGCTCGGGGAGGCGCCAGAGCTAGGATGAATGAGTGGCGGCGACCGTGGGTTTAGTAGAGAGAGAGAGAGAGAGAGAGAGAGAGAGAGAGAGAGAGAGAGAGAGAGAGGGGGTCCGAGGTTGTCGTGAGAAACAATGGTTGCATGCAACCCCCCTGGTTTTCCTTCTGCTCGTTCTTGCCCCCTCTGGTTTTCCTTCTGTTGGTTCTTTTGCCCCTCTCTTCCCTTATCAGTTCACATGATAAAGCCAAGGGCAAAAGTGTCCTTCCACGTGCCATTTAACACCGTCAGCTAGGAAAACAGACGGTAGTGTTAGACATGGTATGCGATTTAGGCCCAACGCGTAAAATAAGGAAGTTTTTTTGTTCAACGTCAAATAGAGAAGCCACTATCTTATTAGTGTCAGATAAAGGAATTCTTTGGTTGCTGCTTACCTGTTGTGGCCTGCCCTGCCGTATAGTGCAGAACCTAATTAAAGTGGTGCCGTATTTTACTGGTGCCAAATAAGGAATTCTGTCTTTGATGCTTACCCGTTGTGGCCTGCACTGCCGTGTAGTGCTGGACGCAAGTGGACGCCGTGGGCGTTATTGGATTGCGTGGTGGAACGGACGCCGGTCGCATGCACCAGTCCGGCCCGGCCGGCTGGTGGTGGGCGACGGATGGATTTGGTTTGTGCGCGTTTAGTGGACCAATAGTGCCAAGATTTGTGGTGCGCACTTTCATGCATGGTTGTGGCTAAGCTTACGTGAGATTGTTTATTCCCAGAAGAACAAACGGTGCAATCAATCAACAACCGTCGGGGTGATATGTACGTAGTAGTACATGCATCGATGGAATCGATGGGAAGGGCATTTGAAGAAATAGGAGAGAGTGCCGTGTTAGCAACAAGGAGCAAACTAGTCAATCAAGGTGCACTCATGTAGTGCAATCAATCCCATAGTTTCCCCTAGGATCACCCACGCGCCCAGTTTACTACTCCCTCCGTTCACAAATATAACATGTTTTAACTTTTTTCTGAATAGACAGTGCCACCTAAGTTCAAATTCGGAGGAGATTCCTACGCGTATATTTGTAGAGAAATTTATGCACTTGCAGTATTTCTTTTAAAAATAAGACAAAACCTCTTCTTTTGCTAACATAGTATGTAGTTGCTGAAATAACCTAGCAACTTAGGGCATGTTCGGTAGTCATCTGGCTTCTCAAATCCTCGACTCCACGCGTGGAGTCCAGCCGAACGCGTCCACTCCTGGCATTTTGGACTGAGAAGCTGGCTAATACGCTAGTGCAAATTTGAAGGAGTCACGGAGTTGGGAAAACTGGGCTCCGAGGAAACTGGGAACCAGGAGTTTGAGATTATTTACGTGCATGTGCCACCGCCAAGTGATAGAACGACCGCATCAGGACTCCCCTCGAGTCGCCTCGTCACCCCCAAATCGTCTTTTTCCCCTTCTCGAACCCTAGCCGCCGCAAGCAGCAGCAGCAGCGATGGCGCATAGCACCTGGACCGCCGTCGGCCGCGCTCTCCACCGCCGCTAGCCCAGGCCGTGACCATCCATCCCCGCCCCGCTCGCCCTCGTCTGCTCCGTCGCCGACCAGCTCCTCCATCTCCGTCAGCGACCAGCTCGTCCGCCGCCGTCAGCGACCACCTTCTCTGCCGCGAATCGAGCTCCTCCGCCGTGATTCGACCACCGAACCACGCAGACTGCGTCGATTCTCTGCCTCCCCGATACACAGCAGCCCATGTATGCCCAGGCCTAGCCAGCCAAAACGGGCCGAATGTGCACTTTCTGGCCTGGCCGATCGCTGGCTGCCAGAAGCTGCCGCACCGAACACATCCATCGCTCCAGGAGTTTACGTGGGAAGCTGGCTGCTGGAGTCGGGCGCTGGAGTTGAGGATTTTGCAATCATGGGCAACTACCGAACACGCCCTTAGTCTTGGTCTTTCGGTCAAAGTAAATTACCCAAAACAATGACACTTTGGGGAGGATTTCTAGACAATTCACCATTTTCTTTTTAAAAAGTTATCAGAAGTACATTACTATTGTAACACCCCCTGTCATTAAGCTAATTAAATTGCCATGTCATCATGATCATCCTAATTAAATTGCATTTAGGAAATAATACCAATTCAAATTCCAAATTCAAATGCAAGTCAAATTATTACTTCTTCAAACAATTAAACAAAATAGTTCATAATGTTGCAAATAATCTCAAAGCTATTATAAAAATAAAATTCAACATTATTAAAATCCCCTATTTGACTCTAACAACCAAAAACAGTGACTTAACAGCCACTTTAATTCATTTTCAATTAAACAAAATTCAAATGAAATCGCTAGGCCTCCAAACCATTTTGTGGCAGTGCTAAATACTGCAAAGTATTTATGTGGCACAATTCTATATTTTACAAAAGTCTTCTTATGGCCAAACAATTTGCAAAACAGTAGCAAAAATGTAAAATAGAAAAAGATGAAGAAAAAGAGCAGAGACCCACTGTGCACTTGGGCCATCAGCGCACAGTGCAGCCTGGCCCAGCCCGCCACGGCCTTTCTCCCTTCTCGCGCCAGAACAGGGGAGGCCGCGCGCGCCATGGCCGTCCACGCGCGGGATGCCGCGCTGTCGGCCATCCCGCGGCTCCCCTAGTGGATAAGGGCATCCCCGAGCCTCCTCGCTCTCTCCCCGCAAACCCTAACCCCGCACTTGCCCCTCTCGCCCTCTCTCTCGGGCAAAATTGGCGGTGCCCGAACGCTGCTGTCGCCGTGCCGCCTCACCGCCGTGGCCACTGGCCTCCTCTCTCCGTCCCGAGTTGTCCATCAGCCTCCCCGTCGTCGACTACGTCGGCTGCGCCGACTGGAACGAGCCGGAAGCCCCTTCATCGAGCTGCACGGCCTCGCCTCCCCATCTCGGACGCCGGTGATCGACGTCGTCGATCCGTCGTCGCCGGACCTCCCCGAGCCCGCTGCCACTCCCTACGGCCCCGCCGTGAGCTTCGCTTCCCCTCCTCTCTCTTCTCCTCGCTTCGTCCTGCCCGTAGCCGCCGTCACCGCAGTGGCCGAACCTGTCACCGCTCGGGCTCGTCGCCGGCATGCTTCCGACGACCAAATGGCCCCGGGCTAGTGCCCATCGAGCTCGCCGCACCACGTAGTGCATCCCCAGCGCCTCACCTCGCCCGTTTGCACGCTGCAGCAGCTAACCCGAGCACCACCCGAACGCCACCGCCGCCGGCGACGTCGTAGCACTCCACTCCGGCCACCCCACGGCCAGCCACCACCGCCATTCGACGCGCGACGTCGAGCCGCGTCGAACGCACCAAGCCACGGCCCCAGAATCCGCCTGTGCGCGAAACCCGAACCCCTCCCGACGCGCGCCGCCCTGTTTGGCTCGCCGGAGCAACTCCGGTGGCCGGCGTCCGACGTGGCGCCACGTGGCTGCCCCTGTGTGGCTGACATGTGGGCCCGTGGGTCCAGTTGACTGGGTTGACCCAGTCAACTGTGCTGACTGGGCAACCCAGCCACTGACATGCGGGCCCCGCCTAAATAAAATGATTTTATAAATAAATAAAATGTTAATTAATTTATTAATTAACTTAATCACTAATTAGTCACTGACTACTTGGTCCCACCTGCTAATTAACTTAGATAAAATAAACCCTGTTTAATTAAAACAGTCACTGACAAGTGGGACCCACTGGTCAGGTTTGACTGGTCAGCTGGTCTGTTGACTGCTGACGTCACATACTACTGTTTCGGATAATTCGAATTTAAATAATTTAAATAATTCCAGAAATTCCAGAAAACTGTTTAAATCTTTGAAAATTCATAGAAAATAAACCGTAGCTCGGATCGAAAAACTTTCTACATGAAAGTTGATCAGAAAAACGAGACAAACCCGAATATGTGATCAAAATGCTTGACCATCACTCCTAACTACCTGAACATGGAACCTTTCCCTCCGATTCAGTATTCCGAAATCAGCCTAAACGCCGGGAAAATATCCCAGATATTTTTTCGCTTCGTCTGCGACATGTAGCAATGCATTAGGGCACCACCGGCACTGCATTTTGCCATGCCATGCATCGTGTTGTTATTGTGTGCTTTTATTTATTGTTTCCTCCCCCTCTTCTCCTCCGTTAGACACCGAGACCGACGCCGCCCAACAGGACTACTACACAGTTGACGACCCCTCCTTTGCCGCAGAGCAACCAGGCAAGCAACCCCCCTTGACGCATGCCTATATCACCTACTCCTTCTCCCTCCTGCTTGCATTAGAAATTGCTACTGTTCTGTTTTATCCTATTCTGCTGCATAGCCTGTTTTTGTAACTGTTATTGATACCTGCCTGCTAACCGAGATACTTAGTATAGTTTCGTTGGTAATCCATCTGTGGCCCTCTTCCTCGTCCTAGTTGCCCCACTTAGTTATCAGTGCCCCGATCGATGTGATCGACGGGCTGAGACCAGTACATCACTCCACACCCCCTAAGTTGTTCGACTCCACAGAGTTATCCTCGAGTGCCGAGGGTGATACCTCTTATCTCACTCCTGATATGACTAGTCGGTTGTGGGATACGGGGGGTGATTCCTCTTCCACCACCTCCGATGAAGCTTCTGTCGTGCAACCCCTCAAGTGTGAATCCATCGAGGGTGATTCCTCCGGGTTCACCTTGACGGTAGCATCGAGTGGGAATCCATCGAGGCTGATTCCTCGGATTACCATCTTGATGTTACGGACACACGGTTACCGTTAACTGTTGCCCCCTTGTACTGTTATTGCGGGACTGAAGGGACAGGCGGTACCACCCCGATAGAGGTGGACCTGAGTTCCCGACAGTCTCCTGGGAAGACGGGTTGACCTGGAGGGTACCCGCGAGATAATTACGAGGCGCGGTCGGGCAGGCAGAGACCGCCCTAGAGAGGGATGGGCCTGACCCTTGTTGCACTTCCTCGAGATGGGACGACAGGAGTACTGATCGTCACCGCGAGCTCCTAATAATTCGCTAACGGATTTGGGTATCTGATCTGAGTGGGTCGTTGGCCCTATACGCACTACCACCACGCGGGATAATGGTTTATTGGGCCCTCGGCGCCATATGTATCAGCCGAAAGCTTTGTCAGACGTCCAGTTCAGCATTGCGGCACGGCTGGGCCGGCGCCATCCAGGACAGAGGTGGTGCCTGGACCCGCCATGTGCGCAACGACCCGGAGTGCAAAGGACGATGGGACCAAGACCCCTGAGCACTTAGGATGTAGACCGACGGGACCTCTCTGCTGAGCTCTAGGTAGGGCTGCGGTGTGTCGATCAGCCGAGGCCGGGCATGACCCAGGAAAGTGTGTCCGGCCAGAGTTAATCGAGCGTGTTGGGTAACAGTAGTGCACCCCTGCAGGGAAGTTATCTATTCGAATAGCCGTGTCCACGGTAACAGGACGCTCAGTGTTGTATCCCGATCTACTATAACTTGAACTGGATACATGTTAAATAATATGTAAGCTCCGGGATCGCTTTCTGGCAGGGAGGCGCGGAAGGATCCCTAGGCTTTGCTATTACATGCTTGTTACTTTATGTTATGCTACTAATCTACACTCTTCTAATGCTGCAAGACGCTGAAGATGCTAGTCTTCGATAGGTGATACGTCTCCAACGTATCTATAATTTATGAAGTATTCATGCCATATTTATAACAATTCTATATGGTTTTACTATGATTTGATTAGAACTAACCCGGACTGACGCTGTTTTCAGCAGAACTACCGTGGTGTTGTTTTTTGTGCAGAGATGAAAGTTTTCCAAATGAGCTGAAACTTTTTGAAGATTTTTTATTGGACAAATAAAAAATATTGGCACCAAGACCCACTGGAGGGGGGCCACCCAGTGCCCACGAGGCACCAGGGCGCGCCACCCCCCCAGGCGCGCCCTGGTACCTCGTGGGGCCCACGTGGCTCCGTTTCGCGTGATTCCAACGCTGAAAAATCATATATATTCAGAACCCCCCGAAAGTTAACCTAGATGAGTTTTTACGCCGCCGCAAGCCTCTGTACCAAAGAGATCCCATCTACAGCCCTTTTCCGGCACCCTGCCGGAGGGGGGAAAGCATCGCCGGAGGCCATCTTCATCATCCCGTCGGTCTCCATGACGAGGAGGGAGTAGTTCACCCTCGGGGCTGAGGGTTTGTACCAGTAGCTATGTGTTTGATCTCTCTCTCTCGTGTTCTTGAGATGGCACGATCTTGATGTATCGCGAGCTTTGTTGATATAGATGAATCATATGGAGTTTTCCCCTCTCTATCTTCTTGTGATGAATTGAGTTTTCCCTTTGAAGTTTTCTTATCGGATTGAGTCTTTAAGGATTTGAGAACACTTGATGTATGTCTTGCATATGGATATCTGTGGTGACATTGGGATATTCACTTGAGTCACTTGATGTATGTTTTGGTGATCAACTTGCGGGTTCCGTGACCTTGGGGATTTATGCATAAGGGTTGGCACACGTTTTCGTCTTGACTTTCCGGTAGAAACTTTGGGGCACTCTTTGAAGTTCTTTGTGTTGGTTTGAATAGATGAATCTGAGATTGTGTGATGCATATCGTATAATCAAACCCGTGGGTACTCGTGGTGACATTGGAGTGCCTAGGTGACATTAGGGTTTTGGTTGATGTGTATCTTAAGGTGTTATTCTAGTACGAACTCTAGGGCTGTTCGTGACAATTAATGGGGATGGCTCATAAGATTGATCGGGAAGGATAACTTTGAGGTGGTTTCGTACCCTACAACAATTTCTTCGTTTGTTCTCCGCTATTTGTGACTTTGGAGTGAATTCTTTGTCGCTCGTGAGGGATTTACATATGATTCAACTATGTTAATAATGTTGGGAGATCGCACTAGTGAAAGTATGAACCCCAGGCCTTGTTTCTAAGCATTGCAATACCGTTTTTATGCCTGTTTACTTTTCGTTACCTTGCTGTTTTTATATTTTCAGATTACAAAAACCTATATCTATTATCCATACCACATTTTTATCATCATCTCTTCACCGAACTAGTGCACCTATACAATTTACCATTGTATTGGGTGTGTTGGGGACACAAGAGATTTCTTGTATTTGGTTGCAGGGTTGCTTGAGAGATACCATCTTCAACCTACGCCTCCCACGGATTGATAAACCTTAGGTCATCCACTTGAGGGAAAATTGCTGCTGTCCTACAAAACTCTGCGCTTGGAGGCCCAACACGAGTCTACAAGAATAAGTTGTGTAGTAGACATCAATAGGCTAGGCCTTCCCCCTCTATTCTGGCATTTCTGTAGTATAGTCCACAGATACAGCCTCTTTCTTTGATACCGATGCATACTTAGTATAGTTCTGATGTCAGTCTTGCGAGTACTTTGGATGAGTACTCACGGTTGCTTTGCTCCTCTTTTTCCCCATACCCGTTGCTGCGATCAGATGACGGAGCCCCGGAGTCAGCTGCTACTGCCGACGACTGCTACTACTCTTCCGGTGGAGCCTACTACTACGTGGAGACCGACGACCAGGAGTAGATTCGAAGGCTCCCAGGCAGGAAGCCTGCGCCTTTTCGATCAGTGTCGTTGTTATGCTAGCCTTCTTAAGGCAAACTTGTTTAACTTTGTGTCTGTACTCAGATACTTTTGCTTCCGCTGATGCTTGTATGACATCGAGCTTATGTATTCGAGCCCTCGAGGCCCCTGACTTGTAATATAAAGCTTGTATTATTTTATTTTGTGACTAGAGTTGTGTTGTGATATCTTCAAGTGAGTCCCTAGGCTTGATCGTGTGCATTTGCGTGTATGATTAGTGCACGATTAAGTCGTGGGCGTCACAGATTGGTATCAGAGCCGACTGCCTGTAGGAAGCCCCTTTCCAACTCCTTGGCCGAAGTTGAGTCTAGTCTTTGAAAAATGATTTTACTAACATGGCTGTGTGGCTTACGGGCCCACGTCGCCAGTGGGTGGTGTTAGGATCTTTTATTCCTCTTCCATACTCTGGGATCCTGATCTCCCTCCTTTTCGGGTTAAATGATTTTGCTAACACTGACATTAGGTTCTCGTATTCACATTCACCCGGAGAGCTGGATTGTCGGCAATTATTCCTTTCCATGTAAATCATGCTCTGACTTTCCTTGGGAAGGATATACACCTAATAGTTGTGTATAATCACATTTTCCTTTTCATTGGTATGTTTAACCTTTCTTGTAATCTGACTATATCTGAGCAGTGATAATCCCTGCTTAAGCCTACACCCCCAAATGATTGTCCTCTGACTTGCCTTGCTGTCGTGACATTGCAAGATGTCACTGTCTTCTCACTCTTAATCAACACTCACCACAATTCCACAGGATCGAAACCTGACTCTCCTATACATTCTTGATCCCGAAAATACCCCTTGCCCCACCTCTTAAATCTCGGGACGAGATTTCTTGTAGTGGGGGAGATTTGTAACACCCCAGATCTTGTCCATGTCATTAAGCTAATTAAATTGCCATGTCATCATGATCATCCTAATTAAATTGCATTTAGAAAATAATACCAATTCAAATTCCAAATTCAAATGCAAGTCAAATTATTACTTCTTCAAACAATTAAACAAAATAGTTCATAATGTTGCAAATAATCTCAAAGCTATTATAAAAATAAAATTCAACATTATTAAAATCCCCTATTTGACTCTAACAACCAAAAACAGTGACTTAACAGCCACTTTAATTCATTTTATTTTGTGACTAGAGTTGTGTTGTGATATCTTCAAGTGAGTCCCTAGGCTTGATCGTGTGCATTTGCGTGTATGATTAGCGTATGATTAAGTCGTGGGCGTCACAACTATGGACGGTCGGTGGTCTTTCTTGCGTCTAGTAAATTACTAGAGGCTGATGTGCGCTTCGCTATGTTGATTTTCGTTGTCACGTGCTTGCTCCTGCGGGAGTGATTGTGATCTCTCAAGTGTAAGGGTGATGTAGCCTAGTAGCAAGTATTTCCCTCGGTTATAGAACCAAGATTATCAATTTAGTAGGAGTCGCCTAGCAAAACAAAGTGAGCGGTACCTGGCACCGCACGACCCACACAGGCACGTTTACTAGACAGGCCATGTTGAGCCGACCCACGGGTGCCCCAATTTGGTGACCTGGGCGCCCCTAGTCGCGGAAGCGCGCACCCACCAGGCCCCCACGCGCCCTGTTGGGCCGGCCCATGCGCGGGGCGGGACGCTCCCTGTTTTTTCTTGTTTTTGTTTTTTACTTTTCCTTTTTTATTTTCGATTTTTGTTTTATTCTATGTTAAAATATTTCGGGATTACAACAAAGTTCTAAAATTTTCAAAAATTGTGAATTGTCAAATACAGTTCTTGAATTCAAAGATATTAGCGATTTCAAAAGAATGAACTTTTTTAAATTTTAATGATTATTTTTTTATTTTGATGAACAATTTTTTATGAGCATTTTTTTAATAATGATGACCAATCTTTTGTATTTGGTGAACAAATTTTGAACTCTATGTACATTTTTTGAACTTGGTGAACAAAATTTATATTCAAGCACTTTTAAAAAAAATGATAAATAAATTTTCTGTTTGATGAACATTTTTTGAAAACGATGAACAAAAATCTAATTTATTGAACATTGTTTTATTTTGATGAACAAATTTTGAATTTTATGGACATTTTTTAGGCGATGAACAAAAAATGAATTCGATGAACGTTTTTTCAATTGTTGAACATTTTTTTACATTGATGAACATTTTTTGAATTTAATGAACAAAAAATGTTGGCGAATTTGAAAAGAAATTCGCAAAAAAGTGAAAAAGTAAAGAAGAAAAATAGAATAGAAAATGGGAAACAAAAAAGAAAATGAAAATGAAGAGAAAAAAGAAAAAACGAAAAAGAAAAAAAAAAGGAAAAATGGGCCGGCCCATACGAACGCCAAGCGCGCGAGGGGGGTGCACACCGTATAGGATCGCCCCAGACCCACATGCCTTGCTCCCCGGCCTAGGCATGCCACATTTGGTAAACGGGCCGGCCCGTGGCATGGTTAGCACGTTTGGCCCATGTTCTTTTCGGCCTATTGGGCTGTTTTCGGCCTAGTGAGAGAGAGAAAATACATCCTACGACCGGGTGTAGTTATACCCACGTCTCATATACTACCATGTGATAATATATATATAGTACTTTATCAATTTTAGTATAACAAAGATACTCCAAAGTGAGTTATATCAAAAAATTGCAAGTGGGCCCATAGTTTTTATTATATTTGTACTTAAAAAGGAGTATGCTTAAAATATGATACATACTACCTAAAAAGTAGTATATATACTACATACTACACGTACATATACTCTGATATGATAGATACTACGTAGAATATACGAAACAAAAGATATATATATATATATATATATATATATATATATATATATATATATATATAAAAAATTCAAAAATATAAAAATAAATAAAACGGGTAGTTCCATGCTGACCTGCGTGCCCAGCCTGCAGGCCCAGGCACGGCTCCTGGCGTGCGAGACTCCTCGAAATCACTAATTGAGGAGTACTCATTCCAAAGATCACTTCCACCTCCTCAGGTTGCGACAAGTGACGCACTGCATGCGCGTTACTTGTCGCAACCTGTAAGTTTTCTCTTTTTTCGTAGATTCGTTTATTCAAAACGTTTTATCTCTTAAACTGTTCGTCCAAATCTCGAACCGTTTTCACCATTGGATTTCTCGCGTCGAGATCTTCAAAATTAGATCCCATGTTGATAGGTTTTGACGAACTTTTTTCATGAAAAACCGGACGAAAAAACCGAACCGGAAGCACGTTTTTTTTCCTTTCCGAAAGAGGCACGGCCGTGCCTCTCGCGAAAGCAAAACCGTGCCTCTCGCGGAAGAAAAAAACAGAAAACACATATTTTTTTCGTTTTTCGAGAGGCACGGCCGTGAAAGCAAAACCGTGCCTCTCGCGGAAGAAAAAAAAACAGAAAACACGTTATTTTTCCGTTTCCGAGAGGCACGACCGTGCCTCTCGTGAAAGCAAAACCGTGCCTCTTACTGAAGGAAAAAAAATAGAAACACGTATTTTTTTCGTTTCCGAGAGGCACGGCCGTGTCTCTCGCGAAAGCAAAAACCGTGCCTCTCACGGAAGCAAAACCGTGCCTCTCGCGGAAGGAAAAAAAAGGAGAAAACACGTTTTTTTCCCGTTTTCGAGAGGCACGGCCGTGCCTCTCGAGGAAGCAAAAAAAAAACATGTTTTTTCGTGCAAATGTTTTTTTGATTTTTTGGGTCCAAAAGCTAAGGAATACCGGTGGAAAACCAAAAAGCCGAAAAAACCGGGGAAATAAACCGTTTTAAAAGCCGAAAACGCGTGCGAAAAAATAAAAAACACAAAATCCGGAGGGAGCACCTAGAGCGCGACATGTGGCGCGCTCCCAGCCCACCCCCAAGTGATTTGCGAGGCTCCCGAAGGAGCGCTCGTCAACTAGTTGCTCCCGAGACTCCCTGTTCGACGCTCGCAGGCGTCAAACAGACGCACGGACGCATAGGGGAAGCGCAAATGGGCCGCCCAGAAAGAGGTACTGTAGTGGCAACGTAGTGTTTTTCTTACGAATTTACTTTTTCCTGTTTTTTGCACCTTTCTTTTTCTAAATAGTTTTATTTATTATATAAACTTCTATAATATATTCGGTGAACCTTTTTTAATACAGTGAACTTTTAAATAAATTTAACATTTTTTCAGCATACATTGAACATTTTTTTAATATAGTGAACATTTTTGTATTATAAGTTGAACATTTTTTAAATACAGAATGATCTTTTTTTAATATACGGTGAACATTTCTGTAATACGCGGTGTACTTTTTCGTAATATATGGTGAATAATTTTTAATACACATTAAACATTTTTGCAATACGCGGTGAACATTTTTGAAATACGCATTGAACTTGTTCATAATATATGGTGAACATTTTCGTGATATACGGTGAACATTTTGTAATACACGTTTAGCATTTTTTATAATACAAAAAAAAGGGATTTTTTTAAAACCAGAACAAAAGCCAAAAAGGCAAAAGGAACCAAAACAGAAAAACGAAAAACCGAAACAAAACCGGAAGAAAAAACAGGAGAAAAACCAAAACGTGGAAGAAGAAAAAAAATCAACGAAAGAAACAGCACCGAACTAAGCAATCTCGCGAACCCCATAGTGGGCCGGCTCAACTGGCTCCGCTTCGGGCGTTTCCTCGACAGTGTGCCGCTCGCGGGCGGCAAATAGGAATCGCCCAGGCGTGCCACGGGCCGGACATGACCCGTTTAGCTCGTGTTGTGCCGTGCCTGCGTGCTAACAGGCCGGCCCAGCTGGCACGGGCCAGATAGCCAGGTTGGCCTAGGAGGCACTGCAGGTTTGGCCTGACCCGTGCACCGCATCGCTGCTACCACGGGCACGACTCACCGCTGCCGCATCTTGGTCGGCGGCGTCGACAACGCCATCCTCCCCGCCTACTAGTCTTCCCAACCATCCGAATCACACATTGAGAGGAGCTGCAAGCCCCACCATGAGCACGAGAGGGGAGATGTCTCCCCGCCGCTGCCGCCGCCGCACCGCTCCGCCGTCACCGCCGCCTGCCTCTCTGCCAGACGCCGACGACCTGCTCCGGGAGATTCTCCTCCGCCTCCCCCCGCGCCCTTCCTCCCTCCCCCGGGCCTCCCTCGTCTGCAAGCGTTGGCGCAGCACGTCTCCGACCCCCAATTCCAACGCCGCTTCCACGCCCACCACGGCAAGCCTCCTCTCCTCGGCTTCTTCCTCGACAAACCTTTCTCCTGTCCCTTTCTTCCAATGCTGGATCGACCAGATCGCATCCCCGGCGCTCGCTTCTCCATGCCTCTATACGAGAGCAACCGCATCATCGACTGCCGGCACGGACTTATCCTTTTCCTCAGCCCATGGCCGCCGCGCCGCCTACTCGTGTGGGACCCCGTCTCCCGCGAGCAGCGCCGCCTCATCTCCCCACCAGTGCTGGACAGCGACCAGATGTTCATCTTCAACGGGGCGGTGCTCCGCCCTGCCCGCGGCCAAGGCTGCAGTTCAAGCCATTTCCAGGTGGCCCTGCTAGCCCGTGACAGAGCATGTACGAGAGTTTCCGTGTGCCTTTACTCATCGGAGACTGGGATATGGAGTAACATCAAGTCACTGCAGCTGAAATCGTTTATACCTATGGAACGAGCCAGTACTTTGATAGGGAATTCCCTTTGCTGGTTACTTCCGGTGCATCGTCAAAATGGCATACTTGAGTTTGATCTGGATAAGCAGACCCTAGCTGTGACAGAGCTGCCCGCACCCGTAGAACCCGACTGTCAAAAGTTATGGATTATGCCGGCTGAAGATGGTGGGCTTGGCTTCATCCATCTCTCACAATTTCACGCCAAATTATGGAAGAGAAAGCCTGATTCTGATGGTTTGGATGTATGGGTGCTCGGTAGAGCTATTGAGTTTGAGGAGCTCAGACTAACTTGCACGGGATACTCCCTCGCTTTAGTGGGGTTTGCTGAGGAGAGTAATGCAATGCTTGTACAGACAGATTCTGGTGTCTTCATGGTATATCTCCAGTCAGCGGAGTTTAAGAAACTTTCCAATCTGAGTGTCTTCTGTCTCCATTATCCATTTGCATGTTTCTATCCTGCAGGTAATAGCAAGCCTGTATATAATTTACTTCGCAGTATTGTAAGATAAATTTATGTTTAGTAAATAGTTGCTGAAATGCCTATGATATCCTTGAGTGTTACGCTGATGATTGAAGTTCAAATCACATATATTTTCCTTTTGCTGCTTGATGAATTATTTAAAAGGAAATTCTCTTGATGAACTTCGAATCCGAGTAGTACTTAAGGTCATTGTTCTTGTGTGTTGGTCATATGCATAAATTGTGTTTCAAATGTAGTTTTGTGTGCCTATTTGAAGTATATATCTTTTCATTTCAGCACCGGATGCATAACAGCTGGAAATCGTCGCAATAGTTTTGTTACATTTGGAAGAGCCCTGCTGTGATTAGATAGTTCAGTTGTACAACTGGAAAAAATAGCCCGAACCTATCATGTTTCTTGTTAGGTTTTTAGTTTTGGCATGTCTTAGTTCGTTCTGCTTGGTCTGACAAGGAATTGATTTTACTAAAGATGATTTCTAGAAAGTATATTTTCTTCTGCGTGAACTGTGTTATGGTAATATTCAGTACTGGACCGCGGTTCTCTGGACAACATGCCACATAACAGTTGAAAATGGGAGAGAACTAAATGGAAGCTGAGACCAAATCAACTTAATGTGTAACTCCATTGGCACTTTTCGAAGCATCAAGCTAGTTACACTCTTTCATTTGGAAGCTGAAACCAGTGGAATAAATTAAAGTTCTGTTTTTATGTTTTGTTGAGTATCTTCCTGAAGTGAGGAGTCCATTTTGCTTTAGAGAATCAAATTTTTTCTTTATGCCTCATGCTATTGGTTACATAACTATGCACCTCTCAGTGCACCTAGATATCCCATTATAATTCTCGCATCTATCGACGTTTTTCCATCGGAATTGTCATTGGTTCCTGACTTATTATGCTCGTAGGTACTGGCATTGTTGGTGGACATGGTGGAGATGAAGTGTTGAACAATATGTCAGATGGTTGTCTGATGGGACATGCTAGTATGACGTGATGACTGCAAAGGTAACCTCACATTATCTCCTAGATGTGTCCATCGGGATATGGATGCTATTTTACGATCTATCGCTTATTGGTGCATGGGCTTTGACTGATGATTATTTCTTATGAAAGTATTAAGCCCCTTTGTAATTTGCAAGGCATCCACTACTTTGTCTAAGTAATTGGGAAGAATATGCACCGGAACTTAAGTAATTCAGAATCCTAGTTAGTACAGTTTCCGTTAGCACACTGGTACGTCATAACTGATATTCAGTCAGAGTCGGATGTTGCTTTTGTTTTATATCCTGTCAATTTCTCAACTTGATCACTAGTAGATTTTGTGTTTTCTGGTGGTGTCGCCAGTGCTGGTCCATGCCATCTGAAAATTGATTTGTTGTTGTATGTAGTTATCAAGTGTGAAGTACACTTGCAGGGATGAACTGTTTAACTTGTTAGCTCCCACTGTTACTTCGGTAACCTCTGTAGAGACAGTAAGAAAATTGGCAGTTTGGCACCACGAGTCTGTCCCTTGTACAAGTTGGTTAAGGCTTTCGGTGGTTCGTTTGTTCATCTATACTACTATTAAACAATCAAACTATTTCTTTCTTAAAGCCACCCCGTAAATGTACTCAGCCTGATTAGCACCGTCAGATTAGCCCTGCTAAATAAAATCTAATGGTTACAATTAATTTAATCCTCGGTCAGATGTGCAATTAGCAATTTAATATGACTGACCGCACTCCACCCGTAGAGGAATATTCCACCGGCTGCGTGCCGCTAATCCCTCCAATCGCGCTAATCCCTCCATCAATTTCTCCCATGCCAAAATTCTATCCCCGCGCCCACCGGAGGCACGCAGGCCACCCCATGGAGTCATCGCCAACCGCTCCTCCGCTCCGCTTGCCCTCCACGCCCACGCGACGCCACCTAGACCGGAGGAATCGGAGGTCGCCGCTCCACTCTGTTCCGTTCAGGAGCTCGCCGGAAGCACCTTGCCGTTTCTCGAGGTTTTTGAACGCAGTCGAAACAACACGCACCGATGGCCAACAGGCATAACCAGAAGCTAGCGGCTGCCGCTCCGCAGCCGGCGACCAATAGAGGTGAGCCACACATCCGCTTGCCCGCCGAATCTATCTTTCTTGCCGCGGCGTGTCGGGAATGGCCGTTGTAGGGGTTCTCGACTTGGTCCTGACTGCGCCGTTGAGTTTCTCTCTCGATCTGCTGTTCATTTGATTTTTATCTACGTTTCCAACCAAGACAATCTGATGCGAGCGAGTTTGTTTCTCGATCCGTGCATCAACCAAGTACCGGCTGGGAAGCTGAAGGCCGCCGCTGCCGCCACCGGCAGCGCCGGTGCAGGAGGAAACTAGCGGGTGCTCGGGGACATCAGCAACGTCGTTCACGCCCACTTCCACATCGGCAACGTCGTCCACCAGGACAGTCTGAAAATTAGCACAAGGGTCGAATCCCTGTCCAGGCTGTCCTGATTTTGTTTCTTCTGTTCTTTATCCTGAACTGAATCCTCTCTTGTTCGCTGCAACAGAAGATCCAGCTTCGGCGCTCAGCTCTTGAATAAGGCCCGGGCCGATCCATGCAAGGTACGGACGTGATCCCCCTTTCTTCTTGCATGCCTTCTTAAGCAATTTCTTGATGATGGATTCTAATTCGCTCTGGTGGTTTGCAGCGCAGGCCACCTGAAGCGAGTGAACAAGAAGGTCCCTGTCAAGGCCGCTACGGCGCTACACCTCGCTGCTACTCGATGGTCGACTGGCACCGGCTGCACTCCGATGCTGGGGATGGTGAAGCAATACAATTTTTCCTTTTCTTTTTGTACATAAATGAGGCAATGCACTTGGCATCGACAGCTGCTACTTGCCGGCCTCTCCTGGAGCGCAGGACATCGCCGTCCGCCGCTTCGACGCTCAGCTGCTGCCCCACAGACGCATTTGCCACACCCCTACAGCCGATGCTCCTGCACTCGGCTCCTGCCCTCCGCTCCGTGGCTATCTTTCAGGCATAATTTTGACGCCCTGTCGATACTGGCACCACTACAGGGCTTCACTGGGATAGTACAGCCTAGCCTCTCCAGTAGGTGCAATAGCAATAAAGCTTATGAGTTCATTTTTAACATGTACGTGAGCAGTTGACACGCAAGTGTGAAGCAGGTATGTCCATGACATTTGCTCTGGTTAAACAGGTATGTGCCTTGCTTATAAATAAAGCCTTACATGATTTGTTCTTTTACTGATTACTGATGGACTGACGAGGTCAGAGATGTATAACAGCCATCTTGATCCAAATGACACGTATGACAGTGCTAACCTGCTTACCTAGAATTTTACCACAGCCTAAGAGTTGCAAATCTCTACAATAAATTGGAATGGCTAGCTGTTTTCTGGTCTACAACCGTGACATGTAGCAGCGTCTCTCGCCATGTCTGCACAAAGTGTTCAGGTATGATTCTTGCATAGGGTAAATGAGTAGTCAATTTGCTAATTAAATTTGTTTCCTATTCTATGCATAGATGCAGTTGCGACGATTAAGTGCAGCAACTTCTCTTCTTCTTTTGTAGTCACTTATGCATAGATGCGGTTGCGACAATTAACTGCAGCGACATTATGCATTTCCTTATTTTTTTAGCCTTTAAAGTTGCTTATGTATCTGTCATGGTATTGGTATAATTTTTTGCTTGTGGGTATATTCAACGCATTAGAAAGGTCTTTTGTGTGTCTTTGGTCTTCCTAAATTTTGTGTAGCTTTTTTTTCTTTCCCGGTTAACTTTGCGAAACAATTATTATTCTAGCGCGTGATCTACTCATGCCTTTTTACGTTATTGTACAATATGCCGTTCTAGAACACTAGACCTTTCTCCACAGCGTGCATGTTGAGATGACAAGTTTAATTCGTGTTTAATCTTCGCAGAACTAATTTTGCATACCATGTATTTCATATACAAATGTTAAATTCCCTTCATTTTGTTCATGAATTTCGCAACTCAGAATGGGGGCAAAATGGTCATGACCACCGGCGGACTCTTCTATCTCACTGTGAGTTCCACGGGAGGTGTTGTAATGAGTCCAGCAATTCAACTTTAATTCAATTTCTGAAGATAACATGTAGGCCGAACCCAAGAGGGAACGAATTAAACTTGACCATGCGAGACATCTTGCATTCTTTACTATACGACTGTGATTTCTTGGTTTGGGATTTCCTTGTGCACTACAACTGAGCGCCGTATCTTTGACACGGGAGGCGTTGTTAATTAATTTCAATATAAATTCAGAATTCAATAACCACATGAATTCCATAGGTTCCTTTACGTGCGTTGCACGTGCATGCTTACTAGTGCTGGAAACAACAGAATCCAGACATTTTTCAGAGTCTAGTTTCTCTCTCTGCATACTAGCAGGTAGCAGTGATGGTCATGTTCGAATCCGTGTGTACTGAAACTATATAGATGGTCTTGTGCGAGTGATCTGATCTGGTTTATCTTGCGCTTCTTTCTGTGAGAGTTGGCAGGGATGCAGAACAATGATATATACTGCTGCTGCTGGTGTTCGGACTCTAGAATAGAATGTGAAACAGAACCCAAGTTTCTTCTCCTTATGAAAGTGAATCAGGTTGGGTTTGTGTGGCTGATCGGTTCCATGGTTGGTGAACAACTGATCGAAATCGAAGTGTAGTCGTAGAACAAGTCCACCAATAGTAGGCCAAATATTATCAGGTTGGGAAGTGCATCCAACTCAAGTCTGTTAATCTCACACTGTCGCACGCAGTCACGTTGCATGACTGCAGAGACTGAGCGCAGGTTCGGCAGTGGATTCAGATGGTGGAGACCGGCTTCAGTTTTTTTTTTGGAGAATGGCTTCAGATTTTTGAGGTCCTTATATTCCTTACAGAAGAATCCACACTAGAATTCACATACTTGGATCAGTAAATCAGAAATCCAGGGTTGAACAAATAGAACAACAAAAGGTGCTAAATAACTGGGCCTCCTCCGTGAGAACGGCTTGGAGAGCCAGGAGTAACCCAGGCCCATATAGGCGTCAGCACACAGGTCGACTTGTTTGAGGCCCACGCAAGAGGTTGGCTCAGGGGCATGCACCGTCAGAGGTGAGGTTCCCGCGGACCGAATATTCGGCCCAGATGCGGAACGAGGTGAGACCTCCAAAACGGGCGGACGACGCGGAACCGGTCACCTCCTCGCACTCCCGCCCGCAAGCCCTAGCGCTCCTCTCCCCTGGTGCGCCGCCTCCCCCTTCTCTCTCTCCCTCCATCGATCTCAGCTGCGCCGCCCCGATTCCTTCCTTCCTTGCTGCCGGCTGACTCCTCTCTTTCCTCTCTCGTTGTGCAGCATTACAGGGGAAGCTAGACCGGGAATCAACCTGTCTCGATCTGGATCTGTGGGTCTTGCCAAGGATTAGCAGCGGGGCGGCGGCTTCCATCGGGCTAGCAGGGGCGGCAGAGGCGCACCGCAGCATCCTGTCCTGAAGGTACAAACACTAGTCCTTCCCCTTGTATATGCTGCTGCTGCTCATGGATATTCCCAGCCGAGAGAGAGAGAGATGGATATGCTGCTGCTAATCCTTCCCCTTGTGATGACTCATGGTTGTTTTTTATTCAGTTTTGTTGCTTTATATGTTGTTAAAACCAGTGGGCTGTCCAGTGTACCGAAATACATGCGCACTCTCCTAATTTGTACCGAAATACATGCTGTCCAGTGTATCTTTGCAATATATATGTTGATGTAAGCATCATTGGTAGCCATTTTTTTAATAGTATGCATCATTTGTAGATGGTCAAGAAGATGAACAAAAGAAAAAAGATGGTTAGGGGAGCCGCTGTTTTTGTTGCACTATCTTCTAAATTCGATATGGTTGTATGGCTGTCAAGTATGTGAACTTGACACGTATGGTTGCACTTTGGTTGCTTTTGGAGATTTCCTATGTGAACTAGACATATATGGCTGTCAAGTATATGAACTTGACATGTTTGGCTCTATTGCACTTTGGTTGCTTTTGGGAATTTGGTATGTGAACTAGACATGTATGGCTGTCAAGTGTGTCTTGCGGCACCAAGGTTAGGAAGCGCGGCCGCGGTAGAGCGCGCGGTGGCGGCGTATGTGTTGTTCGCCATGGATGCTGTTGGGCGCAGCGATTTTTGTGCTGGTCGATTTTTCCTCCTTTCTGCTGTCACCTTCTTCTCACTGACCTGTAATTTTTGTTTGAGCAGCGAATAGGCGCTTTTCAAGGCTTAAACAGAAGTGTAAACCCTTCGTCAGAGGCCTCAATCCCTTTCCCGCGCGGCTTCAGCAAGATGAGCAAGATGGCGATCAGGGTTCCCAAGAGCATGCGCGCCAAGCGTGAGCTCCTCAAGCACGCGCCCAAGCTTGTAAGCTTCCCTTCCCTTCCATCCTTTCTTCAGCTGTTGCAAATGTGCCTTCAGTCTACAGTGCCAGAAGAAGACCATCCCCGTTTACTTATTACAATTACAGAACCATACAATAATCACAAAATCATTATTGTGATTTAGATAGGTACAACGAAGTATAGATAGTACTATTTGATTGTTATTGTCTTTGTGACCATGGCCAAGCGTAGACTGGCATCTTCCAGCAATTTTCCAAATAAAAGTTTCAGAGTTGTGTGTTGCAACACTGTATTTTTTTTTATAGGAACCTGAGTTACACACAAAAGGAATGGCCATATTTTCTGGCACATGTTCTATGCTTTGTACAGATAACAACATGTAGATCTTAATTTAGCTGCTTAATCACATGTTCTACTGCTTGATCCAGGTTGAGAATGGCAAGAAGATGCTTATTCTTCATGGTACAAAGACCAGCGCAGTCTTGAACTCTGTGCTGGTAGATCTTTTCCACCTGAAGCGTGATCATGCTGTGAAGTATACCAAGAAGAACGACAGCATCAGGCCATTTGAGAGCGGGGGTGAAACTTCCCTGGAGTTCTTCTCCCTTAAATCTGACTGCAGCCTCTTAGTGGTAAGTCGTATTATGCTGCCTTGATTTGTTATGTAGTTCGTGGGAATGGGGAATTGTTGTTCATTTGAGAAAATAAATTTCAATAGATGATTTACTCAGAAGTAAAATTGCTTTATAATGAGCTAGATGGTGACTTTCTAAGCACCAGTATGAAACCTATCTGAAACTCTTTCCATGTCTGCTATAATGATTTTTTTTTTCAATTTTCCTTTGCATACTAAACTTTATTCTCCATTATTTTTAACTGTAACTACTTATGTGTTTGCAGTATGGTTCTCATTCAAAGAAGAGGCCCAACAATCTTGTTTTGGGAAGGACTTACGATCACCACATATATGACCTTGTTGAAGTAGGAGTTGAGAACTACAAATCCATAGAATCCTATGCATATGATAAAAAGTTGGCACCTAAACTTGGGACAAAGCCTTTCTTTGCTTTCATTGGGGAGCACTTTGAGAGTGTTGAAGGACTGAAGCATTTGAAGGAAATGCTGCTTGATCATTTCAAAGGAGAGGTGTGCATCTTTACAGATAAGTTGGCGTGTAGGATATATATGGATAATGTCTTGAGCTTAATTAGTAACCAGTTTATTTTTGATACAGGTGGTAGAGAATCTGAACCTTGCTGGTGTAGATCGGATATTCGTGTGCACAGCAATTTCTCCTACTACCGTCTACATGATGCATTGTGCTCTCCGTCTAAAAAGGTCAGGCACATCTATTCCTAGAATGGAGCTGGTTGAAGTTGGGCCTTCAATGGACCTGGTACTTAGGCGGCACCGACAAGCAGCTGAAAGTTTACAGAAAGAAGCTATGAAGGCTCCTGGTCATGCTAAGAAGGTAATTCAAATGGAACAACTGTCTTTTGCTCATCTGACTTTGTTATCCTGATGGTTAGGTTGCTAACTGGTGCCATTAGCCCTAATCAACCATACTTTCTGCCCTGATGTTCTCACTGAGAACTCGTATTCCAGTATGTATTCACAACTACATTAACTTCTTTGCAGGTGAAAAATGTCACCAATAATCCAATTGAAGGCAAGCAGGGCAGGATCTACATTCCAGACCAGGAGGTTTGTGTCTAATTTGTTTTATCAGCAGTTGAAGTTTGTATCTAACCTATCTGCATACTAATCTGATTCACGGTTTTTTGACTGAAAGGTTTCAAAATTGACCGTAACAAGCAACATAAAGGGTCTGAAGCGGGAGCGCCGTGACGCCAAGAAAAACAAGGAGCACTCGAAGAAGCAAAAGGTGGCCGAAAACCCTGAGTGACCACTGGAGAAGGCTAGTATCTGTAACTGGTCAGTTTAAGGACTTTCGTTCGATAGGTTGAGTGGTAAATAGTCCAGTACCATCTTTTCAGGCTATCAAACCTGTGTACGGACTTCGGCATCAGTATCGAGGCAGCCTCTCTATCAGACATAAGCATGGAATTTTGGAGCAACATATGCTACAAGTATTTTGTTTTACTATTGTTATTAGCCCCTGATATTAGCCGACGAGAGAAGACCGTTGTGATGACTTGGTTAAGTTTGGTTATCATGGACATTATGCCTTTTTTGAATCTGCATATCCTGCATTTTTGTAACCTTTTCATCAAGGCTCTGTGAATCTGCTGCTTGTGCTGTACTGGAAATGTGGCAGGCAATAGTGCTGAGTGCAGCTTGTTCCTACAACTTGTAGCTTTTGCTGAGGGCTGGCTCAGCTGATCATGCGACGAGACCTGTAGCTGTGAAAATGTTGTGGGCCACATTTCCTGTGCTTGCCTCCATGGCCCGTGCAGAGAAAATAGCCCATGAAACAATTTAGCACCGACGGCTATAAACTCTTTATGAGTTATGAAAGCTTTGAAAGGATTGCAGTACTCTTTTTTCGCAGATATTCCTCGTCTTTTGGCCCCAGTAATTACTCGTTGCATCTGAACAGTTCGCCAGTCCCCTTCTATTGCTGAACCTTGAAATTGGCTACTTGCCCACTCACTGATGCCTGTCTTAAAATAGTACTGTACGAATTGCCCCTCCAGATCTCGCTCAGTTCTACATCACCAAGGTTACTGGGTGACCACCTACTGAAGCCATATGTGAAGTCTTAACTAAAACTGATTAGCTAGCAATTGAAATATGCTAGCGCCACGCAATCAAGTTATCAAGTTCCCTCCGATTCATAATAAGTGTCGCAGTCTTGAACTAAGGTTGAACTAACCTTAGTTCAAAACTGCAACACTTATTTTGGATCGGAGGGAGCAACTATTAGGGCGATCTCTAACCTCTTAGAAGGCAAGAGTTGACTTTGACCTTCAAAAGGTTCATATTGTCTCTGCATATCACATCTCAAATTAGTTTCTTTATCTTGAGATGCACACCCCAGGATGATCTCTAACCTCTTAGAAGGTAAGGGTTGACTATGACCTATATTGTTTTTGCACATCACATCTCAGATTAGTTTCTTTATTATATGAGACGCACACTTCACATCAGTTAGAAGTAGTCAAATGGGCCAAGCGAATTTTTCAGCGAACCTGTTTGAGATAGGTGAGAGATCAAATATATCCAGTTTTAAAAGTCGAGTGTAAAGTTTGTGGGGTTTTAGAGTTTTAAGATTAAAACTGGATTTAAATAATAGTCAAGGGACTGAAACGGACTTTGTAATTTGAATATAGTGCCACACTGGAGGACGCGTTCAACATGAATTGTCACTGTGGAATGAAATCACCTCTCGAATCGAGCAAGAAATGACTATTTATTTGATAATAGCGACTTATCACAAAAACAACCAAGGGTCCATCGACCCGATTGAAACTGTCTTCACTGCGTTGAATCGAAGGGAACTACTATAGAGAGTGGAATAAGCTACAAGGCATAACACTATGAGCTTTTCTTTAGATAACCTTAATCACACCAGCTTTTCCTCATGGGAGGGTAAAGGAAATAGGAATGTATGAAATCTACCCCAATAAGAAATGCGGAAGGTTGTCAACTAGAAACCTGTTATCACTCTCTTCTTCCGATCGTCCCATCAGTTTCTTGTAGCTCGCATCAGCAGCTTTAAAAGGAATAGAAAACGAGGCTTTTTCCACCACACCAGGGGATGGCATTACGCTCAAGCAGGGGAAGTCAATTTGACTGCTGCTCGAGAACCTGTTTGAACAAGAAGAAGTAGCATCACTAGTACAAAACAGGGCATTGGTCCAGGCCAGATCAGAGCATTAGTCCCGGTTCTGTTACGAACCGGGACTAATGGGTGCATTAGTCCCGGTTCGAGCGGCGCAGGCATCAGTCCCGGTTCGAACGGGGCCTTTAGTCCCGGTTGGTATCTCCAACCGGGACTAAAGGCCCCCCCCTTTAGTCCCGGTTGGTGTTACCGACCGGGACTAAAGGGGTTGAGGCTTTAGTCCCGGTTGGTAACACCAACCGGGACTAAAGGTAGTTTTCCTGTTTTTAGTTTCTGTTTTAAATTGCTTATATCTTTTAAGATATTTGATGTTTTTGAGTGATTCTTTTTGCATTAGATTCAAAATTTTGTCTAGTTTCTGTTTGTGCCATTAGTTTTCAAATTTGAATGGTTTAAATTTGAATTTGTTCAAATTTGCTTCAAACCCTAGATTTTGAATAACTTGAGTTTACAAATAGTTTTTAATTTAATTCTTTTTGCTCCTAGTCACGTGTTAGATTGTTGTCACAGTAAGATTTATTTGGTTATTTTTAGAATAATTTAAATTAGGATTTTAATTAAAAAAATGAAATGCATTTGTAACAGACGAGTTTTCGTCCGAAACCTTGATACTTCGAATGAGATGGTTCAGTTTGTACACGAAGTGCATCAAGTTTTTGCCGTAACCCTCTCAACTTTTTAGCAGAAGCTATGTGGGTGAAATGATGATACCATGCCAAGTTTCAACCTTTTTAGAGTTCATTTGTAGTGCTTTTCAATTTCAGGGTAATTTAGCTCAAAAAACCCAATAAATGCATGAAAAATAGCAAATGAAGTTAGAAAGGGTTGACTCTGGCTTGGTTAACCTTAGTTGTGACTCTGGCTGGGACGGTGCTAGCAGATGTGTAGTCGACGGTATGATTGGATGGACACCAACCCGGACTAAAGGGGTTCTGAAATTTTCAAACTCTACCCCCCCCCCCCGTGGACCGCCTTTTTTAGTTTTGTAGAAAATAAACAAAAATGATAAAATCTTCAAAAAATAAAATCCTTTGAGATGTAGTTAGGTTTTAGTGTCTAGTTGGTATAGAAATTTTGAAATATGAATTTTGACCTTTTTTGCAAAAAAAAGAAAAAAAATGTAAAACGGCCATAACTTTTGCATACGATGTCGAAAAAAAAGTTTAATATATCAAAAAAAACTAGAGAAAAATTGGGACTCGATTTCACCTGGGTTTACCCGATGAAGTTTTCTGAGATTCTCAAATATCCAAAAGGAAAAAAAGTTATTTCAAATCAAAAAAATAATTTTAAAAATTTTAAAAAATAATTTTAAAAAAATAAATGATGTCATATTTGGATTCCTCACATTTTTCTGATAATAATGGATATATTATTTGTCGAATTTCGATTTACAGATTTAAAGATATTAATTATGTCATATTAAATGAATAAAAGGCAAAAAAATTAATAAAATAATATTATTACTTATTTTATTTTCATTGAAATTCAATATTATTAGTACTTATTTTGTTTATTTTAATAATTGTTTAGAATTCAAAAAATTAAATCATGTGACATCAAGACCTAAGGGTTAACAGGATTGATAGCTTAAGATTGTCAGGAAAACAACAAGTGCAGTCTTGGAAACTAGGGGAGATAGAACGTGAAAGTTAAGCGTGCTGGGGCTGGAGTAGTGAGAGGATGGGTGACCGGCCGAGAAGTTAGACGATTTGGAATGAGTGCTGATTAGAGACTAGAGATTAAATTCTGAAGCAGTGAGGAGGGATGATTAGAGATTAAATTGTGAAAATCAGAAAAAATTTAAAAACTAATCAAAAATATTGAAAAAAAAATTTGAAAAAAAAATTGATTTTTTTTTCCTTTAGTCCCACGCACAGAGAGCGGCCACGTGGAGGGCCTTTGGTCCCGGTTCGTAAGCCAACCGGGACTAAAGGTCTTGGGCATTAGTCCTGACCCTTTAGTCCCGGTTCCAGAACCGGGACTAAAGGCCACTAGTAGAAAAAGGGCCTTTAGTCCCGGTTCCAGAGGGCCTTTAGTCCCGGTTCTGGAACCGGGACTAAAGCCCAATACCTTTAGTCCCGGTTCGCTTACGAACCGGGACCAAAGGGGCTCCACGTGGCCGCTGCGAGTAGCCCAGGCAGGAGGACCTTTGGTCCCGGTTGGTAACACCAACCGGGACCAAAAGGCATCCACGTGGCCGCAGCGGGAGCCCAGGCAGGAGGACCTTTAGTCCCGGTTGGTCACACCAACCGGGACCAAAGGTCATCCACGCGTCAGCTTCAGGCAGCAGCTGGGTTTTTTTTTTTGAAGGGGTTGGGGGGTTGGGGGGTTTTGGAGGGTTAATTTAGGGGTTTCATATTGTGTTAGCTAGCTAATAGGGAGAAGTGTCCTCTCTTTCTCCGTGCTCGGTCGACGGTAGCTACTATACATATAGAGATAACTCGATGCTAGCTAATAAGAAAATGAAGGAAACCATTAATTACACAAGATCGTCATGCTGAACATATATAGAGAGAAGTGACATCTCTTTCTCCGTGCTTGGTCGAACAACAAGTTTTCGTATATCTATCCGACGGTACTACATATATACAATATAACATCTTTTACAATCCCTAACATCATCTACCTAAGATCCAATCACAAATTCGCATGGTATTCCCCGTCTTTAGGTATGACGTGGTCAAGAAAGAATCCCGCCAATTCCTCTTGAATTGCTCGTATGCGATCATGTGGTAGGAGTTCATCCCGCATCTGCCAGATCTAATTTAAAGAAGGGGGTCAATACATGCATATATATAAATAAAACTCAACACAATTGATGGTAATATATAAAATAAAATTGTGAATATTATTTACGTACTTCAAATTGTTTGTCAGAGAAGCCCCGCTCAGAGGTCGAGTGGCGAATGAACTCGCATACGTAGTATGCACATAAAACAGTCCCTTCTTTCTGGTACAAGCACTTTACGAGAATAGAGTTCAATCAAACTGATAAGCAAGCATGGTAATGATATATTGATGAAAATTTGAATCAATTAGAGATGCGCGGAACTAGCTAGTACTACTTACTTTGGGGTGCGTAAATCGTAACTCTTTGTTTAGACCGGGAACCTTTCGGGTGAACTTCTTCCAAACCCTGCCAGGCAAAGAAAATGATTACTTGATATCAGGAAATTAACGAAAGTTGCATGCCGATATGGTCCCGGTATTGACTGAACTTACTTCTTGAGCATTGCAGTCATGTCCGCATAATTCTCGGGATCTTTACGTCTCGAGTCTAAGACAGTTACTAATGCCCCGTCAAGCTTAATGGATAGCAGAATAAAGTGGAAACTGCGCACGCATATATAACTCATCAATTACATTACTTAACCTCGAGTAAGCGAAACTGAGTATACAGAGAAGACAGCAATACTCACTTGAAGTTGTAAGGAAAGAGTATTTCCCTTTTGTTTTGATGTATAAGGAACGACTGTAGCAAGTTCTCCTCGGTCTCTTTGATTGAGTTTTTTACCGTCCATTCATTTACGGCATCTGGACTAATGAACCCAACGTCGAAGATTCCTATTTTTTTGCATTCGAAGATCTTCAATCTGCATAATATAGTGAGGATAATTATATATACATGCAATGAACGAGCTGAGCTAGAGACTTAACTATAGAAGTAATACTTACAGACAGTAGGAAGTCATGAGTTGTTTGTCGAGGGCCAGTTGATTGTATAACTGAAATAACTCCACAAATTCAACAGGCATCACGGAAAGTCCAATGAATTCGTGCTCTGGTTTCACTGCCATATACATAGTGTCTCTCCCAGACTCCCTGCAGGTTTTCATGTACCACTCATGCAATTTGTACATCATCGTTGTTAGAGGAGGATGATCAGGTTTGACGAGAGGCTTCCCGTGCACATATTTATATTCTTCTTTTGTTACCTCAGCCGTTTGAAAAATTACATCATCCCCCAAGTAATCACCAGGATTGGTACCAGGCACCATCCCCGGATGATTAGCGACGATATCGCTAGACACCTTGAGCGGGGGGCACGATTGCTTCTCCTGTTCGCCGAGCTGGGGAATTGTTTTCCCACTTCTTCGTTCTGCTAACCTTGCATCACTGGAAGTACTTCCCGACCGCCGCGCTTCTTCATATGTCTTTTTAAGAATGCGGACATAGTTGGAATCCGGCGGAGGCGGTGGTGGTCGCTTCAGGGCATCGATAGTGCGCTTCACTTTCACCGGATCTAGCTTCTCCTTCGGAGGTGGAGTTTTCTTTGCAAAATGGTCCCTCACTTGGGCACGACATATCTCCTCGTTTTCAGACTCGGTCCTCTCATATGGTAACTTTTCCACAGGCTTGAGAGATGGACCGTATCTGAATTGCCTCCCGCCTCTGCTTGTACTGCTAGCCGCCGGAGCGGCGGCGTCTCTCTTCCGTCGTTGCTGACGAGGCGGAGAAGGAGGCGGAGTGCTCCGACGCGCCGGAGTAGGCGAAGGAGGAGGCGGAGTGCCCTCACGCGTCGGAGGAGCTGGAGAAGGAGGCGGAGTGCCCTGATCACTCGCCGGAGGAGGAGGAGGAGGAGGCGGAGTGCCCTGACTCGCCGGAGGAGGAGGAGGAGGCGGAGGCGTCCAGTTTGGAAGCTTGATGTACTCCTTCTACCATAGACATGTACTCCTCAGAGCACGAACCAGCTGATTCTCCCCTTCACCTGTAGAGTGGTAAAGCTCGAGCTCCTCAAATCCCTCCATTACTTCATCCACCATCACAACAGCATAGCCATGTGGAATCGGAAGGCAGTGAAAAGTTCCGTTGGGTTGAGGAGGTGCAACAGAGCCGACAGCCGCCAATAAAGTGAGGTTATGGCATTTCGTCATAAGCTCGCAATTTTGAGCCTCCGTGATAGTATCCACGGGGTAGATAGGCTCCGTGAAGTCAGTCTGAACGGGCTCCGTCGAAGCCACGCTGCTTCTCCGCTGAGATGGCGGGGTAGCTTCTGGGGTAGCTTCGTGCCGCTGAGATAGTTGGCCGGCAGCTCGCTGGCTCTCAGCTTCCTCTAGCTTTTGTAGTCTTGCACTCATCTTCTGCATGTTGCTCAGCTCCGCTTTCCTCTTTCTCTCCCGGCTTCTGTAACCGCCTGCGTCGGGAAACCCAAACTTCCACGGAACGGAGCCTGGTGTGCCTCGTGTTCGTCCAGGGTGCTCAGCATTCCCTAGGGCCTCAGTCAGCTCGTCCTTCTCTCTGTCGGGAATGAACGTCCCTTCCTGCGCTGCGGTGATATACTTCTGAAGCTTCGTGACGGGTATTGCAAGTTGCTCTTCCGTCCAACGACACTTCCCTGTTTCAGGGTCCAAAGTTCCCCCAACCCCGAAGAACCAAGTCCTTGAACGGTCTGGCCATTTCAATGTCTCTGGTTCGACCCCTTTAGCAATCAGGTCATTCTCAGCTTTGTCCCACAATGGCCGGGCTTTGAGGTAGCCACCTGACCCCGTGTGATGGTGATACTGCTTCTTTGCAGCATTGTTCTTGTTTGTCTCTGACATTTTCTTACTCTTGTCTGATGTCTTGTAGGCCACAAATGCGGGCCAGTGATCTCTTATCTTCTCAAATCGGCCGATGAATTCTGGAGTCTCACCTTTGTCGACAAACTTTGATTTCAACTCCTTCTTCCACCTCCTGAATAGATCTGCCATCTTCTTAAGAGCACACGCCTTGACCAGTGGCTCTATAACGGGCTTATTAAGATCCTCCTCTGGCGGTAGGGTGAAATTTGCCTTCAGCAAGGTCCAAAGATCATCTTTCTGTCTATCGGTGACATAATCACCTTCAGGGGCGTCGTCCTTAGGCTTATTCCATTGCATGATGCTGATCGGGATGTTGTCCCTAACAATAGCTCCGCACTGAGCAGAAAATGCGTCCTTGGTCCGCTTGGGTTCAATCGGTAGGCCATCGTCCGCGAGTGCTGTGATCGTGAACCTTTCATCCTTGCGCAACCTCTTCTTCGGGCCTCGTCTCGTTACCGAAGTTTGGCTCGATCCGGAGGGCTATAAAAGAAGAAAGAAGAGTTAATATATGTACATACCAAAACAATTAATGCATCAATTAGCTAGTCAGCACCTCCGGAGCCATCATGATCATGTCACCGGAGCCATCATGATCATGTCCTTCCTCCTCCATTGTTCCATCGGTGTCGTTGAGAAACGACAAGACAGCATCACCTCCGGCGAGGATTATCTCCCCCAACAACTGTTCTTGTTTCAAGTCTCTTTGATCCATAGTTTCTGCAAATATTACAACATGGCAATTAATATACAAACATGAATGTCCGACGTCCGGACCGCCTCTCTCATGAATGTCAAACAAGGGATTCTCTTAACCTTTAAGGGATTTAATTAACAAAATGGCGCCATTCTGGATGTGCAGAAAATGGTCCATATTTTTCCTGATCTCATCTACCCTTCTATATGTCACGTTGTCTAGTGTCAAAGGATTCAAGAAAACCAAGGCTTCATCATTAGCCGGAAGTAACAGGCGCATAATGGTACGAAGCTCTCCAAAATTGTTTTGGAACGGAGTCCCGGATAGGATAATTAATTAGCTTTTTGGTACGAAGTTCAGCAAGAGCCTTCCGAATATCGCTATTTGGAAGGCCTTTGCTGAATTTCGTACCAAAAAGCAAATTATTCTATCCGGAACTCCGTTCCAAAACAACTTTGAAGAGCTTCATAGCATCATACGCATGTTACTTCCGGCTAATGATGAAGCCATGGATTTCTTCAATACTTTGACAGACAACGTGACATATAAAGAATATATATAGATGAGATCAAAAAAAAATTGGATCAACTTGTGCACATCCATAATGGGGGCATTCTTGATAAATCTATGTTACCGGAGTTATCTATGTTACCGGAGGGGGTAGACGACAACGACGCTCACCCCTCATGTCATGTCCGACGTCCCCCCTCATGTCGAAGTTATCGGGGAGGGGGTAGACGACAACGACGCTCACCCCTCATGTCCGACGTCCGACGTCCCCCCTCATGTCATGTCGGACGTCCCCCCTCATGTCATGTCGGACGTCCCCCCTCATGTCGAAGTTACCGGAGTTTTCTTCTAGGGGTTTGGCTGACCTCGAGAGTTTGTCAGGTAGGGGAGGGGGGGGGGGGTAGGAGATCGACAACACTTTTTTTCTAGGGTTTGCGTGGCCTCGAGAGTTGGTCGCCCGATATGTCCGACGTCCCCCCTCATGTCGAATTTACCGGAGTTTTCTTCTAGGGGTTTGGGTGGCCTCGAGAGTTTGTCGGGTAGGGGCGGGAGGGGGTAGGAGATCGAGGGCGACGGCGACATACATACATATAGCCACATACATACATGGAAAAAAAATGCTCTTTCTTCTAGGGCTTGGGTGGCCTCGAGAGTTTATCGGGTAGGGACGGGAGGGGGTAGGAGATCGACAACGCTCTTTCTTCTAGGGTTTGGGTGGCCTCGAGAGTTTATCGGGTAGGGACGGGAGGGGGTAGGAGATCGACAACGCTCTTTCTTCTAGGGTTTGGGTGGCCTCGAGAGTTTATCGGGTAGGGACGGGAGGGGGTAGGAGATCGACAACGCTCTTTCTTCTTTTGCACATCCATAATGGGGGCATTCTTGCTAAATCTATATTACCGGAGTTTTCTGTATGAATTTTTTTTCTAGGGTTTGGGTGGCCTCGAGAGTTGGTCGCCCGGTATATCGAGAGGGGGGTGAACATTTTACCTTAGTAACTTAGAAAAAAAATGTTATCGGGGAGGGGGTATATCGACCCCCCCTCCCCCCTCATGTCGAAGTTATCGGGGAGGGGGTATATCGACAACGACATACATTCCGGATAACATATACACACATATACATACATATACATGAACATATATACATATACATGAAAAAAACATATACATGACTTTTTAGTTTTTACATGAACATATACACACATATACATGAACATATATACATATACATGAAAAAAACATATACATGACTTTTTACATGAAAATATACACACATATACATGAACATATACATATACATGAAAAAAAACATATACATGGCCGGAAAGGGGGGGCCTCACTGGGGTGGGCGGCGATGGCTGGAGGCCGGCGACGAGGACGGCGGGCTAGGGGCGGCACGCGGTGACGGGGACGAGGACGGCGGGCGCTCGGGGAGGCGACGACGACGAGGGCGGTGGGCTCGGGGAGGCGACGACGCGGCGACGGGGAGGCAACGGCGACGACTAGGACGGCGGGCTCGGGGAGGCGACGACGACGAGGACGGCGGGCTTGGCGACGGCGACGACGCGGCGACGTCGGGGAGGCGACGGCGACGACGGGGACGGCGGGCTCGGGGAGGCGACGACGACGAGGACGGCGGGCTCGACGACGACGACGACGCGGCGACGGGGAGGCGACGGCGACGACGAGGACGGCAGGCTCGGGGAGTCAACGACGCGGCGACGGAGAGGCGGCGGCGACGACGGGGACGGCGGAATCGGGGAGGCGGGCTCGGGGCAACTGGTAGATGAAAACCTGAAATTTTCCAAGGGTTTTCTTATATACAAGAAGCACCAACCGGGACCAATGCCCACCTTTAGTCCCGGTTGGTGCCACCAACCGGGACCAAAGGTCTCTTTTCGTCAGCCCAAAGGGCGGGAAGTAGAGACCTTTGGTCCCGGTTGGTGGCACCAACCGGGACTAAAGGGTGGCATTGGTCCCGGTTGGTGCCACCAACCGGGACCAAAGGTGGGCATTGGTCCCGGTTGGTGCCACCAACCGGGACTAAAGGGTGGTGCTGCCCGGGGCCAAAAGTTTAGTCCCACCTCGCTAGCTGAGAGGGCTCGAGAGTGGTTTATAAGCGCTGCTGCGCCAGCACTCTCGAGCTCCTCTCAACAGCAGGCTTACGGGCCTAATTGCACACACCTCTGCCTGTGGGCCTTCTGGGTCTTCTGCGGGCCTGAATCCTGGCCCAACTAGATGGTTGGGTTTCTAGTTGTATTCAGGCCGTGGTGGCCCACTAGGCGGCAATTTTTTTAATTTTTTGTTAAATTTTTTCTACTTTTTTTGTTTTCTTTTTTTCTTTATTTATTTTCTTTTGTTTCTACTTACAGTTTTTCAGTGATTCTTTTTTGCTTTTAGGTCACAAAAATTATAAACTTTATGTTAGTGCCATTAGTTTCCAAATTTGGATAGTTTAAATTTGAATTCTTTTAAATTGGTGTGAATCACTAGTTTGTGAATAAATTTACTATAAAAATAGATTTTTGAGTGATTCTTTTTCCTGCTATTTAATATTACTGTGTTTTATCATTATATTCAATTTGGTAATTTTTAGGTAATTTTAAATGTCTGTTTTAACCAAAAACAGATTTTGTTATTTTAGTTTGCTATTAAAGTTTCTAAAAAAATTCTTTATGAAAATTCTTTTTGCTATTAATGTTTTGAACAAAAAATACTTTGATAACTTTAGTTGCATAAATTTTATATAATTTTAGTTTCATAAATACTAGAGGTTTATAAAATATTTTTAGTTGATTCCTTTTGCTATTAGAGTTTTATAAAAGCTTTTTAGTTGATTCATTTTGCTATTGAAGAATATTATAGTTTTATTTTAGTTGATCATAACAGAATTTTTTAATTAATTATTTTTAGTTCATTATTTTTGCTATTAGAGTTTCATAAAGGTTTTCTAGTTCATTCTTTTTGCTATTAGTTCATTCTTTGAGCTAAATGACCCTGAAATTGAAAAGCACTTCAAATGAACTCTGAAAAGGTTGAAAGTTGGCATGGTATCATCATTACACCCACATAGCATGTTCTAAAAAGTTGAGAGGGTTACGGCAAAAACTGGATGCACTTCATGTACAAAATGGACAATCTCTTTCGAAGTATCAGGGTTTCGGACGAAAACTCATCTGTTACAAAGGGATTTCATTTTTTTGAACTTATTTGAACTCCAGACTTTGTGTGTGTTCAAAATGCACCATTCAAAGCCACATCATCAATTTTCAACCCTTTCTGACTTCATTTCCTATTTTTCATGCATTTACTGATTTTTTTAAGCTAAATGACCCTGAAATTGAAAAGCACTACAAATGAACTCTGAACAGGTTGAAAGTTGGCATGGTATCATCATTTCACCCACATAGCATGTGCTAAAAAGTTGAGAGGGTTACGGCAAAAACTGGATGCACTTCGTGTACAAAATGGACAATCTCTTTCGAAGTATCAGGGTTTCGGACGAAAACTCATCTGTTACAAAAGGCATTTAATTTCTTCACATGTAACCGCAATGATATAGTTGTGGAGAGAAAGTCTTCACTTTTTCTTCGCTTGTGTCCTTTGCTTATTGCGCCGTAACCATGGATAATCTTCATCGTTTAACAGGGTGCTTGGGTCAGCCTTGACTTTGAAGGGAGGAATTTCATGAAACTTTTCATAATCTTCAGACATGTCTGTCTTGCCCTCCAATCCCACGATGTCTCTTTTTCCTGAAAGAACTATGTGGCGCTTTGGCTCATCGTATGATGTATTCGCTTCCTTATCTTTTCTTTTTCTCGGTTTGGTAGACATGTCCTTCACATAGAAAACCTGCGCCACATCATTGGCTAGGACGAATGGTTCGTCTGTGTACCCAAGATTGTTGAGATCCACTGTTGTCATTTCGTACTGTGGGTCTACCTGTACCCCGCCTCCTGACAGATTGACCCATTTGCACTGAAACAAAGGGACCTTGAAATCATGTCCATAGTCAAGTTCCCATATGTCCACTATGTAACCATAATATGTGTCCTTTCCCCTCTTGGTTGCTGCATCAAAGCGGACACCGCTGTTTTGGTTGGTGCTCTTTTGATCTTGGGCGATCGTGTAAAATGTATTCCCATTTATCTCGTACCCTTTGTAAGTCAATACAGTCGAAGATGGTCCCCTGGCCAACGAGTACAGCTCATCAGAAACAGTGTTGTCACCCATGAGACGTGTTTGCAACCAACTGCCGAAAGTCCTGATGTGTTCATATGTAATCCAGTCGTCACACTGCTCCGGGTGTTTGGAGCGCAGAATATTCTTGGGTTCATCGACATACGGGGTCACCAAGGTAGAATTCTGTAGAACTGTGTAGTGTGCTTGAGACCAAGAATGCCCGTCCCTACATATTATTGAGTCCGCTCCTAGCGTGCCTTTTCCAGTCAGTCTCCCCTCATACCGCGATTGAGGGAGACCAATCTTCTTAAGGTCAGGAATGAAGTCAACACAAAACCCAATGACATCCTCTGTTTGATGGCCCATGGAGATGCTTGCTTCTGGTCTAGCGCGGTTACGAACATATTTCTTTAAGACTCCCATGAACCTCTCAAAGGGGAACATATTGTGTAGAAATACAGGGCCCAGAACGACAATCTCGTCGACTAGATGAACTAGGACGTGCGTCATGATATTGAAGAAAGATGGTGGGAACACCAGCTCGAAACTAACAAGACATTGCACCAAATCACTCCTTAACCTTGACAGGATTTCTGGATCGATCACCTTCTGAGAGATTGCATTGAGGAATGCACATAGCTTCACAATGGCTAATCGAACGTTTTCCGGTAGAAGCCCCCTCAATGCAACCGGAAGCAGTTGCGTCATAATCACGTGGCAGTCATGAGACTTTAGGTTCTGGAACTTTTTCTCTGCCATATTTATTATTCCCTTTATATTCGACGAGAAGCCAGACGGGACCTTCATACTGAGTAGGCATTCAAAGAAGATTTCCTTCTCTTCTTTGGTAAGAGCGTAGCTGGCAGGACCTTCATACTGCTTTGGATGCATGCCGTCTTTTTCATGCACACGTTGCTGTTCCTCCCGTGCCTCCGGTGTATCTTTTGTCTTCCCATACACTCCCAAGAAGCCTAGCAGGTTCACGCAAAGATTCTTCGTCACGTGCATCACGTCAATTGCGGAGCGGACCTCTAGGTCTTTCCAATAGGGTAGGTCCCAAAATATAGATTTCTTCTTCCACATGGGTGCGCGTCCCGCATCGTCAGTCGGAACAGATAGTCCGCCAGGACCCTTTCCAAAGATTACTTGTAAATCATTGACCATATCAAGTATGTGATCACCAGTACGTAGGGCGGGCTTCTTCCGGTGATCTGCCTCACCTTTGAAATGCTTTCCTTTCTTTCGACATTGATGGTTGGTCGGAAGAAATCGACGATGCCCCAGGTACACATTCTTCCTGCATTTGTCCAAATATATACTGTCGGTGTCATCTAAACAGTGTGTGCATGCGTGGTATCCCTTGTTTGTCTGTCCTGAAAGGTTACTGAGAGCAGGCCAATCGTTGATGGTTACAAACAGCAACGCATGTAGGTCAAATTCCTCCTGTTTGTGCTCATCCCACACACGTACACCTTCTCCATTCCACAGCTGTAAAAGTTCTTCAACTAATGGTCTTAGGTACACATCAATGTCATTGCCGGGTTGCTTAGGGCCTTTGATGAGCACTGGCATCATAATGAACTTCCGCTTCATGCACAACCAAGGAGGAAGGTTATAGATACATAGAGTCACGGGCCAGGTGCTATGATTGCTGCTCTGCTCCCCAAAAGGATTAATGCCATCTGCACTTAAACCAAACCATACGTTCCTTGCATCACCTGCAAAGTCCCCCCACCTTCTCTCGATTTTTCTCCACTGCGACCCGTCAGCGGGTGCTCTCAACTTCCCGTCTTTCTTACGGTCTTCTTTGTGCCATCGCATCAACTTGGCATGCTCTTTGTTTCTGAACAGACGTTTCAGCCGTGGTATTATAGGAGCATACCACATCACCTTGGCAGGAACCCTCTTCCTGGGGCGCTCGCCCTCAACATCACTAGGGTCATCTCGTCTGATCTTATACCGCAATGCACCGCATACCGGGCATGCGTTCAAATTCTCGTACTCACCGCGGTAGAGGATGCAGTCATTAGGGCATGCATGTATCTTCTGCACCTCCAATCCTAGAGGGCATAGAACCTTCTTTGCTTCGTACGTACTGCCGGGCAATTCGTTATCCTTTGGAAACTTCTTCTTCATTATTTTCAGCAGCGAACTAAATCCCTTGTCAGATACACCATTGTCTGCCTTCCATTGCAGCAATTCCAGTGTGGTACCGGGCTTTCTGTTGTCATCTTCGCAATTTGGGTACAACCCTTTTTTGTGATCCTCTAACATGCGATCGAACTTCAACTTCTCCCTTTCACTTTCGCATTCTCTCTGTGCATCAACAATGACCCGGCGAAGATCATCATCGGGCACATCGTCTGGTTCCTCTTGATCTTCAGCTTCCCCCATTGCAGCATCACCGTATTCAGGGGGCGGGTAGTTGTCATCATCCTCTTCTTCTTCGTTGTCTTCCATCATAACCCCTCTTTCTCCGTGCTTGGTCCAAACATTATAGTGTGGCATAAAACCCTTCTCAAGCAGGTGGAAGTGAAGGGTTTTAGAGTTGGAGAAAGCCTTCGTATTCTCACAGACAGTACATGGACAATGCATAAAACCATTCTGCTTGTTTGCCTCAGCCGCTTCGAGAAAATTATGCAGGCCCTTAATATACTCGGAGGTGCGTCGGTCACCGTACATCCATTGCCGGTTCATCTGCGTGCGTTATATAGTTCTTATTATTGAACAACATATAACTCTCTAGAGCATCTAATTAAAACACACAAGTAAGAACTTTTTTCTTTTAGAAAGAAGATAAGAAGAAGAGGCTAACCACGGTGTTGCCGGCGCCGAGATGGGCGCGGGCGATCGACGGCGGTGAGGACGGGGACGGGACAGGACGGACCGCCAAACCTAGACAAATCTTGAGGAAAATGGAGCTTGGACAAGGAGCTTCGAGAGGAGAAAGCTTAAGTGTGGCTCGGGCATTTCATCGAACACCTCATGTGCATAGGAGGTGAGCTAGAGCACCACAAAAGCTCTCCCACGGCCGGGCAAAAAAACAGAGCAATGCATTGCTCTGCTCGCGGGCGGGGGCTATATATAGGCCAACCATTGGTCCCGGTTCCAGCCACAAACCGGGACCAATGGTTGTGGGCCAGGAGCGAGGCGCATTGGTCCCGGTTCGTGGCTGGAACCAGGACCAAAGGGGTCACCTTTAGTCCCGGTTCCAGCCACAAACCGGGACCAATGGTTGTGGGCCAGGAGCGAGGCGCATTGGTCCCGGTTCGTGTCTGGAACCGGGACAAAAGGGGTCAGACGAACCGGGACAAATGGCCCACGAGGCCCGGCCGGCGCCCTGGCCTCACGAACCGGGACCGATGCCCCCATGGGTCCCGGTTCGTGAGTGAACCGGGACTAATGGGCTTCTCAGGGGTGGACCGATGCCCTGTTTTGTACTAGTGGGCCCTTACGAACCGGGACTAAAGGGGGTTTTTCTACTAGTGGCTCCAGCGGGGCAGAGCCAATTGGCTACGACATGGTGATCGAAATACAATTTTTTTCCACCACTTTACAATTGCAAGAAAAAAGAGGAATCTGATCAAGTACAGTGTGTTATAAACTTCAGATCGTCTGGTTTAAATGTAGTCTAGAATACGTAAAAAAATGTAGTCTAGAATACGTATCTCAAACTTTACAGAAGATTGGTCTGCATACATTCTGTATTGCAACTATTGAACCAACTTTTTGCCAGATTGATATATCCACAAATTTGATTGCGGACTCTTTGAGGTGTGTACTTTGAATAACTGTTGCTATCCTTACTATAGGTCTAGTTTGACGGCTTAGATTGAAACCCGCTCTTACGTCTAGAGTCTAGACTAGTAAGGAGTGCACCCTGATGAAGATATTCTATATACTTTACCATGCTGACAGACTTTCCTTTTCAAAGAACTTACCATGCATTCAGGCTCCGTACTTATCAGCACTGAAGTTTGCACTTGAACCAGTGTTGTGCCCTATTAGTTAGTCTGAATAAAAAGCGTGCCTAAACTAGTGTGTCCATTCACCTTGGCACCACAGGGGCTCTGTTAAGAATTGAGATAAGGCTGCGATGCATCACACTTGTATTCATCCACAAGGGGTAGTAGATATATAGAGAGTACATCTGAGAGATACACACGCACTCTCTAACTGAATACAACAATCGATCCTAGATCGATGGGATGGAGGCGCTGGCCGTTGCCCTGCATGCGCCATGCAAGGTCGGTGGGAGAGGGTGCGCTTGACCAGCTCAAGCTGGTAGCGCCGGAGACCAGCTCATGTAGTCTAACAGCCCCCCGCAGTCTCATCGTGGGTTTGCCGAACGTTGAGACTGGACCGGAACTGTGTGAAAGTAGCAGTAGGCAGCCCTTTCGTGAAGATATCTGCATACTGTGAAGAAGTAGGAACATGCAGCACACGCACTTCTCCCAAAGAAACCTTGTCACGGACGAAATGAATGTCGATCTCGATATGTTTCGTCCGCCGATGCTGCACTGGGTTAGCGGACATATACACCACAGAGACATTATCACAATAAACCACGGTAGACTTGGCAATAGGTTGATGAAGCTCCTGCAATAACTGCCGCAGCCAAGCCGTCTCGGCAACGACGTGGGCAACGGCCCGGTACTCCGCCTCAGCGCTAGACCTGGAAACAGTAAGTTGTCGCTTCGACGACCAAGATATCAAATTATCCCCAAGAAAAACGCAAAACCCAGAGGTAGAACGTCGAGTGTCGGGGCAGCCAGCCCAGTCTGCGTCGGAGTAGGCGAGGAGAGTGGAGGGTGATGATGGGTATATATGCAAGCCGTAGTCTAGGGTTCCCTTGAGGTAACGTACGATGCGCTTGACAAGGTTGTAGTGAGAGGAGCGAGGAGCGTGCATGAAAAGACAGGCTTGTTGAACAGCGTAAGACAAATCAGGACGGGTGATGGTCATCTACTGCAAGGCGCCGGTGAGGCTGTGGTAGATAGTGGGGTTATCAAGGAGATCACCGTCGGATATGGAGAGTTTAGCACCGGAGTCGATAGGAGTGCGAACAGGATGACAGTCAGACATACCGGCTCGCTCGATAATATCCAAAGCATACTGTCGCTGAGAAAGGTGGAGACCCGAAGGCGAGCGGGAAACGGCAATGCCGAGGAAGTGAGAGAGGGGACCGAGGTCTGTCATGGAGAACTCGCGACTGAGGAGAGAAATAACGTAGTCGAGAAAAGCCGGGGACGATGCAGTGAGAATGATGTCATCTACGTATAGGAGGAGGTAGGCCGTGTGGTTAGTGGATTTGTAGATAAAAAGAGAAGTGTCGCATTTAGAGGCAACGAAGCCAATGGATGCGGCAAAGGCGGCAAAGCGAGTGAACCAGGCACGAGGGGCTTGTTTAAGTCCGTACAGAGATTTCTTAAGAAGACAAACGTGTGTGGGGGCTACTGGATCTTCGAAACCGAGGGGCTGCTGACAGTAAACGGTCTCGGTAAGGTGTCCGTGGAGGAAGGCATTTTTAACGTCTAACTGGTGAATGGGCCACGAGTGAGAAGTAGCGAGAGAAAGAACTACACGGATAGTGCTCGGTTTGACTACCGGAGAGAATGTCTCATCGTAATCGATGCCTTCGGTTTGAGAAAATCCACGGACGACCCATCGCGCCTTATAGCGAGCGAGGGAGCCGTCAGAATTGTACTTATGCCGAAAAACCCACTTCCCACTAATAACCGGAGCCGTGGAGGGTCGAGGAACGAGCGACCAAGTCTCATTCTGGAGGAGGGCTTGGTACTCATCACTCATGGCACTAGCCCAGCATGGATCGGCAAGGGCTGTGCGGTAGGTGCGGGGAAGTGGCGAGGCACCGTGGAGGTCAGCGAGAAAATGGAGTCTGCGGGAGGGTAAGTGGAAACCCGACTTGGCCCGGGTGCGCATGTTGTGTGGGTTAGCGGGAGGCGCGACAGCGACGGCACGGGGTGGAAGAGGTCGCGGTGTAGTGGGGCTGCCAGAAGAGGTGGAGGCAGGGCTCGTGGACATCGAGCTGCTGGAGGAACCGAGGGTGGGAGTAGGGGACGCCGGGTTATGAACCAGAGGCGAGCGGCAAGGGGAGGAGGCCGGAGCCGTTGCAGGGGTTACGCTGGGCGAAGGAGCTGCTGGGGCGGCGATCGCGCGGGGCGAAAGGGCTGCCGTGGCAGCATTCTGGTCAGACGAAACGTCTGCCGTGACGGCGTTCGGGCCGACACAGAATGGTGCCATGGCAGCACCCGTGGTGAGGGAAGGGGCAAGGACAGGCGCTGTGGTAGACGAAGTGGGCTCGGCTGGGTGAGAGAAGTCGGGCGGCAAGGGGTCTTGGGGGGTGCGAGAGAAGGGAAAGACAAACTCATCGAAGGTGACGTGCCGCGAGACGTAGACGCGATTCGTAGAGGGATCTAGGCAGCGATACCCCTTGTGATCGCGGGGATAACCAATGAAGACACACGCGACCGAGCGTGCGGCGAGTTTGTGAGATGCGGTGGCCTCCGTGTTAGGGTAGCATAAACACCCAAAGACACGGAGGTGGGTGTACGTGGGTGGTGTTTTGTGAAGGGTTTCGTGTGGTGTGACGAGAGAGAGACGCTTGGTGGGACGAAGATTAAGTAGAATGGTGGCGGTGATGAGAGCATCAGCCCAGTAGCGCGGCGGCATGGAGGCTTGGAGCAGAAGTGTGCGTATGACGTCATTGGTCGAACGAATAGCACGTTCGGCTTTACCGTTCTGGGAAGATGTGTATGGGCAAGAAAAACGCATCACCGTACCGAAGGGAAGGAAGAAATCGTGATTTTGTGCGCTGTCAAACTCACGCCCGTTGTCGCATTGGAGAGTCCGTATGGTCTGCCCAAAGTGAGTGCGAACATAAGAATGAAAGAACCGAAAGATGGCAGGAACGTCAGATTTTAGTTTTAGAGGAAAAGTCCATCGGTAGCATGAAAAATCATCAATAAGCAGAAGATAATACTTGCTCCCAGAAGCGCTAGACAAAGGGGCTGTCCAAACATCGCAATGTATAAGATCAAACGGGGCAGTAGTTCGACTAGTGGAAGAAGTAAAAGGGAGGCGGACGTGCTTGCCAGTCTGACAAGCATCACACAAGCGTCCGTCCGAAATAGGTTTATTACAATGTTCTAAATTTTTATTTGCACGGAAAGTAGCATCGCCGGGGTGGCCCAAACGCCGGTGCCAAAGGTCAGTGAGGCGCGAGACGTGCCCCGTCCACGGCGGTGCAGCAGCGGCCCCCTGATACCCGCCGTTGTTGGTGAAGCGGCGACGTTTGTTGTGCCCCTGGTTGGGTGAGGGAGAGGAGGGCTTGCCACCGCCGAAGCCAGGAGCGGGCGGCCGAGCCTGGCTGCCGGAGGCACCACCCGAGGGCGCGGGCGGTGGACCCTTCTGCTGGACAGCGAGGGCGCTGTGATGGGTGGAGCCGGCGAAGTCGTTGCCGATCTCATCGTGCAGAAGCATGCCGACGGCGATGTCAAAAGGGATGGGAGTGGGGGACTTCTCTATAATCTTGGCGGTGGTCTGATGGCGATCTTTGTTGACGCCGCGGAGGAGCTGGATGACCAGCTCGTCGTCATCCAAGATCTTGCCGGCGTCGCGCAGAGCGTCGGCGACGGACTTGAGGCGAGCGCAGAACGTGGAGACGGAGGAGTCCCCTTGACGGATGGCGTAGAGCTCCGTCTGGAGCTGGAACCGCCGCGCCCGGCGATTGTTGACGAAGAGAGCTTCGACGGAGGCCCAAGTCTGGGCGGCGGTGGCCTTCCGGTCGAGCATGAAGGCGGCGAGCTCCGTCACCATGGCGTTGAGGAACCACCGCTTCACCGCCTTGTTCACGATGTTCCAGCACGCGTCGCCGTCATGGTCGGCAAAATCCGGCGCGATCCAGGGGGCGACGTCATACTGATCGATGACTTCCAGCATCATCCCGCGCCAGACGGTGTAGTTGGCCCCGTTCATGGCGAGGCGGACGCTGAGATTGATCTGGGCGCCCTCGACACGCATGGCGTGCACATAGGCAGGCGTCGGGAAGAAGCTGGTGGGTGGCGGCGCCGTCTGGAGAGGGAGGGGCGCGGCAGCGACACGCAGAGGTGGGGTTTCGGGAGGTAGGGTGGGGTTTGGCAGGGGAGAGGTAGCGGGAGGGGAGAGAGGAGTGGAGGTAGCCGGAGAGGAGGCCGGGGTAGCGGCGGCGGCGGCAGCCGCGGCGGCGTCGACCTCGGTGGCCATGGCGGAAGCGTGGGTTGGATCAAACTCAACAGAGCAATTATTATCAGTGGTTAAGCGACGTACGGAAAGCAAGTTTTTAATGAGATTAGGGGCAACGAGCACGTTGTTAAGGTATAGGGGTCGATTAGGGTTAGGAAGACAGGAGGAACCAACGTGACTAATAGGCATAGAACTACCGTTACCGACAAAAACAGGGGGATAATTTGATAAAGTGGCGACGGAGGAGAGCATACCGGGATCAGCAGCTAGGTGAGAGGAGGCGCCCGAGTTCGCAACCCAGCCACCGCTGGGCGACTGGATCGACAGATTGTGCAGAGCGCTCATCAGGGCCGACTGGTCGACGGCACGTGAGTCGGCGGCCGGCTGCGGATGGAAGTACTGCTGCGCCTGGTACTGCTGCTGGTGAAGTGGCGCCGGCAGGCACTGCTGCGGCGGATGGTAGCCCAGATGCTGCTGCGGGAAGGCCGGCTGGAGCTGCTGCGGTGGGAAGCCCAGCGGGGATGGCTGCTGGAGGTGGCCGCCGAAGGCGGTGTAGGCGTGCGGCGGCCGCGCACCGAGGATCCCAGGCGCCGGACGAGGTGGAGGAGGGAGAGCCATCGGGTAGGCGTAGGCGTAGACGCCATCGGGTAGCTCTGATACCATGTTAAGAATTGAGATAAGGCTGCGATGCATCACACTTGTATTCATTCACAAGGGGTAGTAGATATACAGAGAGTACATCTGAGAGATACACACGCACTCTCTAACTGAATACAACAATCGATCCTAGATCGATGGGATGGAGGCGCTGGCCGTTGCCCTGCATGCGCCATGCAAGGTCGGTGGGAGAGGGTGCGCTTGACCAGCTCAAGCTGGTAGCGCCGGAGACCAGCTCGTGTAGTCTAACAGGCTCATCAAAGGAGGCGCGGTTTACATGGTTGTGCCGGGGAATCCACCGCTGGGGTGCTCACCCACCATGCTGACGAGCCGCTCCGGCCTCAACACGACGGAGTATGACCACATGGGCTGCCTCACCAACATCAACCGTGTGGCCATGCACCACAACTCCCGGCTCCGTGCTGCAATCGTCTCTCTCAGGGGCAAGTACCCCCGTGCCACGATCATCTTCGCCGACTTTTATAGCCCGATCATCAAGATCCTCCGCAACCCCAGCCGTTTCGGTAAGAAGTCTATGGTTGCACTCGTTTGCTTGACCTTTGCTTGCTGCGGCGTGGCCAGCCACTGAGCTTCCTGGGAATTCTTTGGGATCGATCTGCAGGAGTGGCCGAGGCGGACGCTCTTCGGGCTTGCTGCGGAGCCGGCGGCCCTTACAACTGGAACGGCAGCGCCATCTGCGGCATGCCGGGGGCGACCGCGTGCGAGGACCCGTCGGCGTTCGTGAACTGGGATGGGGTTCACTACACGGAGGCCACCAACGGGTACATCGCCAACTGGTGGCTCCACGGCCCTTTCGCTGACCCGCCTATAATGAGTGTTGTTCACTACTAAGTGGAGGAGAAACTTGAAAACCATTACATGCGACATATGAACATCTTAGTATCGCGGATGAAAGTAAAAGTTATTATCAACACTGTATTGATATTATTTGGATTGAAACGAGGTGCTTTTTACAGATGGAGGGCCGAAGCAAACTTGCCAGTGATATTCAGCAGGGAATAACTACTTTTTCAAATCTACTCCGATTCAAAATAAGAAATAATCTACCATACGCACTAGTGATTCAAAATAAGAGAAGACTTAGGATAAAACTAGAGCTTCGAATAATTTGAAACAAGAGTAGCTAGTAAATATTTGTTAGCAGATTGTATCGAGACTTCGGTTAAACAATAAAATAATTATCCTCCCTCGTGACCTCTAAATCTTCAGGCATGCACAACTAAAATTTATTCGAACGATGTTATAGGTATTGAGGCTAAATGACTTGCATTCTTTTTGTGGTGTGGTGGCTAACATCCGGGAATCACACTACTGCCACCACGACTACCTAGTACATTTACGACCAATTACAAGAACACATACATTATTTTTTCAAGACCAGGGACATGCTGAAAATGTTTATCATTTTTCTTAAAACATAAACTGCTTTATTTAGAGAAGAAACATAACAATTGCATGAGACGACCCGGTTCAGGTAGGGATCTGAACCTCTGATCTTTATAATACTAGTCACTAATTCAATAGCTAGCACATTCAATATAAGATGAATATCTAGAATTTACACGTCGTAATGTAACAAAAAATATTCAGAGTTTACTGAATGGCAGGCTATCAACACAACGGAAGCAATTGGCAAAGTTCAGTGTAGACTTGTGACCTAACCCGGAACACTTACTCTTCATCTAACAGACTGCAACATAAAAGTTACAGACCAAAAAGGATCAGCACATTGAATGTATTGGCAAGATTGCACCTAAGAGACTTTAACAACCCTATATGTTACATGCAAGTTCTGTAAAACCAAGAGAGATTGTTTCCGAAGAAAGGTTTTGCATATATCCAATTTTCCCTACCTTTACTATCAAGCTTTTAGTGTCAATTTTTTTTTACTTAAACAACCCAAATCATTTAACCCAACAAGATTATTAAAAATGATATGATCTCACAATAATTCCAGGTATAATTACTCAAAGATATCCATAATAGAGGACGTGACTAATCATGATCAGTTTTACACTCTCGAGAGGTTGTACAACTTTACTCACAAGACCCAATTAGCCCCTTGCAAATTATACTTAAGTGTATAGCCACCAGGAGAAAACTGAGACAAAGCCTTTCTGAAGTAGGCCCTTACACAACAAGCCAAAATTGAAGATCCAATACCAAGAGGTCATCAGGCTCGTCCATACGAATTCAACGAGCCAAGAACGCCCAAATTAAAGTTTGTATGAGAAAATGGCGACCAAAAATACTAAACACCACGCGCATGTTCCATAGAAGAAGACGAGGTGCGGTACGAGCATCTACGCTTGTACTGCTACTCACACCAGGTGATTCCCGCGACGGGAATCATAATAAGTTCTATGATTCTTCACTGTTTTCGCCCCCGTTTATTTCTACAAGATCATTGGACATCAAAGAAGTTATTGGGAGAGGTTAAGGCTCATCTAGACCGCTTAGATAAAAGGAGAGAAGCTACATCCATAGAGGAGACCTGTGAAGATCAGCTATATACACACCTCCAACCCTACCCGTTGACCATCATTCATCCCATCTCTCCCACGTTCAAGACGTCATCCACATCACATTAAGAGGCATTAGGGGAAGTGCCAAGCCTCATGTTCATCTATTGCAACCTTGAAGGAAGGTCAGGAAGGAACACATCAAAGGAGCCGCCACCGCCGTGGAGCCGGCTATGCGCCACCGCGCCACACCGTCGACACCATCACCACCACTCCTTACTTCCCCATCACGGTCTCCATGATGGGTTGTAATCAATCTTCAACCCCATTTTTAATTTGATGTTATTCAAGCAATTGCTGGTTACATGTGTGGTAATCTAGTTTGCTTGTTTTGTAAAAGTTGTCATTATTTATGTGTGCCTCTTCATATTATTATTCACTTTATCGTGAACTTAGTGATTGGAGCCATCCAATCTGCCAGCATAGTTGGAGGCGTTCCACTCCCCAGGCTGCACATGAAGTTGGTATTTGTGTGAACTGATAGACCTCTGAGTGAGAGACATTGGTATCTTGAGAGGAGCACAACTTATCTAGAAAGTACAGTTGTCCATACAAGTTAATGCCATTAATCCGGTCTTTGTGACCTTAATATCTTCCTTAGCTGCGGCACGTATGCGACTGGAAGTAGGAAAATTGAGTTGTCTCAATAAGCGGCAACTGAGAGGCAGTGTTATGTGAGGGACCACCCACCGTAGTAAATTACTCGATCACCTAACTACGTGGCAGTAACCCAGCTAGCACTTGTGCTCGATAGATTAATGCCATTAAACATTGTCGAATACTAGAGGACCATACCTAGACACCACCTTTGCTCGAGTAAAACATCACATTAGTTCTCCATAGTTTATTTCTCCGTTTAGCCATAGTATTTATATTACGTTCTAGTTAGTACTTAGTTTTATTCCCTCGTCTACCTTTCTCCTAGCAATCGATAGACAGAACTGTTTCTAAACTACAGGTTGAGTGCGAACGTAGCTGTGTACGTAACAACGTAACTATGGGGTTGGTAGTCGCCTCCTCCTGCTCCTACGGTGGAAACGACACCCATCGAGATATTCACTCGAAAGTGCTACAACTGAACCATGTAAATGTGCAGGACATCATCTCTCTGACTCAATGAGTTCCTCCCCCAACATTGTAATCTCTTATATTCTACACATATATAAGAAAAGAGGTGACCCTGAGTTATCGAACCCACGAGAGGAAGTGCACCTTTAAGACAAATGTTTCTAACAAGCTTCGCAAGAGAATTAAATTCCAGTTTTTAGACCGGATCAAAATCAAGTTGCACAGTTGAACACTTATAATAAAAATTGGCATAGGTATGATGTCTTATTCTTACAACCATATATTTGCGAACGGGATCATCATGATAGTCGTTTGTGCTCTGGAAGTCATCATGAAGATGTGCTTGCAACGTATCGAAGTAGGGATGTGTCCAAATTATGTCTTGACCGGAACGCGCCCTACATCAATAGTCAGTTGTCCAATCAAAGGCCCTATCCGTCGCCACCCGGGTGTGGCCGACGGGCTTCCCGCTGCAGTCGACGTGCTTCCCTCCGCCGCTGTAGCCGACGTGCTGCCCGCAGCGGCACCTACTGACACAAACGCCGACGGTGAGTTAATGGCCGTTGACCGCGACCTGGTGCAGAGGGGGACGCCGCATGGATAGCCAACAGGAGATCAATGCTCCGCTGGGTCAGGCCGGCCACCCACCACTCCTGGATTGGGTTGCTGTCGGTGAGGATGGGAGTGGGGTGGCGCAACTATGGGTCAGTCATCGGAGGAACCGTCGGGGCAGTGAGAGAGAGGGAGAGGAAGTATGGTGTGAATGAGAGTGGACGGTGACGGATGAGAGGGGAGGGAGTTATGAGACGTCCCATCATCTCCCATGCTTCGCAATGCGTGCAGGCGAGAGACACGCGTGGCTCGAGTGGGCCTGGCTTCCGCAAAAATGCCGATTTGGCCACCCCCCTCAGCCTGGCCCAGGAGTGCTTTAAGGTTCGTGCGGGCCGGGAAACGTATGTAATCCAACCTACCAAATGCTCGATTTTTACACCGCGGGAGCCTGGTTGGGCCTTCTGCAGGCTACCAAACGCGTCCTAAGTGTTTTTCTTCATCAACTTTTTTTTGAAAGATCAAGCAAATTGTTGGCTTCAATTAGATTTAGCAGAAAGCAGCGGAAGAATAACATGGGGAAGATCCGAAGATCAAAGAAAAAGAAGAAAAAATGGCAACCCTATTGGCTACAGAACAACACTACACTCACATGGCGGATCGCCGTCCACTCACAACAAGACAACGCAGCTCCGACTCTGACGGGGAACTACGAAGAACTATGCAAGGCTGGCGATGCGGAAGATCGCCGAACGGACCACCTGTCGCCCGTCATCATACGCCACCGGGGCCCCGCACCGCAGCTTCGACTTCACAGCAACAAGCAACTGAGGCAATCCCACGGACACGCCGGAGAAGAGCCGACTACCACGACCAATGCCACACCTCCGACAATGCTCACCACCGTCATCGTTGCCACAGAAGTCTAACCACCCTCATTGCCAGACGAACAACGGCCAATCACAATGTCGTGCACGTCCAGCCCTTAGGATGCACCAATGGGACCAAGATCTTCAAGACGGTGCCCTAAAGAGGGGAAAATGACGTTGAAGACGACGCCACCGCCCGACCCTGCAGCAGGATCTTGGCTTTCACCCGAAGATCTTGATCCGGGAGTAGAGGATGCAGATCCAACGACGTCTCCAAGGAGGAAAACGACGCCCACGGGCGCTGTCGCCGCCGGCCGGCGAGCACGGGCCAAGCTTTCGCCTGGAGCAACCACTCCCACGCAGCCGGCCAAGGCCGACAAGTACCTCCGTTGGACCGCGCACCCCCAACGCAGTGAGTATGCCAACACTGCGCAACGCACCAGCCGCCATGGGCACTCCACGCGCTGGCTTCCCGCACCACCCACCTGGGCTGGAGAGAGAATGCCTCGCCGCCACCCTACTCGAAAGCACAACGAGATTTCCCGCCGGTTTCCTTAGGTGACAGCGAGGGGAAGAGATGGGGGGGGGGGGGGGGGGGGGGAGCTGGCGGCGGATGGCTTACGGCGCCACCCGAGTTGCCCCGAGAGGAGCGACGCGGGGCCGGGGCTGTTTGCTCCCTTTAACACTCACTGATTCGACCACCGGCCCTCAAGAATGTGACCAGCATATTTTCTTCATCAATGGAACGTGCTTTGTTACGATGTCCAGTCAGTGCCGCTGTTTGAAATGCCTACGCCAGTACGCCTACTAGTTCATCGTCGTGGGGAACTTCTTCTGATCGCCTGGGTTTAACGCTTCCGCTGGAGGCGATATACAAGCAGCGCCATTAGATCTTGAACGCCCACCAACTGGACTCGCGCGGGACTGATTCTCTCCGGTGCTTTGCAGCAATGGGCCCGGTGGTTCCTTTTGACACTTCTATCTGTGCATCTCCAGAAACTTGAAACTGTGTAATAAGCTTTGTAGCTCCGTCAAGAACTGCTTGATGCCTAATTCCAACATGGCTGGCTACTCAAGTCTGACCTGGAAACTACTCTACTCTGTATAATTCGTTGCTTCGTTTCGATAGAATGGATTGGGGAACCCCTATGATTTTTTAAAAAGCACATAAAGGAGAACACAAGTCTGTGTTTACGTAAGTGCAAAGTCTTATACTCGATCTCATGTAAACGTAAGTCCTTACTCAATCTTAATTAACTATATAGTACTCATGAGAGGTGACACTAACATTAGCCACGGTATTGGCTCGTACCAATTTAGGAGCTCTTATCTTAATTAGAAATACAATAACTCCACAACTACAAACCCTATTCAGAAAACAATAGCACGCCACTCACTATTCAGCATGACCATTTCCTTTTCTAGAATAGCAGCCGGGGCTGCCTCTCACTATAATTAGCTCTCACGGGCCCTTGATTTTTCTCCAGCATTCAAGTTTTAGCAGCCATGGGACTCGCTCTTGCGTTCTCCTTTCTCCTCTACTTCTGTCTCCATGGCGTGAGCTCCGGCTCGCCTTACTTCACCTCATTGTTTACCCTTGGAGACTCCTACATCGATGCCGGCAATTTTGTGATCATGGCTCCTCCGGTGGTGCCCGTGTGGCACGACAGGCCTCCTTACGGCATGACCTTCTTTGGGCGCCCCACGGGCCGCCTCAGCGACAGGCGAGTCACCATCGATTTCATTGGTAAGTTGAACCATCTTATGGAAAAGTGTACAAAGGCGTCAATTTGCATCAAAGGAACAATTTGCTCACAATTAGACTTGATGGAATCTGAATATCTGGACATGCATTCATCTTTTTTTGGAGTCTGAGTACATGTCCTGCTATGGTTTGGTACCAGCCGAGCAGTTCGGTCTCCCTCTTCTTCGAGCCTCCCTGCTAAACAGCTCAGACAACGTCTCCAAGGGCGTCAATTTCGCTGTCCGGGGCGCGACGGCGATCAACGTCGACTTATATGAGTGGAGCAAACTGGTCCAGTTCAAGCTGATAAACAATTCTCTGAACGTGCAGTTGGGCTGGTTCGAGGAACTCAAGCCAATGATTTGCAACAAGACCTTAGGTATGTGGCATGCCCTCCAGTCTGCCATTACAATGCTTAATCCCTGCCAGTTACATACTGAAAAACTGCTTGATACTTACAGGACAAGGTGAATGCTTCAGTAAAGCCCTCTTCTTCGTTGGGGAGTTTGGAGTGAATGACTACAACTTCGTGTGGAATGTCGGGAAGACTGAAGACGAAGTGAGATCCTATGTACCCAAAGTTGTGAAAAATATTACCGTGGCCGTGGAGGTACATTACTGTGCAACTTGATCAGTTTTGATTTGGATGTTTTTTACACAACACACCTTTTTTGCCTTGTAACGTTAGGACGCGACACCACGCCTTTTTTGCCTTGTAACGTTAGGACGCGACACCACGCTAAACTAGTGTGTTTACTTTGGTACTACCACAAAGGCTTATCAAAGAAGGTGCAATTTACGTGGTTGTGTCAGGGAATCCACCAAACGGATGCTCACCCACCATGCTGACGACCCGCTCGAGCTTCAACAAGATGATGATGTATGACCGCATCGGCTGCCTAAGCGACATAAACCGCATGGCTAGGTACCATAACTCGATGCTCCGTGCGGCGATTGACACTCTCAGGGGCAAGTACTCGCATGCCAAGATCATCTACGCCGATTTCTACCACCCGATCACCACCATCCTCCAAAACCCCAGCCGATTCGGTAAGGACTGGACTAGAAAGTTCGCGGGGATTGTGTGTCCATGCTGCTGACCCTTGCTTGCTGTTGTGGGATCGATCTGCAGGAGTAGCCGGTGGCGACGCTCTACGGGCTTGCTGCGGAGGCGGCGGGGCATACAACTGGAATGCCAGCGCTGTCTGTGGCATGCCGGGGGTGACGGCCTACAAGGATCCCTCGGCGTTCGTTAACTGGGATGGGATTCACTACACGGAGGCTACATACCGCTACATCTCCGAAGGGTGGCTCCACGTTCCTTTTGCCGATCCGCCAATACTAAGTGCTCTTCGCTACTAGAGAAAAGACTTAATCTAAACCATTATAGACAACACAAGGAGTTCATGAATATGTCAACATCATATTTTAGAAGGAATTAATAAAGGTTAGCCTATGCTTTAGTATTATACCCCTAAATAAGTTTACGACTTTGTAAGACAGATCTATGACACGGATTAGAACTTACCTCTCACTTAAAAAGGGAAATATAGAGAATTTACGTGTTTAAAAACAAACTTAGGCTTTATCAAAAACCAAACACTGATCATGAATATGTTAACATCATAGTTTAGAAGGAATTAATGGTGGTAGCGATGAGAGGCATAGAGGATCGACGATGACGTCGTGGAGCTCGGTGGCACCACCGGAGAGAGGGTAAGTCTAGTGTTCGAAGGACAAGCAGTTATGTTTTCTTACAGTGGATTGTTGAGAATATCATTAATCGGAGGTGGTTTCACATGAAAACCCACCTTAATAACATATGTATGTGATTTCCCCGAGGAAACCATTTCCAATATAATATTTTTCAGTCAATTTCTCAGACAAAAGATTTGTTCGACTCGGTTGCCCTATAGAACTCGCATAGGCGCCCCAATTAGTATCGGCTGAAATTTCCCCTGTCGAAAACTGACTCAAAGGACGAACTCCAAGACTAAGATTTGTAGAGCAAAGGTGGGACAATTCTCATTTGAACCTAACTCATGCCAACCATAGCCACCCACGTGGACACACCACCTAGCAGCGTTAACAAAACTTTAAAGGAGGCGAGACTTTGATAGAGACGTCTTCAAAGAGGGGAATTCCCATTATTTCACTTATTGAATTAGCAATTACCAAACATTTTTTTTACACCCTTCCTTACACATCCCCATCACTTGAGTCTACACCACAGACGATACAATACTAGAAAAAGATTATAGAAAAAAAATACAACAACACAAGTAATAATAATTACTCAACACACGAGTGCACACATGTATCAAATATTCAAGCCTCGGCATAGAGGTGAGCCGGTAGCTTGGGCTCCACGACGGCCTCCAGCGGAAACTTACGTGGTGTGGACAAGCCGAAGATCTCCTCCATGCTCAGCTCTACACCGTCAGGGAGCCTCCATGTGAACCCGTGCAACAGGTTTGCCAGGCTTACCTGGATCACCTTTAGTCCCAGACTATTCCCAGGGCACATCCTGTGTCTTGACCCGAATGAAAGTAGCTCATAGTCATGCCCCTTGACGTCGAGTCTGCTGTCGAGGAACCGCTCTGGCATGAACTCCTCCGGCGCCTCCCACAACTTTGGGTCGCGGCCAATAGACCACACCATGACTAGCACCCGTGTGCTGGCGGGGATGTCGTAGCTGTTGATGGACGTGTCCTCGCGGGAATGGCGGGGTACAAGCATCGGCGCTACCGGGTGCAACCGCATGGTCTCTTTGACGATGGCATCCACATAGGGAAGGCTCGACATGTCCTTTTCGGTGACCCATCGGCCTCGCCCCACCACGCGGTCCAGCTCCTCTGTGGCTTTGGCGAGCACCTCTGGCTTCTTCAGGAGCTCTGAGAGGGCCCATTCCACTGTCACCGCGGAGCTCTCCGTGCCACCGGCGATGAGGTCCTACAAGTGCACGTTTCAAAATGGTGCTGATTAGTGTGGGAACTCGAAATTCTTGGTGATGTGTAAATGAGTGATACTGTACACAGGTAATAGAATCAGTTGTGAGTAAGTAATTAACTGTGTGCATTATCTTTTTTTATCAACTGCGTACATTATCTACGCGAATGGAAATGTGATACGTCTTCATCGTATCTATAATTTTTGATTGTTTCATGCCAATATTCTACAAATTTCACATATTTTTGGCAACATTTTATATTATTTTTGGGACTAACATATTGATCCAGTGCCCAGTGCCGGTTCCTGTTTTCTGCTTGTTTTTTTGTTTCACAGAAAAATTCATATCAAATGAAGTCCAAATGCAATAAAATTTTACGGAGAATTATTTTGGAATATATGTGATTTTTGGGAGGTGGAATCAATGCAAACGGAGGCCCACAACCTCCACGAGGCACATTGGCGCGCCTCCCCCCCCCAAACGTGCGGAGGTGGCTCGTGGGCACCTCATAAGTCGGTTGGGGCTATTCTTCGGGTGCAAGGAAGCTAATATCCGGAAAAAAAATTGTGTTAAAATTTCAGCGCAATCGGAGTTACGGATCTTCGGGAATTTAAGAAACGGTGAAGGGCCAGAAAACAGGAACGCGAAACAGAAGAGAACAGAGAGAGAGATCCAATCTCGGAGGGGCTCCCGCCCCTCCGGGTGTCATGGAGGCCAAGGACCAGAGGGGAAAACCTCTTCCCATCTAGGGGGAGGCCAAGCAAGAAGAAGAAGGAGGGGGGCTCTCCCCCCTCTCTTCCGGTGGCGCCGGAGCGCCGCCGGGGCAACGATCGTGACGGCGATCTACATCAACAACCTTGCTACCGTCAACACCAACTTTCTCCCCCTCTATGCAGCGGTGTAACACCTCTTCTCCCCGCTGTAATCTCTACTTAAACATGGTGCTCAATGCTACATATTATTATCCAATGATTTGTGGCCATCCTATGATGTTTGAGTAGATTCTTTTTGTCCTATGGGTTGATTGATGATCGTGATTGGTTTGAGTTGTATGTTTTATTTTGGTGCTGTCCTATGGTGCCTTCCGTGCCGCGCACATGTGGGGGATTCCCGCTGTAGGGTTTGCAATATGTTCATAATTCTCTTATGGTGGGCGGCTAGAGTGACAGAAGCTTACACCCGAGTAAGGGGGCTGTTGCGTATGGGAGTAAAGAGGACTTGATACTTAATGCTATGGTTGGGTTTTACCTTAATGATCTTTGGTAGTTGCGGATGCTTGCTAGAGTTCCAATCATAAGTGCATATGATCCAAGTACGGAAAGTATGTTAGCTCATGCCTCTCCCTCATATAAAATTGCAATAATGATTACCAGTCTAGTTATCGATTACCTATGGACAAATCTTTCTGTTGTGTTACAAAAGCTTTCTACTAAACAACTAACTTTTATTATCTTGCAAATTACTCGTAGTTTTATTCCCGCAAAGTACTTCTAGTTTTATTCTTGCAAACCTATCCTATCACCTACAAAATAGTTTCATACTTGTTCTGGGTAAAGCGAACGTTAAGTGCGCGTAGAGTTGTATCGGTGGTCGATAGAACTTGAAGGGAATATTAATTCTACCTTTAGCTCCTCGTTGGGTTCGACACTCTTATTTATCGAAAAAACTACAATTGATCCCCTATACTTGTGGGTTATCAAGACCTTTTTCTGGCGCCGTTGCCGGGGAGCAATAGCGTGGGGTTGATATTCTCGTGTTTGCTTGTTTGCTTTATCACTAAGTAGATTTGATTTTCTGTTCTAATTTGTTCTATATCTTTAGTTATGGATATGGAACACGAAATACCAAGAAAATTAGTTGTACTTGCTACTCATGGAGATGGGGAACCTCCTAAAACCCTCGATGCTCGTTATGTGGAAAACATTAAATACTACTTTGATAATCCTGATAAAACTCCATTCAACTTGATAATGGGAGTTACTTTGGATCAATGGGAATACTTTAGGGATTATCGCTTGTCTCAAAAAGGGAAACTCTTATGGGATCAAATTCATTATTTGCATTGGTATGCTCAGAATTTATGCTTAAGATATGATTATACTTGTTGCTCTAGGATGAAGGCTCCACACCTTCCCTTTTCATGTGAATTTAATGATAATGAAACCTTGGCTTCTTATGCTAATGGTATATATGATTACTATGATGTGGAACGAATATAAGAATTTGTTGTTTTTAAGGGTGCTTATGAAATTGAATCTTTGTTTGAAAAGCATGAAGATTGCGATGATGCCGTTTACAGATCTGAAAATTTTGCTATACTTAAATATTGCTATGAGAATTATAAATACAATGCCGATATTGATGAATTTATTGAGAAAGTCTCCGCTGTCCAAGAAGAGACTAATATTTTGCAGGAAACTATGGAAGAAGAAATTGATGACACTGTGAGCTCATTAGATGAAAAGGATGACGAGGAGAGCGAAGAACAAAAGGAGGAATAGCGGATTAGCTACCCATGCCCACCTTCTAATGAGAGTAACTCTTCAACTCATACATTGTTTAATTTCCCTTCGTGCTTACCGAAGGATGAATGCTATGATAATTGCTATGATCCCTTTGATTCGTTTGAAATATCCCTTTTTGATGAAATTGATGCTTGCTATGATTGTGGCCATGATGCCAATATGGATTATGCTTATGGAGATGAACTTGCTATAGTTCCTTATGTTAAGAATGAAATTGTTGCTATTGCACCCACACATGATAGTCCTATTATCTTTTTGAATTCTCCAAACTACACTATATCGGAGAAGTTTGTGTTTATTAAGGATTATATTGATGGGTTGCGTTTTACTACTACACATGATAATTTTGATAGATATAATATGCATGTGCTTGCTGCTCCTACTTGCAATTAGTATGAGAGAGGAACTACATCTCCGCCTCTCTATGTTTCCAATACGATAAAATTGCAAGAAACTGTTTGTACTATGCATTGGCCTTTACTTGATGTGCATGAATTGTTCTTTTATGACATGCCGATGCATAGGAAGAGAGTTAGACTTTGTTATTGCATGATATATGTTGCTTTGTGCTCATTACTAAATTACAAATTATTGTTAATTCAAATTGGCTTTGATATACCTTGGGATCCGGGTGGATCAATTACTTGAGCACTTTATGCCTAGCTTAATGGCTTTAAAGAAAGCGCTGCCAGGGAGACAACTCAGAAGTTTTAGAGAGTCATTTATTTCTGTTGAGTGCTTTTATAAAGTTTACAAAAACAAAAAAAATATAGTGGGGAAACTAAAACTTTTTCAAAAAGAAAGGTGAAAGTGAGAAAGACGAACACCGTTGAAGTGGGGGACGTCCTTGAACTTTGTTCATGCCCATGGAAACTTTGTGAATCTTGATTACAGAAACTTTTCAACAAAAATAATTATCCCCTTGTACAAATCCATTTTATTATAAAAATAATGTGCCAAGATTTACTGTTAGGATGTTTAAATTGCTTGTTTGGTATGTGCGGTGCAAAAACAGAAACTTTTGCTGTAGTCCGTGAATTTAAATTTTTTACTGGAACATGCAAAAATTCTGAAATTTTTACACAGTACTTCTATGCAAATTTTTTATTTTTTCCTAATTTTTCAGAATTTTTAGAGTTACAGAAATATGGTCAATGTTCAGATTGCTACAGACTGTTATGTTTTTGACAGATTCTGTTTTTGATGCATTGTTTTGCTTGTTTTGATGAAACTATGGATTGTATCGGAAGGTATAAGCCATGGAGAAGTTAGAATACAGTAGGTATAATGCAAAAATAAAATATGAATGGGTTTGCAACAGTACTTAAAGTAGTGATTTGCTTTATTATACCAACGGATCTCACGAAGGTTTTGTTAAGTTTTGTGTGGATGAAGTGTTCGAAGATCGAGGTGGTATCAATATGAGGAGAATAAGGAGAGGCAAGAGTTCAAGCTTGGGGATGCCCAAGGCACCCCAAGTAAATATTCAAGGAGACTCAAGCGTCTAAGCTTGGGGATGCCCCGGAAGGCATCCCATCTTTCTTCAACGAGTATCGGTATGTTTCGGTTTTTGTTTTGTTCACATGATATGCGTAAATCCTTGGAGCGTCGTGTGCCTTTTATTTTTCTTTTAAATATTGCACCATGCTGGTATGAGATAGTCCTTGGTTGATTTATAGAATGGTCTTTGCACTTCACTTATATCTTTTGAGTTTGACTTTATAGAATGCTTCATGTGCTTCACTTATATCATTTGAAGTTTGGATTGCCTGTTTCTCTTCATCTAGAAAACCGTTATTTGTAGAATGCTCTTTTGCTTCACTTATATTTATTAGAGCATGGTCTTTTGTAGAAAGAATTAAACTCTCTTGCTTCACTTATATCTATTTAGAGAGTCAACAGGAATTGGTCATTCACATGTTTAGTCATAAAATCCTACATAAAACTTGTAGATCACTGAATATGATATGTTTGATTCCTTGTAATAGTTTTGCGATATGAAGATGATGATATGTGGGTTGTGCTAGTGAGTAATTGTGGTTTAGTAAGAATATTGGTGTTAAGGTTTGTGATTCCCTATGCATGCACGTAAAGTCAATAGTTATGCAACGAAGTTATATCCTACTTATGGTGCATTATTCAGTGTTAGTTATGTTCAATGCATGTTTATGACCATTTTCGTTTTTTGGTTGGTTGCTTCTCAATCTATTTGCTAGCCTTCATTTGTACTAAGCGGGAATACTGCTTGTGCATCCAAACTCCTTAAACCCAAGTTGTGCCAAATGAGTCCACCATATCTACCTATATGCGGTATTTCCATGCCATTCCAAGTAAATTTGCATGTGCCAACTCTAATTTTCAAAATAATTTCCGTTTTGTGTGCCCGTACCGCTCATGAAGCGGCAGGGGGTGGCCAATATTTTCCATGCTAGGTGTGTTATTCTCACGATGAGTGTTTATTCACTTGTCATTGCACGAGAGAGTGGCTGGTAATAGGGATGCCCAGTCCCACAATGAAATCAAAATTAATAACAACAAAATTCCTTGGAAAGTGTTGGTATGGAGGGCACCCGTGGATACGGCTAGCCATGGATTGTGAAAGAATGGTGGAAAGGAAATAAACTTTACTTTCTATTTGGGAACCGCCTATGATGTATCTAGCATGGAAAATATTGGGAATTCTCAGTCGTTTTCGTTGATAGGAAAAGCATGCTTCTCAAAATAATTTTATCTCTCTAATTTAAGCTTTGAGCTCTGCCACATTTGCAAATCTCTGCTTCCCTCTGCGAAGGGCCTATCTATTTACTTTTATGTATTTTTTATTTTTTATTTTGAGTCTCCATCTTCTCTTACAAAGCACCAACTAGAGAGCACTATTGTCATACTTGTGCATTGGATGTAGCTAATATTGAGTGTGTTTCATGAATGGATCAATGATTGAGCATAATGGGCTAGGGATAACTTTCTTTAGCGTCGATATTTTGAAAGACATGATTATTAGTTGGGATGCCTGAGTATTGATGTCTTTATATTAAATTATAGACTATTGCTTTGAATCACTCGTGTCTTAATATTCATGCCATGATTAAATTATATGATCAAGATTATGCTAGGTAGCATTCCACATCAAAAATTATCTTTTTATCATTTACCTACTCGAGGACGAGCAGGAATTAAGCTTGGGGATGCTGATACGTATCCGTCGTATCTATAATTTTTGATTGTTTCATGCCAATATTCTACAACTTTCACATATTTTTGGCAACATTTTATATTATTTTTGGGACTAACATATTGATCCAGTGCCCGGTGCCAGTTCCTGTTTTCTGCTTGTTTTTTGTTTCACAGAAAATCCATATCAAACGAAGTCCAAATGCAATAAAATTTTACGGAGAATTATTTTCGAATATATGTGATTTTTGGGAGGTGGAATTAACGCAAACGGAGGCCCACAGCCTCCAGGAGGCACATTGGCGCGCCTCCCCCCCAAACGTACGGAGGTGCCTCGTGGGCACCTCGTAAGTCGGTTGGGGCTATTCTTCGGGCGCAAGGAAGCTAATATCTGAAAAAAAATCGTGTTAAAATTTCAGCGCAATCGGAGTTACGGATCTCCAGGAATTTAAGAAACGATGAAGGGCCAGAAAACAGGAACGCGAAACAGAAGAGAACAGAGAGAGAGATCTAATCTCGGAGGGGCTCCCGCCCCTCTGGGGGCCATGGAGGCCAAGGACCAGAGGGGAAAACCTCTTCCCATCTAGGGGGGAGGCCAAGTAAGATGAAGAAGGAGGGGGGCTCTCTCCCCCTCTCTTCCGGTGGCGCCGGAGCGCCGTCGGGGCAACGATCGTGACGGCGATCTACATCAACAACCTTGCTACCGTAAACACCAACTTTCTCCCCCTCTATGCAGCGGTGTAACACCTCTTCTCCCCGCTATAATCTCTACTTAAACATGGTGCTTAATGCTACATATTATTATCCAATGATTTGTGGCCATCCTATGATGTTTGAGTAGATTCTTTTTGTCCTATGGGTTGATTGATGATCGTGATTGGTTTGAGTTGTATGTTTTATTTTGGTGCTGTCCTATGGTGCCTTCCGTGCCGCGCACACGTGGGGGATTCCCGTTGTAGGGTTTGCAATACGTTCATAATTCTCTTATGGTGGGCGGCTAGAGTGACAGAAGCTTACACCCGAGTAAGGGGGTTGTTGCGTATGGGAGTAAAGAGGACTTGATACTTAATGCTATGGTTGGGTTTTATCTTAATGATCTTTGGTAGTTGCGGATGCTTGCTAGAGTTCCAATCATAAGTGCATATGATCCAAGTACGGAAAGTATGTTAGCTCATGCCTCTCCCTCATATAAAATTGCAATAATGATTACCGGTCTAGCTATCGATTGCCTATGGACAAATCTTTCTCTTATGTTACAAAAGCTTTCTACTAAACAAATAACTTTTATTATCTTGCAAATTACTCATAGTTTTATTCCCGCAAAGTACTTCTAGTTTTATTATTGCAAACCTATCCTATCACCTACAAAATAGTTTCATACTTGTTCTGGGTAAAGCGAACGTTAAGTGTGCGTAGAGTTGTATCGGTGGTCGATAGAACTTGAAGGGAATATTAATTCTACCTTTAGCTCCTCGTTGGGTTCGACACTCTTATTTATCGAAAAAGCTACAATTGATCCCCTATACTTGTGGGTTATCAAAATGTCACGAATGAATTTGAGGGTGTTGCCCTCTTGTCTGAAAAGTTCATTTCTCTACTGTTTTTGGTGGAATTTCTCTACACATGGTGGGACGTGCCTATCAACAAGACCATTATTTCCCCCGGAGTTCAGATAATGGAAGTATTGAAGTCTGACTCGCTTAGACCGATAGAACAGACGATAGCAACATGACATAATATTCTTACTGCCTTTTCTGTTCAAGACCAGGATCTGAATCTGAAAGCAGGGAAGGAAAGCAATAGCATAGCACTCACCTGAGTGAAAGCCTTGACGCCCTCTCTGTTGAGCTTGACCTCAAGACCGGAATCGCTGGTGAACTGCAGCAGCACGTCCACCATGTCCTTGACCACGAAGCTCTCCCCCTCGCGGCGACGCCGCTCGCTGTGCTCGTCCACGACGTGCTCCAGGAACCTGTCGAACATCTTGCTCAGCTTCTTCATCCTCTTGATGTACCCCTGCTGGTCCATCCAGTCCAGCCACGGGATGGAGTCACTGATGTTGAGCACGCCGTTGAGCAGGAATAGCTCGTCGATCATCCACTTGAACTCCTCTGGCGTCGTGATCACTGCCCCAGCCTCGTCCCTCACCTCCTTCTCCAGGTACTTCTTGCCCATCACCATGCGCGTGATCACGTTCAGGCTCACCGTGGACAGGTAGTCCTTGAGCACCACCACGCGGCCGGCACTGGCGCCGCACCGATACAGGTCGCCGAGGAGGGCGAGCACCTCCTCCCTGCGGATGTACTCGTACGACTCGAGCCGCTTGGCGCTGAAGAGCTCGGTGAGGCACATCTTGCGGGCCTGGTGCCAGTAGGCGCCGTAGGGTGACCTGGTGATGTCGCTGTAGTTGTATGTGGTGTACCTGCTGGCGGCGGTCTTGGGGTGGTCGGTGAACACCACGTCATGGGTCTTGAGGAAGAACTTGGCCATCTCGACGGAGGAGCCGCCGACGACGGGGAAGGACCCGAACTGGAGTTGCATGAGCGGGCCGTACTGCTTGGAGAGCGCATGAATGGAGCGGTGCGGGAGCGTGCCGACGAGGTTGAGGTTACCGATGATCGGCCACGGCTTGGGGCCCGGTGGGAGGTTGTACTGGCGGTGGCGGCAGAGGGCAGCCTTGAGGAAGAGCACCGTGGCGAGCACGACGCTGAGGAAGGACGCCCACTATGAAAGCTCCATTGGGATCGAAGCTAGCCGGGCAGGTATGCTGACGATGCAAGCTTGAGCTGTAGCTGAGTGATGTCGTCGAGATTGATCTGGATATTGAGCTGGCGGTGGTGCTCCCTCAGAGTGCATGCGGTCTACTTATAGATCGCGAGGTGGAAGTGGAACTGGAAGAGCGCGTGCATGGTGCGAAGTGGAGGTATGGCTTGGTGGGAAAGCACCAGGAAATCAGAAGAAGACTTTGGAAAACTTTACCTGACAACGGCATCGAGGTTGATGTCCATTTCGTGGGAGAAACATGATCAGAGTTAGCTGACGAGGTGGAATCGGAAGAAACGTGCTCGCTATTTCACTACGGGGTCTAAACAAACAGCGCGGGGTCACCAGATCATGACTAGTGTAAATTAGCAGCTAAACATGCATGTGTTAGGTTGGAACCTGCAGTCTCTCAAACAAATTGATGCATGTATAAGAAAGGCCGTCATTATTCAGATCTACACCATTTCTGCATTCTACTTATTTCTAGAATGTAGCATGTTTCTTGCTTGATCAGACTCAACTATTAATTCCATTTCATACAAACACAGAGGCAAGCCTGTGTGCCTATCCTTGTTAAAGAATGGCCCATGGGCGGTCCAACAGATATTTGGTTGCTGTATATGCTACTATGCGTCTCTATCAGAGAGGTGGGGGTACCTCAGATCTTCAAGACCTCTATGTTCTTTGTCAACGTCTAGTGATCATCATAGTTTTGTGAGAATAAATTTCCTATCGTTCTTTTGGCGGTGCCATGAGGTTGGAGAGTTTCCTGTCCTCGCAGATCCAATTTTTCGGATCTGATGAGTTTATGTTGCTGTGTCAAGCCTTTTTTTATTGGTCTGATTCTTTGTGGATGTGAAATCTTTCATCGACACCATGGTGAAGATATAGTGATTCAACGGCCTGCACTTCTAGGGGATCATCCCCGGCCCAAGTACGTTCATCGATCAAGGCTTCCCATCTTTTTGGATGGGCGACTCAGGGCGCTTTCAAAAATCATTATTGGTAATGTTCGTGCGGGTGAAAGAGTGACAACATCGTTGCTCCAGTCCAATTGTAGCCTCTTTACCGAAGTCTTTGGAGTATTTATTTGAGTAGAGATTGATACCGCGAAGAAGGTGTTTTCAAGGGATTTCATTGTAATTCTTAGTCATAGGAGTTACTTTGTGTTTTCTTGGATCTTAGGTCCAAATCAATGTACCTGTAATTATTGTGAGTATGAATAAAGTTACAGGTGTGTCTCAAAAAAAAAAATCAGTGAGCACGCACAGCAGGCAGGGAGGTGTGGCCGTTGATACGTCTGCAACGCATCTATAATTTTTGATTGTTCCATGCTATTATATTATCAATCTTGGATGTTTTTACATACATTTACAGCAATTATATATCATTTTTTGGGACTAACCTATTAACTTTGTGCCCAGTGCCAGTTGCTGTTTTCTGCCTGTTTTTTGTTTTACAGAATATCAATATCAAACGAAGTCCAAATGCCACGAAACTTTTTGGAGATTTTTTTCTGGACATAACAAACACTAGAAGCTTCGGGAAACGGCCAGAAGACCCAGGAGGTGGCCACGAGCCACCAGGGCGCGCCTGGGGGGGGGGGGAGGGCAGGCGCGCCCTAGTGCCTCGTGGGCCCCCCTTTGCTCCGTTTGACCTAATTCCACCTCTATAAATACCCATAAATCAGGAAACCATCAGGGGAGTCCATGAAATACTTTTTCCACCGCCGCAAGCTTCTGTTCTCGAGAGATCCCCTCTGGGGTCCTTTTCCGGTACTCCGCCGGAGGGGGAATCGATCACGGAGGGGCTCTACATCAACCTTGCTGCCCTTCTGATGATGCGTGAGTAGTTTACCACAGACCTTCGGGTCCATAGTTAGTAGCTAGATGGCTTCTTCTCTCTTTTTGATCTTCAATACAATGTTCTCCTCAATGTTCTTGGAGTTCTATCCGATGTAATCACTTTTTGCGGTGTGTTTGTTGGGATCCGATGAATTATGAGTTTATGATCAGATTATCCATGAATATTATTTGAGTCTTCTCTAAACTCTTTTATGCATGATTATTATAGCCTCGTATTTCTTCTCCGATCTATTGATTTGGTTTGGCCAATTAGATTGATTTATCTTGCCACGGGAATAGGTGCTTTGTAATGGGTTCGATCTTGCGGTGCTCGATCCCAGTGACAGAAAGGGACATGACATGTATGTATCGTTGCTATTAAGGGTAAAAAGATGGGGTTTATTCATACGTGAGTTTTCTTTGTCTACATCATGTCATCTTGCTTAAGGTGTTACTCCGTTCTTTATGGACTTAATACACTAGATGCATGCTGGATAGCGGTCGATGTGTGGAGTAATAGTAGTAGATGCAGGCAGGAGTCGGTCTACTTGTCTCGGACGTGATGCCTATATACATGATCATTGCCTTGGATATCATCATGATTATTTGTTTTTCTATGAATTGCCCAACAATAATTTGTCTACCCATCGTATGCTATTTTTATGAGAGAAGCCTCTAGTGAAAACTATGGCCCCCAGGTCTACGTTTATCATAAATTAAAAATCCTAAAAATACCTTGCTGCACTTTTTAGTTATCTATTTTATTTTGTATTTTTGTTTAATCTATCTATATATCACATACAATTTAATCTTGCAATTTACCGCCGAGGGATTGACAACCCCTCGTTTGCATTGGGTGCAAGGGTTTGTTGTTTGTGTGCAGGTACTGCTAACGAGGTGTTGTGTGATTCTCCTACTGGATTGATAACCTTGGTTTCATAACTGAAGGAAATACTTATCTCTACTGTACCGCATCATCCTCTCCTCTTCGGGGATATAAACCAATGCAGATCACAAGTAGCAGGAAGAATTTCTGGCGCCGTTGCCGGGGAGACATCATCAACATCTATCAAGTACCTTCGCATAAACTATCATCTCCTTGCATTTATTTTATTTGCCTCTCTTTTTCATCTCCCCCACTTCTAAAAAGTTTTTACAAAAATGCAAAAATATTTTTCATTTGCCTTTTTCTTGTTTGCTTGTTTTATCGTTATGGCTAGTTCTTCGCTCGTTACTATTACCCCCAAAAATGAAGTACTTAATTTTAAACAAAGGGGAGGAGAAAATTTAAAAGATGCTTGGTATAGGATTTGTGATGCTCATAATAGATCAACTCGTAAGCAATCCGTTACCATCCTTCTTCGCAATTTTTATGTGGGCATTACTACTTGGTATAGATTTGTACTTGATACTATTACCGGAGAGAATTTCTTGATGTGTCCCTCTATGGATGCTTTAAATGCTATGGGAAATTTAGTGAGATCACCACCTATCACTATTAATGAAACAACTTTGACCTTGGAACATGTTATGCAAAGGTTAGATGCTATTGAAAATAAAATGCCTACCATAGAGCATATTGAAAATTTAGATAAAAAGATTCATAGCCATGTTACTCAGTTTGGATCAAAGGTAGGAATTACTCTCAAGATGCTAAAAGAGAAAGAACCGATAATCAATGAGAGGATGGAACAAAGTCCCGCTAGGATTGATAAGTTGGAAGAAATTATTAATAATTTGGGTTCCGCCTATTCTTCCGCAAAAACTATTGAAAAAACTACTCCTAGCAAGAATTGCAAGTTTACTTATGTTTCTAAAACCAATGGTGCTACTTCTAATAAGGGAAATGAGCAGCTTAAAATGATTAGCGTGCACCCCAATTTTGTTGAAGTGATAAAAGAACCTATCTACAAGAACAAAAAATTTAATCTTGTGCCTAGAAGTATGATGATGAGAAACACCTATGTTAAATCCACTAGGAAAAATGGATGTGTGATTGAGGAATTGGAAACCAAAGATGACAATACTTGAAACTATGCATTATGCCTAGCTAGGGGCATAAAACGATAGCGCTTGTTGGGAGGCAACCCAATGAATAAAATAAATTTTTACTATATATTTCTGTTTTTGTGTGTTTACACAATTATGCTTCTGTTATGCTTGTGTTTTTTGTGTTTTAATTAGTGTTTGTGCCAAGTAATGCCTTTGGGATGATTTGGAAGATAGTATAATTGATGCTGTTTGGAAAACAGAAAGTTTTGCGTCCAGTGCAGAAATTTTGGTTCTGTACTGGAGCGTCAAAAAAATCTGAAATTTTTACACAGTATTGGTATATGAGTTGTACACGTTGTCCTAATTGACGTTGTCCTACTTGTACACGTTGTACACAGTATCGGTCATAAACAGAAGTATGGCTTTTAAATAGATTGCTACAGACTATTTTGTTTTTGACAGATTCTGTTTTTGATGTGTTGCTTGCTTGTTTTGATGAAAATATGGATTGTATCGGGGGGTATAGGCCATGGAGAAGTTAGAATACAGTAGGTATAATGCAAATATAAAATATGAATGGGTTTGCAACAGTACTTAAAGTAGTGATTTATTTGTTATACTAACGGATCTCACGAAGGTTTTGTTGAGTTTTGTGTGATTGAAGTTTTCAAGTTTTGGGTGAGATCGCGATGGACGAAGGAATAAGGAGTGGCAAGAGCCTAAGCTTGGATATGCCCATGGTACCCCAAGGTAAAATTCAAGGAAGACTCAAGCGTCTAAGCTTGGGGATGCCCCGGAAGGCATCCCCTCTTTCTTCTACCAACCATCGGTAATTTTACTTGGAGCTATATTTTTATTTGTCACATGATATGTGTTTTGCTTGGAGCGTCTTGTATGATATGGGTCTTTGCTTTGTTTGCTTTTTAGATTGCCACAATCATCCTTGCTGAACACACCTATTTTGAGAGAGCCACACGTTATCATAATTTGTTAGAATACTCTATGTGCTTCACTTAATTTTTTTTTGAGCTAGGCAGTTGCTCTAGTGCTTCACTTAAATCTTTTTGAGCACCGCGGTGGCTATATTTTGAAGAAATGAACTCTCATGCTTCACTTATATTATTTTGAGAGTTGGTATGATTAACATTTTGAAGAAATAAACTCTCATGCTTCACTTATATTATTTTATGAGTTGATAAGATTGAAATTTTGAAGAAATATTTGCACTCTCATGCTTCACTTAAATCTTTTTGAGAGTTGACAATAGTAATGGTAATTTGCACAAGATATGAATTTGGTCCCAAAGTGATGAATATTCAAGAGGGATATAATAAAAACTTTCATATAGATCATTGGATATGATAAGCTTGATTCCTTGCAATAGTTTTGCGATATGGAGATGATGATATGTGAGTCATGTTAGTGAGTAATTGTGATTTAGTAAGAATATTGGTGTTAAGGTTTGTGATTCCCTATGCATGCACGTAAAGTCAATAGTTATGCAACGAAATTATATCCTACTTATGGTGCATTATTCGGTGTTAGTTATGTTCAATGCATGTTTATGACCGTTTTCGCTTTTTGGTTGGTCGCTTCTCAATCTATTTGCTATCCTTCATTTGTACTAAGCGGAAATACTGCTTGTCCATCCAAACTCTTTAAACCGAAGTTGTGCTAGATGAGTCCACCATACCTACCTATATGCGGTATTTCCATGCCGTTCCAAGTAAATTTGCGTGTGCCAACTCTAATTTTCAAAATAATTTTCTGTTTTGTGTACCCGTACCGCTCATGAGGCGGAAAGGGGGTAGCCAATATTTTCCATGCTAGGTGGGTTATTCTCATGATGAGTGTTTATTCACTTGTCATTGCACGAGAGTGTGGCAGGTAATAGGGATGCCCAGTCCCGAAATGTGAAATGAAATGAAATGAAATATCTTATATGATCATAATAATAAATTCCTTGGAAAGTGTTGGTATGGAGGGCACCCGTGGATACGGCTAGCCATGGATTGTGAAAGAATGGTGGAAAAAGTAATAAACTTTATTTTCTGTTTGGGAACCGCCTATAATGTGTCTAGCATGGAAGATATTGGAAATTCTCGTTCGTTTTCGTTGACAGGAAAAGCATGCCTCCCAAAATGATTTTATCTCTCTAATTTAAGCTTTGAGCTCTGGCACATTAGCAAATCTCTGCCTCCCTCTGCGAAGGGCCTATCTATTTACTTTTATGCAATTTTTATTTTTATTTTGAGTCTCCATCTTCTCTTATAAAGCACCAACTAGAGAGCACTATTGTCATACTTGTGCATTGGATGTAGCTAATATGGAGTTTGTTTCATGAATGGATCAATGATTGAGCATAATGGGCTAGGGATAACTTTCTTTAGCGTTGATATTTTGAAAGGCATGGTTGCTTGTTAGTATGCTTGAGTATTTATATCTTCATGTCAAACTATAGACTACTGCTTTGAATCATTCAAGTCCATATGTCCATGCTACAAAAGAAAAGAATATATGATGAATATGTTAGGCAGCATTCCACATCAAAAATTCTGTTATTATCATTTACCTACTCGAGGACGAGCAGGAATTAAGCTTGGGGATGCTGATACGTCTCCAACGTATCTGCTGTGTGGGGCAAATTAGAAAGATATCTGATACCGATGGCCAAATCGGAGTGAGGCTCTCTGTAGAAGGCAGGCAATAGGAATCGTCCATGAAAATAATAGATCAGGCCATCACGGTCCACACATCCACTAGCACATGTTTTACTCAACATCTTTGTCGTGGCTTGGTCACGGCAGATGCCATGGGATGGCTTATCGAGTGTGGTTTGGGGCCGATGGATGCCAGTGGGTTCCGGATGCGAGATTGGGCACAAGCGGTGCGGGACACACGATGTACCCAGGTTCGGGGCCCTCCGTGGGAGGTAAAACCCCTACGTCCTGCAAGGATCACTATGGAAGTCGCAAGGCTACAATGGTGCTCCTGGAGCTGTATGGAGCAAGGAGGAAGAAGGAGCTAGCCTGCTGCCCTCCCTCGCTCGTATGTGTGTGTGTGGAAGGAGACGACCTCGAACCCCCTCTCTAGGAGGACTCCCGGGGGGTCTTATAGCCCGACCCCCCAGGGTACAACGGTAAAAAGGGAAAGGGCAGGGCCCTGATGTCACTGTCTCTGGCCAGCAGCGGGGCCCGCCGGCTGCACGCCCCTATAGCCTCCTGCGCAGCCATGGCTCCGCGTCGTGCTGACGTCGGCCGCCCCGGTCGGCGGGGTGGTTGACGCTGTAGCCATGCCCTCCTCGGTCAGTGGCACGGTGGGCTCTGTCGCCACGCTTTCCCCCGCATGGGGGATGTCTTGTCGAACGGTGGATGGGACGGGCGGTGACCTCCCGTCCGCCGGCTATGGGCAGCCGGCCTAGGCGCGGTGGTGGGCCCAGCCGGGCCGAGGCCAGCCGGCTCGGACGTGGCGCCATGCCCAGCCGGCCCGCCGCATCGGGGGGCGGCCGGAGGGCCAGTCGGATTGAGGGGCGTTGGCCGCCCCGATGCTTCAAAAATCGTCTTGTACCCGTGAGCCTACCCGGGGGTCATCCCCCCGACAGTAGTCCCCGAAGCTGTTGAGGCCCTACGGCCCGAGGTGGAGGGCCTCTGCAGCTTTCCACCTTAGAGAGGAGAGCAGACCTCAAGGGGCGTCGGCCCGGCTGGAGGGAGCTGTCCAGCCGGGGGCTGGCCTGGCGCCGCGGACGCCGGTGGCCGGAGGCCGTCCGGCATGGTGCCTAGCCGGCTAAGGAGTCGAACGGCCGGCCGGCTCGCGCCCGGCCGGCATGGGGTTTCGCGCCCACCGCGGGCCGTGGACGCGCCACGTGTAGCCCAGCGGCGGGCCGGAGCCTGCCAGGCCACACGTGCGACGAGACGTCGCCGCTGGCCGGGCCTGCCAGGCCGCTGCCTCGGCCCACGCGCGGGTTCCGCTGTGGCTGGACCCGATCAATTGGGCTTCCCGAAGAGTTAAGGCGCGTTAATGCGCCCGTGTATTGCGGGAGGGAGTGGGGATCGTGGGCGCAAACGATCCCACTCCCCCCATGATCCCCGCCTGGGTGTTTAAATGGAGAGGAGGGGGTGGCCGAAGCGTTCTCCTCACTTTGCTCCCGCCCCTCCGCTCTCTTCTTCTTCTACCTCCTGCTGCTCCTTGCGCACGCGCACGCCGTCACCCCGTCCGGCCTAGCCATCGCCGCGCCACACCGGCGACCCGCTGGGTCAACTCCTCGGCAGCCTCCACGCCGTCGCCGCTCCCGTGCCCGTGCCGCATCCGGCAATGGCGGGGCCAAAGGGCTCGTGGTAGGGCTCTGACGTCGACGAGGAGTTCATCGAGCACCTGTGACTCCGGCGGAAGCTGCCGTCGGCGGAGCAGGTGGATGCACGAATTGACGGGGACGAGGCGGCGCCGGAGCCACGGGAGGGCGAGTTCGTCGTCTTCGCGGAGCACTTCTCCCGCGGGTTCGGCCTTCCCGCGAGCACCTTCTTCTGCCGCTTCTGCACCCACTTCGGTTTGCAACCCCATCGCCTTGGCCCAAATTCATTCTTGCAAGTTTCCGCGTTCGTCACCTTCTGCGAGGGATACGTCGGTCTCTAGCCGTCGGTGGATATCTGGAACCGGATCTTCTACCTCCGCCCGCAGACGATGGCGACGGAGGAGGGTCCCGTCATGACCACCTGCAGGGCGGCGCCGGTGTACATCCGGCCGACTGGAGGCTTCCCCAAGCTCCCACTGCACAAGTCGGCCAAGAAGTGGCAGCGATCGTCCTTCTACATGAAGAACGTCGACGCGGCCGTCGATTGCGTCAACCTTCCCCTCTTCGTCGATGCCCCGCCGGCTATGAGGCAGAATTGGGTCTTCAACCCTAGGCGGTCGACGGATGAGGCCGTTGCCGTCTGTGGCTGGCTGGACCAGTTGATCAAGGACGAGCACCTCATCGCGACAGATCTTATCACGGCTTTCATCGATCGCCGCGTGCAGCTGCTCCAGCGCCGCCCGCACCTCATCTGCGACATGAGCGGCCGCTTCGACCCCTATCGGCTGTCGATCGGCGAGTTGTCGTCAGCCCAGGTCGCTCGCCGCGTGAACAACATCACCACCGCCAAGCTGGACCAGGCGACGTGGTGGTTCGGCAAGGCGCCTTACAGCCGCGCCAACCCGGCGCCCGCGGTACGTCCTCGGCCGGACAAAGTTAATTATTTTCCTTATGCTATTTTATCCTGACGCGTGCGCGTGCTGGCCCCGGCTGCAGAGGTTCCCGAGCCAGCTGACGGATGAGAGGCCGCAGCTGTAGGACCTGCAGCCGGACCGGGAGGTCTCTGACGGGAGGGGGATCCGGACGATGAGGAGGACGAGGGGGGCGACGAGCAGCCTGAAGACACAGGAGCCAGCGGGTCCGGCCCAGCCGGCCAGTCTCTGAACTCCAACCCCCTGCTCGAGTGTCCTGATGACGACGCGGATGGTCTTAGCGGTGCGCGCGGTGCAGTGTATCCGGCCGCGTTGGTGGATGCCGGCCCCGTCGTCAGGAGGCGGCTGCGGAAGGTGGCCGGTGCGGGCCCGGTTGGGGCGCAGGTGGCCGCGGGACGCCCGCACGGGAAACAGTCAGTCGAGAAGCGGCCGGCCGAGAAACGTCCGGCGAGGGTGCAACTGGGAGACGGGCGGAAGGCCACTAAGAAGGCGCGCCATGCCGCCCTGCCGTCGGGCCCCAAGCGGGCGATCCCTACGAGCGCCGGGTGAGTACCCTTTTCCCGACTGCGCGCTTGCTTTTCTGGCTTCTCTTGTTTTGCTTTGCCGCGACTGCCTCCCCCCTTACACTCCTCATGCGTTACCCAGGGCCCCCCTCAAGCTTTCGAAAGCTGTTGTGTCAGCCAAGCCCGGGGGCGCGGTCGGTCAACAGGGGACCCAGGACGATGCGGGCGAGCATGAGCCGGCCGATGCCACCACGGAGGGACTCGCGGACCGACAAGCCACCGCCGCGTTGGAGGAGAAGGAGCGCGCCGCTTGGAGGGCGCGGGATGATGCCGCGAGGGAGCAGGAGGAGGCCCCGACCAAGGCGTGGGAGAACGCCGTGAGGCCGCGGGAGGGCGCCGCGGCTCAGGGCGGAACGGAGGAGTCTGCGTGGCCAGCCTGGGAGGCGGACTCGCCCCCACCGTCGCCGCCGCCGGAGCACCGCTCGAAGCGGGTGCATGACCCGGCCAGCCGGGCGGGAGCCGATGGGAGCGTGGCCGCCGGAACAGCCGGTCGGAGCGTGGGGGGGCTCCCACGAGCCGGCCGCCGGCCAGACGGGCGTGCCCGACGCGGCACTGGACAGGAGCCGGGGCATGGGAGCCGGCCAGAGAAACGCAGGCGGCCCCGGGGACGCGGTCGTCGTGCCTGGGGGAGGAGCACATCAGGCGGGCATGGGAGCCGTGCTCGAGGGCCCTGGTGCCCTCGTCGTCTCGTCGCGGCCGACTGGGAGCGAGACAAGCGCCGGCTCGGCGGCCCAGCTGCAGGGGGACTGGGGGAGCACCAGCGAAGCCACCAGCGGGGCGGCCCCGGGCATCCTGACCGCCGCGGTTAACGCGGTGTGTACGTAGTTCGCCGAGCACAGCGGTCAGCTACAGGAGTTCGCCTGGGGGGCACAGGGCCGGTTGGTCCAGCTCGAGCAGTCCGTCGCGGTACGTAACTCTGCTGTTTTTGCCTTTGTTCTTCAATCTGCTTTTGGGTTCCTTCCGCTGCCTGTCTTGGCCGTTTTCCAGTGGGGGGCGCACCGGCGTACCCACTGGGTGTAGTCCCCGAGTCTTGGGCCGGCTGCGTGGCAGGCGGGTCGAGCCTTCTTGAATGCACTTTCCCTAATTTTCCTCTTGCAGGCCCTTCATGATCAGCGGGTGGCGGCGTTCAACAAGCTGCTGGGCCTGTACAAGGCGGCCAAGGCCCAGCTTTCGGTCACGGAGGCGGAGCTGCAACAGGTCAAAGGTACGCGACATGCCTTGCTCTAGTGAGATTTTGGCCGGCTGTATAGCAGCCGGGCCGGATCTTCTTGAATTCTTCCTCTTTTTCTGCTTCTCGCCGGCCGCTGACCTGGAGGGCTTGCCTTGCTCCACAGCCACCGCCGCCGACCCGGCCGAATTCTAGGAGCTGCGACGCCGGCTGGCTGAAGCCAGCCAGCAACAGGACTTCATCGTTGCGGACCGCGACCGGCTGCGGGAGCGGGTGGGCCAGCTGAGCGTGGAGCGGGACCAGCAGGCAACTGCCCACCAAGCCGAGCTCGACCGGCTGGCGGAGGAGTGCCGCAAGGCGGCGGCCGAGAAGGACGAGCAGCTGGGCAAGGCTACCGAGGAAGTCACCCAGCTGAAGATGGAGCACGGGCACTGGGCCAGCGAGTGGTCGGTGAAGGAGCAGGGCATGCTGGCTGAGGTGCAACACATTGACGAGCTCCTCGGCCATAAGTTTTTGATCGTCTTCCCGTTTTTTGCTGTTGACCTTGTTGGCTTTGGCCCTTTTCTCACTTCTTCTTCTCTTCACCCAGGGGCCTTCCCCGACACGCAGGGGCCGGCCGAGGACGCCATGAACGCCTACCGAGAGGAGCAGAGGGCGGCGGGGGTCCATATTGGGCCACTCGCTGCTTGGACGGTGGCGGAGATGAACATCGCCGTCGAGGTCCGGCTGAACACGGTCGGCCGCATCACGAACCGGCTCCGCGATGTTGGCTTGGCGGTGGTGCGTACCCTCTGGCCGGACGCGGTGCAGCCCCGGACTGTCAACCGGCTGGCGAGGTGGCTGGAGGCTGGGTTGGCGCGTATCGACGCGTAGAGGGCCGCCACGGTCCGGGCCGGCGCGGAGATGGTGCTAAGCTTCGTGCTGTCTTGGTACCCGGGCATAGACCTGGCCCAGCTGGCCACCTGGCGGGCCGGGGCGAAGGCGGACTTGGCGTGCCTCGCCGTCCCCCTTGCCACGCGTGCCAGCGACATCTCATCCTTCACCCCCTACGATGAGTTTGTCCGGGAGTGGGCGTCCGATGGCGCGGAGATCCCCGCGGACACCTACCAGCTGGCCTTCGCCGATCCGGATGGCAGCGAGGGCCAGACGCACAACGAGGGGACCGGCTCCAGCGCCGGTGCCTATGGTGACGCCGACGCGAGGCGGATACTGGTGCCACGACGGAGCCAGTGCAGCCTGGAACCGACGCGCCCATCGCCTAGGGTTTCAGCTTCTTTCTGTTTTTTGGCACAATGCTTGAACTGTCGTTAAATTGCAAGTCCACCCACTGGGTGTAGTTTAATGTAATGAACTCCGGCCGTGGGCCTCTTATCTGTGAATATATGCACTTTTGCATGTACGTGTTCGTTTTGTGCCGGTTGTCTGCTCGCTTTTTGCCTTTTGTCCTTGGTTCCAACTTTCTTGTCCTCCCCCTCTCTTAGCCTTGGCCCCACCAGCCGAACAGCCGAGAGTCGGTCTGTAGCTGGGATGGGGGAGTGGGACGCGAGGGTGGGAGTACAATACTTAAGGTTTTGGGACTTAGGCTCGAGCGAGCGAGCGGTGGGCCGGCTGGGACGCAGCCGGAGTGTGCGCAGGCGGATGCCTGGCGTAGCCGGAGTGCCCGGGCCGGATGCCTTTCCTTAGCCGCTATTCGCGAGTCGGACAACCGCAAGCCGGTCTGTGGCTGGAGACAAAGAGAGGGCTTTGGCACCGTGCGCACTACTAAGGCGGCTGCAGAAAGGTAGGATAGGGCATGGGCGAGCCGGCTAGCCTCCGGGCTGGACGAGCCGGGTCCGGACAGGAGGAAAGGAAATGCAGTAAAGCACAAAAGGCGCTTGATAGAGACGAAAAGGTCGCCCCCAAGTGTCGCTCGGGGTACCTGTTGTTTTCATTTAACCAAAAGTGGTGATACATACGTACACTGGCTCAGCTGTAAAACGGGCGAAGGAGCTCCGAGTTCCAGGGGCGCTCCGACTCGATGCCGGAGGCGTCTTTCTTGTTCTTCCTGGCCTTCTGCGCGTCGATGAGGTAGTACGCGTTGTTGCTTATGGCTTTGCTGATGATGAAGGGTCCCTCCCATGGGGAGCACAGCTTGTGCTGGCCAGCTGTCCACTGGACCAGCCGGAGCACCAGGTCGCCCTCGCGGAACGCGAGGGGCCGGATCTTCTTGCTGTGGTAGCGACGCAGGTTCTGCTGGTAGATGGCCGACCGGCTCAGGGCCAGCTCGCGTGCTTCTTCGAGCAGGTCGACGCCGTCTTGATGCGCCTCCTTTGCTTCCACCTCCGTGTACAGGGTGACACGTGGTGAGTCGAACTCGATGTTAGTTGGGATGACAGCCTCGGCCCCGTACACGAGGATGAAGGGGGTGAAGCCGGTTGACCGGTTGGGCGTGGTCCTGAGGCTCCAGAGCACAGCCGGCAGTTCGTCGATCCAGCAGCCGGCTAAGCGTTCCAGTGGCTCGATGAGCCGGGGCTTGATGTCACAGCCCTAGAATAATGCTTGTAATTAGTTGCATTAGTGAGCATCTGGCCTCATGTTTAAATTCAAATGAAATTTGAAATGGGGAATGACAAACCCCAACACTCCTCTGAAATACTTGGTTCAACTAAAATCTTTTTCAATGAACCCAAAATGCCCTTCAAAAAAGTTCATCATTTCTGATAAAGGTGAAAACCTCTGCCAAAAATGATGCACACATTTCTAGGTCATTTCTTGATTTTTGAATTAAGCCAACAAGTATTTGAATTGGAGCCATTAAATGCTATAAATGATTTAAATGCTCTAACAATTCTGAGATTAATTGAGGGCCACTGGAATATTTCAGAAAGTGCCCATAAATAATTTCAGGAATTTTAGAAATGATTTAGTATTTATACTAAGTCAAAACAGAAAGAAGAAAATAGAAAACAGAAAGAAATAGAAAAGAGAGAGAGAAAGAACTACCTGGCGCTCACCTGCAGCCCACCTGGCCGGCCCAGCCCAGCGTCGCTGCCAGTCATCTCCCTCCTCCCGCCAGGATGACGAAGCGCGTGGCCGACGCGCGCGCGCACACGCCCCCGGCCACCTCCTGCTTCCGCCGACCGCCTGGAGTTGGCTAAGGACACCACACACACCCCCGAACCCTCTCGACCTCTCGCCGTCCTCATCCTCCCCCTGGCTCTCTCTCGCACGCGCGCCCGAGAGCACTGCTGCACTGCCGTTCGATGCCACCGCGGCCACCGTCCACCCCTCGCCTCGTCTCCATGTCCCCGAGCTCCGACTTCGTCGTCTTCGTCCTCTACGACGAGCCACGCAAGCCGGGACGCCCCGCAGCATCGCCACTACCGTCGTCTTCAACCTCCGGCACACGAGATCCCCACCGGCCGTTCATCACGTCCAGAGCCTCCCCGGCCCGGTCGTCTGCTCCTCTGGAACCACCGTGAGCACCCTCGTCGTTTCCCCCTTTCCCCGCTGCCCCTCGCGTCCTCTAGCCGTCACCGCGAGTAACCGAGCGCCGCCGTCTGCCATGGATGCCGGTCATGGTCCTGCCGTGCCTCTCCGCTCGAACCGTTGAGCCCAACGTGCTCAGCAGCTCCACAGCAAGCCAACGCAACCACCCACGCCTCCTTCCGTGCTCCATAGCCGTCACCCGCTTCGAGCCCATGGCTCTGCCGCCGCCAAACCTCGACGTCGGCATTGTTCCCGGCCACCCTAGCACCAACCAGTGGCACCACTAGGCGCGGCGCACTCCCAGGAGTCGACCAAGCCTAGCCGCGAGTCAAACCATCGCCGGACGGCGATTCCCGAGGGCCTCCGCCGTCGCTGTTGGTCACTGGCGTTTAGTGCTGGTGGTACTGATGTGGCGTAGCTAATTAGGGCTAATCACGTGTTTAACTAACCCCCTGGAGCCACTGACAGTGGGCCCCAGCCCCTGCTAATCTTTTGATTAAGTTTATTTTAAACCTTAATTAGGCACTGTGCCTATGACAAGCTGGACCCACACGTCAGGTTTGACCTGGACCGGGTCAGTTGACCTGCTGACGTCACCCAGACATCAAGCTGACGTATTAAAGCTTTTCTGGTTTATTTTAATTCAGAAACAGAAAGGAAATTCCAGAAAATGTTTAAAACTTCTAAAAATCATAGAAAATCAACCGTAACTGCAAATGAAATAATTTATATATGAAAAATTATCAGAAAAATCCAATCTTTCCATCTGTACCATTTTCATGCATGTTGGAACAACTTATGGCTATTGTTTAGGTCAAATCAATTAAATAGCATTTAAATAATCACATATGGAGTTTGAATTTGAACCTGTGGTTCAAACCAACTTCATTTAAATTGTTGCTAGTTGCATTAGCCCAAATCACAACATGTTGCCATGTCATGATCATGCATCATATTGTTGCACTTCCGTTATTTGAATGTTGTTCCCTTGTTTGCCGGTGTTTGTTCCTTCTCGGTAGAATACGTTACCGACGTAGCAATCGTTGACACCGATGAAGAGCAGTTCTATCTTCAGAAGTGCCAGGCAAGCAAACCCCCATTGAGCATTTCGATACAAGCCCACTCCCTCGCTCCTGCTCTCTTTTATTGCATTAGGACAACAACGATTCAACTGTTACATGTTTCGGTAGTTGAACCCATTCCTTTGCATGACTTGTCTTTGCCACAGTAAATAGTTAAAACCTCTTAGCATGAGTAGGAACTGTTTGAGCCATGTTGTGACTACTCATCCATGCTTGCTTACTATGCTTGCTATGCTTAGAGTCGTGTCGGGTTTGATCCATCTGGGCGATGAATTGGAATGGTTGTGCTCATGTCCTACTGTGTGAGAGCTAAGTGTGTGAACACGATTTGGTAAAGGTAGCAATGAGAGGCCATGTAGGAGTACATGGTGGGTTGTCTCATTGGGACCGTCCTTAAGAACTGAGTTCCGTGTATGTTATCTGAGAACAGTTACTGCCACACATTGGGCTCCGGGTACTCCAAGCTCTCTCGACTTATTAATCGCCTTGATCTCTGTCCAGGAGTTGCAACTAGTTTATGGTGTTTGGTAGGATATGTGTTGGAGGCCGTGCGTAGCGCTGACCTTAGGGGTGGGCTATGATGTGGTAGATACACGGTGGCACGGTGAACCAAGTGGCACCCGTTTGGTGGGCTTGGGAAATCCCTTTTCACATCATTTGGGGCCGTGAGAGAAACTTCGGCCGGACTTCTTTGCGGATTCAACCTCAGATATGCGATAAACCTAGACTAGAATCTCGTGTGGTTAACGGTTGTGGCCGACACCCTCTCCAGGCTTCCACTTGAAGGTTGCCGAGATACATGACGTGTATATGGTGGTAAGTGGTGAGAGCGTGTGTGAAGAAGTACACCCCTGCAGGGTTATCAAACTATTCGAATAGCCGCATCCTCGGATATGGACTACTTGGAGACTTATATGGTTCATAGACAAGTTGAAATGGATACTCTAAAATGCGCAAGATAAGTGTGAGTGCTATGGATGGCCTTCTCGTAGGGAGACGGGAGAGGATCCATAGTGGTGTATTGATGTGGTGACTATGTGGACTCGTGTGCACTCTCTCACCTCAAAGAGAATACTGGTAGTCGTAGTACAGGTTAGCCAAGAGTCAAAGCTGGCATGCTGCAGTTAAACTCCACAATCCCCTTTGTTGATACTGATGCATAAGTAGTTAGTTCTGATGTAAGTCTTGCCGAGTACCTTTGTACTCACGGTTGCTTAATTATGTTTTTGTAGAGGAGACTTCAGTCTCGCTAGTAGTTCCACGTGAAGTTCGACGCTGACCGAGTAGCTTGGGAATCCCAGACAGAGGTCTGGCTCCTATGGAGGGTCTTGTAGATAGACAGGCTTTCTAGCCTTCTTTATTTTCAGCTGTCTGTACTCAGACAGGTGTATGCTTCCGTTGCTTGTATGACTTGTATGATGGGTCATGTGACCCCTATTTGTAATATCACACTATGTTGGCTCCTTCGAGCCTTATCTATACTCAAGTTTTAGAGTTATGTTGTGATGCCATGTTGTACAACACATACTTACATGTTATGCGTACGTGTGATATGTATCGCTATGTGTGGGGTTCGACACCTAGTTATGTGCCTTTGGTGGCCTTCCATACAGGGAAATGCCTCTTTGTGCTTCCACTGAGCCTTGGTAGTTTGCTACTGCTCCGGACACATTGATTGACCTACATGTATCCTTCTTTGCTCCTGTGTCTGTCCCTACGGGGAAATGTCATGCGGTGTTTACTATAGTCCTTGTAGCTCTGCTACGACTTGGTTACACTTGCTGCTGGCCGACACGTGCATTGCTGGGTTACCTATGTCTGTCCCTGTACGTTTGTGCCACCTTGGTCTATAACTAATCTTGTCGACCCGGGCCCTCTGCCATATGGATGCTAGCGACATAATCATATATGTGAGCCAAAAGACACAAACGGTCCCGACCAAGGTAAGGTGGCAGCCATGGGATACCGTGCATGAGGCCGCAAAGTGATATGATGTGTTACATGCTAGATCTGTGTGACCTAGGATCGGGGTCCCGGCACTTGATGCCGGCTAGGATCAGGTCGTTTACCCGCTCCGCCTGGCCGTTCGACTGAGGGTGGGCGACGGATGCCAGGTCGAGCCGGATGCCGAAACCGGCACAGAAGCGGGCTAGCGCGCCCTTGGCGAAGTTGGTGCCGTTGTCGGTGATGATGTTGTGCGGGACGCCGTACCGGACGGTAATGTCTTTGATGAAGGTGACGGCTGTGGGGCCGTCCAGCTTTTTGATCGGCTTGGCCTCAATCCACTTGGTGAACTTGTCGACGGCCACCAACAGATGCGTCATGCCACCTCGGGCGGTCTTGAAGGGCCCCACCATGTCGAGACCCCAGACGGCGAAGGGCCACGTGATGGGAATGGTCTTGAGGGCGGCGGCCGGCTGGTGGCTCCGCATGCTGAAGTGCTGGCAGCCTTTGTACTTGAGGACCAGTTGCTCGGCGTCCTTCAAAGCAGTCGGCCAGTAGAAACCGTGGCGGAAAGCCTTGGCCACGAGGGTTCTTGAGGCGGCGTGGTGCCTGTCGGTGCTAAAACCGGCGGATCTCGGGTAGGGGGTCCCGAGCTGTAGGTCTAGGAACGATGGTAACAGGAGATGCAAGGAGACGATGTTTACCCAGGTTCGGGCCCTCTCGAGGAGGTAAAACCCTACATCCTGCTTTGATTGTATTGATGTGATTGAGTACAGGGTACAAGATGATCTACCTCGAGATCGTATGTTGTGTTCTAAACCCTAAGGCTGATGATTGTCCCCTTTACGGACCGAACCCCTCGGCTTATATACACGCTAGGGGCCCCTAGGTTACACACAGGGTCGGTTGAGAATATGCTGTTTATAGAGCCATCCGTGAAGTGCACGCCAAGTCTTCGGAGGTCTCTGTCTTGATCACGTCAGGGTTCGAGGCTTCGGTAGTCCTTCCTTCTATAGATCGGCTGGGCCGGTAGCTCGGCCCATGGACAGGAGGCCGCACGGGTTAGTACCCCCTAGTCTAGGACACCGTCAGTAGCCCCTGAACTGGTCTCCGAAGTCGAACACTGCAACTCCATCCTCGGATACGCTTCTTTGGACTATTGTCTTAGGCTTGGCGTCGTCGCAACTCCATCCTCGAATACGCTTCTTTGGACTATTGTCTTCGGCTTGGCGTCGTCGGCTTGATATCTTCGGCTTGGGCTGGCGAGCTCCATTTAAGATCCGAAGTCTTCCTGACGTCTTAACAATGACCCGGGCACCAATGATACTTTGGCCTTGTAAATCCCCTTCTAAAGTAGTCCAAAGACTTGCACCAGGGTGTCATCTTGGGGTCCACTTATCGTGGTCCCCTTATTTATAGTTTTCCTTGATATTCGTGCAAAAGCATTGACTGCTGGTCAGCGAAGCGTCAATTTTCGAGGGTACTTTAATCTGCTAGGGTTACGCTAGAAATCTCACCCCAGCATTTCCCCATCTTGCCCCAACGCGAAATCTTTCCAGCTTGCTTTAGAGCTCCTGCTATGGCGAGCGCACAAGGTTCATCAACACGTCCCCATGGCCCTTTCCAGGGTGAGTGGGCAAGCTATTCAGTCACTTGTCTTCAACTAGAGTGACTCTTCACCCAGGGCTATCTGCCTGATTCTGATTTGGCATCCGTACGTCCCGGCTTGATATCCATAGATGATCAGGTCCTTACGGACAACTTTCCCACACCACACGGGGGGGAGCGAGTTTGCTTCGTCCCCTTTCTCATAACAGGCTTAGGATTTCCCATCCATCCCTTCCTTAGGGGTTTGCTTGAGTTCTATGGGATCCAACTCCACCACCTCACCCCCAACTCGATTCTACACATCGCGGGTTTTGTCGCCCTTTGCGAGATGTACCTCGGCTGCGAGGCACATTTTGGGTTGTGGAGAAAGTACTTCTGTTTAATGCCTTGCTCCCGAGATGGAAAGATTCATGAGGTCGGAGGAGCCAAGGTGTGTCGTATCGCCGGGGTAATTTACCCTTCGGGCACTCCCAAGGAGGACGTCGAAACGTGGACCTCCGAGTGGTTTTATATAGATGACGTCCCGCTCTACGAGCAAAGTCGCCCAGGGCTTCCTATCTTCTCCCACTCGCCTCCGAAGAAGCGCTTCAACTGGCGTTTGAGGAGTCCCCATCAGGAGGATGACGCCGAAGTGGCTCGTCTCGCAGCCCAAGTATCCTGTCTAGTCAGGAACGGGCTGACCATCATTAATGTGATGGCCATCGCCATTCTTCGGCAAGTTCAACCCCTGCGCCAACGAGTCCACCCCTTATGGGAGTACAACGGGACGGATGACGCTACGCGCTCCGTGAAGGAGGGCTTCAAGGATCAGGCGGCCGTGGCAGCCGTACTGACGGGCATCTATAAGGGAGAAGAGAGAGACTTTGCCCAGCGCAAGTTTCTAGACGGCCTTTCCTTCTATTGTCCCACCGAGGCGGTGAGTTTATTCTGCTTTACGCATCTCGTCCATCCGAGCAGTATATTTATACTTCTGAATAGATGTTTAATATATCCGAGCAGGGGTGGAGGCGCTGGATTGCTACAGTGAGCTGTCCGGCTCCTGAGCCAAAGCTTCATGCTCGCGACGAGGACCTCAGATTCCGAGAGGACGCCGAGCTCTCCCTCATCTTTGAAGATGGGGTGATCTACCAGGAAAGCGCTAATGGCTTAAAAGTGGCCCTACTGCTTGATCTTCCTAGGGTGCTGCTGTCCACTTCGGTAAGCGCTCCTTCATCCTCTTCTAGAAAAAGACCACCTGCTCCGATTGCCCCGAGCACTCTGACTCCTCTCCCAAAGGGTCGCCATTCTAAACGTCGGCCAAACGACCCGACTCTTCAAGGGAATCAGACGGGGAACACCCGTGGCGCAACTAGACGCCGGGCCGCCGAACTGACTACCCCAGCAGCACCTACTCCCGATAGGCAGGCCTTTGTCACAATAATTTTCTCAAATAAGCATCATGTCACGTGCTTCTAACAGCCGACTGCTATGTTTTGTAGGCAATCAATTAACTTGACTGCTGTGAGGGAAACAGAGGATAGGAATATCCCTGCTCCAGACGCCGACGTAGGTCAGGTACCATAGCCTGAAGCGCACCCCGAAGCTCCTCAGCCCGAGGAGTCAGGTACATGCTCGGCTACCAACTCCGAAGTCGAGAGTGCTATGCACCATTGCCAGAGAAAAACATCTTTGAGGCATCCGGCTTTCACTAGCCAGGAGTTTAATGCTCTCAATTTCGTGGATGCTTATCTTGGAGCCACTCGAGTGAGCTTGGAGGATGCGGTGATCACGATGTCCACAAGTCTGCAGGTAAACTTCTTGTTTTTAAACGGTTTTAAATGCCGAACAAGCCCAGTAGCCCTCAGGATGGCAAGATGTGCATCATTAAGGATAAGCATGCCACCCGAGCTTTTATAGTCACCGAAACTTTGTTTGATCACTTAATGGTATAGAACCACCGCAAAGTCCAGTAGCCCCCGGGACGCTGGTCGGATTCAAAATCCGATGAGTGGATCGTGGTATAAAAATATTTTTTGCGAATGGAAGCGTGAAGCCCCAGTAGCCCTCGAGCCTTAATTTGGGCACGAGTGGCCGAGTTAAGCGTCATTTCTAACGTCTGTTTGTAATTGTTACAGACTACTCGACAGGAAAAACTTCAGCTAGCCGAAGAGTTGAAGTCGACCTCGGCACAGCTTGAAGCTGTTCGAACAGAGTTGGCCGATGTGAAGAGATTTACCCGTGAGGCTCATGGTAAGTGCACCTCAGCCCTTGACTGTGCCAAACATATATATAACACCGTAACGGGGCATATGTTGATAGCAGCTAGCGTCATCAGCCAGCTTGAAAGGGATCTAAAAGATGCTCGAGAAGCCCTTCAATATGCCGAATCCCAAGAACAAGCTGGCTATCGCGTGCTGTCAAAAAAGCATCAAGTGTGCGATGAGCTGAAGGCCACTAATGAGCAGCAAAAACACGAGATTGAGAGGCTCACGATTCAGTTGGCCGCGTCCGAGCAGCAGAATAAAGAAATTAGTGGATCGATCTCCAGTAAGCATTTTTCATCCTGTTTAAGATCAGGTTTTCATGCGTAGTATGTCGACATGCTAACGATTACATTGTTATAGCCACTTTGACAGGGCGGCCCAAAGGTACCGAACATTGCTCCTCGAAGGAGGACATAAAGGAACTTGTTGAGCTGCACGAGCTATCTCGGAGATCCATGAAGAGCGCTGTCAAGGCTTTATGGCTGAACGAAACCATCCCCGAAGGGATGGCCGAGCTCGCAGATTGACTAAAAGGAGCTCGGCGCCGCTTCCAATCATGGAATGAATCAGCCTGCCGAGAAGGTGCTCGGGAAGCATGGGCGATGATAAAAACACGCTATACTAAGCTAGATACGGAGCATCTTGCCGAAGTCGGTCCACTAGGATCTAGGAACGGACGGCGAAGAGATACCGAATAGCTTGGTGTATGATGATGTTATGCCCGCTGCTCGGCTGTCTTAACAATACTGTCGCCTTGATTCTTTAATAGATGGGATCGAGTGATTGTACTTTAATAGTACTGTATTGTAATGATTCTATGTATCAACGTACTTTATGTCATTACGTACGCTCGAATCTGTCGCAGAATACTTTGCTAACCGGCCTTCGGCTTCCCCCTCCCCGGCCAGGAGCCGAGGAGTGTTTCCTACTTCCATTCTAAAGACAAGTTCGGAAATTTTCGGAGAACAAGGCAATCCGGCCATGTGGTTCTAAAAGCGAAAGCCCACGCAGATATGTATGTTGTATTATTGTTTAACGTAAGAAATATCTTCCGAGAAAAATAGTTCCTCTATCAGTTCCTTTTCTCAGGTTTGCATGTTAACCATGACGACATACCCCAACCCTCGACATGCTTCGGGTGGGTGTAATTCAGGGGCGAAAACCCTGAAATAATAGGTTTTTAAGAAACCCTTATTTTCACTTCCGTCGTTGCCAACCAATTATATTCTTAAGATGGCTAGCTTTCGGCTTCACCCCTCTGAGGTACTAACCCGGTTAACCCGGAAGTAACAATCGCAGAGGTGCTCCCTTTACCCCTTAGCCGAACAATCGGGAACGTAAGGGGTAACCACAGGAGCCACGCAACCCAGCTTGGCCAAAATCTTAAGTCAAATTAATGCATATGATGGCTTTATGACGATAAGTATGGAAGGCCGCATACATATAATAAGCATGGATGCGGAAAATATCGTAGGCTTGAAGCCCCCAAGACAGCATGCTGGACATTTTGTAATATGCATCCGAGGTAATAGTACCTCGGCTTAACCGAGCAGTGCATATATAAAAATAAAGCTATTGACTAGCAAAAAGAAGTGTTCGTTAAAAAGAAAAAAATGCTACTCTATCTATTACTAGAGAAATATAAAGGGCGTCTGCGTTAACCGTAAAAACGTCGAAGTCGCGCAGCGTTCCATGGGTTCGGCTCTAGCTGGTTGTCCGTGGGATCTCGGATGCGATATGCTCCTCCCGTAGGTACCTGGTCAATGATAAACGGACCATCCCACTTAGCCGATAGTTTATGTTTCTGCTTCTCTGGGTGGTGTCGCATGACCAGGTCCCCGACATTGAAAGCCTTAGCTCGGACTTCCCGGCTTTGGTAGCGCCTTGCCTGCTGCTGATAAAAAGTAGAACATGCCCGAGCTACATCACGTTCCTCTTCAAGGGCGTCTAGATCGTCCTATCTGTCGAGCTCGACCTCTCGTTCCTCATACATGCGTATTCGAGGTGCATCATGGATGAGGTCGCTTGGGATGATGGCCTCCGTGCCATAGACCATGAAGAAATGTGTGTAGCCCGTGGATCGATTGGGCGTTGTGCGCAGACCCCAAAGTACGGAATCGAGTTCCTCCACCCATTTACAGTCAGACTCCGTCAAGGAACGAACTAGTCTTGGCTTGATGCCACTTAATATTAGACCATTGGCTCGTTCGACCTGCCCATTAGACTGAGGGTGATATACTGAAGCATAGTCAAGCTTAATGCCCATCTTCGCGCACCATGCCTAACTTCCTTGGCAGTAAAATTTGATCCATTGTCCATGATGATGCTATGGGGTACACCGTAACGGTGAACAACGTCGGATATAAACTCCAGTACTGGCTTCACCTTAGCCGAGGACACTGGTCTGGCTTCGATCCATTTAGTGAATTTATCTACCATTACGAGTAGGTATTTCTTATTCCTTGTCCCCCCTTTAAGTGGTCCGACCATATTGAGCCCCCGGACCGTGAATGGCCAAGTGATCGGAATAGTCCGAAGAGCCGTAGTAGGCATGTGACTTTGGTTTGCGAAAACCTGACACCCCGCGCATCATTGGACAAGTGTTTTGGCATCCGCTCTAGTGGTTGGCCAATAAAATCCGGCTCGAAATGCCTTGCTTACCAAGGTCCGAGCAATGGCGTGATGGCCGCCCATGCCGGAGTGAATTTCCGAAAGTAGCTCTTTACCTTCCTCCTCGGCTATACACCGTTGGAGTACTCCCGTGACGCTTTTCTTATATAATTCGCCTTCATGGACCTGATAGGCTTTGGATCATCGAACGATTCGCCACGTATCGGTTTGGTCCTCGGGTAGCTCATTCCGAAGTAAGTATGCGAGGAGTGGCTCGGTCCATGGCGCCATTACTGCCATGATCTCGTGAGCCGAGGACCTTTCCTCGATAGCCGAGCCCCCAATTATCTCCTCGTCTGGCTCGATGGCCGGCGGGGTGACCTCCATGTTGTCATTTGACTTGACCGTCTTGTTCCCCTCCTGCCAGGACACGGATGGCTTGAAGAGCCGTTCCAAGAAGGTGTTTTTCAGCACCTTGTCGCGTCTAGCACCCATCCTGGCCAGTACATCTGCAGCTTGATTGCTGTCCCTAGGGATGTGATGAAACTCTAACCCCTCAAATCGGGCTGAAATAGCCAAAATGGCGTTTCGGTACGCTGTCATCTTCGGGTCCTTTACGTCGAACTCGCCGTTTACTTGAGAGATGGCAAGGTTTGAATCTCCGCGGACCTCGAGGCGCTGTATTCCCGTGGACACAGCTATCCGAAGACCATGTAGTAATGCCTCATATTCGTATCGGCTGACCAGCCGGCTGAACCGTTCGGACTCCGGCACGATCAAGTACCCCAACCCAGCTCCTGGCAGCCGGCGAACGGCGGCCTCAAGTCGGCACTTCCTCGCCACGCAACCGCGCTCCTTCGGGAGGGGATAAGCTGCAAAGCCTTCCCCGCTTGGAGCCGGCGAGCCTTTACAGCTTCGGGGACTACTGTCGGGGGGATGACCCCCGGGTAGGCAGGCGGACCCGGAGCCCCTTTTCAAAAACGTCGGGGCAGCCCGTGCCCCTCCCCGCCGGCTGGCCGTCCGGCCCGCTTCCCAACGCGAGCCGGCTAGGCCCGGCCCCTGACCGGGTCCGGCTGCCCGCTAGCCGGCTGGCGGCGGGTCAGCGGCCGTCCCATCGCTCCCAACGACAAGACAGCCCCCCACGACGGGAGAGCGTGGCTACAGTACAATCCGTCTCGGGAAGGCGCGACGGCAGGCCCGCCATCCCCGCTGACCGGGACGACCAGCGTCAGCACCAACGCGCCACTGCAGTCCCCATGACGCCAACCACTCCGTGACACGCGAGGCGACGAGCCACAGTGTCGAGCAGCCAGCGGGCCCCGCAGCCGGCAGGGCCCAGCAGCCGGCGGGCCCCATGGCCGGCTCCAGATGCCAACATCCGGGTCCCACAGCGTGTAATCTTACCCATGTAACCCTGGGCGGTCGGGCTATAAGACCCCCCGGGAGGCCTCCATGCAGGGGGGTTCGGTTCAGCTCAGTAGCAACACACACACTCACACTCACAGGAGAGGCCGAATGGAGAGCTAGCTCCTTCTTCCTCCTCCGCCCAAACAGCTCCAGGAGCACCATTGTAACCTTTGAGCCTATCATCCCATTCGGCAGGACTAGGGGTGTTACCTTTCCGGAGGGCCCTGAACCTGGGTACGCCTTGTGTCTCCCGCACGCGCGTGCCAACCTCGCTTCCGGAACCCACCGGCGTCCTCACGCAGCCCCCCACTTTTAGCCATCTCATGGCATCTGCCGTGATTTCACCACGACAGTATGCTTTTCAATCTATTTGTCTTCTTTGGCCAAGATTGATTGGTTGATCTTCAGAGAGAGTGATGAACAGTGGTGGGTTCAATCTTGCGATGGTTTCTATATCCCAGTGACAGAATGGGGACAAGACATGCATTTATATTGTTGCCACTAAGGGCAGTGGCGGACAAGACATGCATTTATAGAGGGGGTCATACATGTCATATAATCTCAGGAGGGGCCAAATCACTTAAATCTACCTAATTTTCTCTGGCAAGTAGAGAATTAAGAGCAGACATAGGCGTAATTTTCTAAGCTTAGGGGGACCAGGCCCCTGCCAGTCCCCCTGCCTCCGCCACTGACTAAGGGTAAAACGACGGGGTTTGATCTTATTGCTATATTTCTTCTTTTCTACATTATGGCATCTTACTTAAAGCGTTACTATGTTTCTTATGAACTTAATACTTTAAGATGCATGCTAGATAGTGATTTTGGGGTGAAGTAATATTCGTAGATGTAGTTGGATTAACGGTTTACTTGTCACGGACGTAATGTCTATATGCCATGAATGATCATAGTCATACTCGTTGATATTCTTGTCAATTGCCTAACTATAATTTGTTACCATGCCGTTTGCCTTCTTATCGAGAGAGATACCTCCAGTGAATCTATGCCCCCGGGTCTATTCTTCCACCAATACAAATAAAATTGCCTCTTTACTATTTGCCTTTACTTATTTGCCACGCTACCACTATCTATCTATTTGCATTTAACCTTATAATAACTAACAAGACAAGCGCTTGACAATCCCTTTGTTAAGTTGGGTGCAAGTATTGTTTTCGTTTATGTGCAGGAATTATTGACCTTGCTAGCTTGTTGATTTCTACTGGTTCGATGAAACATTGGTTCTCAACTGAGAGAAATACTTTGATTCTATGCTAAATCACCCTTTCTGTTTAGGGAAACACAACAACTCCTACAGGAGTATAGGCGCCGGTGGGATGGTGGGGGGCTCGTCATCCAACTTTAGGTCCAAGCTTCTGACAGAGGCTATTGGGCCACGAGGACGCTGAGATCGTGAGGCGGTTGGATCGACGGCTACCATAACGATGCACGAGGAGGCGAGCACAAGGTACTGGACGACGACCACCACCACAACGATGCACGAGCACGAGGAGGCGAGCCCGAGGCGGCTGAGCGACGGTGATCCGTCGTCCTCGACCACGGCTGGTCCGCTCCGACTGTGGGCGACAGCGGACCCAATCATGCCCATCCTCGTACTCCCCGTCGTCGTGCTACCGAGGGCTTCTTCGCTCACATCTCCTCATGCTGATGAGTGTAGCGCCTCCTGCCGCTGGTCCCGCCACCGGTCGCAACGCGGTAAACGGACAGAGCATGTGCACGCGGCGGAGGATGCTCTCGCTCCCGCGGAATGCTCGCCTCGCCCGCGACCGCGTACAAGGTAGACACCTAGCTACAGCGTGATGTTGTTGCTCCCCTGCTGTTTGCCACGTGATGCTCCTGCTTCCCTACTATTTGCTTCATGATGCTGCTGCTACTACTGGTAATTTGGCCCTCTTAAACTCACAAGGAAGAAGTTTCGTGACTAAAGCATATTTGATCAGTTGTCCTGTTACAAAACTTTTTTTTTCTAGCATCAGGCAAAGAATCATAATGTTCACTCAGTTCACACAGCATACATTCATTTTCTTTGGGAGAACATGTACAGAAATTGTGATTTGAAAGGACTATCAATCTACCTAAACCATGACAAAGTTTTCTGCATTTTTCGGAGCGGGCTAATTGACGAGAGTTGAGAGATAATCTGCTGCTGCTAATTTGCTGTAGTGCTGTTTTAAAGATGATGATGCCAGATTACCACCATCAAGCATTGCTAATGATGTGGTAGAAAAAACTTATATTTTGTTGGCCAATGAAAAAATAACAAATCAGCAAGGGCTCTATTTCTCATTAGATGAGTGTCAGAAATGAATTATTTCTTTAGGTTATGAACTTAGCACGTTGTGAAACACAACAATGTGTAGTTTGTGAAGTTCAAAAACTGGCCGAAGATCATTATGGACAGGCTCGGATAGTTTCATGTTGATTTCTTTTTACTGAGGTAGCAAGCTTAAACGAGAGAGACGAAGATTGTGGGTGGGGGAAGAATAAGAAAAAAGAAGGGCAACTTAATTGTAAAAAAATTGATAATGTCACCTGATGTGCATGAGGGTCCTAAAGGTATGTTATTTTTTTGCGGGGATAAAGGATGTTATTTAACTATGAAATATGTATGCCCCTGTTTCAATGCACGGACAAATAATTAAAAAATATAAAAAAAAATATTGTTGAAAGCATAATTTTTCTTTAGAATAATATATGTGGGTCATAAATCAAAACATCACTTGTGTTTCGGCTTATCGGAGGGGAGTGCAATGGATTTTTCCCCATTTCAACACACGGGAAAGTTTGCTAGTAAGGATTATAAGCCACTACCATGGAGCGTCTGTTTTGAAAGAGAACAATTTTCGATAAATTTCATTGATTTTGGAGGGATTTTGGTCATTATTTGCATCGTATAAATCTAAAATAATTTTGAAAATTTCTGTTTTTTTGCACTTTTCGGCTGGTCTGATTTTTTTGACAAGCCATTTACCCCTTTGCATATCACAACTTCATATAACACATAAATCTGAGATCTAACAAAATTGCTTAGTATAACACCTAAATCTGACAGCCTCATGCTTCTCAAATCTGAATTGCACACACCCATAACAATCAGTAGTAGTCTCGATACTGAACGTTGTAGAAAACAAGTACTTACAACATAACACTCAAATCCAAGAATTATCCAAATACTAACCTATGATGATTTAAGATATTGACCGGGAACCACAGCGGCGGTTCTTCAAAACCACTCGGGTGAGGTTCTTGTTGGGCCAATAACTCTCTTTACTCATGTGTTTGATGCCGCTGCAGCGGAAGCTTTGGAAGAATGGTATGGAGCTAGCAGATCAGCGATCTTTGAATTTGATTGTCTTGAGAATATCAGGCATGCAAGGGAAAAGTTGATATGCTGAGTCCTTATTCTGCAACTCTGAATAATGTTTTCATTTAGCTCACAGTATTGGTTCAGTCTTTTATTCTTATTGTCCAAGGGAGGGGAATAAGGTGGCACACAAGCTTGCTAGGAATTCATATGATTCTAATTCTGTAATTTCTTGGGAGGGTAATCCTCCGCGGATTATCCTAGCTGAACTGGTTAGTGATGTACTCCCTCTGTAAAAATTACAAGAGCGTTTAGATCAATAAAATATCTCTTTACGGAGGGAGTAAAAATTATTTCATTTGAAAGTGTGCCACAGGTTAAAAAAAGAAAGGTATTGACCGGGAGCGTGTTTTTTCTTTGGTTAAATCGACCGGTTGACTAGTTGACCAAATCCCCAAATCCCTCTCTGGTCGCTACCACGAGCACGACTCGCCGGCGGCGTCTTCCCTACCGACCAAATCACCGACCTGCACTGCTAAGCCCTCCAATGAGCACGGGAGGGGAGATGGCTCCGCCGCCTGCCTCTCTGCCCGACGCCGACGACCTGCTCCGGGAGATTCTCCTCCGCCTCCCGCCGCGGCCTTCCTCCCTCCCCCGGGCTTCCCTCGTCTGCAAGCTTTGGCGCCGCCTCGTCGCCGAACCCCAATTCCAACGCCGCTTCCGCGACCACCACGGCGGCAAGCCTCCTCTCCTTGGCTTCTTCGTCGACGACCGTCGCTCCTGTTCGTTTTTTCCAATGCTGGATCGACCAGATCGCATCCCCCGCGCTCGCTTCTCCATGCCTCTCCACGAGGGCAACCGTATCGTCGACTGCCGCCACGGACTTGCCCTTTTCGTCAGCCGAAGGCCGCCGCGCCGCCTATTTGTGTGGGATCCCGTCGTCCGCGAGCAGCGCCGCCTCATCTTCCCACCAGAGCTGGAAAGCGACCAGATGTACTTCAACGGGGCGGTGCTTCGCCCTGCCCTCAGCCAAGGATGTCGTTCGAGCTATTTCCAGGTGGCCCTGCTAGCCCTTGACAGATGGAGCACTCCTACGAGAGTTTTCGCATGCCTTTACTCATCGGACACCGGCACATGGAGCAACATCAACTCACTGCAGCTGCAATCGTTTATCTCTACGGTAGAACCCAGTCCTTTGATTGGGAATTCCTTTTGCTGGTTACTTATCAGGGCCGGCCCTGGTGTATGGCCAGGGAGAGGCGACCGCCTAGGGCTCAGGTGTGAGGGGGCCCATGATCTGGTAATAGCCCAATAAAACTAGAGAAGAAAAGAAGGAAGGAGCAAGCGTTACGGGCTTGGCCCAATTGGCTGATCGTTAGCACCACGAAAGAAAGTCAAGCGTCGTGCTCGCTAGCACGCATCCATCCATCCCGACTCTTCGTCTCTTCCTCCCAGAGCCGGCCCTGCGGCGTCCCACCCCTCGTTTCATCCCGAGCCGGCCCTAGAACAACCGCAATACGCCGCCAAGCTCCGCTCTCTCGTCTCCAGGTCCTAGCTTCCTTCTTCTCCTTCTCTTTCGCCGACTCCCCCAAATCAGTTTTCCACAAACCCTAACCCATGGCCACGATGGCAAGCTGTAGGTGATCAGAAATATCAGGTCGCCATCCAATGGATATGAACAACGATGGCCTGTGTAGTCTGCCCCTGATGCGTCTCGGCTTCTTCTTCAATCAATTCTACCCCCGCTGCTCCTACAGCCCTACAATTCTGGTGCCGTTCCTTAACAGCCAAGCCATCAAGGTGTATAATTTCTATCCTCTTAAATACAGAATGGATATGTACTACATCTAGAAAATATATGTATAATTCAATTTTTTATTAGACTGTATTACATAATTCTATCATTTGCTAGGATTGGGAGATTTAAACCAAAAATGTCTGTAGTAAAATTTCATGTTTCATATGGAATTTTTAAAGAAAATCGATATTGATATATGGACAATGACTTTGCATCTACGAATTTTAGATGAAAATTTAGGGTAATATATAAAATTTATTTTGTTATGACTATTGTAATTAGAGGCACTTAAGTGTTTACTAGTAACATTCTCTATATGTAGACTATTATTTTGATAATTGTACTAAGGGCCCCTCGTTCTAGTCTCGCCATGGGCCCCCATAATCTCAGGACCGGCCCTGTTACTTATCGGTCATTATCGCTATCTCATACTTGAGTTTGATCTAGATAGTCAGAGCCTAGCTGTGACAGAGCTGCCACCACACATAGAAGTCGGCTATCACAACTTAAGGATTCTGCCTGCTGAAGATGGTGGGCTTGGCTTCATCCATATCTCACAATTCTACGCCCAGTTATGGAAGAGAGAGCCTGGTTCTGATGGTTTGGCTGTATGGGTGCCCAACAGAGATATTGAATTCGAGCAACTTAGATCAACTTGCAACGGAGACTCCCTCACTTTAGTAGGGGTTGCCGAGGAGAGTAATGCAGTCCTTGTACGAACAGCTTCTAGAGTCTTCATGGTCTATCTCCAGTCAATGGAGTTTAAGAAAGTTTTCAATACGAGGTTCTTCTATCACCATTATCCATTTGCATGTTGCTATGCTGCAGGTAATAGCAAGCCTTTATATAATTTACTTTGCAATATTATACAATAAATTTAAATTTTTAGTCGCTGATGAAATGACTATCATATCCTTGAGTGTTACGCTGATCATTGAAGTTCAAATCACATTAAATTTTCATTTTGCTGCTTTATGAATTCTCTTAAAGAAAATAGTACTTAAGGGCATGCCACTGTTCTTTTCTGTAGGTCATATGCATCATATGTTGTCTTATGTCCCTATCTGCAGTATATATCTTTTTAGCACCGGATACGTAACAGTTAGAAATCAATGCAATAGTTTTTCTCACGTGTGGAAGGAGCCCTGCTGTGGTTAGTTAGTTCAGTTGTACAACTGGAAAAAAATAGACCGAGCCTATTATGTTTCGTGTCAGGTATTTAGTTTCGGCATGTCTTACTTTTTTCCACTTGGTCTGACAAGGAATTGAGTTTACTGAAGATGATTTCTAGAAAATATCTTTTTCTAGGGTGAATTGTGTTATGGTAATATTCAGTACTGGACCGAGAAAGGTTCTCTTGACAAGTTGATACATACAGTTAAAAATGAAAGAGAACTAAAGAGAAGCTGAGACTGAACCGACTGAATCTGCAACTCCATTGGCACTTTTCAAAGCTTAAATTCTCATCTAGTTACACTATCATTTGGAAGCTGAAACTAGTTTAATATATAAAATTCTATTTTATGTTTTATTGAATATCTTCCTGATGTGAGGAGTCCATTTGCACTAGATAATAGATAATTTTGTTCTTGTCTCATGTTTTTTTTTCTCAGATCATATATACGCACCTCTCAGTTCACCTAGATATCCCATGATGATTCTCTCTTTTATCGATGGTTTTCCTTCGGAATTGTTATTGGCTCCTGACTTGTTATCTTTGTAGGTACTGGCATTGTTGATGGACATGGTGGAGATGAAGTGTTGATCAATATATATATTATGTGAAATGGTTGTCTGGTGGAACATGCTAGTATGATGTGATGACTGAAAAGGTGACATAACTTTATCTCTTAGATGTGTCCATGGGGATATCTATGCTATTTTACATTTTATTGCAGCATGGGCTTGGCTGGTGATTTTTTTCCTATGAAAGTATTAGCTCCCTTTGTAGTTTGTAAGGCATCCACTGCCTTGCCTAAGTAATCTAGAACTATAATAGCACAACGCCCGTGTGTTGCAACGGATCCAAAATAGACTAATACATGTTCACAAACTATCACTAAAAAGATGTTAGGTTTCACTTAAAAAATATTCCTCTTATTTGTTTGGATGAGGCAGGGAGGGATGAGGCTGGTCTTGAGAGACTAAGAGGCTTTCTATAAATTTTCTACAAATGTGGAGCAGAGTGGCGAGGTCTTTTTGCAAAAATATCACAGCTTACCTAGCATGCGTGAGATGCAAATCGGATGGTCAGAAATGACATAGTTAAAGTAAATTTATGCTATTGCATTTCCAGTCAACTCTCAACGATCTGAAGCAATAATATACTATCACATACCAATATCTTGAAGCATAACAATCTGCAAGTATGGTCAGCCAAGTGCAAGTATACAAATTATACACCTGAACCTGAAACGGATGTCTGACCATCTTAATAACCAAGTTGTACTGCTTCTAGAGAAAAATATTGTACATTTGTTTTGGTGCAAGGCATAAGTTTAAGTTTTTGCCCCAATACTTAGATAAATATATTTTTTTTTGACGGAGCTACGGCGGGCTTACGCCGGCCTGAACCATTTTCCTTATCATAAGTAAGTCTGAGATACAAACACAACGGCTACACAAGTGTAGCACCCAGCACACACAAGAAAGAATAAGGAACAACAAAGAAGAACCAGGAAACGAGATACAACAATCAGCCAACACCAAGAATTTAGCACCCATCACCACTCGGCAGACCGTGAAGAGCGGGAACTCGGATTGTTGGATATGTCGAAAGGAGAATCGACACCGAGAAGACGAAGAGAAGAAGTTGCCTGCTACCCTGCGATCACTCAGCACCTTGAAGAGCTAGGAGAGTCACAACCACTGTCGAAGGGCTTCTCAATGCCTAGCCATGACACGACGGAGAGAGCCACAGACCGTGACGAAGGGCAATGTTCCGCCGAGACAGCCCCGCACCTCCTTTGGGCCACACCACGGCCACCATCACAAATAGAGAGAACCAGAGCACTATGCGAGGCAACCAAACCTCAAGCGTCGTCGAAGGGCACCGAAATCCGAGACCACACCGCGACCGTGAGCCCCCAAGAGAGAGATCGACCAACAACACCAGGATGACCAAGGCAAAGGCCGCCGCCACAATTCACTTCCACCACCACCACCGAACAGACCAACAACCCAACCACATACCAAACAGACCAACCGCACTCGAGCCGAGACGACAAACGACCATAACGGCTCAATGGCTCCAAAGACAACGCCCCCAAGGGAGCAACGACGTCAAAGACCTCGTTGATGTCCGATCCATGGATGGATCTAGGCTTTCGCCCGGAGCACATTAGAGGACGCGACACGAGAGCTTCACAATGACGCCTCCAAGGAGGAAAAACGGCGCCCGAAGGCGTCGCCATCATCGATGCCAGCAAGGCCGGCACAAGGCTTTCGCCTGAAGCATCGCACACCGGACCTCTCCGCATAGTTGGCTGCCGAGTCCGGCGAGCATAGGAGCACGAGACCTCCCATCCTCCTACAACTATGTGGCGAGCGTCCTCACCGCAGCTAGCAGGATGCACCTCCGTTGACACAACTACTCACCTCGAGCACCAGCACCGAAAGGAGCGGAGATCAAGCCTGGCCGCCACAACTCCTCCTCCTCCACCAACTTCCACACCCAAATCCACCTCCTCAGCCTAGCTCGCTGGACTGGGAGCCAGCCCACACGAGCCAACGAGCCGAGCGCCTCCGACGCTCACCCTGGACGGCACCACCGGAGGTCACCAGCCCGACATCGCGTTCCTGCAGCCGGAGAGAGCCCCAAATGCCGCCCCACCCGAGCGCGCAGGGAGCAGGCAGCGAGGGCCCAGATCCGGTCGTCCCGGCCGCCGATGCGCACCCACCGCCGCACGCCATTCCACCACGAGACGGGCAAAGCCGCCGGAGACTAACAGGACGCCGCCGCCGAGAGAAGCCGCCGCCAAGGGTGGGAAGAACGGGCCCCGCCCCAAAGGGAGGCCGATGCGCCCGTGCAGCGACGCAGTCGGGCGGAGAACAAGCGCCCCGCCGCCACCTTCACTGGGCACACACGGGCTTCGTCGGCGTCCCCTCGGGCGGCGGCGATGCGGGGGAAGGAGGAGCGGTAGGCCCTAGCGGCGGCGTGACTAGGGTTTTCCCGTGTCGCCAGAGAGGGCGACGCGGGGGGGGGGGGGGGGGGGGGGGGCTCGTCTCAGCTACCTTAGATAAATATAATCATTGGTCATCCTCCTGAGCGTACTTTGAGCTTTCTCGGACCTGCATAACCATTTGACAAAAAAGGTTATATGTTTAAAAAAGCTAAATATGCACAAAAAATATGGATCGCCATGAAGAACCATTTTACATAGGCGATGAAGTGCACAATATAATCATTGTTCATCTTCCCCTGCCTACTTTGAGCTTGCCCGGACCTGCATAACCATTTGATAAAAAATGGTTAACATGTTTCCAAAAGAAAACAAACTCATTCTATGAATCAATTGGATGCAGAGAAATTAGTTTTTAGTCCAGGTGATGGAAGGCAAGGATGGAGTGACATTCTTCAGACTACGAGTAGAGCAAAATCATATATCAGGTCCATTTCTGAGTTGATATTTAGTTTTGAACAGAAACAGAAGGAATACGAGTGTGGATTTGTTGTACCCCCATACCCGTGTACCCTCTATCTAGACCATTCAGTGTTCCCAAGGAATACAATTTTGTATCATAGTTAAATATGGACTTAAAAGGCCGTCTGCATTGGTTATTCTGGTCCTTGCAGCATGGTTATATCACTACCAGTTTCTACAACATGTTTTTCGTAGTTGCAGACACGCTAGACATGCTATTACAAACCAACAGAATTACAGGAGTTGCAATGTTGGTTCTTGATGACATAAGTTGGCTCTTAATATTTTTCTTGTCAGTTTTTTTTTTCAAAGTTTCATGATCAATTAAATCAGCGGATCCACAAAAACAATTATAGTATTACAGAAGACGTGATAGATAACCAAGGATATAGATACACAAAAGGGGGAGAAGGAGAGGTTTGTGTATGATCCCAAACGACATCAAGTACTTGTATAACCCGCAGATGGCGCAGTGCCGGTAGAGACTGTGGGCCGCGGCGGCGTTGCGGGGAGGCACCGGCGCGTTAGGGGGGGGGGGGGGGTATCGGGGAGGCTGTGGCCGGCAAGGCGTCGGTGGGGACCGCGGGGCAGTGGCATCACGGGGACGCGTCAAGAGGAGGTTAAGGAGGCCGTGGCTGGCGAGTCGCCTGTGGAAACCATGTGGTGGCGGCGCTGCAGGTGACGATCATGAGGAACACGGGGAGAAGAGAGCGGGGGTGGGGACGAACTGAGGTGCTCGGGATTGGGGCAATTCCTCGGCGAGGTGAGCTCGCCTGATGCGGCGTCGCCGGTACTAATTCAGAACCCTAATTAGTACAGTTTCCGTTAGAACACTGGCAAGTCATAACTGATAAGTATGTCCAGTCAAGTCAGATGTTGCTTTTGTTTTATATGCAGTCAATTTCTCAACTTGATCACTAGTAGATCAGTAGTTTATAGCTTGCTAACTTTCTACAGTAATAAAAAATGGTGGTCAAAGGCTCAGAGCTCTGTTCTGACTTGTAATGCCATTTTGGGCGGAAAGAAGTGTTATTTTACGAGTTGATAAAGTACCTGCCATACTATGCTTATAATTCAGCCGGACATTTTTACTTTCTGTTGTTTTGCTATTTATTTCCCTCAATGATGCTTGTGTGTTTATTGTGCATGCAGCGATGTTGTAGATACATAGCATGCGCTCGCGTCAGGCGCGTGCCTAAATTGGCTGGCCCAGCGCGCTGCCTAAATTGTCTCGTTTTTTCCCGCTTGTTCACGCTTTTTAAATATTTTCCCGGATCATGTATTTCAAAATGTTAAACGTCTATAAAATATGTTTCTGATGTATACAAAAATGTTGAATGTGTACTGAAAAAATTGACATGTTTTGTCCACAAAAGTGTTTTTTTGACATGTTTTGTACAAAAAGTTGATATGTGTTGAAAAAAAACTTGACAAATGTACAAAATGTTAATTATTATAGACGGGCCTCTGTCCGTGTGAGGCACGTTTAATGCAGGGCTGGGCCGTGCCGGCCTGGTTGGCCAGGTCTGTTCCACCCAGTTCGGCCCGCCGAAAAAAAAAGGTTGATGTTCCACCCAGAGCAGTCCTCTCAACCGAGCAAATCGCCCATTCCCCATAAAAAAAAATCGCCCATTGAGAGGAGCTGTACTGCTAAGCCTACCATGAGCACGAGAGGGGAGATGTCGTCCCCCGCCGCCGCACCTCATCGCCGCCTGCCTCTCTGCCAGACGACGAGGACCTGCTCCAGGAGATTCTCCTCCGCCTCCCGCCGCGGCCTTCCTCCCTCCCCCGGGCCTCCCTCGTCTGCAAGCTTTGGCGCCGCCTCGTCGCCGAACCCCAATTCCAACGCCGCTTCCGCGACCACCACGGCAAGCCTCCTCTCCTTGGCTTCTTCCTCCAAGACAACATCTCCTGTCCGTTTGTTCCAATGCTGGATCGACCAGATCGCATCCCCGGCGCTCGCCTCTCCATGCCTCCCCACAAACGCAACCGCATCATCGACTGCGGCCACGGACTCGTCCTTTTCCGCAGCCAAAGGCGGTCGCGCCGCCTATTTGTGTGGGACCCCATCGCCCGCGAGAAGCGCCGCCTCATCCTCCCGCTAGGGCTGGACAACGACCAGGTGTTCATCATCAACGGGGCGGTTCTTCGCCCTGCCAGCGGCCGTTCAAGCCATTTCCAAGTGGCCCTGATAGCCGAAGACAGAGGAAATACAAGAGTTTCCGGATGCCTTTTCTCATCGGACACCGGTGTATGGAGCAACATCAAAACACTGCAGCTGGATTTGACCAGTAGGTGTACGCCACAGCCCAGTACTTTGATTGGGAATTCCCTTTGCTGGTTAATTGCGGTGCATCACGACCATCCTCAATATGCCATACTTGAGTTTGATCTGGATAGGCAGAGCCTAGCCGTGACAGAGCTGCCACCACACTTAGAAGCCGGCTATGACCAATTAAGGATTACACCGGGCAAAAATGGTGGCCTTGGCTTCATCCATCTCTCACATTTCCACGCGCAGATATGGAAGAGAAAGCCTGATTGTGATGGTTTGGCTGTATGAGTGATTGACAGAGCTATTGAATTCAAGGAACTTAGATCAAATTGCAAGGGCTACTCCCTCACTTTAGTTGGGTTTGTCGAGGAGAGTAATGCAATCCTTGTACTGACAGCTTCTGGTGTCTTCATGGTCTATCTCCAGTCAATGGAGTTTAAGAAACTTTCCAAATTGTGGGTCTTCTGTCTCTATTATCCATTTGCATCTTTCTATCCTGCAGGTAATAGCAAGCCTTTGGATAATTTACTTTGCAGCATTATAAGATAATTTTTTTCTAGTAATTAGTTGCTGAAATGCCATCCTTGAGTGTTATGCTGATGATTGAAGTTCAAATAACATCAATTTTATCCTTTTGCTGCTTGATGAATTCTTTAAAAGAAAATAGTCCTTAAGGTCACTGTTCTTTTCTGTTGGTCATATGCATAAATTGTGTTTCAAATGTAGTCTTGTATGCCTATCTGAAGTATATATCTTTTCAGCACCTGATGCATAACAGTTGCAAATCGCCGCAATAGTTTTTGTCACTTGTGGAAGAGCTCTGCTGTGATTAGCTAGTTCAGATGTACAACTGGGAAGCAAATAATAGGCTGAACCTATTATGTTTCTTGTCAGGTTTTTAGTTTTGGCATCTCTTAACTTGTTCCTCTTTCTCTGACAAGGAATTGATATTACTAATGATGATTTCTAGAATGTATCTTTTCTTGTGTGAATTGTGTTATGGTAATATTCAGTACTGGAACGCAGTTCTCTTGACAATGTGACACATAATAACAGTTAATAAAAGGGTAACTCCGTTGGCACTTTTCGAAGCTTAAAGCTAGTTACACTCTTTTAATTGGAAGCTGGAACCAATTAAATAAATTGAAGTTCTATTTTATGTTTTTTTGAATATCTTCCTGAGGTGAGGAGTTCGTTTGCAATTTTGCACCAGCGAATAAATAATTTTCTTATGCTTCATGTTAATTTTCTCCGATTGCATAACTATGCACCTCTCAGTTCACCTAGATATCCCATTATAAATCTCTCTTCTATCAACATTTTTCCATCAGAATTGTCGTTGGGTTTCTGACATTTTATACTCGTAGGTATTGGCATTGGTGTTGGACATGGTGGTGGTGAAGTGTTGGACAATATGTGAGATGGTTGTTTGGTGAGACATGCTTGTATGATGTGATGACTGAAAAGGTGATGTAGCATTATCTCCTAGATGTGTCCATGGGAATATATATGCTATTTTTACTATTTATATTGCTGCATGGGCTTTAATTGATGATTTTTTTTCTTCTTATGATAGTATTAGCTCCCTTTATAATTTGTAAGACATCCACTCATTTTCCTAAGTCATGGAGAACAATGTATATACCAGAACATAAGAACCCTAATTTGTACAGTTTCCGTTAGCACACTGGTAAGTTATAACTGACTATCTCAAGTCAAGTCAGATATTGCTTTTGTTTATATGCTGTCAATTTCTGAACTTGATCACTAGTAGATTGGTAGTTTATGTTGTCACATTGACTAGGTTCGTAAAGAAAAGTCCAGGTTACATAAATTTGTAATTTATATGGCGATATTATATAGTGGTGAAAGGCTCAAAGCTCTGTTCTGAGTTCTGACTAATGCCATGCAAAGATTAAAATGGCATCCATTTTGGGCTGAAAGAAATGTTACTTTATGAGTTGATAAACTATCTGCTAATACTTGTCCATTGTGAGTAGTTCCACTTACAGTTTATAAGAAGTATACTATGCTTATAAATAAGCCGAATGTTTTTACATTGTACTTGCTGTGCATGCTGTGATGTTCTAGACAGTTAAGTATTTGCCCGTCTCTGCATTAAAGAATCATATAACTGATTGGATTGTTGTTATGTAGGTATGGCTAAGTTGCAGGTTGGCCTATCTGTGTAGTTTTTTTGTATTTTCTGGTGTTGTGACTAGTGATGGTCCACTCCATCTGAAAATTATTCCGTTGTAGCATGTACCTAGCAAATGTAAGTACACACCTGCAGGAACGAAACTGTCTAACTTGTTAGCTCCCGCTGGTACTCCAGTGACCTCTGTAGACAGTAAGAATTCAGACATTTTCAGTGGCTACTTTCTCTGCATAGCAGCTATCAGTGATGGTCATTTCGAAATCTTTCTTCTGTATAAGGTGGTGTTTCCGTTGTGGTGGCACCATCCCAGGGAAAACAACAACCGCATCCTTACTGTGCATTCTTTCTACTTAATACTGCTACCAAGTGACTTGACGATCGACGCCTCTGCTCCAAAACAAACAAATGAATATCTGCATCGCTTTGTTTGTTGGATCGCATCAAATATTTGGAGAGTTGCACACAATAATAACAGAGAAATATGTATGTTTTGTATAATTGCCCCTCGCATCTACATTAACAGTATTATGTACTATGTGGCATGGCAAACTGTTCGATGTCACATCTTCATACATGCCCATGCCCTAGGTTGCATCATAAATTCGTAAGACATCATACACCCCTTTCCATCAGCACCCAACTTGCAAATTCATATTGTCTAGGAAGGATGACTCCTTGGAGGGTGAATATTAGGCATTTGACTTGTTAGACTAGTATATATGCATGATTACAGAGTGTGCAGTGCATCCATGGTTGAAGTTTGTGTGACTAAGTAGTACTAAACTAATATAAGACGTTTTAGATCACTACTTTAATGATCTGAAACGTCTTAATACTCCCTCCGTCCCAAAATAAGTGTCTCAACCTTAGTATAACTTTGCATTAAAGTTAGTACAAAATTGAGACACTTATTTTGGGATGGAGGACGGAGGGAGTATTAGTTTACAGAGGTAGTATTATATGGTGCATGTCTGTATCTGGCGTCAATTTTGAAGTTAGTTAACGATGACTGGCCGGCTAGTGATAGCCTTCTTCTCCGAGGCATGACTATTATATTTGAAAGTTAACTAATCCAGCAAGCAACGATCCATTAATATTGATAAACATTGTACAATGAGTCCATTCGACAGCTTCCCTTTCACCAAAAAATTCAGATTCCTTGGAAAACGGAGATTTTTTTTTACACCCCTCTAATCGGATTCGGAGGAAGTATCCAAAGCACTCATCAGTCCACCCGTGGTGTGCACGTTGATTATTCAAAGCTCACCTATCCACTCGAGTAACAAAACAGGCAGGGCAGCGCTCAAACAACTTGGCTGAGCTTGTGAACCGAAGCCTACTACAGGTAGTGGAGAGGAATCATGCCGGACGACTGAAACACTGTCGGATGCATGATGTCATACGCCTTCTTGCCCTAAACAAAGCCAAGGAGGAATGCTTTGGTATAGTTCATAATGGCTGTGCTACTAGGGCATTCTCTGTAGAGGGTGCACGTCGCATATCGGTCCATGGGGGAGACCTTGAACAACTGAGCCGATCTGGTGCAACACATCTCCGTGTGCTCCATTTATTTGGGACTTATACCGATACTGATTTGCTGAAGCCTATTCTAACATCTTCGAATTTGCTGTTGACGTTGGATCTGGAAGGTACTCATATCAAAATGCTGCCCAATGAGGTATTCAACTTGTTTAATCTGCGTTATTTGGGCCTTAGAAATACCAAGATCGAAAAGCTGCCTGAAGCAGTGGGGAGGTTACAAAACTTGGAAGTCTTGGATGCTTGGAACTCTAAGCTGACATATTTGCCAGACAATGTTGTAAAACTTCAGAAGTTGAGATACCTGAACGCATATGACCATGGTGCATTAGAAGCATTAGAAAATGTAAGTGCAGGTGGAGTGAAGGTGCCTAATGGCATGCAACACTTAGCAGGACTCCGGGCTCTTGGGTGTGCCAAAGCCAGCTCAAAGTTTCTATGTGATGTTTCAGCGCTAACAGAGCTAAGATCATTTGGTGTTTGCGACGTGAGAAGTGATCACTCTGCTAACTTGAGCAATGCTATCACCAAAATGAGCCATCTTGTTAATCTCGTAATTGTCACTGCAGCAGAGGATGAGGTGCTGCGGCTGGAAGGGCTACATTTACCTCCAACCCTTTCTTCGCTTGTTTTAACAGGGCAGCTAGAAAAAACATCGATGCCTCAGCTTTTCTCTTCTTGGTCACACCTTAATAGCCTCACCCGCTTGCACCTGGGATTCTCCAATATTGATGAGGACACCTTTTCCTGTCTGTATGTGCTACGTGGTATAAGCTTTCTTCAGCTATTTAAGGCTTTTGAAGGGAAGAGGTTGGATTTTTACGCAGGGTCATTTCCAAAACTTAGGCATCTATGCATATGGGGCGCAACACAGCTCAACCAAGTTGTAATAAAGGAGGGAGCGATGCAAGACCTCGTCGAGCTATCGTTCGGAGACTGTCCTGAGCTAAAGTTTCTTCCAGATGGCATCGAACACCTTGCAGCCCTTGAGAAATTAGATCTGGAAGACACATCAGAAGAGTTGATAGAAAAGCTCCAGAAAAAGAGAGATTCAGATGAATGCAGCAAATATGTAAAGAAGATTAGCCATATAAGGAATGTTACAGTTGGACTGAGCCAGAAAGGACTATTCGAAAGGATCAGATGATATATTGCCGCTGCTTCAAGGTTAGGGCTCACTGTTTCATCTTTCGTGCATAACTGCATATATTATATATTGGCAGAATTAAATTAGCAACTGGTAGCTAGTAATGGCTCATGCGAATTTATTACGGGTTTGTTTACTAAAGCTAACATGATTCCTTTCTTCATTCTCATGTGTTTCTTCTTTACCTAGACTACAAATTTACAACTATATAGCCAGTCATTTACAATTATATAGCCAGTCATGGAAAGAAATAATCAAGTGATCATGCAGTTTCCTTTCCCCCCATATTAGGATATGTTATATTAGAATATTTAGGATATGTGTGCTTTCGTTTGCTAATATAACTTCTAGTTCCTTCTACATGCATGTTCTCTTGTTTAAAGGACTTGCACTTTCATACTTATCCTAAGCCACTAAGAGGCTGAGGCGGTTGTGCTGTTAACTACCACTGACATAGGAGATTCATTCAATCCCCTGACTTACTGACTGACTGATTGACACAATTTGTGATCATTATCAGATTCCGCACTGCGATGTCAAGAACATTTTGCTCACTTGGGAGGAGACAAGCATGTTAGTCTGCCTACTCTCCTCCCGTATTAAGGCTCATGTGGCGAGAAGAATTTAAGCTGGGTAGGCCGTGAGGTGTTGCACTTGATAGTTGTTCCATCTGTTGCTCAATGAAATTCTGGGCCATTCTTTGTTACTACTCTTACTCTATATCGAAGACTAAAGTAAGAAAGATGGCCGCAAAGATTTCTTAGCTGCAAGGAAGAAAAAGAACTATGCGGTCGGGCTCTGCAACGATGTCATTGTGATGTTCTTCCACATTGGGATGCGTGAGATGAGTATTCTGCTCATCAGTTAGTGGTAGTTTCTGTTGCCTGCCTACTTCCTTTGGCATGGTGAACTTTTGTTCTTGAGAGCATGCTAATATGCCGCTGGAAGCTCAGTCTGGAAATGACGCTGCTGTAATTTATAAAGACTGTATTCAATTTCGTGATGAAATTGGGGAGCCAAGCTATGCTCCTGTTATATATAAAAAGAACTTGTCTTATTTTTCGCATCAGAAGTGTTTGTTGAGAGCCATTGATTGAAACTCTAGTTTTTTGTATACAATATCATATTTGAACATGTATCAGATGCACAGGCTGTTCACAAACTCAACTCACCGTAGCAGTGTATCAGTGTATCACTGACCAAGTTATGATTATGTTTTAAGATTATCATCTCATATTATGATGTTATATATATATATATGTACAGTTTTTTGGTATCCAGGCGGTTTATTGCCTTGAAATGCCTAACCGGTCACCCTTCTTATTTGTTTAAAGTTTGGTTTTAGAATTTCAGTGTAATGAAGTATGGAATGAATTGTTGCTTACAGTTTTTACTCGTCTAATGAATCCATTATTTTCAATCTCTTCTTCACATGAGTGTACTGTCACCCTGAAGAAAGAAAGTGTCGTTGAAGCCTTAACCTTCATATGCAGTTTCATTGATTTATCAAGAAGATACCACTTAAACATCTTCAACTCTATCAGCTCGCACAGGCCACAGTGAGGCCATTTGTTCCGCCTGGTTTCTTTCTCTCTTTTTTTTTTTTTTTTTTGAGATTTGTTCCGCCTGGTTTCTTAAACACACTTGTGGAGAAAAAGGATCAGCCCAGTTGTCCAACATTGCGCTTGAACCGAAGGTGCACTTCGTGATATTGTTTCAGTTATATAGTAAGATGTTAGCAAATGCATGCAATTATCATTTAAATACCAACTCTGTACTCTGTACCATTAGTTACTTTCATCTCTCTCTGATTGAAATTTGGTCTAAAAAGTTTAGTTACTTCATTGCAGAACTCCTATATATTAACATCAAAAGGATCACAGTGTAGTGAAGTATGGGATCAATTGTTGCTGACAGTTTTTTTTTTTTTTTTAATTTCTCATTGACATGACCACAACATAGCAAACTAGTGGACTTATTATACGTAAGCCTGGCCAGCACCTCCCTCCTTGTGGCAGCCCATATAGACAGTGCTGGTCCCACCCCAACGTATGAGAGGATATTCAACTTTTGTTTGCAAGAATATATGTAGTGTTGCTGCTGAATTATTAAAAAGAGTGACATATTCATTTTACTGGCCTGATCTAGAAATGTATAGTTTGATGTACCAGGTCTATTAACATCATTAATCCTTTAGTATTGAGTATGTAAAACTTCAGAAAATCGCTTAATTTTCCTCTCGTCTAAAGTTTGTCATCCTGATCTATAGTCTCATCTTTCTCCTTAGATCCTTCCGCCTTGAGCCATCTCCATACGGTGCTTATCAGTGTAGGTTCTCTTCATTTTGTGTTTTCTGGTGTTGTGGCCAGTGATGGTCCATTCCATCTGAAAATTGGTCCGTTGTGGTATGTACTTATCAAGTGTGAAGCAGAGCTGCAGGAACGAACTGTTCAACTTGTTATCTCAGTGACCTCTGTGGACAGTAGGGAAATTGGCAGTTTGGCACCGTGTGAGTCTGCCCCTTGTACAAGTTGATTAAGGCTTTAAGTGGTTCATTTGCTCATGTATTTTGAGTGCATTCGCCAGGCAAACTTACCTCTTAGTTGGTTGGTCATGCTGGAAACAGCAGAATCCAGACATTTTCAGAGGCTAGTTTCTCTCTTTGCCCAGCAGCTAGCGGTGATGGTCATTCTCAAATCTTTCTGTAAGATGGTCTTTGTAGACTGAATCGATATGGTCATTTTCAAATCTTTCTTTCAGAAATTGTTGCAGGGATGTGGAACAGTACGATGATATATACTGCTGCTGCTGGTGTTCGAACTGTAAAATATTTCAAGGTGAAACACCGAAACCACAAGTTTCACCTTGTACATTTTCCTTGTGCAAGTGAGTTAGAGCATCTACAACCGAACCCCTCAAAAACCCCCCATATGTCCGGGCTGACGAACCGGTCACGAAATTGTCACCCAACTAGACCCCAGGGAGCCCGAACATTCGGGCTGTTTGGCACCCCTGACCCAGACCATATGTGGGGTGGCAATGCCCAACGTCCGGGCTGTTCGGCAGCTCTGAACTCAGCCCATACGTGGGGCGGAAATGGGACGCCCAGACGCCCGCCAATTGGATCAGCCCACCCCGACCCCACAAATACCTTGTCCCTATCCACGTCCCATACCAAACCCTAGCCATTTGACACTCCATTCCACTTCCAGTCCGCTCTGCTCCGTCCTTCTCCCCTCTCAGCTCCTCTCCGGTGATCTCGTCCCCTGGGACGAGGAGTTGGTCATTCGACTGGCTCTTTGCCAGTCCCAGGAGGAAACCCGAGCTCCGTCGTCGGAGTCGCTTTGGCAGGAATTCATTTCCTCTGTGCAAGTGGGGCTTGGATCCGGCGGCACGAGGTGCATGACCACGGCAGATCTAGGGGCGGCGAGCGGCTCGAGGTACATCCGCGCCAATAGGATGGCCCCAGTCTGGCCTTGCAACACCTGCGGTGGCATCTCGTCCCGATGACGTCGGGCTCTGTATCCGAGGTCAACGGTGCCAATGCACAAGGCCACGAATGCTTCGGGTACCCCGGCTACGATTGCTCCGTCGAGGCGGAGGCTCGGCGTGCCCGCCGTGAGTGGGCGAAGACGCGCCACACCGCGGAGGCCGAGTCGCACCGTGCTGTGTCGGACAAGGCCGCGGAGGACTCCCGTTCCTGGATCCTGGCGAAGTGGCAAGCCCGGGAGGCGCGTGCCCTCTCACAGGAGCAAACTCGGGCAGTCTGTGCCTGGCCGGCCTACCCCCCCCCCCCCCCCCCCCCCCCCGCCCAAAGAGGAGGACGACGATGTCGAAGCCTACAACCCGGCAGCGAGAGAGCCTCCTCGACCCGTATTGCGTCTTCGACCGCTACGTGGACAAAGAGGACAAAGGGGAAGGGGAAGGGCGACCATGGGTGACTTTTTTCATAGTCAAATCTAATCATGCCAAATTTCGGTAGTTCGATGGTATGTATTACCTATGTATTTAACATGCAGAGACAACTAATTCGGGACGGAAGGAACTATGTGTGTTGATCTATATGAACTATGTGCATTGTGTTTTACGTTGCATAAGATTGTATGGATTTGAGGGTTTGCATTTGAGGGAACGACTCTGAAGGCGGGCAAATGAGGGACAACCAGGCGTTGTCGGGTCCGTGGACGTTTAGGGGGTCAAATTGGACAAGTCTAACTTAGAAGCTCTTTAGGTCAGGTTTCTTTAGCTAGCTGGTTTCGTCGTTCGTGAAGAACTGATCGAACTCAAGGTGATCCGATGAAAAAAATGTTGCTTGTGAATTCAAATGTGGTTTGTTTGTGGAGTACTTTGTGACATGCTGTATTTGGTGAACAACTGACCGAGCTCAAGGAGTACTCATGTTACTGACCGCCCATCTCACTATATTAGAGCATCTACAATCGAACCCCCATACCCGCCCCAAAAGCCCGGATGGGCTGCCCGGTCAGTGCTCGGACAGAAAAACCGCACCCAACCGAGCTTTCCATAGCCGGCCCAAACGCTCGGATTGACCGGCACTCCCCATATCTGGCCCATATATGGGGCGGATATGGGGAGGCCCGGACACGCCCGCCACGTTGGACTTGCCGCAAGGGCCCACGTGGTCACATGCATAGACCGGCGGTCCGACGGGCGCCTCCTCCGGTTCTCAGTGCGGATGCATTCATGGCACCGTGTGGCGCCGCTCCGGCGTGCCTCCCGAGGGAGCAAGCCCGTCTATTTAAGCAGCACGATGGCTGCGGAACCCTAGCCTGTCCCATTCCTTCCCTCTCCCTCCCACCGCGCCGCCAGCTTCCCTCTCCCTCCCACCGCCTCGTAACCATGGCCCGGTAGAGGATCACCACCTATGCAATGTTGACGCCGGAACGCCGGTTGCAGATCGAGGAGGAGATCCAGGCCAGGCGCGCCGCTCGTGTCGCTGCCGGTCTGCCTCCGGATTCGCCTGAGCCGGAGGAGGAGGACATGGAGGATCCGGAAGCGGAGCAGGACCCCCCAACCCATGGAGGAGGAGCAAGAGGAGGAGGAGGATCCGGAAGCGGACGATGCGGCGGAGCCGGAGGAGGAGGAGCTGGCTGCGGGCTTCGGCATGGAGGACACCTTGGTGGAGTTCGAGGCCGCCCAGGCGGCGGACATGATGGAGCAGACCGCCATCCTCGAATCCATCCAGGATGAGGTATATGCGGAGCAGCCGGCAGCAGAGGGCGGAGATCGACGAGTCGGAGCTGCCGCACGCGGCGGAGATGTCACACACGCCCATCTACCCAGAGCCGGGGACGGAGATGGTGGACATCTCCGATAATGAGTAGTTTAGATATGTACGTAGGTTCTTTATATGCATGGCTAGTATGGATTTGAGATTTCATGTTTGAGCTACATGTTGCGGCGGGCGATATTTGTGTAATGTCCGGTCACTGTCCGCGGACGCGTCCGGGTGCTTCCGTGGGCGTTCGGGGCCGGATTTTGATACTTCGGGTTGTACATGCTCTTATGACCGACCTATCTCGGAGTAAACTTGGTTTATTCATGCACTCTCAATTATCGCATTTGCTTAAATTTCCTGCAGTGAAACAAAAACTATTGGGATCCCAAAACTATTTGATAATACTTTTTTTCTCGTACTCGCAAGGAATTTTATTTTATTTATGGCGTTGTAGTTACTAGACTCCCCATTCCCCAAACAGAATTTGCTCTCCAGTCAGGTGCAAGTCGTCCCCCTTGTCGAGGACAAATACGACGACGACGCTCTGGTTCCCCAACACAGCCGAGCCAATACGGCACCAGTCGCCGTTGCACTTCCCGGAGGAAATTAAGGCGAGCATGCATCGCGGCGCGGCGCGCTATAAAACCCCACCATCCCAGCCCCATTGAAGCCACGCTACACAGCATCGTTCACTACACTCCAGCAGCAACAGGGCAGCCGATCGAAGCGAGCTCGAGGCGGGAAGATGATTCCCATGGTGATCCTGGCGGTGGCCGCAGCCGTGTGCGCCCACTTCTGGTGCCCGGTGGCGATGATGCATGCGCCGGGAGCCGCGGGACGGCTGATCTGCCGGCCGGCGTTCGAAGCCTTCCCGGAGCTCTACTGCTGCCTGCTCCGCACGTTTGGACCCGCCGAGGCCGCCTTCGTGTTCCGTCACCTCCCCCGGTGGCTCATCCGGCTCTTGGCTCTCCCTTTCGGCATGTGCGACGACTGTCTGCTGGTCGATGTGATTTGAGTCTCTTTTTATTCTTTTGAGAAGAGATGTGATTTGAGTCTGGTCGATGGCGTGGGACTGTGCTGTGGGTTAAGCCATGTACTCAAAATCAAATTAATGTGCTTGCTGTTCTTCTGTTCTCATGCGTTCCATTTCTAACGAACACCAAGCAAGGTCTTACTCGTTCTTTACTGTAGTTGTTCTGCTTTGGCTCCTTCTTACTGTATTAACCTTGTAGAAGTTACGATGGTGTCATAGAGAATAGAAACCTTTTTGGATGTTATAGTTAGAAATCGGTGCTTCAGGCATGCAGCGACACAACAGCTAACGATGTGACCTGGCATGTTTTTATTTCAGCGGATCACTCAGTTCCCCTGCTCTCTCTGTTCATTTCTATTCGAATATAAGTCTAAAAAAAATAGAATCTAGAAATAACTCTTTAAGATAAACCAGTGCATATGATTTCCAAATATCCAATCTACATAATTAAAATGAAATTTGTGGTCAAAATTTTAAAAGTTTGACTCAAAGCACTTCCAAAGCGTTATGTTTTTGTGATACGAAGGGAGTAGGGAGTGGACTCTTTACGGTCGATCAATCAATCGATATGAAATAGGAAAACAAAACGAATTTTGACCCTAGGACCTCGGAACGGGGTCCATCAAGTTCCTAACTTTATGTAGAAGTAATTAGCTGATCATCACTTGTAAGCTCTGCAGAAGCCTAGTACTCATGTTGCCCTAGAACAAGGACTACTTGAATTACAGTTTAGACGTTGGAGTGTGTGTTGAGTTGCAATGTTTGTTTGCAAGTTCTTTCACACTCTTAGAGATGATTTTTTTTTTACGAGGAAAACTTTCAATCTATTCATCAATTGCCAAGGTAGTACAAAGAATATCATAAGTAAAAAAATACATCTAGGTCCGTAGACCATCTAGCGATAACTACAAGTATTGAAGCGAGCTGAAGGCGCGCCGCCGCCATCGCTCCTCCCTCATCGGTGCCGGGTAAACATTATTGTAGTCGACAGTCGGGAAGTCGTCGTGCTAAGACCCCATAGGACCAGCACACCAGAACAGCAACCGCCGCCGATGAAGAAAAGTGTAAATCGGAAGGATCCAACCTATAGACACACGAACACAGACGAACGAAGACCGGATCCACCGAAGATAAACGCCGGGCGAATCCCATGAGATCCGCCGGAGGCAAACCTCCACACACCCTCTGACGAACACCACCGGAATGGGGGCTAGGCGGGAGGACCTTATTCCATTTACAGAGAGCCGCCGCCGCCTCGTATCTATGAGCAAGATTCAAACCCTAACAAAACTCAAAAAAACATCAAGCCCTCCCGTCGGCAAGGGTCGGGATCCACCGCGCCTCCATGGCCCTAAGACCACATGAGACGAGGTAGAACGGCGGCTGCGCCGGCGGGGAGGCACGAGAAACCCTAGCATGCTGAGTGCAGGGTACGAGCGCCCCCGCTGTGCATGGTGCCGTACTAATTTGATTACAAACTGACGTCGTTCACACTCTTAGAGATGATATCATGATATCATATTATGTGTGTTTTGAATGAGAACAATTTTCGATAAATTTCATGAATTTTGGTGAGATTTCAGTCAGTATTTGCATTGTAGAAATCCAAAATAATTTTGGAAATTTCTGAATTTTTGCACTTCTCAGTCGGTCTTAAATTTTTGACAAGACATTTTTTCCTTGTATAGCACGACTTCATATAACGCGTAAATATGATATCTAGCAAAATAACTTAATATAACGCATAAATCTTTTAGTCTTGTGCTTCTCAAATTTGAATTACACACATCCATAACAATCACTAGTAGTCTCGATACTGAATATCGTAGAAACAAGTACATACGTACAACATAACACTCATACTCAACAATTAGATTTTTTTTGAGGGGAAACCCAACAATTAGATAAAAATGAAAAAAAATAAAAACATAAACGGGCCGTGTCGTGTCGGTCGGCGTGCCCAGCCTCACGGCCCAGGCACGTCCCCTGATGTGCCCGTGTTAGGCATGGCCCGTTTAGCCCGTGCCGTGCCAGGCGTGCTAGCGGGCCGACGTGGCTGGCACGGCCCAGATGGCCAGCTCTGATCCACCGACCAAATCACCCATTGAGGGGAGCTGCAGGCAAACCCTAAACGGCGCCTTAAGCGCCCGTTATAGGGTTAACCGTACAGGGCGCACACCCCACTTTCTGCTATGGGCCAGCGCATTTTCCTTTTTCTAAACTGCTGCAAAAAAGAACGCATTGAGGTGGATTTGAACCAGCGCCGCGCGGCTTCTGTGCAACACGCGATAACCACCCCACCCACCTAAACTTCTATGATTACACACATCTTCTACCTTCCTTTGTTCCTTCTTTTTTTCTTTTTCTTCCTTCTTTTCTTTTTCTTTTTCCTTTTTCTAATTCGATGAAAAAAAGTGTTGGGGAACGGAGCATGAATTTCAAAAATTTCCTACGCTCACGCAAGATCTATCCATGGAGATGCATCACTACGAGAGGGGAGAGTGTGTCTACGTACCCTCGTAGACCGTTAGCGGAAGCGTCTCACAACGCGGTTGATGTAGTCGAACAATCCTTCGAGCTCCACCGATCGAGTACCGAACGTACGGCACCTCCGAGTTCTACACACGTGCAGCTCGGTGACGTTCCTCGCCTTCTTGATCCAGCAAGACGTCGAGGTAGTAGATGAGTTCCGTCAGCACGACGGCGTGGCGACGGTGACGGTGAAGTGATTCCGGCAGGGCTTCGCCTAAGCTCTCCGAAAATATGACCGAGGTGGAAAACAGAGATCGGGGCACCGCACACGGCTATGGGACAATTGTTGTCCTTTGGGGTGCCCCCTTGCCCCTGTATATAAAGGATGAGAGGGAGGAGGCCGCCCCCCTAGGGGTGCGCCAAGTGTGGGGAGTCCTACTAGGACTCCTTAGTCCTAGTAGGATTCCACCTCTCATACGGAGTAGGAAAGGGGGAAGGGAGAGGGAAAGGAAAGAGGGGGCTGCGCCCCTCCCCTAGTCCAATTCGGTTTGGGCAAGTGGGGGCGCGCGCCTCCTCACGTGGCCTGCCTCTCCTTTTCCCGTATGGCCCAATAAGGCCCATTACTTCTCCCGGTGAATTCCCGTAACTCCCCGGTACTCCAAAAAATACCCGAATCACTTGGAACCTTTCCGACGTCCGAATATAGCCTTCCAATATATGAATCTTTACCTCTCGACCATTTCGAGACTCCTCGTCATGTCCGTGATCTCATCCGGGACTCCGAACAAACTTCGGCCACCAATCACATAACTCATATAATACTAAATCGTCATCGAACCTTAAGTGTGCGGACCCTACGGGTTCGGGAATGATGTAGACATGATCGAGACGACTCTCCGGTCAATAACCAACAGCGGAACCTGGATGCTCATATTGGTTCCTACATATTCCACGAAGATCTTTATCGGTGAACCTCATATGTCAACATACGTTGTTCCCTTTGTCTGGCGGTATGTTACTTGCCCGAGATTCGATCGTCGGTATCCAATACCTAGTTCAATCTCGTTACCGGCAAGTCTCTTTACTCGTTCCGTAATACATCATCTTGCAACTAACTCTTTAGTCACGGTGCTTGCAAGGCTTCTGTGATGCTGTATTACCGAGAGGGCCCAGAGATACCTCTCCGATAGTCGGAGTGACAAATCCCAATCTCGATCCATGCCAACTCAACAAACACTTTCGGAGATACCTGTAGTGCACCTTTATAATCACCCAGTAACGTTGTGACGTTTGATACACCCAAAGTATTCCTACGGTATCCGGGAGTTGCATGATCTCATGGTCAGAGGAACGTGTATTTGACATAGTGAAAGCAATAGCAATAAACTGAACGATCATTTGCTATGCTAACGGTTGGGTCATGTCCATCACATCATTCTCCTAATGATGTGATCCCGTTATCAAATGACAACTCATGTCCATGGTCAGGAAACCTTGACCATCTTTTTGATAACGAGCTAGTCTAGTAGAGGCATACTAGGGACATAGTATTTGTCTATTATCCACACATGTATTTAGTTTCCGGTCAATACAATTCTAGCATGAATAATAAACCATTATCATGAACGGAGAAATATGATAATAATAAACACTTTATTAATTGCCTCTAGGGCATATTTCCAACAGTCTCCCACTTGCACTAGAGTCAATTACATTGTAATGAATCTAACACCCATCGCATTCCGGTGCTGATCATGTTTTGCTCGTGGAAGAGGTTTAGTCAACGGGTCTGCCACATTCAGATCCGTGTGTACTTTGCAAATCTCTATGTCTCCATCCTTAATCAAATTCCGAATGGAGTTGAAGCGACGCTTTATATGCTTGGTTCTCTTGTGAAACCTGGGCTCCTTTGCTATAGCAATTGCTCCAGTGTTGTCACATAAGATAGTCGTTGGACCCGATGCACTAGGTATGACACCTAGATCGGATATGAACTCCTTCATCCAGACTCCTTCATGTGCTGCTTCGGAAGCAGCTATGTATTCCGTCTCACATGTAGATCCCGCCACGACGCTCTGCTTGGAACTGCACCAACTGACCGCTCCACCATTAAGAATAAATACGTATCCAGATTGTGACTTAGAGTCATCTGGATCTGTGTCAAAGCTAGCATCGACGTAACCCTTTACGACGAGCTCTTTGTCACCTCCATAAACGAGAAACATGTCCTTGGTCCTTTTCAGGTACTTCAGGATATTCTTGACCGCTGTCCAGTGATCTACTCCTGGATCACTTTGGTACCTTCCCACCAAGCTAATAGCGAGGCACACATCAGGTCTGGTACACAGCATGGCATACATAATAGAGCCTATGGCTGAGGCATAGGGGATGACACTCATCTTCTCTTTGTCTTCTGCCGTGGTCGGGCTTTGAGTCTTACTCAATCTCACACCTTGCAATACAGGCAAGAACCCTTTCTTTGACTGATCCATTTTGAACTTCTTCAAAATCTTGTCAAGGTATGTGCTTTGTGAAAGTCCAATGAGGCGTCTTGATCTATCTCTATAGATCTTGATGCCTAATATGTAAGCAGCTTCTCCGAGATCCTTCATTGAAAAACTTTTGTTCAAATAACCCTTTATGCTTTCCAGAAATTCTATGTCATTTCCCATCAATAATATGTCATCCACATATAATATGAGAAATGCCACAGAGCTCCCACTCACTTTCTTGTAAATACAAGCTTCTCCATAAGTTTGTATAAACCCAAACGCTTTGATCACTTCATCAAAGCGAGTATTTCAGCTCCGAGATGCTTGCACCAGTCCATAGATGGATCGCTGGAGCTTGCATACTTTGTTAGCACCTTTAGGATCGACAAAACCTTCCGGTTGCATCATATACAATTCTTCCTTAAGGAATCCATTAAGGAATGCCGTTTTGACGTCCATTTGCCAGATTTCATAATCATAAAACGCGGCAATTGCTAACATAATTCTGACAGACTTTAGCATCGCTACAGGTGAGAAAGTCTCATCGTAGTCAACTCCTTGAACTTGTCGATAACCTTTAGCAACAAGTCGTGCTTTATAGACGGTGACATTACCATCAGCGTCCGTCTTCTTCTTAAAGATCCATTTATTTTCAATAGCTCGCCGTTCATCGGGCAAGTCTACCAAAGTCCATACTTTGTTCTCATACATGGATCCAATCTCGGATTTCATGGCCTCAAGCCATTTGTCGGAATCCGGGCTTGCCATCGCTTCTTCATAGTTCGAAGGTTCATCGTTGTCTAGCAACATGACCTCCAAGACTGGATTTCCGTACCACTCTGGTGCGGAACGTGTCCTGGTTGACCTTCGAAGTTCAGTAACAACTTGATCCGAAGTTTCATGATCATCATCATTAACTTCTTCTCTGGTCTGTGTCGATGTCACAGAAATTTCTTTCTGTGGCGTACTACTATCCAGAGGAGGTACAATTACCTCATCAAGTTCTACTTTCCTCCCACTCACTTCTTTCGAGAGAAACTCCTTCTCTAGAAAGGATCCATTCTTAGCAACGAATACTTTGCCTTCGGATCTGTGGTAGAAGGTGTACCCAACGGTCTCCTTTGGGTATCCTATGAAGACGCACTTATCCGCTTTGGGTTCGAGCTTATCTGGCTGAAGCCTTTTCACATAAGCATCGCATCCCCAAACTTTCAGAAACGACAGCTTAGGTTTCTTACCAAACCACAGTTCATACGGTGTCGTCTCAACGGATTTAGACGGTGCCCTGTTTAAAGTGAATGCAGCTGTCTCTAATGCATAACCCCAAAATGATAGTGGCAAATCGGTAAGAGACATCATAGAACGCACCATATCTAATAGAGTACGATTACGACGTTCGGACACACCATTACGCTGTGGTGTTCCAGGTGGCGTGAGCTGTGAAACAATTCCACATTGTTTTAAGTGATTGCCAAACTCGTAACTCAAATATTCTCCTCCACGATCAGATCGTAAGAACTTTATTTTCTTGTTACGATGGTTCTCTACTTCACCCTGAAATTCTTTGAACTTTTCAAATGTTTCAGATTTATGCTTCATCAAGTAGACATAGCCATATCTACTCAAATCATCTGTGAACGTGAGAACATAACGATATCCACCGCGCGCCTCAACACTCATCGGACCGCATACATCGGTATGTATTATTTCCAACAAGTCTGTTGCTCGCTCCATTGTTCCGGAGAACGGAGTCTTAGTCATCTTGCCCATGAGGCATGGTTCGCACGTCTCAAATGATTCATAATCAAGTGATTCCAAAAGTCCATCTGTATGGAGTTTCTTCATGCGTTTTACACCAATATGACCTAAGCGGCAGTGCCACAAATATGTGGTACTATCATTATCAATTTTGCGTCTTTTGGCATCAATATTATGGATGTGTGTATCACCACGATCGAGATTCAACAAGAATAAACCATTCACAAGCGGTGCATGACCATAAAAGATATTATTCATCAAAATAGAACAACTTTTATTCTCTGATTTAAATGAATAACCGTCTCGCAATAAACAAGATCCAGATATAATGTTCATGCTCAACGCAGGCACCAAATAACAATTATTTAGGTTCATCACTAATCCCGAGGGTAGATGTAGAGGTAGCGTGCCGACGGCGATAACTTCAACTCTTGAACCATTCCCGACGCGCATCGTCACCTCGTCCTTAGCCAATCTTCGTTTATTCCGTAGCTCCTGTTTCGAGTTACAAATATGAGCAACCGAACCAGTATCAAATACCCAGGTGCTACTACGAGTATTGGTAAGGTACACATCAATAACATTTATATCAAATATACCTTTGTTGATGTTGCCAGCCTTCTTATCTGCCAGGTACTTGGGGCAGTTCCGCTTCCAGTGACCAGTCCCCTTGCAGTAGAAACACTCAGTCTCGGGTTTGGGTACAGACTTGGGTTTCTTCGTGGGAGCAGCAACTGATTTGCCGTTCTTCTTGAAGTTCCCCTTCTTTCCCTTGCCCTTCTTGAAACTAGTGCTCTTCTTTACCATCAACACTTGATGCTCCTTCTTGACTTCTACCTCCGCAGCTTTGAGCATAGCGAAGAGTTCGGAAATAGACTTTTCCATTCCTTGCATATTATAGTTCATCACAAAGCCCTTATAGCTTGGTGGCAGTGATTGGAGAATTCTGTCAATAACCGAATCATCTGGAAGATTAACTCCCAACTGAGTCAAGCGGTTATGCAACCCAGACATCTTGAGTATATGCTCACTGACAGAACTATTCTCCTCCATCTTACAGCTAAAGAACTTGTCGGAGACATCATATCTCTCGACCCGGGCATGAGCTTGAAATACAAGTTTCAGCTCTTGGAACATCTCATATGCTCCGTGATGCTCAAAACGTCTTTGGAGCCCCGGTTCTAAGCCGTAAAGCATGGCACACTGAACTATCGAGTAGTCATCAACACGTGTCTGCCAGGCGTTCATAACGTCGACAGACGAGGGAGGGGGTGCGACACCTAGCGGTGCATCAAGGACATAAGCCTTCTGTGCAACAATGAGGATGATCCTCAGATTACGGACCCAGTCTGCATAGTTGCTTCCATCATCTTTCAACTTAGCTTTCTCTAGGAACGCATTAAAATTTAGTGGAACTACAGCCCGGGCCATTGATCTACAACATACAATTGCAAAGATTATTTAGACTATGTTCATGATAATTGAAGTTCAATTAATCAAATTATTTAAGAACTCCCACTTAGATTAACATCCCTCAAGTTGTCTAAGTGTAACATGATCCACATCAACTAAGCCACGTCCGATCATCACGTGAGGTGGATTAGTTATCAATGGTGAACATCTTTCATGTTGATCATATCTACTATATGACTCATGTTCGACCTTTCGGTCTCTTGTGTTCCGAGGCCATATCTGTATATGCTAGGCTCGTCAAGTTTAACCCAAGTATTCTGCGTGTGTAAAACTGGCTTACACCCGTTGTATGCAAACGAAAGAATCCATCACACCCGATCATCACGTGGTGCTTAGAAGCGTCGAACCTTCGCAACGGTGCATACTAGGGGAGAACACTTATCTTGAAATTTAGTGAAGGGATCATCTTATAATGCTACCGTCGTCCTAAGCAAAATAAGATGCATAAAAGGATTAACATCACATGCAATTCAATATATGTGACATGATATGGCCATCATCGTCTTGTGCTTTTGATCTCCATCAGCCAAGCACCGTCATGATCTCCATTGTCACCGGATTGACACCATGATCTCCATCGTAGCGTCGTGACACCTTGATCTCCATCGCAGCGTCGTGGTCGTCTCGTCGGCTATTGCTACTACTACTACTGCTAACTCATAGCGGTAAAGAAAAGCAATTACATAGCGTTGGCATTGCATACAATAAAGAGACAACCATAAGGCTCCTGCCGGTTGCCTGATAACTTACAAAACATGATCATCTCATACAACAACTTATATCACATCATGTCTTGACCATATCACATCACCAGCATACCCTGCAAAAACGAGTTAGACGTCCTCTACTTTGTTGTTGCAAGTTTTACGTGGCTGCTACGGGTTTGCAAGAACCGTTCTTACCTACGCAAAACCACAACGTGGTGTAGTGATTGCTTTTTGATCTTATAAAAGAACCCTCTTCATTGAAACCGATTCAACTAAAGTGAGAGAGACAGACACCCGCCAGTCACCTTTATGCAACGAGTGCACTTAGCGGTGAAACCTGTCTCGCATAAGCTTACGCGTAATGTCGGTCCGGGCCGCTTCATCTCACAATACCGCCGAATCAAGTATCAACTAATAACGGCAAGCAATATGTATACACCCACGCCCATAACTCACTTGTGTTCTACTCGTGCAAATCACATCTACGCATAGACCTGGCTCGGATGCCACTGTTGGGGAACGGAGCATGAATTTCAAACATTTCCTACGCTCACGCAAGATCTATCCATGGAGATGCATCGCTACGAGAGGGGAGAGTGTGTCTACGTACCCTCATAGACCATTAGCGGAAGCGTCTCACAACGCGGTTGATGTAGTCGAACAATCCTTCGAGCTCCACCGATCGAGTACCGAACGTACGGCACCTCCGAGTTCTACACACGTGCAGCTCGGTGATGTTCCTCGCCTTCTTGATCCAGCAAGACGTCGAGGTAGTAGATGAGTTCCGTCAGCACGACGGCGTGGCGACGGTGACGGTGAAGTGATTCCGGCAGGGCTTCGCCTAAGCTCTCCGAAAATATGACCGAGGTGGAAAACAGAGATCGGGGCACCGCACACGGCTATGGGACAATTGTTGTCCTTTGGGGTGCCCCCTTGCCCCTGTATATAAAGGATGAGAGGGAGGAGGCCGCCCCCCTAGGGGTGCGCCAAGTGTGGGGAGTCCTACTAGGACTCCTTAGTCCTAGTAGGATTCCACCTCCCATACGGAGTAGGAAAGGGGGAAGGGAGAGGGAAAGGAAAGAGGGGGCTGCGCCCCTCCCCTAGTCCAATTCGGTTTGGGCAAGTGGGGGCGCGCGCCTCCTCACGTGGCCTGCCTCTCCTTTTCCCGTATGGCCCAATAAGGCCCATTACTTCTCCCGGTGAATTCCCGTAACTCCCCGGTACTCCAAAAAATACCCGAATCACTTGGAACCTTTCCGACGTCCGAATATAGCCTTCCAATATATGAATCTTTACCTCTCGACCATTTCGAGACTCCTCGTCATGTCCGTGATCTCATCCGGGACTCCGAACAAACTTCGGCCACCAATCACATAACTCATATAATACTAAATCGTCATCGAACCTTAAGTGTGCGGACCCTACGGGTTCGGGAATGATGTAGACATGATCGAGACGACTCTCCAGTCAATAACCAACAGCGGAACCTAGATGCTCATATTGGTTCCTACATATTCCACGAAGATCTTTATCGGTGAACCTCATATGTCAACATACGTTGTTCCCTTTGTCTGGCGGTATGTTACTTGCCCGAGATTCGATCGTCGGTATCCAATACCTAGTTCAATCTCGTTACCGGCAAGTCTCTTTACTCGTTCCGTAATACATCATCTTGCAACTAACTCTTTAGTCACGGTGCTTGCAAGGCTTCTGTGATGCTGTATTACCGAGAGGGCCCAGAGATACCTCTCCGATAGTCGGAGTGACAAATCCCAATCTCGATCCATGCCAACTCAACAAACACTTTCGGAGATACCTGTAGTGCACCTTTATAATCACCCAGTAACGTTGTGACGTTTGATACACCCAAAGTATTCCTACGGTATCCGGGAGTTGCATGATCTCATGGTCAGAGGAACGTGTATTTGACATAGTGAAAGCAATAGCAATAAACTGAACGATCATTTGCTATGCTAACGGTTGGGTCATGTCCATCACATCATTCTCCTAATGATGTGATCCCGTTATCAAATGACAACTCATGTCCATGGTCAGGAAACCTTGACCATCTTTTTGATAACGAGCTAGTCTAGTAGAGGCATACTAGGGACATAGTATTTGTCTATTATCCACACATGTATTTAGTTTCCGGTCAATACAATTCTAGCATGAGTAATAAACCATTATCATGAACGGAGAAATATGATAATAATAAACACTTTATTAATTGCCTCTAGGGCATATTTCCAACAAAAAGTTCACCGGATTTTATGAACGTTTTTTATGAACGTTTTTTCAAATTCGATGAACTTTTTTCTAATTTGATGAACTTTTACCAAAATCGATGAACTTTTTGCAAATTTGATGAATATTTTTCTAATTCGTTGAACATTTTTCAAAGTTGGTGAACTTTTTTTAAAATTCGATGAACTTTTTAGAAATTTGATGAACTTTTTTCAAATTTGATTAACTTTTTTTAAAGTCAATGAACTTTTTTTGAAATTTGAGGAACTTTTTTAGAATTTGTGAACTTTTTTTAAAGTTTGTGAACATTTTTTAAAATCCATGAACTTTTTGACATTCACAAATTTTTTATTTTTTGCGAATTCTTTTTTTTTCTAAAAGTCAACGGTTGACCAGTCAACTGGTCAACCGCGACCAATCAAAACTGTGTTCGAGCGACCAGGGGGAAAACTGAGCACTCGCCTTACATGGGCCGGCCCAGGACGAAGGCTCAGTGTGCGCTGGTGCTCCAAGTGGCGAGCTCCCGGAGCTGCACTGGCAAGCCTACCACATGAGCGCTAGAAGCCCTCAAAAAAAAGAAAAAGAAAACCATGAGCGCAAGAGGGGAGATGTCTGTTAGCGTGATGTACATTAGTTGTAACAATTGTACCGTTTGTATTTCCCACTGTATCTTATCTCCTAGATTATAGGATCACCAGCCACCTCTCCTCGGTCAAGGCCTGCGTGCCACCAATGACGGGAGCAGTTGTGTGCTTGGCCCATATATGTGTAACATGTACTGAGATCAATAATACAGATAGTATAGTGCGGCTTCTCTCTTCCAGCTTGGTATCAGACGCCATGGCATTCGAGGATCTCTTCGGCGAGCTCCCCACCCCCGCCGCCGCCTCGACGACTCCCCAGCCTGCTCCTCCTGCGACCTCTCCTTCCCTCTCCTCCGCCACCGCCCCCGCTGCCTCCTCGGCTATCACCCCTGTCGTCGCCCCTGCTGCCGCTCCACCGGCCGATCTTCTCCAAAACTTCCACAATGACCACATCTCGAACCACATCCGCTTCAAACTCGATCCGGCCGAGCACAACTACGTCAAATGGCGTACCTTTTTCACCTGCGTTCTCATGCAGTACCGTGTCCAAGACCATGTCCTCCAGCTGCCTCCTCCCCAGCCCGACGCCTCCTGGCTCGCTGTCGACAACCGCCTCATCCTCTGGATGTATTTCACTCTCGCCGACTCTCTGCTCGAGCTCATCATGGGTGGTGCCACCAACGCCTACACGGCCTGGAAACGCATCCGTGATTATTTTCTGGCCAACCAAGGCGCCCTCTACCTTCATCTCACTCGCCAATACCGCAATCTCAAGCAAGGGGATCTTCCCGTCTCCGACTATGCCCGTCGCCTCAAGGCCTTGGCGGATGGCCTCGCCGACACCGGGAATCCGGTCTCTGATCCGGGATCTAACCATGCAGTTTCTCCATGGGTTGGACGGGCGCTTCGACACCATCCGCACCATGCATCTTGGGCGACACGGTGCCGCTGCCCCGTTCGACGTTGTTCGGTCTCGGGTGGACCTCGCGGAGTACAACATCAACCTACGTGCCGCGGAGGCCGGCTCGTCCGCTCTCACCATCTCCGGCGGCTCCGGCTCCTCCACTGACCGCGGCGACCGTGGCGACCGCGGCGATCGCACCCCTCCCGCTGGCCACGGAACCGGTGGCAACCGCGCCTCTGGTGGCTCTGATCGCGGTCGGGGTCGCGGCCGCACTGGTGGTCGCGGGCGAGGCCGCTCTGACTCCGGTGGAGGCCGTGGACACCAGCCGTCCCCGCCCGCTCCTTGGACCGGCTACTTCGCCCCGTATGGCATGGCCCTGCCGGCGCCTTGCCCGGGCTGGGTTCCACCCAACGCCGCCGGCGTCCTCGGCCCCCGCCCCGGCGTTCATTCCTAGGCCTATCCGGTGATGTTCTCTGGGCCGTCGCCGTCGTACCCTACACCGCCTCCTCCGCCCACGTACCAGTCGGGCGCTCCTTCGTGGGATCAGGCCACCCTGTTCCAGCACGCCTACAGCCAGCAAGGCGTTCACGGCCCCGGCGCCGACTGGATCCTCGACTCCGGCGCCTCCACTCACGTCACCGGTAACTCAGGTAACCTCACCTCATTCCATCCTTTCCCAAAGCATTTTTCCTCTAGCGTGACTGTTGGCAATGGGGATCGCCTTCCAATTCTTGGCACTGGATCTACTACCCTCCCTCCCACCAATCTTTCCTTACATGATGTTGCAGTCTGCCCTAATATTGTCCAAGAATTAATTTCTGTTCGAAAGCTTTCCACTGATAACAACGTTGCTGTTGAATTTAATCCCCATGGTTTTTCTGTGAAGGATCTGCCCAACCAGAGGCTCATCATGACGTCCAGTAGCTCTGGCCCCATGTACCCCTTTGTCGGTGTAAAAACCGGCAGACCTCGGGGTAGGGGGTCCCAAACTGTGGATCTCGGATCGGTGGTAACAAGGACAAGGGAGAAGATATTTACCCAGGTTTGGGCCCTCTTGATGGAGGTAAAACCCTACGTCATGCTTCTGTTTATATTGATTGGGATGTATGAGTACAGAGTTGATCTACCTCGAGATCGTAATGTCTATCTAACTCTAGGGCCAGGTGAGTGATGTTGCGTTGATGTTCCCCCTACGGGCTAAACCCCATGGCTTATATACACGCCAGGAAGGGTATCTAGGGTTACAAGGTCGGTATCTGAGAGAGAGGCGGCTGGAAAGATTTTGGAGTATACGACAAGTCTTCGGTAGTGACAGCCTCGATCACGTCTCCCGTGTGCGGCTTCCGGAGTCCATCTTGGTCACGTATGAGGGCACATCGGCCCAACTGAGGATACGGGCCGGTTAGGTTAGCACCCCCTAATCCAGGACACCGTCACCCTTCTACAGCAAGACTTCCACCGGCATGGCTGCTTTTTCTACCATTACCGGCAACCTATGGCATCGACGCCTTGGCCATCCGGGCAAGGCCTCTCTAGCTAGTCTGTCAAAAACTTTTCTTCCCGATTGTAATAATGCCTCGCGCACCACTTGTACTACGTGCTAATTAGGGCGGCGACCTCGACTAGCTTTTCCTTCTTCGAATAATGTTGCCACCGCTCCCTTCCAACTTATTCATTGTGATCTGTGGACCTCGCCGGTCATTAACTTTTCTGGATACAAGTATTACTTGATTGTGCTTGATGACTACTCACATTACTCATGGTCGTTTCCCCTACGCGAAAAATCCGACACCTCCTCTACCCTCCAACGTTTCTTTCTTTATATTCTTACACAGTTTCATACGATCATCAAGTGCATGCAATGCGATAACGGCGGTGAGTTCATCAACACCTCTCTCCGCACCTTCTTCTCCAACCACGGCATAACCTTATGTCTCTCTTGCCCACACACTTCCCCCCAAAATGGGAAAGCCGAACGCATGCTTCGCACCACAAACGACGTAGTACGCACTCTCCTCCTACAAGCCGGCCTCCCTCCCTCGTTTTGGGTCGAGGCACTTCATACGGCCACCCACCTACTCAATCGTCGTCCGTCCACCACTATCTGTGGCGCCCCGCCTGAATACCACTGTAGTCAGACAGTCACCACACATACCAGCCCAGGGAATCACTCTGGCATGCGCTTTTACAAAAAGTATCATGAACACAGACATTTCTATTAATGGATATACCAGACTTACATGATATATTTTACAAGGATGATGGCAGTGGAAAAGCTCTATCTAAGCAACAGGGTCTTGGTGCGGCTCCAATCCACAGGGATCTGACTGGGTTACTCTTCTAGCCCACGAACACTCCGGCTCCTCGCTAGAGGTCATCGAATCCTTAGGTGAACCTGGCCACATTGAAGGCCGCTGAGTACTTTTGAATGTACTCGCAAGCAAACCAAACCAACATATACACCAAGCAAAGCAATCCATGGCATTCAAGCATGCATTCATTATCTTAACAGTATTAGTTATCATGTTATGACAGAATTACCTAGCAAGATTAATCATCTAGCAGTATTAATCATCATGTCATAGCAGGATTATCTAGCATGCTAACTATCAAAGTAACTATAGTATGACGAAGATACAGCATATCAAGTAATTAATCCATACTCTGAATAATCTTAGGATCCAAAACCCGATCCAAATCAAATCCAAGACATGCGGTCATTTGACCACTCATCTCATAGCCATCGCATGGCTAGCATCCCATATACCAGACATCCTCTGATGTCCCTGCATCTGCACTATAAGTCTGACAAATCATACCTTACTCTGGTTCATTATTAACATCATATGGTTTGTTCCTCCAGACTCGACACAGACCAAATAGTGTGACCTAGTACGAACTGTGTCCCATGACCGAGGACGCGGCTATTCGAATAGATTTACACTCTGCAGAGGTTGCGCACTTTACCCACACTATGGAGCTCCTGGCCTCATGCTCCCATTCGGGTGGACCGGTGTTGCTCCAACAAAACTTGTCTATTGCCCGGCACTCTTACGGTCCCACCGACAATCATACCCTCCCAGGGTCATGTCCTGGGTGGCCCCTGTGTCACCCCGTGACACCTGCCACCGTCGTGGCCAAACTAAACTGTCCCAAACGGGGACCGCGCGCAAACAAACAACTGGGCTCACAAGGTTATCACTGCCTACCGGGCCAGGGTAGTGCGCACGCATAACCTTCCCTCTTTGGTGGTACCGACAAGAGGCAAGACAATAGACCAAGTCAGGGCCTCCCCATCCAGGCAAGTGTGGTTGCACTCGACGAGCTCGGTTCGGTGGCACTATGACTCGATCCAGCCGACGGAGGAGGTTGTTATCATTAAGTCACATTCTTTATTATTGCAATAACAGTAACAAAGCATGATGTAACAATTATGAAAACATAACAACCTATCTCCATACAATATCACAACGAGTCATTAGTGAAACAATATTTAAATGGAAAGTTATCACTTTACAAGTTCTAGCTGTAAGTTACGACCATCTGAACCCTTGCATGAAACCGGCAAATAAACCCGTAGCCACCAGAACGGTCTTTACAACTCAGATCTGGGACGTTACCGGAATAACTCAACCCCGGCTCAAGACGGCTGAAAAGCAACTCAGAGCATGAGACAGTGTTGACAAGAAGAATGTAGCAGTTCCCTAAGACGGCCGAGGAACAGCTCAGAGCATAGGGTCACTGCTACAAAAAGAAATTCAACAGCCGCCCGAGACGACCGAAAAGCAGCTCAGAACACGGGACAGTTGTTGAAAGGAGAAATATAAAGTCGGCATCCACCCCGGACGGCCGAAAGCAGCACAGAACACAGGCGTGGTGCCGTCATCAAAGAAAGACAAGCAAGGGCTCATTAGCGTCACATACAGCTCACTACTACGCATACGAGCATAAGCATATTAATTTAAACATGCAAGAATAACACAGAGCAATGCTTTAGGGCATATATCAGATGGTTGGCTTTCCTGGGGGTGAAGGAATACTCCGGAAGAAGTGCGGGAAGCTCGCGGATAAATTCGCCGGAAAGGGTCCCCTCTCGAAGAGGCTGGATATAGGGCAGGGAAAAAATGGGCATTTTCAGAAAGTGTAAACATGGTGAAAGTGATGTCATCGGAACGGGCTCGATGAACAGAGAACGTGGGCTTTGGAATCACCTGAATCGGAGTTGCGGTCGCGGAGATATGGCCGTTCATTCGTTAAGCAGAAAAATGGACAGAATAGTGTCCATTTCAGTCCCTAACGGGTGAACGTCCACACTATAGCCGTTTCAGCCGGCGGCTGAGAAAGCGAAGGCGTATTTTAGAGTTTACGCTTTCACTGTAGTGGAAACGTATTTTTGTCTGAAGCTGCGCCTGAATACGCTTTCAAAGTTGGAAAGCGTACTTTTGAAAGTACGTTTCCACTTAAACCGCGCGGGCCCAGGCTTACAGTGGCTGACGAGGGGGCCCGCCCCATCCTCTCCCTTTCTCCCGCTGACCCCCTTCTCCCTCCCGACCGGCTACAGAGGGGAGGCCGTGGCTGAGCGCACGCCGGCGCTCCTCGGCGGCTCAGGCCATCCCCGGCCAAGGTCCGGCCACCGGTGGACGCGGGAGGTGATGCCGCGCCGAAGAGACCTAGCAGTGGTCGCGGGGAAGGGCCGAGGTACCCACGGCGCCGGCCATGGCGGATGGCAGTGGCAGGCTCGGGCGGCGGCCGCGGGCGCTCCGGTGGGTCGTAGGGGAAGGTGAGGGCATGGACGAGCTCGTGGGAGAGTGGCGCATCCCGCAGCGGTTAGGAGGCGGCGTGGGGGTACTCGAACGCCGGGATTGGAGGCGGGACAGTGGGTGAGGCTCGCCGGAAATTCGAGCGTTCTGGTGAGGGCTTCGATCGGGCGCGGGCACAGGGGTGGACTAGAGGGAGTGGGGAGGGGGCTGAGTGAGTTGTGGGTGCTCGGGGAAGCTCGGGCCGCGGCTATTTATAGGCGGCCGGTGCGGGTGGATAGGCTCGGTAGCTCGGGATGAGCTGGCCGGAGCTCTGTTGCTCGCGGCGAGCTGGCCTTGGCCGCGTGCGGCGCCGACCTGACGAGGCCCAGAACGAGGCGACAACTCAAGGAGGAAGGGGCCAATGGAGAGGAAGACGACGATGGATCACGAGGCAACAGTGGCCATGGCGGCACTCGCCGTGGCGTGAGGAGGAAGATAGAGGAGTGAAGAAGGGTCTAGGGAGGGGCAGGTGGACGCCGCGGAGCCGTTTGACACGCCGGGACACGCCGGAGCTGGCCGGAGCTGGCCTGCCGACGAGAACAGTACGCTGACCACCGTTTTGGCCTGTCCCAAGCGTGGTCACCATGGGTGCCACGTGCTCTGGAGTTTTTCTGAGTGCTATATCATGTCAACGGGGTGTCTCACTGCTCATATAGATGACAGATGTGGCTGGAATCCACTGGAAGGCCATGAGGTGAGAGAAACTTGCAGAAGAAGATTCTAACAGTAAACTTGGGTGGACATTTTTGGAGAGATGGGTGAAGGAGAGGAGCTGGATCCTTGTCACAATGAGATAGGGTAGTAAGGAGTTGGTGCTGGTAAAATTTGAGGCCATTTGGACCAAGTTTGCATATACTTCCTTTGTAATGCAAATTTTGGTCCAGAAACTGGATTTTGATGTTGTGCTCAACTGGCTTTATTAAATGAGCTGAATTTTGGTGGAGGGGAGTTATATGGATGCATGGAGGTACTGGCCAAATTTCAGATCATTTGGAAATGCCAAAGTGGTACTTCCTTCACAGAGATGCAATCTGGACAGAAACTTAGATAATTTATTGGGGAAAATTGGCTAGATGAAATGGGCTGGTTTTTGGTATCCCTGGGTGATTTATCAATGTTAACCACCCTGAAAAATTTCATCCCAAAAAGATAAAGGGAGAAAGCACTTCCTTTGCAAACTGGAAATCTGGACAGAATTTGCAAATGGATGTTGTGCTCAAAATTTGATCTATGGAACTTGTGTTCTTGATGGAAATGGTGAAGATATGGATAGGAGAAGCTCCACAAATTATTTGGGATTTTTTCGGGCTACCAAAATAGTAGCTCCTTTGGAAAGTGCCCAAAGTGCAATATTGGCTTTAAATAGGAAAATGCAATTTCCCTTATTTAATTATTGCCAATATTTTTTATGAGAGCTCAATATGCTCACAAAGAATATCTCCCCAAGTTTTCATGAACTTTGGAGATGGATAGATATTTTCCTGGATTTAATTCCTTTAACTGACAGAAAAAGGAATTAATTTTAAATGAAAAATATTGCAAATGTCTTGGCAATATTTTTGCATATCCAGGGTTTATGGATATAGGAGAGTCTCTGGGAATAGTTTGGGAGACAACAGAGCAAAGAAAATTGGGGTTCCTTTGTAACGGAAGGAATTAGGGTTTCCCTTCCGGTAGATCGGGGAGTAGGGTTTCGGCGGCAAAACCCTAAGAATATATCTTGGGTGGCAAGGTTGGGCTGGGGAGGATCTCCGGTTGGATAGGGAAGGCAAGGCTAAATGACCATCTTCACATACCCAAGAGCGAGAGAAACTCCAATAACACCGAAAAAAAGACGGAAGTCAAATTCCGCGAAGGAAAAAAAAAGGAGCGAAAAGCATGGTGTTACACTATCACGCCCATACTCCCTATTTCCTGCTCACCGGCGTTCAACCCCGTTACGACCATCTACGCGTCTTTGGATTCTTGTACTTCCCTAGCCTCTATGCCACTTCCCCACACAAGCTCGCCCCACGCTCCACTAGGGTTGTCTTCCTCGGCTATCCATTAGAACACAAAGGGTACATGTGCTTTGATCTCTAGACGCGCCGTGTCATTGTGTCCCGGCATGTCATTTTTGACGAATCTACTTTTCCGTACACATCGGCAGCCACACCGACCCCTTCCACACCGGATCCGCCCCCTGCCACCTCTGTGCGCTCAATCCCTCCCGGGATCCCTGCCCCGCCTTCCTCGTCTGGCGCATCCCCAGGCGGATCGGCCTCAAACGGGTCACCCCCACCTCGCACCCCCCACGCGTCCCCACCAACCCCCACCGAGCCGACCGGCTCCCCCACTACCTCTGCCGCCCCCACGCGTCGCCTTCTCACTCGTCTGGCCCAGTCTCGCCAGTCCTGGCCCCGCGCATCTTCGTCGGATCGCCCCCACGCCTTGGATCTGCTCCTGGATCCCCTCCAGACTTGCCTGCTGCACCTGCCTCCAGCCCCACCGCATCTTCCTCGAAGACCGCAACCTCCACTCCCTCTCCGCCACGTCATCCCGTGGTTCCCATTGTCCCTCCCGTTAACTCACATAAAATGAGAACGCGCGCTAAGTCTGGCTTCACCCAACCCCGCCGTCTCTTCTCTGTCTCTGCCACTGCCGACATTTCTCCTCTTCCCTCCTCCTATAAAACAGCTCTACAAGATCCCCATTGGCACAATGCCATGTTAGATGAATTTAATGCTTTGATTAAGAACGAAATGTGGTGTTTGGTTCCTAGACCTGTAGGTGTCAATGTGGTGACCGGGAAGTGGATTTTTTGGCACACGTTTAACTCCGATGGCTCCCTGGCTCGGTACAAAGCACGGTGGGTTCTTCGTGGCTTCACGCAAAAAAAGGGTGTCGACTACACACTCCTGGAATTTTCATATACGCCGGGTGTTCGGCTCTTCGCCGAGCGCCAAAGCACGGGCACTCGGCAAACGCAAAGACGCCGAGAGGAACACTCGGCAACTATGGCTTCACGGCGACTAGCTAACGTTGCCGACACGGAATCACGGTGAACAAACAACGTTCGGCAAACGTCGCAGATGCCGAGAGCTCCTCACGGCAAAGAGAAGCCACGTGGCAAGCCCCATCGCAACTGACTGCACCGTCACTTTCTGTTACATATACCGAGCGCCGCCGTGGAACACTCAGTAAAAAACATGTAACAGAAACATTCAAACCTGACATGTGGTCCCGCTGGACCCAGTTATCAGTAAAATTTTCATATTATTTGTTAATTTTTTAAAAAGAATTATATGGTGCGCTATCTTTACCGAGGGCTGCCTCATATCGCTCGGTATAAATCCATTGACTGAAACCTGACCTGTGGGCCCAGGAGCCCTACATGGCAGTTGAAGCTTTACCGAGTGTTAGCGCCATCGGTAAATAGTGGCACTACTGGAATAGTCAAAGTGCTCAGGTGACCACTTTTCCGAGAGGGGCCCTCGGAAAAGAGTGGCACTACAGTAGCTAAAGTGCTCAGGCGACCCCTTTTTCAAGAGGTGCCCTCGGAAAAGTGTGTGTTTCCGAGTGTGGCTCTCGAAAATATGTCCCATTGCTTCTGTTGTGAATCTGTTTCTTATCTAATCCCTGCAACTGAAAACAACTAGTGCATTTTCTGTCTATATATTCAGTGTAGAAAATGTTCACATAAGCATAACTCACATAGGCCAATGTTTCACATAAGCAACACATCACACACATAGGCATAATTTAAAGTAGTTCACAAAAACATGAGAACAGGGACCTTCCATAACACGGAGAAGCATGCATTCACCATGGCCTACCCCCTCTCGGTGCCGGTCAATGCCGTAGACCGCCCGGGCCACCGGATGGGTGCTCGATCTAGAAACCGCCCGAGGGGGGGCGGGGGCGGGAACCACCCGTACATGCGTGTGGGCCGTGCATATGCATGAAAGGGTGGTGTGGTGTTTGAATACCCAACGCACATCCTTGACGTGGTAGATGCCTCAAAAACCGCACAAACGGACGGGAACGTCGAGGACCGGGTGCGTTCGTCCTCGAGATCGAGCCGACGGCGGATGATCCTGTGACGGAACGGGCTTATGTAGGAGATATGCCCTAGAGGCAGTAATAACAGTTTTTGTATCTCCGAGTTTGTAATGAATGTTTATCTTCCATGCTATAACTGCAATGATTCTCGAGTCTGCAATATCCACGAGGCTTGGAGGGAAACTCATGTGCACGTGTGGTATAATAAACGGTAAATTGTATTCCTAGTCATGCATCTATGACTGGCTCAAGTATTGCATGATGATCCTGTTTTCCTGATCATGGGCATGACTATGCCGGCAATTTTGAGGGCACAATGTTAGTAGAACACTTGTGTTGAATCGACCCGAATTGATGTTATGCTATGAGATACATTCGTCACAAGTTAATGGTTAATAACACAGAGATAGTTAATGTTTGCATAATTCCTTAGACCATGAGAGTATCGAGTTCCTTCGTACTTGCTTCGTGAACTTTGGGGTTTGTTAAACGTCATCCGTAACTGGGTGGCTATTATGGCGGCTTACGGGTTCACGGAAAAGTATGACAAGAAACGAGATAGCTCAAGATTGGGATTTGCTCCTCCGACGATGGAGAGATATTCTCGGGCCCTCTCAGTGTTACGGTATCCATCATCGTCTGGCCAGACACATTGTGATTTGATCACTGGGATGCCGGAACACGGAAACGAGAAAAGAGAACAAAACCGGTAACGAGGTAACTTGCGTGGTGGACAAGTTGTTGATCCACGGGGATGCTATAAATCTCACCTCGGGTGTTTGTAACATATCGCAAAGCAACAGGAATAGCACACGGCAATTGGAGGTTCACTCGAATATTCATTCGTGTGGGTATAGGGGTCAATATGGGTGTCCACGGCTCCGATGTTGATCATTGATCGGAAAGTGTTCCGGGTCATGTCTATACTTCACCGAACCTATAGGGTCACACGCTTAAGGGTCATCTATCTGCTGAATACTAGATGGGGAGTCTGAGAGAAAATCACCGAAAAAGTTTCGGACGAAACGGAAACGTTCCGGAGAGAACACCGGAATAGTTTCGGTGAAACTGAAAAGTTGTTTCAGGGTATTCCATTAAGTCATATTGGTTTCGGCACACGCCTGGAAATTCTTGGAGGGTGCCAGAATTGTTCTGGTAACTTCTGGAATTTTTCCGGAGAGAAAAACCGGAAATGTTCCGGAGCAGCCGGAACCGCAATGGTAGCTTTTCGCTGAAGAAAAACATTGTTCCGGAATTGTTTCGGAATGCGTTCAAAATTGTTTTAGTGGGTACTGGAATTATTCTAGGCACACAGAAATAATTTGGGATTTAACGGACGCAAAAAATGTCTTCATGAATAGTGAAAGTGCTTTTTGGTTACTTTATGGAAAGCCACCTTTTGGGATATTTCCAAAAGGCTTCTAGAAGGGCTTGGGGGCCAAGGAAGCCCCTCATGGGGGGGGGGGGGGGCAAGGGGTGGCCGTCCAAAGGAGGTGGAGCTCCTTGGAGCTCCACATGCCATCCCTTTTTGCGTTATTCTTTTATGTAAAGACATAATGTGGGGGTACTTTTGGTATTTTTGAATGCCAACTTTACCCCTTGGCTTTCCTATAAATAGGGGTGGAGGGGTGCTCTCCAAACCTCATCCTTGCTCTCATACACATGCCATGCTCGTCTGGCTCTCTCTTTCTCCCTCCCACAAAATAGTTTCGTAGAGCCGAAAGGCTGTCTGGGTTCCGGTAGGAACTAGTTCTGGACGGCGAAGCCCTGCCGGATAGCTGACACCGTATGTGTGCAACCCCGTAGAGAGGTCGTAGTTTCGATATTTTGCCCGAGGGGCTGTTCGAGTGTCCTCCCGAAGGGCTGTCCGAGTTTCCGATCGAGTTTCGAGTGTCCTCCCGAAGGGCTGTCCGAGTTTCGGATCGAGTGTCGAGGGTCCTCCCGAAGGGCTGTCCGTGACATCGTCCAGGGGACTGTCCGACCGCCTCCCAAAGGGCTATCCGACGAGGGAGTACATCCTCGCGGTTGGGAGGTTGTAAATCCTAGCTGCGGGGATCTGCACCGACGATCTACACCGACTCTTCTTCCGCTGCGCTACGAGTCAGTACGGATCATATCAAACCCTGTATGACATCTCCATAGTGGTCCTGGGCGTGCTCGCTGTACCAATTTTTTTTGTTTTCTGTCGCATTCCCTACAGTGGCATCAAGAGCCGTGCTATGCGTAGATGCAGGTTACGATCTAGAATACATGGAGATGTATGGGTATTACATAATATAATTTTTGAGTAGATGAGATCTATTGCTGAAAATTATTTATGCGGGTGGCAGATGAAATCTGTTACCCGATGTTCTTGTTGCTTCCCTAGAATTTGCGTATTTCTGATCTCGAGACAGCATGGTGGAATTTCACAAAGTTCTGGCAATCCGCGATCCTGATTGATCAACGAAGTGCTATCAGTTCTTTGGGTTCCGCCATAGTCAAAAGAAAGATGAAATTCGCAGATGAAAGGGCAATGCAGATATGATCTGCACGGGGGTCATGCGTATGACGAAGTTTAGTATGGGGCTCGGGATTTTATTATCTCATGTTTCATACACCCTGAGATGTTAATCTAGCGACTTGAATAATCATACTTGATGATAAAACGTTGGTAGCTGCGGTTTAAGTCAAAACCTTAGAAGCCACATAAAATAAATTTTTGCATAAACTGATTAGAGGCGTCTAACTTGGTTTTGCAGGATGTGCATGTGATGTGGTATAGCAATGCTCATATTAATTCGATTATGTATGAGATGACTATATGATGTAAATTTATTAACATGACCTGCGTGTCATGATTCGGCATGATGGCTGGAGCCATATGATTGTCACTTTTATGACCTGCATGTCAACCTTAAGTAATGCAGTTATTTTATTAGCTATAGAGATAGCAATATTATCTGGTGCATCGACAAGGTGGTGGCAATCGTCGCGAAGGTGAACACCGACACAAATGCCGAAGACAAAGAAATACTTGACTTCTCCGTCAGAAAGGGCTATACCATATCATGCTGTTATGAATTGCCTGAGATGTTTATCCCTTATGATGCACCCTTCTTGATTGCGCAGTAGTCCCTTTTTATTAGGGTGATCTCTCACTTAAAAATATCAAAGTAGTTAGTGTTCACCCAAGTGTAGCACCGTCTGAAATTTGTATCTTTTCGGGGTGCGCCATGTACACATGAGCACGAACGAATCGAGAGGAATGAGGCGGGTGAGGTCAGACCTCGCAGCAAGATCACTTGGTTGTCTTTGACGTTCAGGCAGGAGAGTCCTGAGCTCGGAACACGCCCATCGAAAGATGAACAAGAATCACATAGAGATGTGATCGGCAAGTTGGCCTACCGATTGAAATTCGCGTCATCAGTGATGAACCCGTCAATGGCGTCGAATTGAAATACGGATCTTGAATCACTCACAATCAATTATGAGAGACATTGAATTGAGTGGGAGCGCACTTTAGAATAAAATTGTTTATTCACTAGTGCAAAAATCATTATGAACAAAGTCTAAGTGAAACTTGTGTTTACCGTTGTAGATCAAATGGCTCGCAACACCGCATTCAACTTAGGCCCGATGTTAGAGAAAGAGAAGTTACCTGCGACTGGAAACAACTATGCGGACTGGGTCCGTAACCTGAGGATTGTCCTCAGGAGCACTAAGAAAATGTATGTGCTTGAAATTGCTCTTCCAGCTAAACCGGCGGCCGATGCCCCGGAAGATGAACAAAATGTCTGGGCCACTAAGGATGATGATCACAACTTAGTGCAGTGCCTCATGTTAGCTTGCATGAGTGGAGGGCTTCAAAAACATTTTGAATTCCATAAACCCCGTGATATGATCCGGGAATTGGATGCTCTGTACAAGGAAACCGCAAGGTCTGAACGATTTGATATCATGAAGACCTTGATGGAATGCAAGATGGCCGAGGGCAGTTCAGTAGGCGAACACGTAGTCAAAATGATTGGCTATGCTGAAAGGCTTAAAACCCTGGAATTTCCAATTCCGCCTGGCCATATGATGGACATGATGCTTTCTTCACTCCCCCTGTCTTATGACGGTTTTGTCATGAACTACAACATGAGTGGGATGGAGAAAACACCGAAAGAGGTGCTCGCCATGCTGAAAACTGTGGAAGGAGGACTGCGGAAAAATCGCAAGCAAGTGTTGCTTGTGAATAAAACTGCCAGTTTCAAAAAGAAAGGCAAGCCAAAGAAGGGAAAGGGCGCCGGTAAGACCGGCTCCCAAAGAAACTCTAAGGGCGGAGCCAAGAATGAAACTGAGTGCTTCTACTGCAAGGGCACAGGACACTGGAAGAGAAACTGCAAGAAGTATCTGGAAGATAAGAAGTCCGGGAAAACCGGAAAAGGTATAATTGTTATACAAGTTAATGTCATTGACGTTTTGCTTGCTAGCGAAAATTCTATGTCTTGGGTATTTGATACCGGATCGGTTGCTCACATTTGCAACTCGATGCAGGGACTTCAGAAGGTGCGCAAGCTAGCAAAGAATGAAGTCGTGATGCGCGTCGGGAACGGCGCTGGGATCGCCGCTCAAGCCGTCGGCATTATGCCTCTATGTCTTCCTTCAGGATTTATCTTAGAACTAAATAATTGTTATTTTGTTCCACTATGGTGTAGAAACATTATCTCCGGATCATGTTTAGTACACGATGGGTATTCGTACAAGTCTGAGAACAATGGTTGTTCACTTTATTGTAAGGATATCTTTTATGGATTTGCACCCATTGTTGGGGGCCTTTTCATACTAAATCTTGAATGTGGAAATGATGTCTTTTAACGTGAATGCTAAACGCCTTAAGAAGGCTGATACCACCACCACTTTCATGTGGCACTGTCGCCTTGGCCACATCGGAAAGAAACGCATGCAAAGACTCCATAAAGATGGAGTTTTACCGTCCTTTGATTTTGAATCATTTGACACATGTGAAGCTTGCTTGATGGGAAAAATGACCAAGACGCCGTTCACGGGTCATCCTGAACGGGCGAGTGAATTGTTGGAAATAATACATAGTGATGTATGTTGTCCAATGAGCACAATCGCACAGGGTGGGTATTTTTACTTCGTGACTTTTACTGATGATTTGAGTAGGTATGGATATATCTACTTGATGAAGCATAAGTCGGAAACCTTTGAAAAGTTCAAAGAATTTTAGAATGAGGTAGAAAATCATCGTAACAAAAGGATTAAGTTTCTGCAGTCTGATCGCGGGGGCGAATACCTTAGTCATGAGTTTAGCCAACATCTGAGTGACCGTGGAATCGTTTCACAGCTTACGCCTCCCGGAACTCCATAGCGAAACGGAGTGTTGGAAAGACGTAACCGAACCCTGTTAGACATGGTAAGGTCGATGATGTCTCTTACAGATCTGCCGATATCTTTTTGGGGTCACGCACTAGAAACTGCCGCTCACACATTAAACAGAGCACCGTCTAAGTCTGTTGAGATGACACCATACGAGTTATGGAACGGGAAGAAACCCGGTTTGTCGCATCTCAGAATTTGGGGTTGTGGGGTATACGTAAAATGTTTACAACCTACGAAACTCGATCCCAGATCAGATAAATGTTACTTTGTAGGTTATCCCAAGGAAACAATTGGGTATTCCTTCTACCACCCGTCCGATAACAAAGTGTTTGTTGCCAGAAATGGACAATTTCTTGAGAAAGAGTTTCTCGCTAAAGAAGTGAGTGGGAGGACAGTACAACTTGATGAGATTATTGAATCTTCGGCAACCGTTGATATGGCTAAGGAACTGGAAGAAATTCCGCTAATTATCCCTACAACCGAGCCAGAAGTTGTCGCATGTGATGCGGAAACTTCAGACAATGTTGTAACTGAACCGCGCAGATCAGGTAGGGCTATCCAGCCACCTGAGTGGTATCATAACGAAATCTTCAATCTTGAAGACGATGAACCTGCGCACTACAAGGAAGCGATGGCGGGGCCTGGCTCAAAGGAATGGCACAAGGCCATGAAATCCGAAATGGAATCCATGTACGAAAACCAAGTTTGGCACTTGGAAGAACTTCCAGAAGGCGTAAAGCCCATTGGTTGTAAATGGATTTTCAAAAGAAAGACGGACGCGGATGGTAACATTACTATCCACAAAGCTAGACTTGTCGCGAAAGGGTTCACGCAAGTTCCAGGAGTGGACTACGACGAGACTTTCTCGCCCGTAGCTATGCTTAGGTCTGTTCGGATATTACTAGCAATTGCTGCTTATTTCGATTATGAAATATGGCAGATGGACATCAAAATGGATTTCCTAAATGGAAACCTCAAAGAGGATGTATACATGATACAGCCAGAAGGTTTTGTATTTCATAAGGATGCTAGAAAGGTATGCAAACTTCACAAAGCCATTTATGGTCTGAAGCAAGCGTCAAGGAGCTGTAACATTCGTTTTGAAGTGGTCAAACAGTTTGGCTTCATTAGGAATGACGAAGAATCTTGTGTTTACAAGAAGTTTAGTGGGAGTGCAAAAGCATTTCAAATCTTGTATGTGGATGACATATTATTGATTGGAAATGACGTGAATTTTCTTAGCGAAATAAAAGACTCATTGAAGAAGACTTTTTCAATGAAAGACTTAGGCGAAGCGGCATATGTATTGGGCATCAGAATCTATAGAGATAGATCAAAACGCCTGATAGCACTTAGGCAAAGCACGTACATTGACAAGGTGTTGAAAAGGTTCAACATGGAGAACTCCAAGAAAGGCCTACTCCCCATGTCACCTGGCACAGTGCTTTGCAAGAATCAGTGTCCTCAGACTCTCGATGAGCGAGTACAGATGAATGATGTTCCATATGCCTCGACAGTTGGTTCTATTATGTATGCCATGCTATGTACAAGACCGAACGTTTCCTATGCGCTAAGTGTTAGCAGCCGGTACCAAAGTGATCTAGGATTGGAACACTGGGCCGCAGTCAAGGGTATTCTTAAGTACCTCAGAAGGACCAAGGATTTACATCTTGTGTACGGAGGTGATGAAGAGCTCATTGTAAGTGGTTACACTGATGCAGGCTTCATGACTGACCCGGATGACTTCAAATCTCAATCAGGCTATGTTTTCATATTGAACGGCGGCGCAGTTGATTGGAAAAGTTCCAAACAAAAGACTGTAGCGGATTCTACGACGGAGGCGGAATATGTTGCAGCTTCAGAAGCCTCCTAGGAGGCGGTATGGATCAAGCAATTTCTTGAAGACCTTGGTGTGGTTCCAAGTGCACTGGACCCGGTGGAGATCTATTGTGATAATAGTGGCGCCGTGGCTCAGGCAAGGGAGCCAAGTTCGCACCATAAGACAAGACATATTGAACGCAAATATAAACTCATTCGACATCATGTCGAAGCGGGTTTAGTGAAAGTACGCAAAGTTCACACGGATCTGAACGTGTCAGACCCGATGACAAAGCCTCTACCATGAGCAAAGCATGAGCAGCACCGGATAGCCATTGGTGTTAGGGATGCCATGTAACTAGATTATGACTCTAGTGCAAGTGGGAGTCTGTAGGAGATATGCCCTAGAGGCAGTAATAATAGTTTTTGTATCTCCGAGTTTGTAATGAATGTTTATGTTCCATGCTATAACTGCAATGATTCTTGAGTCTGCAATATCCACGAGGCTTGGAGGGAAACTCATGTGCACGTGTGGTATAATAAACGGTAAATTGTATTCCTAGTCATGCCTCTATGACTGGCTCAAGTATTGCATGATGATCCTGTTTTCCTGATCATGGGCATGACTATGCCAGCAATTTTGAGGGCACAATGTTAGTAGAACACTTGTGTTGAATCGACCCGAATTGATGTTATGCTATGAGATACATTCGTCACAAGTTAATGGTTAATAACACAGAGATAGTTAATGTTTGCATAATTCCTTAGACCATGAGAGTATCGAGTTCCTTCGTACTTGCTTCGTGAACTTTGGGGTTTGTTAAACGTCATCCGTAACTGGGTGGCTATTACGGTGGCTTACGGGTTCACGGAAAAGTATGACAAGAAACGAGATAGCTCAAGATTGGGATTTGCTCCTCCGACGATGGAGAGATATTCTCGGGCCCTCTCGGTGTTACGGTATCCATCATCGTCTGGCCAGACACATTGTGATTTGATCACTGGGATGCCGGAACACGGAAACGAGAAAAGAGAACAAAACCGGTAACGAGGTAACTTGCATGGTGGACAAGTTGTTGATCCACGGGGATGCTATAAATCTCACCTCGGGTGTTTGTAACATATCGCGAAGCAACAGGAATAGCGCACGGCAACTGGAGGTTCACTCGAATATTCATTCGTGTGGGTATAGGGGTCAATATGGGTGTCCACGGCTCCGATGTTGATCATTGATCGGAAAGTGTTCCGGGTCATGTCTATACTTCACCGAACCTATAGGGTCACACGCTTAAGGGTCATCTATCTGCTGAATACTAGACGGGGAGTCTGAGAGAAAATCACCGAAAAAGTTTCGGACGAAACGGAAATGTTCCGGAGAGAACACCGGAATAGTTTCGGTGAAACTGAAAAGTTGTTTCAGGGTATTCCATTAAGTCATATTGGTTCCGGCACACGCCTGGAAATTCTTGGAGGGTGCCAGAATTGTTCTGGTAACTTCTGGAATTTTTCCGGAGAGAAAAACCGGAAATGTTCTGGAGCAGCCAGAACCGCAATGGTAGCTTTTCGCTGAAGAAAAACATTGTTCCGGAATTGTTTCGGAATGCATTCAAAATTGTTTTAGTGGGTACTGGAATTATTCTAGGCACACAGAAATAATTTGGGATTTAACGGACGTAGAAAAATGTCTTTGTGAATAGTGAAAGTGCTTTTTGGTTACTTTATGGAAAGCCACCTTTTGGGATATTTCCAAAAGGCTTATAGAATGGCTTGGGGGCCAAGGAAGCCCCTCATGGGGGGGCCCCCAAGGGGTGGCCGGCCAAAGGAGGTGGAGGTCCACATGCCATCCCTTTTTGCTTTATTCTTTTATGTAAAGATATAAAGTGGGGGTACTTTTGGTATTTTGGAATGCCAACTTTACCCCTTGGCTTTCCTATAAATAGAGGTGGAGGGGTGCTCTCCAAACCTCATCCTTTCTCTCATACACATGCCATGCTCGTCTGGCTCTCTCTTTCTCCCTCCCACGAAATAATTTCGTAGAGCCGAAAGGCTATCTGGGTTTCGGTAGGAACTAGTTCTGGACGGCGAAGCCCTGCCGGATAGCTGACACCGTATGTGTGCAACCCCGTAGAGAGGTCGTAGTTTTGATCTTTTAACCCGAGGGGCTGTTCGAGTGTCCTCCCGAAGGGCTGTCCGAGTTTCCAATCGAGTTTCGAGTGTCCTCCCGAAGGGCTGTCCGAGTTTCCGATCGAGTGTCGAGGGTCCTCCCGAAGGCCTGTCCGTGACATCGTCCAGGGGACTGTCTGACCGCCTCCCGAAGGGCTGTCCGACGAGGGAGTACATCCTCGCGGTTGGGAGGTTGTAAATCCTAGCTGCGGGGATCTGCACCGATGATCTACACCGACTCTTCTTCCGCTGCGCTACGAGTTGGTACGGATCAGATCAAACCCTGTATGACATCTCCATAGTGGTCCTGGGCGTGCTTGCTGTACCGAATTTTTTTGTTTTCTATCGCGTTCCCTACAGCTTAGACTTGGCCTGGCATCTCACGATGACCCGCCGTAACACGGAGAAGTAGGTATTCACCATGGCCTACCCCATCTCGGTGCCGGTCAACGCCCTAGACTGCCGGGGCCACCGGATGGGTGCCACACTACGGAGACGCGTATTGACTCTTCAGAGAAGCCACCACACTCTTCCAGACATGTATGAGGGCTCAACGCAAGATTTGGTGACATAGCTACCCCCCGAAGGCCCCCGACCACACTCGTATACATGCGAAGAACAATCCTCGGAAAATCGTACGATGCCGGAATTTCTCGAGAGCTAGCACGGTGTCATCACATGGCCCCTCTAGGGTGTGGTAAAAATTTGGGCGCGTTTCGAGTAAGCCTCCCCTGAGGCCGCTTGTAAACCGCACCATCTCCGAGCTAGTCTCTGGGTATCGAGAGGGGACGTGTCCGGTTTGTGTAGGAAGCACGGGTCTTGTTGCTCCGTTGGCCTCGAAACTTCCCGTGCTCTCAAAGGAGGCCATCGCATGACACGTGCCACGCCCCCTCATTTTTCGGACACGCGTGCAATATTTGAGACATTTATTCCTCTACTAGGGTTTCATCGCTGGTAATTGCAGATCTGCAATGTTTATGATAATTATATTGCTTTGATATATGCTTTTATGCAGGGATAGATGAAAATAGCCACAAATGATGTTGACTACACATGTTGCCGAGAGTGGCTCCCGGTATGGCTTACTTTTCCGAGAGTTGCTCTCGGTATTGTCCAAAACCTAGGTCTATGGCTTTTCCTTTACCGAGAGTGCTCTCGGAAAAGTCCCAAGATCTAGGGCTACCAACTTTACCGACCGTTCTTATGACTCTCGGAAAAGCCCGCGAGATCTAGGGTATGACTTTTACCGAGAGCTTCTTGTAGGTGACTCTCGGAAAAGTTTCCCGCGGGGACTTATACAAAATTTCCAACTCGCACGCTCACTCCCTCTTCTCTATTTCCTCTCACTCCCTCTCTCCCCCCCCCCGCGCCCGCCGCTGCCCCTTAGCTCTGCCGCCCCGTCCACCGAGCTCCGCCGCCGCCGCCGCCCCGTCCACCGAGCTCCGCCGCCGCTGCCCTGTCTAGCGAGCTCCGCCACCGCCGCCCTGTCCAGCGAGCTCCGCCACCGCCGCCCCGAGTCCACCGAGCTCCGCCGCCCCGAGTCCACCGAGCTCCGCGGCCGCCGCCTGTAGTGCCTCCACCGAGCTCCCCCGCCGTCCCCCCTGCCCCGTTGGTGAGCCCCTCCTCAATCTCATTTTTTTTCAATTTTTTTATACATATTGTATATGCATATGTAGTGATTAATGTGTGTGAGTGTGTGTGTGTGTGTGTGTGTGATGTGTTTGTGTGTGCGTGTGAGTCAGTGATGTTGGTGTGTGTGTGTGCTGTTGGTGTGTGTGTGTGTGTGTGATGTGTGATGTGTGAGTGTGTGTTTGTGTGTGATGTGTTTGTGTGTGCGTGAGTGTGTGTTGTTGGTGTGTGTGTGTGTGCTGTTGGTGTGTGTGTGTGTGTGTGTGTGTGTGATGTGTTTGTGTGTGCGTGTGAGTTAGTGCTATTGGTGTGTGGGTGTGGGTGTTGTTGTTGTGTGTGTGAGTGAGTGATGTTGATGTGTGTGTGCTGAACAAATGATTGACACTACTTTTTTTTTCGTGCAGGACATGCATCTATTTTGACACTAGAGAGTGAATTCCGTTCCGTCGCACGCTTCAAGGGTAATCTCTCTCCGTTCATGTGTTGGTTTCCATTATTTGTAGATCACCTAAATAGTCGCGTAACCTAGGCGTCTCCCATTCGGAAGGGTTATATTTATAAATATGCAAGTCTTTGCATATTTATAAACTCAACTCTTTCGAATTGTCCACGTTTTCCATGGACAGCCCAAGGATGTGTAGGCTGGTCGTTTTCATGCCGTACTTCGATCTGAGACAGAATTTCGGCAGTGTCTCCTTGTTGTTCTCTGGATACACATCCTCTCGGCTTATTGTCGAGACGTGTATTTGGAGAACAGCGGGGAGGTGCTGCCGAAATTTTGTCTCGGAACGGAGTACGGCATGGAAGCAGACCAAGCCTACACATCCTCGGGTGGGATTAGGACCTATCTTTACCTATTAGATAGCTCAGTGCATGCCGTAAAACTTGATGGAACCACTTGTTACATAAAAAACATTATGTGTGTGTTTCCCATTAGATCAGAGGATGGAAGATCGTGAGTGGATGTACATTGGACATCCTAGCATGGAAGGTATGACCCCTGAGTGGAGATCGAAGACCAATGATTTCTTGGAATTAGTATTTGCTGGAGAAACGCCACCTCGTGGAATTTGGTGCCCCTGCGCGAAGTGCGATAACCATTTTGAAAGAGATAAGATTACTATGAGAAAACACTTAGGCAAAAATGGGTTTACGCCAGGCTATTACCGGTGGGTCTTTCACGGTGAGACAGAACAGTCCAGAGCGGAGATGGTGTGACAGCGCACCGGCGATTATGATACTCGGATTGAAAACCTGTTAGATGACATCCGCCGTGAAGATCTGCGGGAGGACCCGGACTCCGAGGAGCCGCCGGAAAGCCCAGAAGAGTATCATGCAGCTTTGATTGCGGCACATAAACCCCTTCACGCCCATATAGAGGTTACTCAACTAGATGGCATCGCGCGCCTAATGGCCCTCAAGGCGAACCGTTGCATGAGCATAGTTTGCTTCAATGACTTTTTGTCCGTTATTGCCAGCCTTCTGCCTATAGAAAACATTTTGCCAAAGAACATGTACGAGTCGAACAAAATCCTCGGTTCACTTAAGATGCCGTATGAGCAAATACATGCTTGTCCAAACGGATGCATGTTATTTAGAAATGAGCATAAAGATACAAACTACTATGTCGAGTGCAAATCCTCTAGGTATATTGAGGTACAAAATGATGATGGTACCAAGAGGCAGCTCACAATTGCCGTCAATATCCTTCGGTATCTTTCATTCACAGAAAGGATCCAACGGCTTTATATGACTGAGGAAACTGCCCAATATATGAGATGGGCCGCCGAAGGGAAGATATACAATTCAAAAAAGATGCAACATCCACGGGATGGTGAAGCATGGAAGAAATTTGTTCAGATTCATAAAAAACGGATGACTGGAAGAGTGTAGCTATTGGGATAACAACCGATGGGTTCAATCCATATGGTTTGATGGCTGCCATATACAGCTGTTGGCCCGTATATGTTATCCCCCTGAATCTGCCCCCTGGCATTTGCATGCAACATCATCACATGTTCCTGATGCTGATAATTCTAGGGCCTAACTATCCGGGGAAGCATATGAGTGTGTACATGGAGCCGCTGGTGGACGACTTACTTGTTGCCTGGAATGATGGGGTAAGGACATACGATGCCATTTCAAAGAAGCACTTCAATATGCATATCTGGTACCACACATCACTACATGACCTACCAGCACGTGCGATATTTTGTGGCTGGTGTGTAAAGGGGAAGTGGCCTTGCCCAGTTTTCCGACAACGTGTGACTTTCATTTGGCTGGCTAAGGGTCGCAATTATGTATGCTTTGACCAACATCGGCAGTTCCTTCGTCTTGATCACCCATATAGACAAGACAGTGTGAACTTTCGAAAAGGTGTTATTGTTGATGACCCGCCACCACCTATTATGACCGGTGCCCAGCTTAAGGATGAGTTAGATGCTCTCGAGAAAAATCCCAATGGGAAAGGTTTTGTCGGCTATGGAGAGACACACCAGTGGACTCACATTCCAAGCTTATGGAGGCTCCCTTACTTTAAAGATCTCCTCCTTCCACACAACATTGATGTAATGCACACTGAAAAGAATATTGCGGAGGCCCTTCTCGGCACACTCCTTGACACTAAGAAGTCAAAGGATAACATTCAGGCTAGGATCGATCAAGCCCAGCTATGCAACAGGCCAAAATTAAAATTGGTGCCTCGTGTAAAAGGTAATTCTTGGAAGAAGCCACCGGCCCCTTTCACCCCTTCAAAGCCCCAAAGGAAGGAAATTCTCCAGTGGATTGTGAACAAGTTGTACTTCCCTGATGGATATGCAACTAATATCATGAGGGGAGTGAATATGGCTACACAGCGAATAGGGGGCCTCAAGAGTCATGACTACCACGTATGGCTTGAGCGGATAATGCCTGTGATGATTCGAGGGTATGTCAAAGAGGATATATGGCGAGTGCTGGCGGAGTTGAGCTTCTTCTTCCGCCAGCTTTGTGCCAAAGAATTAGATTATGAAGTGGTTGCAAAGTTGGAGGAACAAGCACCCGAGTTGCTATGCAAGTTAGAGAAGGTATTTCCGCCAGGTTTCTTTAATCCGATGCAACATATGATCTTGCATCTCGCGTATGAGGCACGAATGGGAGGACTTGTGCAGTTCTGATGGCAGTATGCACCTGAAAGGGAGTTCAAGCATCTTCGTGGCAAATGTAAGAATAAAGCCCGCATCGAAGCCTCCATAGCCGAGGCATACCTGAACGAGGAGGTGGCAATGACCACGACAAAGTACTATCATGACAGTATTCACACTAGGTTTAATCCTACTCCTCGTTACAATGAAGAACCCACCAGTAATGTTTCTGACCTTAGCCTCTTCGAAGGCCATGGTGGCAAAGCAAGTGGTCCGAAGCGCAAGTACTTTTCACCTACTGAGTGGTCGACTCTTATGATCTATGTCTTGACCAACATGGAAGCAGTGCAGCCGTACATACAGTAAGTGCACAACACCTTCATTGACAACTACTCACTAGTCTTGATTCCTAACTGGAATTCTTCTCATTGCTATAGGGAATTCAAGAACGAATTCTGGAAGCTACCGTGGCCCCCTAGCGACGAAGAAGCAGCAAACCTTCTTGAAGATACCAATGCTGATGGCGGTTTTATTTCTTGGTTCTCAAGAAAAGTAACTTTCCTAACTTTATGTACAGTTCAAGTTGTTCTTACTTGCCGGTAATGAACCAAACAATCTCCTATTAATCTTGTAGTCATACACGAAGGTTGATATGGACGCCAAATTGAGACAAGTAGCCTCAGGTTTTGAATACAAGGCCAAGTCATTTAAGGCTTACGACATGAATGGGTATCGCTTCCACACTGATAAACACACGCGTGAGAGGCCCAATCGAAGGGCAATAAATAGTGGGGTCTATTGTCTCGGGACAGATGGACGTCACTACTATGGAACAATCGAAGAAATTTATGAGCTGCATTACTGTGGTCTACAAGGTGTGAAGCCCGTCGTATTCAGATGCAGTTGGCTCAATCCAGAGAAAGTGAGACGGACCCCTAGTATTGGTTGGGTCGAAGTTGAACGAGCATCGAAATATGCAGGAAATGATGTCTATATTATGGCTCAACAGGCTACACAAGTGTTTTATCTCCCATACGCGTGCACATCTACGGAACATATCGATCTCTTGAAATGGGATGTTGTGTACAAGGTACCCCCGCATACCAAGGTACCTACCCCAAACAAGGACGATTACCACATAAACCTTGACACATACGAGGGAGAGTTCTATCAAGAAGTACAGAATGAAGAAGATGAAGATGATGCGGAGGAGGATGAGGGCGTGCATCACGAAGATGATGCTACGAAACATGAGGCTATGGATGACATGGAAGTAGATAATGCGGAGAACGGATACGAGGATGTTTCTGACCCTCGAGATTTGGCATTACTTCTACGATGGCAAATGGGGCTAGATGATGATGATGAGGGTCCCCCTGATAACTTCGAGGATGAATGTATGAACGGGCGTGATAGCGATGATGACAGTCCTGATCCAAATGTTGCACCTAATATTGACCCCTATTTCTAACAACTCCATGTATTCGTGTAAGAACTCTTCGTATTCGTATGTGCAACAACTCTATGTATTCGTGTGTGTAAGAACTCTATGTATTCGTGTGTGCAACAACTCTATGTATTCGTGTGTAAGAACTCTATGTACTCGTGTGTGCAACAACTCTATGTATTCGTGTGTGTAAGAACTCTATGTACTCATGTGTGCAACAACTCTATGTATTCGTGTGTGTAAGAACTCTATGTACTCGTGTGTGCAACAACTCTATATACTCGTGTGTGCAACAACTCCATGTACTCTTCATATGTGATATATTTAATGTATTTACATCAAGTTGTATCATCTGTACTAATTGGTTTGTTGTTTTTCGTATCAGGTGATTGAAACATGATAGGTGGCAACAAGAATCCAAAGGAAAGTTTGAAAGATGTGGCAGCTCTGTACAATGATCAACCGGTGAAAGAGGTTGCCGCTCCTGCGTCGGTTGCCACAGTCGCCAAGAAGGCCAAACGACCGGCGGGTGTAGACCCCCCTTCCGCGAAAAATCGGGCGAAACAAGTTCGAGGCAGACGAGGAGGACGAGTAGGACGAGGAGGAGGAGGAGTGGTGGTTGACAGAGGAGACGGACACGTAGGAGGACGAGGAGGACGAGAAGGGGGACGAGGAGCGCCTCTTTCTTCTCCAGGACCCTCTGGTGCAGTGGTTCGCCAGCCTCAGGAGGAGGGTTGTGATAGCCTGGCTTATTAGGGATGATAGACTACTCATATCAATAAGGAATTTCTTCTTTTCCGGGAGCCCATTCGGACAGAACTCCAAAGTTAAGCGTGCTCAGCTTGGAGTAATTTCAGGATGGGTGACTGACTGGGAAGTTGCTCCCGGGTGCGCATGAGTGAGGACAAAGTGCGCAGGAAAGACTAGTATTGATCTGTGAGGCCAGTCTAGATCCCGCCAGGAGTAACGACCACCGGCGGGTGTGTCCGGGGCGTTATAAGTTGGTATCAGAGCCGACCCTCGCGGTTACACCGATGTTTGCGAACAGGTGCGCGGTCATGTTGTGCATGACGTTTGTGACCCGTCGTGGCACACGGCATGGCACATGTACCGGACTGGATGCACAGACGTATGTGCTAAGAGGGAACGTTCCTGCGGCCCGACGAGGACGTCGGTTCCTCTGAGTGGGGGTGTATGTGATAGCCTGGCTTATTTGGGATGATAGACTACTCATATCAATAAGGAATTTCTTCTTTTCCGGGAGCCCATTCGGACAGAACTCCAAAGTTAAGCGTGCTCAGCTTGGAGTAATTTCAGGATGGGTGACCGATCGGGAAGTTGCTCCCGGGTGTGCATGAGTGAGGACAAAGTGCGCATGAAAGACTAGTATTGATCTGTGAGGCCAGTCTAGATTCCGCCAGGAGTAACGACCACCGGCGGGTGTGTCCGGGGCGTTATAAGGGTGCACGACGGTTGGAGGAGGGGGACACAGAGGATGGGGAGGAGGCGAGTGAGGAGGTGGAGGAGGCGGTGGAGGATGACGACGCCGAGAGGAGGCTGGTTGTTCGTCAGGTTTCTAAGGGTTGGGATGGACCCTCACGAGTGACGGAGAACCACGAGGTGAGCGGCTCACAGCCGGGCGGTTCGACCATCAGCACAACTTCGACAGGGAAAGTGTGGCTGCGTGGTCCTTCGAAGCTTCCTAAACGACCATATGTGCATAGAAACGTGTTGATTAAACTAGTGGGAGAGAAGTAAGTGGTTATATCAACTAATCCCATATAAATTGTACCTTTGTCATTTCATCACATATAAAATGACTTTACTCTTCCTAATGCAGGACCTTAATAAAAGCTGGTGAGAGGCGTCCGCCACGTTCGCCTAGTGGCATCATTGGGGATCTATGTAGGTTAAATTATCCTGGACTGGTCACTTTGCCAGACGGTACCATTGAGCCAGCTTGGTCATGGGAACACTACAAACACGCTCCGGATTTCCTGGATACATGTCAGAGGGTTTATGATAACAGAGCCTTGCGAGTGGTTAACGATTTCTGGGTAAGTCCTTTCAAACACCACAATGTCAATACCAAAAGGTTTCAATTTGCCAAAGTCATGATTTTACCCTTCTCCCATGTATGCATGTTTGTAGGATTTCTTTACCTGCGCAGATGGTGATAAGGATCGCGCCAATGTGGTGGTTGAGAATATTGCCAAGAAACTAGTCAACGACATGCACTATGAGGAGCGCATCCGGTTAGTGGTCAAGTATCACGCGGACTATCTCAACGTGAAGATTTCCAAAAAGGATGCTCGAGGGGAGCATCTTACACGGGACGGATACTTCAAGGCAAGTGACGATGGATGCTTGTTATTCCCTACATTACCGCAAATTAGATTCCTTACTAAGATGCATTTGTTTACTTATTACAGGTGATTCCTCGGTGGTGCGGTGACAAACGTCCATGCTGGGAGAAGATCGTCGAACGGTGGACAGATCTAGGTTGGCAGGATGAACACAAGGTAATAGGGGATAAGCGTAAATTGATGGGTTGTCCAGGACACCGTCAAGGCAACCTCACCATCCCAGGCGTCGTCTCCAAACATGTAGACAACAAAATCCTTTTCTTTTCATTATGTTCTCTTTCATTTGTGAGGATATCTCTTACTTGGATTGCTTTCTTTTGCAGAAAGAAGACATTGGCGAGGATATCTCTTACTTCTTGGCGTGGACCAACAAACGCACCAAACCTGACAGGGACAAGGACCCTCTCCACCCAGAGAGGGACTGGATCAGCTCTAAAGCCCGGTCAGATGGGGAGAACTACACCAAAAAATTAAAGGAGACGTACGGGCACGAGGCTGATCCTCACGTGGTGCCGTTTGACCCTCTTGTGGCCATTGTCGCGGCAGGCGGTAGACCGAATGGCCGGATGGCGGTTCACCTCGATTCCGTCATAACCTCCTCCCTTCCGAGAGTCAGCACGCTTCGTGCTACAAGTACTAGCTCTACTCCTACCATAGAGCGTCACGTACCACATACCGTGGCCATTATTGAGGAAATTCAGGTCAGTGCTACTTCATTGATCCTTCATGGTCCTGCATGTTTGCATTTCAACAAGAATGACATTTGCATTGCCATATTGTAGACCCGGCTGAATGACACCCGGAAAGAACGAGATGAAGACCGGGCTAAGCTGAAGGCACAAGATGATCTAGTGAAGTCTTTACAACATATGGTGGCCAATCTTTATTCTATGCAAGGCAAACCAGTGCCAGAGATGCCAGCGACGCCAGAGTGGAACATTGTGAGTTCCGTTCGAACTATTTCTATCACCATTTTCGGCATTATCATATGCATTCATCTTATTGCTTCAAAATTCTTACAGCTCAATCCATCACAAGGGTCGAACAATATTCCGGTAGTTCCACCTCAAGTTGGTGGAGTTGGGGAAGCAAACCAAGTGACGCCTTCTGATGTTGATGTTTCCACTCCGATCTCCAAAACCGTGTGAACTTCATGTTATGTTGATGTTTGAAACTCTTCCTTGTGTGTGACTGAGAACTATTGCATGTTGTGTGTTCTTGAGACTTGTGAACTTGCGGTAGTCGAGTGTGCTTGACAAATATTGCACCTTTTATGCACTATTGCTTCTATGCGGGATGTGCTTGAGAATTATTGCTTTTTTTGTGCGATATTGCTCATATGTGAGATGTTCTATGTGGGATGCACTACATACTGCTGTTGTATATGTTTTGTTGCAAGGATGAAACAAAAAACAAACAAAAAAGACTACTGGACAAACCTTTGCCGAGAGTCACTCTCGGGAGATACCATCTTTACCGAGGGGACTCTCGGAAAAGGGTGTCAAGCCAGTAGATCCTGATGTCTTTACCGAGAGCCCTCTCGGAAAAGCGTGCCAAACCTGAAGAGACTGATAGGTTTTGCCGAGAGTGCCTCTCGGCACAAAATAGACTCGGCCTGTCAGTGGAGGCCATGTGCCTGTTTCCTATTGGTCGTCTTTGCCGAGAGCGGCTCTCGGCAAACGTGGATCTCGGCGTATGTTGCACGCCCAGTCTGTCAGGTAGCTGACACGTGCCTGCTCCCTATTGGCAGTCTTTACCGAGAGTGTCTCTCGGCGTATGTTGCGGGCCCAGGCTGTCAGGTGGCTGACACGTGCCTGTTTCCTATTGGCCGCCTTTGCCGAGAGTGGCTCTCGGCAGATATGGCTCTCGGCGTATGTTGGGGGCCCAGGCTGTCAGGTGGCTGACACGTGCCTGTTTCCTACTGGTCGTCTTTGCCGAGAGTGGCTCTCGGCAAATATGGCTCTCGGCGTATGTTGGGGGCCCAGGCTGTCAGGGGCTGACACGTGCCTGTTTCCTACTGGTCGTCTTTGCCGAGTGTCACTCTCGGCAAAGAGGCACCTCTGTTTCCGTCTGCCTCCGTGAGTCACTTGATTTTGCCGAGAGGCACTGTTTGGCTCTCGGCAAACTCTTTGCCGAGTGCCCGACGTTTGGCTCTCGGCAAATTTCTGTTTGCCTGAGAGGTGTACGCTGGGTGGCCTTTGCCGAGAGCAACTCTCGGCAAAGGCTTTGCCGACGGTTTTAGGCCCTTTGCCGAGTGTTTTCTGGCACTCGGCGTCTGCGACGATTCCAGTAGTGACACAGAGACGTTTAGCCCGGTTGTCAAACCGGCTACCGTTCAGGTTGTTCTCAGCCTCGCCACCTCGCGTTCTTGGCTCATTCATCAGCTCGATGTCAAGAACACTTTTCTCCACAGTGATCTTGGCGAAACGGTGTATTGCACCCAACCTTCCAGGTTCATCGACACTTCTCACCCCTCCCATGTATGCCTCCTTAAGAAGTCCTTGTATGGCTTAAAACAGGCTCCACGCACTTGGTTTCTCCGCTTCAAGGCCTTGATCCTCTCTTTGGGATTTGTTTCTTCTCGTTGTGACACATCTCTATTTATTTACCGACGTGGCTCCTCTCTTGCATACCTCCTCCTTTACGTTGATGATATCATCCTCACTGCTGACAGCACCACCACTCTCACATTCATCATCAACTCTCTCAAGGCCGAATTTGCCATGTCCGATCTCGGTGATATTCATCACTTTCTCGGAGTCAATGTCACCCGCTCCTCTACTGGCCTCTTCTTGTCACAACAACAATATATCCTGGAGATTCTGGATCGTGCCAATATGTTACAGTGCAACCCCATCTCCACCCCTATCGATACCCGCTCCAAGCTTTCCGCATCCGACGGTGTTCCCGTGTCCGATCCCACCTTGTACAGGAGCCTTGCGGGTGCACTACAGTACCTAACTATCACTCGCCCCGACATCTCATACGCCGTCCAACAGGCCTGCTTATTCATGCATGATCCACGTACGTCTCACCTCCAACTCGTCAAACGAATCCTCCGCTACCTACAGGGTACATTGCACTATGGCCTCCAGCTGTACAAGTCCGCCTCTCATGACATTGTGGCCTATTCTGACGCGGACTGGGCCGGCTGCCCCGACACACGGAAGTCCACATCCGGGTTCTGTGTCTTCCTTGGCTCCAACCTCATCTCCTGGTCGTCTAAACGCCAGCCTACTGTTTCTCGATCGAGCGCTGAAGCCGAGTACAGGGCAGTTGCCAATTGTGTTGCTGAATCCACATGGCTTCGGCAACTTCTACAGGAGGTTCATGCACCGCCATCGAAGGCCACCATCGTCTACTGTGACAACATCAGTGCTACTTATCTCTCCTCCAATCCCGTTCAGCACCAACGAACTAAACACGTCGAAATTGATCTTCACTTTGTGCATGATCGAGTTGCTTTGGGGGAGGCACGGGTCCTTCATGTACCCACCGGTTCTCAATTTGCTGATGTTTTCACCAAGGGCTTACCTACAGTGGTCTTCAGAGATTTTCGCACCAGTCTGAACATCCACCCCGGCGGCATTCCGACTGCGGGGGGATGTTAGCGTGATGTACATTAGTTGTAACAATTGTACCGTTTGTATATCCCACTGTATCTTATCTCCTAGATTATAGGATCACCAGCCACCTCTCCTCGGTCAAGGCCTGCGTGCCACCAATGACGGGAGCAGTTGTGTGCTTGGCCCATATATGTGTAACATGTACTGAGATCAATAATACAGATAGTACAGTGCGGCTTCTCTCTTCCAGCTATGTCTCCCCGCCGCCGCCGCCACACCGCTCCGCCGCCTGCCTCTCTGCCAGACAACGAGGACATGCTCTGGGAGATTCTCCTCCGCCTGCCGCCGCGCCCTTCCTCCCTCCTCCGGGCCTCCCTCGTTTGCAAGCGCTAGCGCAGCCTCGTCACCGATCCCCAATTCCAACGCCGGTTCCGCGACCACCACGGCAAGCCTCCACTCCTTGGCTTCTTCCGCCATGAACATCGCTCCTGTTCGTTTATTCCAATGCTGGATCGACCAGATCGCATCCCCGGCGCTCGCTTCTCCATGTCTCTCGAGGACGGCCACATCATCGACTGCCGCCACGGACTTGTCCTTTTCCTCGGCCGAAGGCGGCTACTTGTGTGGGACCCCGTTGCCCACGAGCAGTGCCGCATGATCTTCCCACCAGAGCTGGACAGCGACCAGATGTCCATCTTCAACGGGGGGTGCTTCGCCCTGCCGGTGGCCAAGGCTGCCGTTCTAGCCATTTCCACGTGGCCCTGATGGCCGGTGACAGAGAAAGCGAAAGAGTTTCGGCATACCTTTACTCCTCGGAGACCGGGGTATGGGGCAACATCAGCTCACTGCAGCTGCAATGGCAGACGATTAGCATAGGAACCAGTACTTTGACTGGGAATTCCCTTTGTTGGTTAATTCAAAGGAATCATCAATGTGTCATACTTGAGTTTGATCTGGATACGCAGACCCTAGCTTTGAGAGAGCTGCCACCACACATAGATGCCGGCTATCATCACAACTTAAGGATTATGCCAGCCGAAGATGGTGGGCTTGGTTTCATCTACCTCTCACAATTCCACGCCCAATTATGGAAGAGAATGCCCTATTCTGACGGTTTAGCTGTATGGGTGCTCTACAGAGCTATTGACTTTGAGAAGGTCGGGTCAACTTGCAAGAGAGACTACCTCATTTTACAGGGGTTCGCCGAGGAGAATAATGCAGTCCTTGTACGGCGACCTTCTGGTGTCTTCTTAGTCTATCTCCAGTCAATGGAGTTTGAGAGACTTTCCCATACGATGTTCTGTTATCCCCATTATCCATTTGCATGTTGCTATGCTGCAGGTAATAGCAAGCCTTCATATAATTTACTTCACAGTATTATAAAATAAATTTATTTTTTAGTAATTAGTTGCTGAAATGCCAATCATGTGCTTGAGTCTGATGATTGAAGTTCAAATCACATCAATTTTTCTTTATGCTGCCTGATGAATTCTTTAAAAGAAAATAGTTCGTAAAGTCACCGTTATTTGTTCTGTTGGTCATATGCATAAATTGTGTTTCAAATGTAGTATTATGTGCCTATCTGAAGTATATATCTATTCAGCACCGGATACATAATAGTTGATCGAATAGTTCTTGTCCCTTGTGGAAGAGCCCTGCTGGAAAAAAAATTTAAAATAGGTCGAACCTATTTTATTTGTTGTTAGGTTACATTTGGCATGTCTTAATTTGTTCCGCTTGGTCTGACAAGAAATTGAGTTTACCAAAGATGATTTCTAGAAAGTATCTTTTCTCTTGTGGGAATTGTGTTATGGTAATATTCAGTACTGGGCCGTGGTTCCCTTGACAATGTGACACATGTCATGAGAGTCAAAAATGGAAGAAAACTTGATGGAAGCTGAAACCGAACCAACCGAATGTGTAACTCCATCGACGCTTTTTGAAGCTTAAAGCTAGTTACACTCTTTCAATTGGAAGCTGGAACCAATTGAATAAATTGAAGGTCTATTTTATGTTTTGTTGAATATTTTCCTGAAGTGAGGAGTCCATATATATTAGAGAATAAATAACTCTCTTCATGGCTCATGTTACTTTTCTCAGATTACATAGCTATGCACCTCTCAGTTGACCTAGATATCCCATTGTAATTCTCTCTTCTATCGATGGTTTTCCATCGGAATTGTCATTGGTTCCTGACTTATTATGCTCGTAGGAACCGGCATTCTTGATGGACATGATGGAGATGAAGTGTTGAACAATATGTGAGATGTTTGTTTGGTGAGACATGCTAGTATGATGTGATCACTGAAAAGGTAGCGTAACATTATCTCCTAGATGTGTCCACGGGAATATGTATGCTATTCTACAATTTGTTGCCACATAGGCTTTGACTGATGCTTTTTTCCTATGCGTATTAACTCCTTTTGTAATTTGTAAGGCATCCACTACTTTGCCTAAGTAATTGATAACTATATATGCCAGAGCACAAGTAATTCAGAATCCTAGTTAGATTAGTTTCCGTTAGCACACACTGCTAAGTATCTCTAGTCAATTCAGATGTGGCTTTTATTTTATATGAAGTCAAGTTCTCAATTTGATCACTACTAGATCAATAGTTTATATACTGTCACATTTACTAGGTTCATAAATAAAAAAAATTCCAGGTTACATGAATTTGTAACTTTATATGGCGATATTATATATTGTTAACTTCCGACGGTAATGAAAATGGTGGTCAAAGGCATAAAGCTCTGTTCTGAGTTGTAATGCCATGCAAAGTTATAAAATGGCATCCATTTTGGGCTGAAACAAATGTTAATTTACTAGTCCTGCCAATACTAGTTCCTTTGTGAGTAGTTCTACTTCAGTTTATATATAAGAAGTATAACATGCTTATAACTAAGCCGAATGTTTTTCCTTTCAATTGTTTTGCCATTTATTTCCCCAGTGATATTTTCTTTATGCCGTGCATGCCGTGATATTCTAGACAGTTGGAGTATTTGCTCGTCGTGCATTAAGGCACCATATAACTGATTAGATTATTGTTATGTAGGTATGGCTAAGTTGGAGGAATGGCTTACCGGTGTAGGATTTTGTATTTTCTGGTGTTGTGGCCAGTGATGGTCCATTCCATCTGAAAATTGATCCGTTGTGGTATGTACTTATCATGTGTGAAGTACACTTGAAGGAAGAAACTGTTTAACTTGTTAGCTCCCACTATATATTATTTCAGTGACCTCTGTAGGCAGCAAGAATTCGATACCGTGAGTCTGCTCCTTGTACAAGGCTTTAAGTGGTTCATTTGCTTATGTATTTTGAGTGCATTCAGCAGCCAAGCTCACCTCTTAGTTGACGAGTCGGTGTTCCACTATTCTCACAGTAAAATTGGTTGCTATATTCAAATCTCTTTCTGTAAGGTGGTCTTTGTAGAATGAACCCATATGGTCATTTTCAAATCTTTATTTCACAACTCACTCATGAGAGGCTCCCGTGTCGCTCCCGCGGGCAGCTCGGGAGCAAACCCTAGGCGCCGCCGCCAGCACTCCACCCACTCTCCCCTCCTCTCCTCGCCGCCGCCGGGCAAAGCCTGCGAGCTCGGCGGCGGCGGGGCCCTTTCCCTCCTCCGTCGGGGGCTGGCTGGCGCGGGACGGTGGCATCGGGGGGAGCTCGAGTGGCTGCGCGCGCTCGGGGCGGCGGCACTGGCCGCCGGGGCCGCGCACGGAGGCGCGGGCGTGCGGGGCTCCGGGACGCACGGATCTGGTGCGTTGGAGCCGTGCTGGGCGGGAGGGCTCCAGGCCGCGAAGATCTGGCGCGTGGTGACCGCGGCCGGTTCATGAGCACGGGTGGTGGTGGCGGTTCGGCAGAGCGACGGGGGTCGCCGTGGTGGGCGCGGCTCGGCCGCTGGGCGTCTGCACGTGGTTTCCGGCGGGGGATCTGGATCTGGCAGGTCTGGCTAGTGGCCCGGGAGGGGTACTGCCAGCAGCTGGTGGTGCCCGGATGGCGCTTGCTGGAGCAGGGAGGCTCCGACCTTGGTTGGATGCGGGATGCAGGACCCGATCTGGTTTCTGCAGGCCCGTCGTCGGGGTGGCTAGCTGGTGGCCCTACACAGCGTTAGCGTGCTCGCTGTGTGGGGGGTGCACGGTCCAGTGGAGGTACGGGTCGGCCTCGGCCGGCTACGTGGGAGTGGCTGCCCCGGGTGAAAGCCTGGTCGGTGCGAGCCGGCCGGTGGCGACGGCGCCCGTGGGCATCGCTATCCTCCTTGGAGGCGTCATCGGTGAAAGGATCGATATGGTTGACTAGAGGGGGGGGGGGGGTGAATAGGCAACTACCAATTTTTAGCTTTTCTTAACAAATTAGGATTAGGAACAAAATAGGTTGTCTAGATGTGCAACTAGGTGAGCAACCTATATGATGCTAACAACAACAACAACCACAAGCTAGCAAACAATACAACACAACAATATCTTACACAAAGTAAAGGGAAGAGATAACCACAAGTGGAGTCGATGAAGACGAGGATGTGTTACCGAAGTTCCTTCCCTTTGAGAGGAAGTACGTCTCCGTTGGAGCGGTGTGGAGGCACAATGCTCCCCAAGAAGCCACTAGGGCCACCGTATTCTCCTCACGCCCTCGCACAATGCAAGATGCCGTGATTCCACTAGTGGTGCCCTTGAAGGCAGCGACCGGACCTTTACAAACAAGGTTGGGGCTCTCTCCACAACCGAATTGGAGGCTCCCAACACAGCCACGGAGCTTCACCACAATGGATTGTGGCTCCGAGGTGACCTCTACCGTCTAGGGTGCTCAAACACCAAGAGTAACAAGATCCGCAAGGGATTAGTGGGGGGAATCAAATATCTCTTGGTGGAAGTGTAGATCGAGGCCCTCTCAAGCAAACCCTAGAAAATCAACAAGATTGTTGGCTAGGGAGAGAGATCGGGCAAGAATGGAGCTTGGAGCAACAATGGAGCTTTTGGAGCAAAAGAGGTGAGTCCACTTGGGGAAGAAGACTCACTTATATAGTGGGGAAAATATCCAACCGTTATGCCCCTTCAGCCCATGCATAAGCGGTAGTACCGCTCGGATGAGCGGTACTTCAGCTCGCACGGAAGTTCTACCCGTAACATGCAACTGAGCAGGTCAAGGAGGTGGTAGTGCCGCCGTAGCGGTACTACCGCTCCCACCAGCGGTACTACCGCTAGGTGTTGTGCGTATAGGTCAAACAACGGTAGTAGAGTTGGGCAGCGCGGTACCACCGCACGGAGCGGTACTACCGCCCACTACTGCCGCTCTACTTCTGCTTGAAGGAAAGAGCTATACAGAGAGAAAAAAATAAGCGGTAGTTCCCGCGGTAGAGAAACAGCGGCAGTACCGCCGGAGCGGTACTACCGCTCCGTGGGAGTGGTATTTCCACTGAGCAGTCTGAAGCCCAGTAGATTTGCGGTAGTGGGGCGGTAGTTCAGAGCCGCAGTACCGCAGGAGCGGTACTACCGCTCTGAACTACCGCCCCACTACCGCCCAAATACAGAACACATAAAATAAGCGGAAGTGCCATTAGCACTGAACCACGGCAGTACCGCTGGAGCGGTACTACCGCGGGGCAGGGCGGTACTACTGCTTAGATGCCTCATGAAGCCCAAGCATAGGGTGGGAAAAACTTCATGTGCCTGGAAGGAAAGTGGGTGCGAAGTGACTGTGTACGTGTTGATTCCACCCTAACCTTTCCACGCACGGACCCCCTCTTGATAGTATGGTTTTCCTACGACTCAAGTCCACCGAAGAAGAAACGCGGGAAAAATAACCGTCTTGCTTTAACACTTCGAGGGGCATCAATCGTCTTTTGTTGTATGATAGATTATCTGAAATGCTCAATGTACACGATTAGTCCGCAAATGCATTGTCATCAATCACCAAAACTTCTAAGGGAGAAATATGCCCTAACAATCTCCCCCTTTTTGGTGGATTGATGACAACACGAGATTTGCACAAGGGATAAAACGAGATAATAAGCAAACCCAACATCTACAAAATATAGACGGGCTCCCCCTAGATGTGTGCACTTTTTAGGTATGCTTTTGGAATGTAAAGCACACACACTAGGATCAACACTCCCCCTATATTTTATAGACAAGGCAACACTTGCAACAACATGATATACGAGAGACAAGTCAACACTTGTGAGCATAAAGATAGGCGCACAACAGGATAATAACTCACAAGCAAGCATAATACTAGACATAAAGATATGATAGGGTAGCATATGTCTCACACCATATGATAAGATAGGTACTAAAGTACTCACAACCACAAACCAAAGCAAACGAGAAAAGAGTTCACAAGAGAGGAAAAACAACAGCAAGTAAGACACACTCGTGACTCGGCAAATCCCTAAGCTCTCTCCCCCTTTGGCATTGAGACACCAAAAGGGCAAAGAGCACTAAACGGTCCTAGGTGGTAGCGAAGATCCAGGACACCCTCAGAACTCCTCGTGGTCGTCAGAATCGTCCTCTGCAGCAGCCTAATGGACCTCCTCCTCGGTGTCTGACCACCTGCAGTGCTGGGAGGTCCACTCCTCCTCATCGGTGATCTTGTCCTCTGACCCACTCGCAAACTCCAAGCCAAGGTGCCTCATCATGATCTTGTCGCGACTGTGGGCCTTCTTCTCTGCCACATGAGCCCTATACTGTCCCTGAGCCTGAATGCAAAAGAACTTCTTCATCTTTGACTTGAGCTTGGACGCCCAAGATGGTTCCGTCTCGGAAGGAGGGACAAAATCATAATCAGGCTCTGCCTCATCATCAGAGTCAGTGTGGGCGATCTCCTCGTTGGGGGCAGCAGGTGCAGTACCCCAGTTCTCCTTCTGTCGCAGCTTCAGAATGCCATGCGTCACCATGTGCTCAGTGGGAAGGGATTGTTCTGGAAACTCAACAGCCCATTTCTCCTCAATCAACTTGAAAAGGTAGGGGCCATAAATGGGCACCTTCCGGTCAAGCACGGCAGAACGAATCTCACGCCACATAATGTGAGAGATATCCAAAGTAGAGTTCCTGCCCCTCTCCTTCATGCACAACAGAAGCATATCCACCAGATATGAGTGTACTTGATCCAGGTTCCCAATGCGAGGGAAAAGAGTGTTGCGAAAGATGCGGTGCATGATGTCCAAGAAAGGAATGAGCACAGTCCGAACGGCCCCCTTGGCAGTAGTCATAGTCCGGGAGTAACGAATCAGTTTAGACTTGTGCTGAGGACTTGTTTCCTTGTGAGGCCGGAGACCAACAGGGTTGTCCTGCCCCTCATCAGCAATGCCCAGACAATCCATGAATGCCTTCCACTCAACCTTCAATAGCCTCCCACCAGTCATCCAAGTCATGGATCTTGCCTCATCAGAATGAAAGTGAACAGTGGCATAGAATTGGGCCACGATCTCTGCGTCAAAGTCCTTGTTGAAAGTCATGATCGGAATGAGACCCCACTGCTGACAAAGTGCAAGAGCTTCTCCAAAGTAAGCGGGATCCTGCTCCATGTGAATAAGGTCGATAGACTTGGCATCCACATACAGGTTCTTCTTGCCCTTTAGAATGTCCACATAGATAAGCGACTGCTCCTTAGTCCAGAAGGGACGACCAACAAACGCCTCGTCCTGAGGACGACGATAAGGGTTGCGCTGACGGAACAAAACGAACTCCTTGCCAGGCATCTCATTAGGAGGAGTCCTCTTCTCCTTCTCCTTCTTCTTACTGACAGTCCTCTTCACCTGTTGCTTTGGTAGTGCACTGGAGCTGGCAGCTTCATCTTCTGAGGAGCGAAAATGCTTGGAGCCACCTGGACGCTCTGGGTTCCGGTGACGAGCCTGAAGAGCGGAGCTACCACCATCTGGAACACACAACAGAGAACGAGGGAAAAGCAGGTGTAAAGCCATTGCATAAGCCAAGAGACACAAGGTGAAAATAGATAACGCTGCAGTCAGTCTGAAGCTTCAGGTCACAGCGGTAGTACCGCTCCCACAGCGGTAGTACCGCCGTAAGACGAGCGGTAGTACCGCTGGACACGGGCGGTAGTACCGTAACCAGCGGTAGTACCGTTTGTGACTCAGCGGTAGTACCGCCCTTCGCACGGGGATACAACCGCGGCATGGATCCGGTAGTACCGGTGACGTAGAAGTTCAAATTTTCGGCAAAGTACGTCTATTTTCTTATCTAGCAGTCATCCCGCGTCCTACTCATGCCTAGATTTAGCCAAAAATCTATGAACACCACATGCATTGCCCTAGAACCAAGATTCAAAAAATAGAACCGTAGGAGAGAAAAACAAGGGCAATATCGGTGTCCATGGCAAGAGAAGAAGGTGGGGATCGATCCCACCGGACGGAAGCGAAGAAGACGACACGAAATCAAAGGGCCGGAGCCGGCCTCCGGAGCAGTTCGTGGTCTCCTGAGAGAGAGAGAGGATTCGTGAGAGAGGAGAGTGAATGGGTATGGGGGAGTTAGGCCTCCCCGTGCCCACCACTTAACCCGAGCAGGAATCCCCCAAGCGGTAGTACCGTTGGGAGGGGCGGTAGTACCACTTGCGCGGTAGAACCATTCCTACCAGCGGTAGTACCGCTCTAGTGCTATGGTAGGGGGCCAGCAGCACCGCACTCAGCGGTAGTACCGCAGACTGGGGCGGTAGTACCGTTCCTGTTAGCGGTAGTACCGCTTGCTACCAGAAAAACTGCTAAGAACAATTTTGGGAAAGGGGCTTATGCAATTCTAAGAGGTTTGAGAGAGAGAGAAAGCTTGGGTTGGAAGCAATAAACACAACAAATGGAAAGGAATCCTCCAAGGTCAAAAGCAACTAAAACGCGAGCACACATGGAGTAGACCAACACCCTAAAGCCTAAACCGAGAAAGCACAACTCAAACCAAGCAGAGCCAAACCTCTCAAGGAGAGGGCGGTGACCGAGGTCACCTATGTTTGAGTCAATTGGTATGGCACTGCGAAGATTTTAACCTTGGGCCCATGACCAAAACTCATCTTTGAAGCACAAGTACCATCAAAAATGGCTAATGTGAAAGACTTGATCGATTTATGCATAATGGGGGGAGGGAGAGTTCATTGAGAGAACAACACTCCCCCTATGTCCATGCCTACATCTAGAACAAGATAAACATGATGAATGCGGTGGGGTGTGTTGAGATTCAAGCCACATTGCTCGAATCAATGATATTTAGCTCATGCCTTAACTCGCGAAATCTTGCTTCATCCAATGGCTTCGTGAAAATATCCGCTAGTTGCTCTTGAGTGTTGACGTAGATAAGATCAATCTCTCCACGCTTGATGTGATCCCGGATAAAATGATGACGAATCTCAATATGCTTCGTCTTGCTATGTTCCATCGGATTGTAGGAGATCTTGATCGCACTTTCATTGTCACATAGAAGAGGCACTTTGTCACAAGTGACACTGTAATCCTTTAAAGTTTGCCTCATCCATAGCAATTGTGCACAACAACTTGCGGCGGCTACATACTCGGCCTCGGTGGTGGAGAGAGACACACAATTTTGCTTCTTCGAAGACCAACTCACCAAAGAGCGACCAAGGAATTGGCACCCTCCGGAAGTTGACTTCCTATCCACACGGTCTCCCGCCCAATCCGCATCGGAATATCCCATGAGATCAAAACTTGCACGTTTGGGGTACCATAAGCCAAAGTTTGGGGTATGAGCCAAATATCGAAAGATTCGCTTGACCGCCATATGGTGGCTTTCCTTAGGTGCGGCTTGAAACTGTGCACACATTCCCACACTCAACATGATATCCGGTCTAGATGCACAAAGGTAAAGCAAGGATCCAATCATGGAGCGATATACCTTTTGATCCATCGCTTTACCATTGGGATCAATGTCAAGTTGGCACTTGGTGGGCATTGGAGTCTTGGCCGGCTTGACATCATCCAACTTGAATCTCTTGAGCATGTCTTGGGTATATTTGGCTTGGTTGATGAAGATTCCTTCTCTTCTTTGCTTGACTTCAAACTCGAGAAAGAACTTCAACTCTCCCATCATAGACATCTCAAACTTTTCCGTCATTAGTGCGGCAAACTCATCATTGAAATCTTTGTTAGGAGAACCAAATATAATATCATCAACATATAGTTGGCATATGAACAAACCCCCTTTAACCCTCTTCGTGAAAAGAGTGGGATCGATTTTCCCAATCTCAAACCCACGGTCTTGCAACAACTCGGTAAGGTGCTCATACCATGCACGTGGGCTTGTTTAAGGCCATAGAGTGCCTTATCCAGCTTGTATACATGATTGGGGAACTCGGGATCCTCGAACCCCGGGGGTTGTTTGACATATACCAACTCATTAAGAGGACCATTAAGAAATGCACTCTTCACATCCATTTGTTGCAACTTAAAATCATGATGAGATGCATATGCAAGCAACATGCGAATAGATTCAAGAAGAGCAATGGGAGCAAAGGTTTCATCGTAGTCGATACCCTCGACTTGGGAGTAGCCTTGTGCTACCAATCTTGCCTTGTTTCGAACAACAACACCGTTCGCATCTTGCTTGTTCTTGAATATCCATTTGGTTCCAATGACATTATGGTTCTCCTTTGGCATTGGCACCAATTTCCACACTTTGTTGTGCTCGAAGTTGTTGAGTTCATCATGCATGGCTTTAAGCCAATCCGTGTCCTCGAGCGCTTCATGTACCTTTTGGGGTTCAACACAAGAAACAAACGCGTGATGCTCACAAAAGTTTGTTAATTATCTACGAGTGGTTACCCCCTTTTTTAAGCTTCCATAAACATTCTCCATGACATGTTGTTGATGCTTGAGTTTGGAAGCGATCTTGGCGGCACGACGCTCCAATAGCTCCTCCGTAGTCACTTGAGGAGGATCATCTTGAACATCTTGAGCGTCATCTTGAGCTTGCTCTTGATCTTGCGCTTGCACTTGATCTTGAGCTTACTCGATGTCATGATCTTGATCTTGGGCATCATTTGGTGCATGACCATCATCTTGAGGTTGATCTTGCCCTTGATCTTGACCACTTGGTTGAGGGCCTTCGGTTTGTTCTTCGGAAGCGTGTGGGTCAATGGTTGGTGATGGCTCCACTTGCGTAGAGCATTGTCCTTCTCCTTCGGCCACAAGGGGTTCCTCAATGGGGAGTATTTGACCAATCCCCATTCTTCTTATGGTTTGGGGAGGAATTTCATCACCTACATCACAAAGACCACTTTGCTCCACTTGGGAGCCATTATTTTCATCAAACTCTACGTTACACGTCTCCTCAATGAGTCCGTTGGACTTGTTGAGGACATGGTAAGCATGAGAGTTTGTAGCATAACCAACAAATATGCCCTCTTGAGCTCTAGGTTCGAATTTAGGCAAACGTGCACCTTTCTTGAGAATGAAACACTTACACCCGAACACCCGGAAGTACTTGAGGTTGGGCTTGTTACCGGTAAGTATCTCATATGGAGTCTTGTTCAAGCCTTTGCGGAGGTAGAGCCGATTGGATGCGTGACATGCGGTGTTGATGGCTTCGGCCCAAAAGTTGTACGGAGACTTGAATTCCGCCATCATGGTCCTTGCCGCGTCCATCAACGTCCGGTTCTTCCTCTCCGCTACACCATTTTATTGAGGGGTATATGGTGCGGAGTATTGATGCTTGATCCCCTCATCACTAAGGAACTCATCCAAGGTGTAGTTCTTGAACTCGGTGCCGTTGTCACTTCTAATCATAAATATCTTTGCCTCATGTTGACGTTGAGCTTCATTGGCAAAGTCGATGATGGTTTGTTGGGTCTCGCTCTTCCTCTTGAAGAAATATACCCAAGTGTATCTTGAATAGTCATCCACAATCACCAGGCAATACTTTCTACCCCCAAGACTATCAAAGGATGGAGGTCCAAAGAGATCCATGTGAAGGAGCTCCAAGGGCCTCTTCGAGTAGATGATAGTCGTGGGTCGGTGAGCCGTCTCATGTAGCTTTCCTTCGATACAAGCACTGCAAGCACAATCTTTGGCAAAGCTCACATTTGTTAGTCCACAAACGTGATCCCCCTTGAGGAGACTTTGCAAAGATCTCATATTGACATGGGCTAGTCGGCGATGCCAAAGCTACCCCATGTCAACTTTAGCCATTAGGCAAGTCGCGATCTTAGTGGGTCGCTTCGAGAAGTTAAATACATAGAGACCGTTCTCGACATGCCCAACAAAAGCTACTTTAAGAGTCTTGCTCCATAAAAGGGCCACGGTATCAAGATCAAAGAAAGTGGCAAAGTCCATAAGTGCAAGTTGACGAACGGAAAGTAAATTGTATGCAAGGGTCTCAACAAGCATGACTTTCTCAATTGATAAATCATGAGAAATCACAACCTTGCCAAGACCCAATACCTTAGATGTTGAGGCATCACCGAATTGAACATGGGTGGGCATAGATGGGCTTGGTTGCATGTCCACCACCAAATGCTTGCTCCCGGTCATATGATTTGTTGCTCCACTATCGAGCAACCATGATCCTCCACCAGAAGCAAACTCCTACAAGAGATCAATGCTTGGTTTTAGGTACCCATTCTTGAATGGGTCCTTTGATGTTAGTAACAAGGGTCTTAGGAACCCAAATAGACCATTCAATGTACTCATAATAACCAACAAATTTGGCATAAACATGCCCATCACTAGCACGGCATAAAACATAAGAAGGGTTAAAGTCGCCGGCTTTGTTCTTCGATGGAGTGGTTTTGCCCTTCATGGCATTTCCACCCACCACCTTGTCTTTCTTCTCCTTATGAGCACCCTCTCCCTCCTTGACAAATACCTCTTTGAGAGGGAGAGGTTTCTTGGTCTTGTTGTTGTTCTTCTTCTTTGACTTGGGCACAAACCCAAGTCCCTCCTTTGCCACGACTTCTTTTTGATTGCTCAAAAGTTCGTTGAAGTTCTTCTCACCTTGTATGCAACTCACAAGGCCCTTCTCAAGTTGCTCTTTTAGCTTGGCATTCTCCTCCACAAGATGCACATGCTCACAACACGGGTTAGTAGCATGGGCATTATCAACTAAAACAAACGGAGAACAAGTGGCTATTTCCTTTGTTAGCTTCACTTGGAGTTGATCATGAGACTCTTTGAGAGAGCCATGAGCACTCTTCAAAACCTTGTGGGCCTTGTCAAGTAGCTCAAACTCCCCCTTGAGTCTAGCATGGCCAACTCCAAGGTCAACCTTCTCGGATTTGAGCACACGAGTAAGAACTTGAGAAGTTCAAGATCTTTCTTTAGTTGAGCAAGGTCAACGTTGTGTGACTCCTCAAGATCCAAACGAAGACCTCGCTCTTCCTCAAGAGCAATGGAAAGATCCGCAATCTCATCGGCATAATCACGACTATGGCCTTGCAAGTTAGTGATAGTCTCTTCATGAGACTCAATGATATCATTGGCCTCACCCAATTGTTCCAAGAGAGCAACAAAGTGCTTCTTGGTCTCACCTTTGAGCTTACCCAAGAACATGTCAAACTCATTCTCATCCACCTTCACCTCCTCTTGATCATCCACACAATCCAACAATGAAGGATTAGGAGAGATGGAAGTTTTGATGTTGGAGGTTACCTTGTTGACGCCTCTTGCCATGAGGCACTTGGGGATGATGTTCTCATTGGGGGCATCGAAGAGGGACACCGAGGTTGGAGAAGAGGTGGCAATGGCCACGGTGGCCGTTGCAAACACTTCACCACTTGTATCATCATCATCATCATCATCGGAGTTGTACTCTTCTTGCGCCACCAAGCCCTTTGGAGGCACCTTCTTGTTGGAATTGTTCTTGTTGGGGAAGGACTTGGCCTTGTCTCGTAGGGGCAATCCACCACAAAGTGACTCACATTGCCACAATTGTAGCAAGTTCTCACACGTTGCTTGCCCTTGGAGCCACTTGAGTTGTTCTTGGAGAAGCTGGGCCTTGAGTTTCTCTTGTTGCCCCAAAATTGCCTTGACGCAAGAGCCATGTGCTCGTGGTAAGCATATTTGGTGTCTTCGGGGCAACTCTCCTCTTCTTCCTCTTCATCTTCTTCCGGAATTGCCTTGGCCTTCAAAGCAAGGTTGATCTTCTTTGACCGTTGGACACGAGCTAGAGCGTGGTTGGCGGTCTTGTTCAACATATTCATTGCAATGAATTCATCCAACACTTCACTTGAGGACAAGGTGTGGAAGTCCGGTCTTTCACGGATCACGGAAGACATACTCTTGTTGAATGGCATGATGGCCTTTAGGAACTTGCGCTTGACCCAAGTGTCATCCGTATCCTTGCTCCCATGATCTCGGAGTGAGACCGCGAGAGTAGTCAATCTCCGGTATAGCTCACGAGGATCTTCATCATCCTTCATCACGAACTCATCGGCCTCATCAAGAATGACCTCAAAGTTGGACCGTTGAATGCTTGAGCTTCCCTTGTACAATGAGATAATGTGCTCCCATGCATCCTTGGCGGTAGTGAATGGCCGCAAATGAGAGAGTTCTTCCGGCGGCATTGCGGATTGCAGAATGAACAAAGCGGAGTGGTTGAGTTGATTGTCCACTTCTTCTCTTGGTGTCATGTTGTTCCGATCATGAGGATGGAAGCCTTGCTCAATGACCCTCCAAAGTTGTGTTGAGCTGTGATTCAAATGAGACTTGATACGAAAAACCCAATCATGAAAGTTATTCAAATCAAGCTTAGGAGGAGGACCAAGAGGATTGATGCGAGGTGAAGGTACCGGACCTCCATATTCCGGGGGAGGGCCAACCGAGGCATGGATACCCGTCCCATTTTTCCCTAGAGGGGAAGAAGTTTGAGTACCTTTAGCCGCTTCCTTACCGGAGTTGGCCTCGGAATCCGATGCGGTGGGATTAGCCACTTGCATCGGACCGGTAGAAGATTTCAACCCCTCAAGGAGTTCTTTGAACATGGACTTGACCACGGCCATCATAGATGTCTTAAGTGAAGCCATAGCTTCATTCAAGTCGTCTCGGGTGACCGAGTTCAACTCCACGGCCTCAGGTACTTCTTCATCCTGATCCCTGTCGTCAACCATACTCTTTGGGCGGTGAAACCCTTAATAAAGAGACGAGGCTCTGATACCAATTGAAAGGATCGATATGGTTAACTAGAGGGGGGGGGTGAATAGGCAACTACCAATTTTTAGCTTTTCTTAACAAATTAGGATTAGCAACAAAATAGGTTGTCTAGATGTGCAACTAGGTGAGCAACCTATATGATGCTAACAGCAACAACAACAACCACAAGCTAGCAAACAATACAACAAAACAATATCTTGCACAAAGTAATGGGAAGAGATAATCACAAGTGGAGTCGATGAAGATGAGGATGTGTTACCGAAGTTCCTTCCCTTTGAGAGGAAGTACGTCTCCGTTGGAGCGGTGTGGAGGCACAATGCTCCCCAAGAAGCCACTAGGGCCACCGTATTCTCCTCACGCCCTCGCACAATGCAAGATGTCGTGATTCCACTAGTGGTGCCCTTGAAGGCGGCGACCGGACCTTTACAAACAAGGTTGGGGCTCTTTCCACAACCGAATTGGAGGCTCCCAACACAACCACGGAGCTTCACCACAATGGATTGTGGCTCCGAGGTGACCTCTATCGTCTAGGGTGCTCAAACACCCAAGAGTAACAAGATCCGCAAGGGATTAGTGGGGGGAATCAAATATCTCTTGGTGGAAGTGTAGATCGAGGCCCTCTCAAGCAAATCCTAGAAAATCAACAAGAGTTGTTGGCTAGGGAGAGAGATCGGGAAAGAATGGAGCTTGGAGCAACAATGGAGCTTTTGGAGCAAAAGAGGTGAGTCCACTTGGGGAAGAAGACTCACTTATATAGTGCGGAAAAGATCCAACCGTTATGCTCCTTCAGCCCGTGCATAAGCGGTAGTACTGCTCGGATGAGCGGTACTTCCGCTCGCACGGAAGTCCTACCCGTAACATGCAACTGAGCAGGTCAAGGAGGCGGTAGTGCCACCGGAGCGGTACTACCACTCCCACCAGCGGTACTACCGCTAGGTGTTGCGCGTATAGGTCAAACAGCGGTAGTAGAGTTGGGCAGCGCGGTACCACCGCACGGAACAGTACTACCGCCTGCTACTGCCGCTCTACTTCCGCTCGAAGGAAAGAGCTATACAGAGAGCAAAAAATAAGCGGTACTTCCCGCGGTAGAGAAACAGCGGGAGTACCGCCGGAGCGGTACTACCGCTCCGCGGGAGCGGTACTTCCGCTGAGCAGTCTGAAGCCCGGTAGATTTGCGGTAGTGAGGTACTAGTCAGAGCCGCAGTATCGCAGGGGCGGTACTACCGCTCTGAACTACCGCCCCACTACCGCCCAAATACAGAACACATAAAATAAGCGAAAGTGCCATTAGCACTGAACCGCGGCAGTACCGCTGGAGCGGTACTACCGCTGGGCAGGGCGGTACTACTGCTTAGATGCCTCATGAAGCCCAAGCATTGGGTGGGAAAAACTCCATGTGCTGGGAAGGAAAGTGGGTGCGAAGTGACTGTGTACGTGTTGATTCCACCCTAACCTTTCCACACACGGACCCCCTCTTGATAGTACGGTTTTTCTACGACTCAAGTCCACCGAAGAAGAAATGCGGGAAAAATAACCGTCTTGCTTTAACACTTCGAGGGGCATCAATCGTCTTGTGCTGTATGATAGATTATCTGAAATGCTCAATGCACACGATTAGTCTACAAATGCATTGTCATCAATCACCAAAACCACTAAGGGAGAAATATGCCCTAACAGTCGGGAATCTTCACAGCCTCTACTCCCGGATCAAGTTCTTCGGGTGAAATCCCAGATCCTGCTGCAGGGTCGGGCGGTGACGTTGTCTTCAACGCCGTTCCCCTCTTTAGGGCGCTGTCTTGAAGACCTTGATCCCATTGGTGCCTCCTACGGCTGGACGTGCACGGTGGCTTATGTGCCAATGATGATGGCGGTGAGCAATGTCGGAGGCGTGGCATTGGTTGTGGTAGTCGGCTCTTCTCCGGCGTGTCCGTGGGGTTGCCTCGGCTGTTTGTTCCTGGGAAGTCGAAGCCACGGTGGTAAGGCCCCTATGGTGTACGATGACGCGTGACAGGTGGTTCGTTTGGCGACCTTCCGTGACGCCAACCATGCCTAGTTTCTTCGTAGTTCGCCATCGGAGTCGGAGCTGCATTGTCTTGTTGTGAATTGTATGGAGTGTTGTGTTGCAGCTAATAGGGCTGCTATTTTTCTTTTCTTTGATCTTCGGATCTTCTGCTCCCAGGACCTTCACCACCTTGTTATTTCCGTTGCTCTATGCTATTATCAATGAAAAACCAGCGATGTTGGATCTTTCAAAAAAAAATCTTTATTTCAGAGTTAACAGGGATGTGGAGGGGGGGGGGGGCGACAGCCCTGGGCCCTTGAAAGCAAGGGGGCCCCGCCCAGGTATGTGCTCGCTGGAGGCGCTATGAAAGCTCGAAGCTATTCGATCTGTCTCCAGGAAGAAGAAGGCTGAAACGCTATGTTTCTTTAGCGGCTGGGCCTTGGGCCTTTATCGTTCTTCTGCATGTGTATCGTGTCTTGTGGTAGCCTATTGGGTCAGCTTTAAAAAAATTGCCCTAAAAAAAGCTCTAAAAATTGCGGTGGGTCACACGTACGCTAGTTGGAATAATTGAATTAGCAATCCCCTTTTCTTTTATTGTTAGAAAATTAGCTGTGGGTCACACGGTCAGCTCCAATTAAAAAATGACGGTGGGACACACAGTTAGCTCCAATTCAAAATACTGGTTCAGCAGAATTAGCAATCTCCCTTTTTTGATTTGAAGCAAATCCCTTTTTCTGGAAGGTGGAATTAGCGATCAATTGGTCTGAAAAAGATTTATACTAATTCATATAATTTTAATAGTTGATTTCATGTTAAAAATGGATGGACGTTTATTTTAACAACTTTATTTAGTCGGTTACGTGTTATATCTAACCTTGGCCTTAATATGTTCATATAAGCCCACTATAGTTTCTATTATCTGGTTGATTATACATTTTAACTCATAGAATTTTCTTTTCTATCGGTTTCACCATACCAAATGTTCAGTTCATCCTGCACCAGCACGAGCTTAATTTGGTTTATAAGATGATATCCACAATTTGGCTTGATCTGATGTGTGAACTCCAACCTTGATGTCCGGACGCCCTATCATCACCCTCACACGGCCGAGTCAAGAGCCCGAGTCACAAAGAGGAGATCACACCACGCCTACTGGTCATTGTGACCACCAAAATTTACATGAAGCATGTCTGTTATTCTCTTTCCATGGATAACAACATTATTAATGACTTTGCAACTAAGAATATTAGATTTTGTTTTCAGATAATATTTATAAATTACTCCCTCCGTCCCATAATGTAAAACGTTTTTTGACACTACACTAGTGTCAAAAAACGTCTTATATTATGGAACGGAGGGAGTACTTGACATGATTATCATTTTATGCATTTAATTCTTTATTTGTAACATTTTATACAGATATATATTGATTATCTTGATGATTATATTAAAGGGCCCATGTTCTAGTGTCGCCCTAGGCCCCCAAAATCTCAAGACCAGGCCTGGGAACAGTTGGATGATATATGCTGCTGCTGCTGCTGCTAGTATTGGGACTGTAGAATAGAATGTGAAGCAGAACCACAAGTTTCACCTGTTACGCTCTCCTTGTGCAAGTGAGTTAGGTTGGGTTTCTTTGGTTGGCCGGTTTCTTCGGTTCGCGAAGAACTGATTGAACTCGCCTTTTCGGTCATGTCACTACTGGAATTTCCTTATACGCCGGATGCATGGCTCTTCACCGAGCGCCAAATCACGGGCACTCGGCAAACACATATATGCCGAGAGCAACACTCGGCAACCACAGGCTCACGGCAACGAGGTGTTGTTGCCGACAGTGCATCACGGCGAAGAAACCACAGTCAGCAAACCCAACAGACGCCGAGAGCCCCACACGGCAAAGACTAGCCACATGGCATCTTCGTTCGCAACTGACTGCTCTGTGACTTGCTGTTAACTATACCGAGAGCCACGAGAAACCGCTTGGCAAACCACTTGTCATCGAAACATTCTGACCTGACAGGTGGACCCGTTGGACCCACCTGTCAATAAAACATTCAAATTATTTGCCAAATTTTTAAAAAGAATAATATGACATGTTTTATTTACCGAGAATTGTCTGGTACCGCTCGGCATACCACCGTTGACTGAAACATTTGAACCTGACCTGTGGGCTCGCGTGTCCCACATGGCAGTGGTACTCTTACCGAGAGTCGACAGCGCTCGAAAAAGAATGGCACTACTGGAGTGCCATTCTTTTCCGAGAGGTGTCCTCGGGAAAGAATGGCACTTCAGTAGTTAAAGTGCTCAGGTGACCCCTTTTCTCAGAGTACTTCAGTAGCACGGGCTCGGCCTGTGAGGTGGTGGACACATGGCAGTTTGCTATTCGTTTGCGTTACCGAGAGTACCTCTCGGCAAAGCATCTGCTCGGCATAGGTCATGGGACCCGCATGCCAGGTGGTGGACGCGTGGCAGTTTGCTATTCGTTTGCTTTGCCAAGAGTACCTCTCGGCAAAGCACATGCACGGAGTAGGTCGTGGGACCCGCCTGTCAGGTGGTGGACACGTGGCACTTTGCTATTCGTTTGCTTTGCCGAGAGTACCTCTCGGAAAAGCATCGGCACGGCGTAGGTCGTGGGACCCGCTTGTCAGGTGCTGGACATGTGGCAGTTTGCTATTCGCTTGCTTTGCCGAGAGTACCTCTCGGCAAATCATCGGCACGGCGTAGGTCGTGGGACCCGCCTGTCAGGTGCTGAACACGTGGCAGATTGCTATTTGTTTGCTTTGCCGAGAGTGGCTCTCGGCAAAGCTAACCGCCGTTTCCGTCTGTTGTCCGCGAGTCAGCTTTATTTTGCCGAGGGGTACTGTTTGGCTCTCGGTAAACTGTTTGCTGAGTACCCGACGGATGGTTCTCGGCAAAGTTCTGTTTGGTGTACGCCGGGTGGTCTTTGCCGAGAACAATTCTTGGCAAAGACTTTGCCAAGTGTTTTAGGCCCTTTGCCGAGTATTTCTGGCACCCGGTGTATTGTTTAATTCCAGTAGTGTGTACTCACATTAGGTGTTGGTCGCCCCATGAAAGTCAAGCAACATTTCTTTCATGAGGCGACCAACATTGTGTAACACCCCAAATTTTTTATTCTGGTTTTTATCAACTTCTTTAATAAGTATTGAGGAGGTTATTTGAATTTTACTAAAAAGATCTTCCTCTCAAGTCTTTTGGTGACAAACCTCTTATAAAACCTTTTCTATCTTGAATTCTGGTCTTGAGGGTTTTTCCAACATGTGTTGATTCAACACAAAGACCCTCTGGATGTTTTGTCATTTTCCTCGCTAAAAGAATTTATTTGAAATTGGGTTTATTCCTTCTCATTCAAGAATGCCCTACTCAAACCTATTACCATGACTTGCATTACAAGTTTTTCTTCCCAAACTCTCCTACCTACCTTGAAGTCAAGTCTTGCATCTTATACCAGCAAGTTTTAACCTATTTCAGATTTTTATCCTAATTGTTTTTCCTCAAAACAATTTTCTGTCATTTATTTGGACCTTTGTGATTTACAAAGGAACTGCCAGATTCCTTTGAGTATTGGTTCCAAATAAATTCCTATGGCTAGTCCTTAGTACCCTCAACCAACATCCATCAAGAAATTCTGGTCCTCAATTCAAGTATTTCAAAATTTGACCCCTGCAAATTTGATCCTGATTGGATATTTTTGATGCAAACCACTCTTCCACCTTTCTAAAAATTCTGAGAAAAATCAGGGAGCCTCTGGATGCATCAAGAGACCCCCTCACCAAGTTTCAACCCCAGCAAAATTTTCCTCGTGCCAAAATCATTTCATCGAGCAGGTTCAGTGCACTGTTTTCGTCAGTTTCAGAAAAGTTCAGAAAGTTCAGAGGTGCAGTGTCGTTTCTTCGTCAGGCGGCAGCGATGATCTCGCCAGTAGCTGCCTTGGCGCCTTCCTCACTGCTCCTCCTTCTTATCCTGATCGCCACACGGTCGCTTGGCCGGTTGTGGGCATCGGTGGCGATCGGTCCCGTCAACCCCGGCGTCTACCGCGGCGGCAGCAACTCCCATGGCGGTCGTCAGAGCGCAGCGTCGCAGAATGCCGTTCTCCAGCGCCGCCCAAACCTCCAGGAGCCTCCGCGTGGCCGTCCTATCCTCTGTGCTCGCTGCGGGACAGTCGCCGTGGCCTGAGAGGCGCAGAGCGCGCTCTCTGCCGCCGACGAGCCCGTACGCCCCGTCCCGTCAAATTCTCGAGTATAAGCCAAATTCGATCAAACTTAACCCTCAAATGGAACCAGCAGACCAATCCTTCGCCTAATCCCTCTGTCCATCCCCTGCCTCGCCGTAATTTCTCGCCGTCGTTATCCCGTTCTCGGCAAGCCTCTCAATCCGGCTATAAATAGAGCCCCCAAGCCTCCTCTAGCTCCAGCACCTCTCCTCCTATCCTCATAGCCTCGCCAAGCTCACCAAAGGGACTTGGGAGAGTCTTCTTCTCCGACTCCGGCCGCCCCGATCCGCTTCGGGCTCCGGCTCGATTCGCCCTGGTTAGTGCGTCCCCGCCACCCAAACCTTGCCAGTAGCCTTCTCTTCCACCAGCCGTTCTAACCCGTGCGTCAATTTGGTGGCGGCAGCTCTCTCCGGCGAGATCCATCATCGCCCGATGCCGCCGTCCGCCGGAGAGGAAGAGGCCGTCACTGTGGTGCTTCCCGTCGCCTCCTTCCACTTCTCCCCGACGCGGTCCACCTCCCTGAGCACTCCGGTACCTCTCTCCCTCTCTGTCTTGCTGCCGTTCGTCGCTGGCGATCGCCGCAAGCTTCTGGCGCCGGCGAGCTCGTTTTAAACCTGACGTGTGGGTCCCCCTCGTCAGCCTCTCTTCTTCTTATTCGAACCGTTTTCTGTTGACACCTTCTGGCAAAGTGCGTTTTCTCTTTTGAGCTGGCGTATTTTAGCCGAACCGTTTTCTGTTTTTCTCAGAAAACCCCTTGAGAAACTTTCTGTTTATAACAGATTAGTCCCTGGTTTTAAAACCTTAATATCTTTTAAAGAAAAACTGATTTTGAGTTGATTCTTTTTTTGTCACCTTTATTTTTCTGTCTAGTTTTTTATAGTATTTATTTGAAAAATATTTGGAACAATTTTTATTCACGCGCGATATTTACGTTAGAATTCGTATATATGTATTTCGTAGATACCGAGGAAGGAGACGGTGCCGTCAACTTCACCGAGTTAGACTCCGACTACTCCGAACCAGGCAAGCATGTTTGAACCTTTGATATGACGAGTGTTTTGCATGTTTGCTTGCATGATGTTTTGCATGACATGGTTATGGAAGTATTTGAAATATGTTTTATTTCATACATGATGGGTTACAAGTGAGCCAGAAAACTTGATGAGATATGAGGCAACCTAGTCATGTTGTGGCATGATAGGTTGTATGCCGGTATTGTTGGAGCATGCCGGTATTAACAAAGAAAACTGTTTAAACTCCAGTGTTGACATAGATCGAGTCTTCTCCCCGTTCACCTTCTTTTCGTGCTACCACATGTTTTCTGCAAAGAATACGGTTTAGTAAGTTGCAAACCTATTTCCATGTACACACCAAATAGAGGGGCCGTGATGAAGGTACCATGGCCCTGGATAAAGCCAGTCATCCGGTCAGGGGGCATGGGTGTTTCCGGTTGGACCGAGAGGGGGGCACCCCTTAGAGCGCGCGATATAAATTTGATCCCATGCTATTCGAGGTAGTGGCCTCCCCGTCTTAAGGTTTTTCTGGAACGTTGCCTAGGGTGATTCCTGGCAGCGGGATGAAAAATGGGTGTGTACTGCTCAGATGTGTTTTCTTCTAAAATACTGTAGACGGAACTAGTCCTTTGTGACTACTGAAATCCGTTGACTGTGGGTAAAGAGTGACCCACCTCACGGACGTGGCTGCCGCCGTCTCACGGAGGGGGGAAACGGCCACGTCGGGCAGACACGGAGGGAATCTTGCGGTGGGTTGTGCCCGGACCTTGATCCGAAGTGTACCTATGGGCTGGCCTATCACAGCCAGGTGAAAATGTCCATCGGTCAAACCCCGTCCGGCGAAATTCAAAGGCCTAGATCCGCCCGGTCAATAGTGCCTGGGTTAGACGGGACGGGTTACTTCGGGGGGGGGGTACCTATGCCGCCAGGTCTTGCGTTGGGCCCTCTTACACGTCTGGAAGTGTGGTGGCAGGTGCAAGCACCCGGCACGCGGCTCCGTAGTGTGACCCCCCTCATGGACGTGGCTGCCGCCATCGCACGGAGGGGGGAAACGGCCACGTCGGGCAGACACAGAGGGAATCTTGCGGTGGGTTGTGCCCGGACCTTGATCCGAAATGTACCTATGGGCTGGCCTATCACAGCCAGGTGAAAATGTCCATCGGTCAAACCCCGTCCGGCGAAAGTCAAAGGCCAAGATCCGCCTGGTCAACAGTGCCAGGGTTAGATGGGACGGGTTACTTGGGGGGGTAGCTATGCCGCCAGGTCTTGCGCTGGGCCCTCTTAAACGTCTGTGAGTGTGGTGACAGGTGCAAGCACCCGGCACGCGGCTCCGTAGTGTGACCCCCCTCACGGACGTGCTTGCCGCCGTCGCAAGGAGGGGGGAAACGGGCACGTCGGGCAGACACGGAGGGAATCTTGCGGTGGGTTGTGCCCGGACCTTGATCCGAAGTGTACCTATGGGCTGGCCTATCACAGCCAGGTGGAAATGTCCATCGGTCAAACCCCGTCCGGCGAAAGTCAAAGACCAAGATCCGCTCGGTCAACAGTGCCTGGGTTAGACGGGACGGGTTACTTGGGGGGGTAGCTATGCCGCTAGGTCTTGCGCTGGGCCCTCTTACACGTCTGGAAGTGTGGTGGCAGGTGCAAGCACCTGGCACGCGGCTCCGTAGTGTGACCCCCCTCACGGATGTGGCTGCCGCCGTTGCACGGAGGGGGGAAATGGCCACGTCGGGCAGACACGGAGGGAATCTTGCGGTGGGTTGTGCCCGGACCTTGATCCGAAGTGTACCTATGGGCTGGCCTATCACAGCGAGGTGAAAATGTCCGTCGGTCAAACCCCGTCCGGCGAAAGTCAAATGCCTAGATCCGCCCGGTCAACATTGCTTGGGTTAGACCGGACGGGTTTCTTGGGGGGGTAGCTATGCCGCCAGGTCTTGCGCTGGGCCCTCTTACACGTCTGGAAGTGTGGTGGCAGGTGCAAGCACCCGGCACGCGGCTCCGTAGTGTGACCCCCCTCACGGACGTGGCTGCCGCCGTCGCACGGAGGGGCAAAACGGCCACGTCGGGCAGACACGGAGGGAATCTTGCGGTGGGTTGTGCCCGGACCTTGATCCGAAGTGTACCTATGGGCTGCCCAATCACAGCGAGGTGAAAATGTCCATCGGTCAAACCACGTCCGGCGAAAGTCAAAGGCCTAGATCCGCCCGGTCAACAGTACCTGGGTTAGACGGGACGAGTTACTTGGGGGGGTAGCTATGCCGCCAGGTCTTGCGCTGGGCCCTCTTACACGTCTGGAAGTGTGGTGGCAGGTGCAAGCACCCGGCACGCGGCTCCGTAGTGTGACCCCCCTCACGGACGTGGCTGCCGCCGTCGCACGGAGGGGGGAAACGGCCACGTCGGGCAGACACGGAGGGAATCTTGCGGTGGGTTGTGCCCGGACCTTGATCCGAAGTGTACCTATGGGCTGGCCTATCACAGCGAGGTGAAAATGTCCATCGGTCAAACCCCGTCCGGCGAAAGTCAAAGGCCTAGATCCGCCCGGTCAATAGTGCCTGGGTTAGACGGGATGGGTTACTTGGGGGGGGGGGTAGCTATGCCGCCAGGTCTTGCGCTGGGCCCTCTTACACGTCTGGAAGTGTGGTGGCTGGTGCAAGCACCCGGCACGCGGCTCCGTAGTGTGACCCCCCTCACGGACGTGGCTGCCGCCGTCGCACGGAGGGGGGAAACGGCCACGTCGGGCAGACACGGAGGGAATCTTGCGGTGGGTTGTGCCCGGACATTGATCCGAAGTGTACCTATGGGCTGGCCCATCACAGCCAGGTGAAAATGTCCATCGGTCAAACCCCGTCCGGCAAAAGTCAAAGGCCTAGATCCGCCCGGTCAACAGTGCCTGGGTTAGATGGGACGGGTTACTTGGGGGGTAGCTATGCCGCCAGGTCTTGCGCTGGGCCCTCTTACACGTCTGGAAGTGTGGTGGCAGGTGCAAGCACCCGGCACGCGGATCCGTAGTGTGACCCCCCTCACGGACGTGGCTGCCGCCGTCGCACGGAGGGGGGAAACGGCCACGTCGGGCAGACACGGAGGGAATCTTGCGGTGCGTTGTGCCCGGACCTTGATCCGAAGTGTACCTATGGGCTGGCCTATCACAGCCAGGTGAAAATGTCCATCGGTCAAACCCCGTCCGGCGAAAGTCAAAGGCCTAGATCCGCCCGGTCAACAGTGCCTGGGTTAGACGGGACGGGTTACTTGGGGGGGTAGCTATGCCGCCAGGTCTTGCGCTGGGCCCTCTTACACGTCTGGAAGTGTGGTGGCAGGTGCAAGCACCCGGCACGCGGATCCGTAGTGTGACCCCCCTCACGGACGTGGCTGCCGCCGTTGCACGGAGGGGGGAAACGGCCACGTCGGGCAGACACGGAGGGAATCTTGCGGTGCGTTGTGCCCGGACCTTGATCCGAAGTGTACCTATGGGCTGGCCTATCACAGCCAGGTGAAAATGTCCATCGGTCAAACCCCGTCCGGCGAAAGTCAAAGGCCTAGATCCGCCCGGTCAACAGTGCCTGGGTTAGACGGGACGGGTTACTTGGGGGGGTTGCTATGCCGCCAGGTCTTGCGCTGGGCCCTCTTACACGTCATTAAGTGTGGTGGTAGGTGCAAGCACCCGGCACGCGGCTCCGTAGTGTGACCCCCCTCACGGACGTGGCTGCCGCCGTCGCACGGAGGGGGGAAACGGCCACGTCGGGCAGACACGGAGGGAATCTTGCGGTGGGTTGTGCCCGGACCTTGATCCGAAGTGTACCTATGGGCTGGCCTATCACAGCGAGGTGAAAATGTCCATTAGTCAAACCCCGTCCGGCGAAAGTCAAAGGCCTAGATCCGCCCGGTCAACAGTTCCTCGGTTAGACGGGACGGGTTACTTGGGGGGGTAGCTATGCCGCCAGGTCTTGCGCTGGGCCCTCTTACACGTCTGGAAGTGTGGTGGCAGGTGCAAGCACCCGGCACGCGGCTCCGTAGTGTGACCCCCCTCACGGATGTGGCTGCCGCCGTCGCACAGAGGGGGGATACGGCCACGTCGGGCAGACACGGAGGGAATCTTGCGGTGGGTTGTGCCCGGACCTTGATCCGAAGTGTACCTATGGGCTGGCCTATCACAGCCAGGTGAAAATGTCCATCGGTCAAACCCCGTCCGGCGAAAGTCAAAGGCCTAGATCCGCCCGGTCAACAGTGCCTCGGTTAGACGGGATGGGTTACTTGGGGGGGTAGCTATGCCGCCAGGTCCTGCGCTGGGCCCTCTTACACGTCTGGAAGTGTGGTGGCAGGTGCAAGCACCCGGCACGCGGCTCCGTAGTGTGACCCCCCCTCACGGACGTGGCTGCCGCTGTCGCATGGAGGGGGCAAACGGCCACGTCGGGCAGACACGGAGGGAATCTTGCGGTGGGTTGTGCCCGGACCTTGATCCGAAGTGTACCTATGGGCTGGCCCATCACAGCCAGGTGAAAATGTCCATCGGTCAAACCCCTTCTGGCAAAAGTCAAAGACCTAGATCCGCCCGGTCAACAGTGCCTGGGTTAGACGGGACGGGTTACTGGGGGGGGGGGGTAGCTATGCCGCCAGGTCTTGCACTGGGCCCTCTTACACGTCTGGAAGTGTGGTGGCAGGTGCAAGCACCCGACACGCGGCTCCGTAGTATGACCCCCCTCACGGACGTGGCTGCCGCCGTCGCACGGAGGGGGGAAACGGCCATGTCGGGCAGACACGGAGGGAATCTTGCGGTGGGATGTGCCCGGACCTTGATCCGAAGTGTACCTATGGGCTGGCCTATCACAGCGAGGTGAAAATGTCCATCGGTCAAACCCCGTCCGGCGAAAGTCAAAGGCCTAGATCCGCCCGGTCAACAGTGCCTGGGTTAGACGGGACGGGTTACTTGGGGGGGTAGCTATGCCGCCAGGTCTTGCGCTGGGCCCTCTTAAACGTCTGGAAGTGTGGTGGCAGGTGCAACACCCGGCACGCGGCTCTGTAGTGTGACCCCCCTCACGGACGTGGCTGCCGCCGTCGCACGGAGGGGGGAAACGGCCACGTCGGGCAGACACAGAGGGAATCTTGCGGTGGGTTGTGCCCGGACCTTGATCCGAAGTGTACCTATGGGCTGGCCTATCACAGCCAGGTGAAAATGTCCCTCGGTCAAACCCCGTCCGGCGAAAGTCAAAGGCCTAGATCCGCCCGGTCAACAGTGCCTGGGTTAGACGGGATGGGTTACTTGGGGGGTAGCTATGTCGCCAGGTCTTGCGCTGGGCCCTCTTACACGTCTGGAAGTCTGGTGGCAGGTGCAAGCACCCGGCACGCGGCTCCGTAGTGTGACCCCCCTCACGGACGTGGCTGCCGCCGCCGCACGGAGGGGGGAAACGGCCACGTCGGGCAGACACAGAGGGAATCTTGCGGTGGGTTGTGCCCGGACCTTGATCCAAAGTGTGCCTATGGGCTGGCCTATCACAGCCAGGTGAAAATGTCCATCGGTCAAACCCCGTCCGGCGAAAGTCAAAGGCCTAGATCCGCCCGGTCAATAGTGCCTGGGTTAGACGGGACGGGTTACTTGGGGGGGGGGGGGGGGGTAGCTATGCCGCCAGGTCTTGTGCTGGGCCCTCTTACACGTCATTAAGTGTTGTGGTAGGTGCAAGCACCCGGCACACGGCTCCGTAGTGTGACCCCCCTCACGGACGTGGCTACCGCCGTCGCACGGAGGGGGGAAACGGCCACGTCGGGCAGACACGGAGGGAATCTTGCGGTGGGTTGTGCCCGGACCTTGATCCGAAGTGTACCTATGGGCTGGCCTATCACAGCCAGGTGAAAATGTCCATCGGTCAAACCCCGTCCGGCAAAAGTCAAAGGCCTAGATCCGCCCGGTCAACAGTGCCTGGGTTAGACGGGATGGGTTACTTGGGGGGGTAGCTATGCCGCCAAGTCTTGCGCTGGGTCCTCTTACACGTCTGGAAGTGTGGTGGCAGGTGCAAGCACCCGGCACGCGGCTCCGTAGTGTGACCCCCCTCACGGACGTGGCTGCCGCCGTCGCACGGAGGGGGGAAACGGCCATGTCGGGCAGAGACGGAAGCAATCTTGCGGTGGGTTGTGCCCGGACCTTGATCCGAAGTGTACCTATGGGCTGCCTATCACAGCCGGGTGAAAATGTCCATCGGTCAAACCACGTCCGGCGAAAGTCAAAGGCCTAGATCCGCCCGGTCAACAGTGCCTGGGTTAGACGGGACGGGTTACTTGGGGGGGGGGGGGGTAGCTATGCCGCCAGGTCTTGCGCTGGACCCTCTTACACGTCTGGAAGTGTGGTGGCAGGTGCAAGCACCGGGGACGCGGCTCCGTAGTGTGACCCCCCTCACTGACGAGGCTGCCGCCATCGCACGGAAGGGGGAAACGGCCACGTCGGGCAGACACGGAGGGAATCTTGCGGTGGGTTGTGCCCGGACCTTGATCCGAAGTGTACCTATGGGCTGGCCTATCACCGCGAGGTGAAAATGTCCATCGGTCAAACCCCGTCCGGCGAAAGTCCAAGGCCTAGATCCGCCCAGTCAATAGTGCCTGGGTTAGACGGGACGGGTTACTTGGGGGGGGGGGTAGCTATCCCGCCTGGTCTTGCGCTGGGCCCTCTTACACGTCTGGAAGTGTGGTGGCAGGTGCAAGCACCCGGCACGTGGCTCCATAGTGTGACCCCCCACATGGACGTGGCTGCCGCCGTCGCACGGAGGGGGCAAACGGCCATGTCTGGCAGACATGGAGGGAATCTTGCGGTGGGTTGTACCCGGACCTTGATCCGAAGTGTACCTATGGGCTGGCCTATCACAGCTAGGTGAAAATGTCCATCGGTCAAACCCCGTCCGGCGAAAGTCAAAGGCATAGATCCGCCCGGTCAATAGTGCCTGGGTTAGACGGGATGGGTTACTTGGGGGGGGGGGTAGCTATGCCGCCAGGTCTTGCGCTGGGCCCTCTTACACGTCTGGAAGTGTGGTGGCTGGTGCAAGCACCCGGCACGCGGCTCCGTAGTGTGACCCCCCTCACGGACGTGGCTGCCGCCGTCGCACGGAGGGGGGAAACGGCCACGTCGGGCAGACACGGAGGGAATCTTGCGGTGGGTTGTGCCCGGACATTGATCCGAAGTGTACCTATGGGCTGGCCCATCACAGCCAGGTGAAAATGTCCATCGGTCAAACCCCGTCCGGCAAAAGTCAAAGGCCTAGATCCGCCCGGTCAACAGTGCCTGGGTTAGATGGGACGGGTTACTTGGGGGGTAGCTATGCCGCCAGGTCTTGCGCTGGGCCCTCTTACACGTCTGGAAGTGTGGTGGCAGGTGCAAGCACCCGGCACGCGGATCCGTAGTGTGACCCCCCTCACGGACGTGGCTGCCGCCGTCGCACGGAGGGGGGAAACGGCCACGTCGGGCAGACACGGAGGGAATCTTGCGGTGCGTTGTGCCCGGACCTTGATCCGAAGTGTACCTATGGGCTGGCCTATCACAGCCAGGTGAAAATGTCCATCGGTCAAACCCCGTCCGGCGAAAGTCAAAGGCCTAGATCCGCCCGGTCAACAGTGCCTGGGTTAGACGGGACGGGTTACTTGGGGGGGTAGCTATGCCGCCAGGTCTTGCGCTGGGCCCTCTTACACGTCTGGAAGTGTGGTGGCAGGTGCAAGCACCCGGCAGGCGGATCCGTAGTGTGACCCCCCTCACGGACGTGGCTGCCGCCGTTGCACGGAGGGGGGAAACGGCCACGTCGGGCAGACACGGAGGGAATCTTGCGGTGCGTTGTGCCCGGACCTTGATCCGAAGTGTACCTATGGGCTGGCCTATCACAGCCAGGTGAAAATGTCCATCGGTCAAACCCCGTCCGGCGAAAGTCAAAGGCCTAGATCCGCCCGGTCAACAGTGCCTGGGTTAGACGGGACGGGTTACTTGGGGGGGTTGCTATGCCGCCAGGTCTTGCGCTGGGCCCTCTTACACGTCATTAAGTGTGGTGGTAGGTGCAAGCACCCGGCACGCGGCTCCGTAGTGTGACCCCCCTCACGGACGTGGCTGCCGCCGTCGCACGGAGGGGGGAAACGGCCACGTCGGGCAGACACGGAGGGAATCTTGCGGTGGGTTGTGCCCGGACCTTGATCCGAAGTGTACCTATGGGCTGGCCTATCACAGCGAGGTGAAAATGTCCATTAGTCAAACCCCGTCCGGCGAAAGTCAAAGGCCTAGATCCGCCCGGTCAACAGTTCCTCGGTTAGACGGGACGGGTTACTTGGGGGGGTAGCTATGCCGCTAGGTCTTGCGCTGGGCCCTCTTACACGTCTGGAAGTGTGGTGGCAGGTGCAAGCACCCGGCACGCGGCTCCGTAGTGTGACCCCCCTCACGGATGTGGCTGCCGCCGTCGCACAGAGGGGGGATACGGCCACGTCGGGCAGACACGGAGGGAATCTTGCGGTGGGTTGTGCCCGGACCTTGATCCGAAGTGTACCTATGGGCTGGCCTATCACAGCCAGGTGAAAATGTCCATCGGTCAAACCCCGTCCGGCGAAAGTCAAAGGCCTAGATCCGCCCGGTCAACAGTGCCTCGGTTAGACGGGATGGGTTACTTGGGGGGGTAGCTATGCCGCCAGGTCCTGCGCTGGGCCCTCTTACACGTCTGGAAGTGTGGTGGCAGGTGCAAGCACCCGGCACGCGGCTCCGTAGTGTGACCCCCCCTCACGGACGTGGCTGCCGCTGTCGCATGGAGGGGGCAAACGGCCACGTCGGGCAGACACGGAGGGAATCTTGCGGTGGGTTGTGCCCGGACCTTGATCCGAAGTGTACCTATGGGCTGGCCCATCACAGCCAGGTGAAAATGTCCATCGGTCAAACCCCTTCTGGCAAAAGTCAAAGACCTAGATCCGCCCGGTCAACAGTGCCTGGGTTAGACGGGACGGGTTACTGGGGGGGGGGGGGGGGGGGTAGCTATGCCGCCAGGTCTTGCACTGGGCCCTCTTACACGTCTGGAAGTGTGGTGGCAGGTGCAAGCACCCGACACGCGGCTCCGTAGTGTGACCCCCCTCACGGACGTGGCTGCCGCCGTCGCACGGAGGGGGGAAACGGCCATGTCGGGCAGACACGGAGGGAATCTTGCGGTGGGATGTGCCCGGACCTTGATCCGAAGTGTACCTATGGGCTGGCCTATCACAGCGAGGTGAAAATGTCCATCGGTCAAACCCCGTCCGGCGAAAGTCAAAGGCCTAGATCCGCCCGGTCAACAGTGCCTGGGTTAGACGGGACGGGTTACTTGGGGGGGTAGCTATGCCGCCAGGTCTTGCGCTGGGCCCTCTTAAACGTCTGGAAGTGTGGTGGCAGGTGCAACACCCGGCACGCGGCTCTGTAGTGTGACCCCCCTCACGGACGTGGCTGCCGCCGTCGCACGGAGGGGGGAAACGGCCACGTCGGGCAGACACAGAGGGAATCTTGCGGTGGGTTGTGCCCGGACCTTGATCCGAAGTGTACCTATGGGCTGGCCTATCACAGCCAGGTGAAAATGTCCCTCGGTCAAACCCCATCCGGCGAAAGTCAAAGGCCTAGATCCGCCCGGTCAACAGTGCCTGGGTTAGACGGGATGGGTTACTTGGGGGGTAGCTATGTCGCCAGGTCTTGCGCTGGGCCCTCTTACACGTCTGGAAGTCTGGTGGCAGGTGCAAGCACCCGGCACGCGGCTCCGTAGTGTGACCCCCCTCACGGACGTGGCTGCCGCCGCCGCACGGAGGGGGGAAACGGCCACGTCGGGCAGACACAGAGGGAATCTTGCGGTGGGTTGTGCCCGGACCTTGATCCAAAGTGTGCCTATGGGCTGGCCTATCACAGCCAGGTGAAAATGTCCATCGGTCAAACCCCGTCCGGCGAAAGTCAAAGGCCTAGATCCGCCCGGTCAATAGTGCCTGGGTTAGACGGGACGGGTTACTTGGGGGGGGGGGGGGTAGCTATGCCGCCAGGTCTTGTGCTGGGCCCTCTTACACGTCATTAAGTGTTGTGGTAGGTGCAAGCACCCGGCACACGGCTCCGTAGTGTGACCCCCCTCACGGACGTGGCTACCGCCGTCGCACGGAGGGGGGAAACGGCCACGTCGGGCAGACACGGAGGGAATCTTGCGGTGGGTTGTGCCCGGACCTTGATCCGAAGTGTACCTATGGGCTGGCCTATCACAGCCAGGTGAAAATGTCCATCGGTCAAACCCCGTCCGGCAAAAGTCAAAGGCCTAGATCCGCCCGGTCAACAGTGCCTGGGTTAGACGGGATGGGTTACTTGGGGGGGTAGCTATGCCGCCAAGTCTTGCGCTGGGTCCTCTTACACGTCTGGAAGTGTGGTGGCAGGTGCAAGCACCCGGCACGCGGCTCCGTAGTGTGACCCCCCTCACGGACGTGGCTGCCGCTGTCGCACGGAGGGGGGAAACGGCCATGTCGGGCAGAGACGGAAGCAATCTTGCGGTGGGTTGTGCCCGGACCTTGATCCGAAGTGTACCTATGGGCTGCCTATCACAGCCGGGTGAAAATGTCCATCGGTCAAACCACGTCCGGCGAAAGTCAAAGGCCTAGATCCGCCCGGTCAACAGTGCCTGGGTTAGACGGGACGGGTTACTTGGGGGGGGGGGGGGGGGTAGCTATGCCGCCAGGTCTTGCGCTGGACCCTCTTACACGTCTGGAAGTGTGGTGGCAGGTGCAAGCACCGGGCACGCGGCTCCGTAGTGTGACCCCCCTCACTGACGAGGCTGCCGCCATCGCACGGAAGGGGGAAACGGCCACGTCGGGCAGACACGGAGGGAATCTTGCGGTGGGTTGTGCCCGGACCTTGATCCGAAGTGTACCTATGGGCTGGCCTATCACCGCGAGGTGAAAATGTCCATCGGTCAAACCCCGTCCGGCGAAAGTCCAAGGCCTAGATCCGCCCAGTCAATAGTGCCTGGGTTAGACGGGACGGGTTACTTGGGGGGGGGTAGCTATCCCGCCTGGTCTTGCGCTGGGCCCTCTTACACGTCTGGAAGTGTGGTGGCAGGTGCAAGCACCCGGCACGTGGCTCCATAGTGTGACCCCCCACATGGACGTGGCTGCCGCCGTCGCACGGAGGGGGCAAACGGCCATGTCTGGCAGACATGGAGGGAATCTTGCGGTGGGTTGTACCCGGACCTTGATCCGAAGTGTACCTATGGGCTGGCCTATCACAGCTAGGTGAAAATGTCCATCGGTCAAACCCCGTCCGGCGAAAGTCAAAGGCATAGATCCGCCCGCTTAACAGTGCCTGGGTTAGACGGGACGGGTTACTTGGGGGGGTTGCTATGCCGCCAGGTCTTGCGCTGGGCCCTCTTACACGTCTGGAAGTGTGGTGGCAGGTGCAAGCACCCGGCACGCGGCTCCGTAGTGTGACCCCCTTCACGGACGTGGCTGCCGCCGTCGCACGGAGGGGGGAAACGGCCACGTCGGGCAGACACGGAGGGAATCTTGCGGTGGGTTGTTCCCGGACCTTGATCCGAAGTGTACCTATGGGCTGGCCTATCACAGCCAGGTGAAAATGTCCATCGGTCAAACCCCGTCCGGCGAAAGTCAAAGGCCTAGACCCGCCCGGTCAACAGTGCCTGGGTTAGACGGGACGGGTTACTTGGGGGGGTAGCTATGCCGCCAGGTCTTGCGCTGGGCCCTCTTACACGTCTGGAAGTGTGGTGGCAGGTGCAAGCACCCGGCACGCGGCTCCGTAGTGTGACCCCCCTCACAGACGTGGCTGCCACCGTCGCACGGATGGGGGAAACGACCACGTCGGGCAGACACGGAAGGAATCTTGCGGTGGGTTGTGCCGGGACCTTGATCCGAAGTGTACCTATGGGCTGGCCTATCACAGCCAGGTGAAAATGTCCATTGGTCAAACCCCGTCCAGCGAAAGTCAAAGGCCTAGATTCGCCCGGTCAACAGTGCCTGGGTTAGACGGGACGGGTTACTTGGGGGGGGGGTAGCTATGCCGCCAAGTCTTGCGCTGGGCCCTCTTACACGTCTGGAAGTGTGGTGGCAGGTGCAAGCACCCGGAACGCGGCTCCGTAGTGTGACACCCCTCACGGACGTGGCAGCCGCCGTCGCACGGAGGGGGGGAACGGCCATGTCGGGCAGACACGGAGGGAATCTTGCGGTGGTTTGTGCCCGGACCTTGATCCGAAGTGTACCTATGGGCTGGCCTATCACAGCCAGGTGAAAATGTCCATTGGTCAAACCCCGTCCGGTGAAAGTCAAAGGCCTAGATCCGGCCGGTCAACAGTGCCTGGGTTAGACGAGACGGGTTACTTGGGGGGGTAGCTATGCCGCCAGGTCTTTAGCTGGGCCCTCTTACACGTCTGGAAGTGTGGTGGCAGGTGCAAGCACCCGGCACGCGGCTCCGTAGTGTGACCCCCCTGACAGACGTGGCTGCCGCCATCGCACGGAAGAGGGAAACGGCCACGTCGGGTAGACACGGAGGGAATCTTGCGGTGGGTTGTTCCCGGACCTTGATCCGAAGTGTACCTATGGGCTGGCCTATCACAGCCAGGTGAAAATGTCCTTCGGTCAAACCCCGTCCGGCGAAAGTCAAAGGCCTAGATCCGGCCGGTCAACAGTGCCTGGGTTAGACGGGACGGGTTACTTGGGGGGGGGGGTAGCTATGCCGCCAGGTCTTGCGCTGGGCCCTCTTACACGTCTGGAAGTGTGGTGGCAGGTGCAAGCACCCGTCACGCGGCTCCGTAGTGTGACCCCCCTCCCGGACGTGGCTGCCGCCGTCGCACAGAGGGGGGAAACGGCCACGTCGGGCAGACACGGAAGGAATCTTGTTGTGGGTTGTGCCCAGAACTTGATCCGAAGTGTACCTATGGGCTGGCCTATCACAGCCAGGTGAAAATGTCCATCGGTCAATCCCCGTCCGCCGAAAGTCAAAGGCCTAGATCCGCCCGGTCAACAGTGCCTGGGTTAGACGGGACGGTTTACTTTGGGGGGTTGCTATGCCGCCAGGTCTTGCGCTGGGCCCTCTTACACGTCTGGAAGTGTGGTGGCAGGTGCAAGCACCCGGCACTCGGCTCCGTAGTGTGACCCCCTTCACGGACATGGCTGCCGCCGTCGCACGGAGGGGGGAAACGGCCACGTCGGGCAGAGATGCAGGGAATCTTGCGGTGGGTTGTGCCCAGACCTTGATCCGAAGTGTACCTATGGGCTGGCCTATCACAGCCAGGTGAAAATGTCCATCGGTCAAACCCCGTCCGGCAAAAGTCAAAGGCCTAGATCCGCCCGGTCAACAGTGCCTGGGTTAGACGGGACGGGTTACTTGGGGGGGTAGCTATGCCGCCAGGTCTTGCGCTGGGCCCTCTTACACGTCTGGAAGTGTGGTGGCAGGTGCAAGCACCCGGCACGCGGCTCCGTAGTGTGACCCCCCTCACGGACATGGCTGCCGCCGTCGCACGGAGGGGGGAAACAGCCACGTCGGACAGACACGTAAGGAATCTTGTTGTGGGTTGTGCCCGGAACTTGATCCGAAGTGTACCTATGGGCTGGCCTATCATAGCCAGGTGAAAATGTCCATCGGTCAATCCCCGTCCGGCGAATGTCAAAGGCCTAGATCCGCTCGATCAACAGTGCCTGGGTTAGACGGGACGGGTTACTTGGGGGGGGGGGGTAGCTATGCCGCCAGGTCTTGCGCTGGGCCCTCTTACACGTCTGGAAGTGTGGTGGCAGGTGCAAGCACCCGGCACGCGGCTCCGTAGTGTGACCCCCCTCACGGACGTGGCTGCCGCCGTCGCACGGAGGGGGGAAACGGCCACGTCGGGCAGACACGGAGGGAATCTTGCGGTGGGTTGTGCCCGGACCTTGATTCGAAGTGTACCTATGGGCTGGCCTATCATAGCGAGGTGAAAATTTCCATCGGTCAAACCCCGTCCGGCGAAAGTCAAAGGCCTAGATCCGCCCGGTCAACAGTGCCTGGGTTAGACGGGACGGGTTACTTGGGGGGGGGGTAGCTATGCCGCCAGGTCTTGCGCTGGGCCCTCTTACACGTCTGGAAGTGTGGTGGCAGGTGCAAGCACCCGGTACGTGGCTCCGTAGTGTGACCCCCCTCACGGACGTGGGTGTCGCCGTCGCACGGAGGGGGGAAACGGCCACGTCTGGCAGACACGGAGGGAATCTTGCGGTGGGTTGTGCCCGGACCTTGATCCGAAGTGTACCTATGGGCTGGCCTATCACAGCTAGGTGAAAATGTCCATCGGTCAAACCCCGTCCGGCGAAAGTCAAAGGCCTAGATCCGCCCGGTCAACAGTGCCTGGGTTAGACGGGACGGCTTACTTGGGGGGGTTGCTATGCCGCCAGGTCTTGCGCTGGGCCCTCTTACACGTCTGGAAGTGTGGTGGCAGGTGCAAGCACCCGGCACGCGGCTCCGTAGTGTGACCCCCTTCACGGACATGGCTGCCGCCGTCAAACGGAGGGGGGAAACGGCCACGTCGGGCAGACACGGAGGGAATCTTGCGGTGGGTTGTGCCCAGACCTTGATCCGAAGTGTACCTATGGGCTGGCCTATCACAGCCAGGTGAAAATGTCCATCGGTCAAACCCCGTCCGGGAAAAGTCAAAGGCCTAGATACGCCCGGTCAACAGTGCCTGGGTTAGACGAGACGGGTTACTTGGGGGGGGGGTAGCTATGCCGCCAAGTCTTGCGCTGGGTCCTCTTACACGTCTGGAAGTGTGGTGGCAGGTGCAAGCACCCGGCACGCGGCTCCGCAGTGTGACCCCCCTCACGGACGTGGCTGCCGCCGTCGCACGGAGGGGGGAAACGGCCACGTCCGGCAGACACGGAGGGAATCTCGCGGTGGGTTGTGCCCGGACCTTGATCTGAAGTGTACCTATGGGCTGGCCTATCACAGCCAGGTGAAAATGTCCATCGGTTAAACCCCGTACGGCGAAAGTCAAAGGCCTAGATCCGCCCGGTCAACAGTGCCTGGGTTAGACGGGACGGGTTACTTGGGGGTGTAGCTATGCCGCCAGGTCTTGCGCTGGGCCCTCTTCCAGGTCTGGATGTGTGGTGGCAGGTGCAAGCACCCAGCACGCGGCTCCGTAGTGTGACCCCCCTCACGGACGTGGTTGCCGCCGTCGCACGGAGGGGGGAAACGGCCAAGTCGGGCAGACACGGAGGGAATCTTGCGGTGGGTTGTGCCCGGACCTTGATCCGAAGTGTACCTATGGGCTGGCCTATCACAGCCAGGTGAAAATGTCCATTGGTCAAACCCCGTCCGGCGAAAGTCAAAGGCCTAGATCCGCCCGGTCAATAGTGCCTGGGTTAGACGGGACGGGTTACTTGGGAGGGGAGGTAGCTATACCGCCAGGTCTTGCGCTGGGCCCTCTTACACGTCTGGAAGTGTGGTAGCAGGTGCAAGCACCCGGCACGCGGCTCCGTAGTGTGACACCACTCATGGACGTGGCTGCCGCCGTCGCACGGAGGGGGGAAACGGCCACGTCGGGCAGACACGGAGGGAATCTTGCGGTGGGTTGTGCCCGGACCTTGATCCGAAGTGTACCTATGGGCTGGCCTATCACAGCCAGGTGAAAATGTCCATCGGTCAAAGCCCGTCCGGCTAAAGTCAAAGACCTAGATCTGCCCGGTCAACAGTGCCTGGGTTAGACGGGACAGGTTACTTGGGGGGGGGGGGTAGCTATGCCGCCAGGTCTTGCGCTGGGCCCTCTTACACGTCTGGAAGTGTGGTGGCAGGTGCAAGCACCCGGCACGCGGCTCCGTAGTGTGACCCCCCTCACGGACGTGGCTGCCGCCGTCGCACGGAGGGGGGAAACGGCCCCGCCGGGCAGACACGGAAGGAATCTTGTGGTGGGTTGTGCCCGGAACTTGATCCGAAGTGTACCTATGGGCTGGCCTATCACAGGCAGGTGAAAATGTCCATCGGTCAATCCCCGTCCGGCGAAAGTCAAAGGCCTAGATCCGCCCGATCAACAGTGCCTGGGTTAGACGGGACGGGTTACTTGGGGGGGGGGTAGCTATGCCGCCAGGTCTTGCGCTGGGCCCTCTTACACGTCTGGAAGTGTGGTGGCAGGTGCAAGCACCCGGCACGCGGCTCCGTAGTGTGACCCCCCTCACGGACGTGGCTGCCGCCGTCGCACGGAGGGGGGAAACGGCCACGTCGGGCAGACATGGAGGGAATCTTGCGGTGGGTTGTGCCCGGACCTTGATCCGTAGTGTACCTATGGGCTGGCCTATCATAGCGAGGTGAAAATGTCCATCGGTCAAACCCCGTCCGGCGAAAGTCAAAGGCCTAGATCCGCCCGGTTAACAGTGCCTGGGTTAGACGGGACGGGTTACTTGGGGGGGGGGGGGGAGGGGGTAGCTATGCCGCCAGGTCTTGCGCTGGGCCCTCTTACACGTCTGGAAGTGTGGTGGCAGGTGCAAGCACCCAGCACGCGGCTCCGTAGTGTGACCCCCCTCATGGACGTGGGTGCCGCCGTCGCACGGAGGGGGGAAACGGCCACGTCTGGCAGACACGGAGGGAATCTTGCGGTGGGTTGTGCCCGGACCTTGATCCGAAGTGTACCTATGGGCTCGCCTATCACAGCTAGGTGAAAATATCCATCGGTCAAACCCCGTCCGGCGAAAGTCAAAGGCCTAGATCCGCCCGGTCAACAGTGACTGGGTTAGACGGGACGGTTTACTTGGGGGGGTTGCTATGCCGCCAGGTCTTGCGCTGGGCCGTCTTACACGTCTGGAAGTGTGGTGGCAGGTGCAAGCACCCGGCACGCGGCTCCGTAGTGTGACCCCCTTCACGGACATGGCTGCCGCCGTCAAACGGAGGGGGGAAACGGCCACGTCGGGCAGACACGGAGGGAATCTTGCGGTGGGTTGTGCCCAGACCTTGATCCGAAGTGTACCTATGGGCTGGCCTATCACAGCCAGGTGAAAATGTCCATCGGTCAAACCCCGTCCGGCAAAAGTCAAAGGCCTAGATACGCCCGGTCAACAGTGCCTGGGTTAGACGGGACGGGTTACTTGGGGGGGGGGGGGTAGCTATGCCGCCAGGTCTTGCGCTGGGCCCTCTTACACGTCTGGAAGTGTGGTGGCAGGTGCAAGCACCCGGCACGCGGCTCCATAGTGTGACCCCCCTCACGGACGTGGCTGCCGCCGTCGCACGGAGGGGGGAAACGACCACGTCGGGCAGACACGGAGGGAATCTTGCGGTGGGTTGTGCCCGGACCTTGATCCGAAGTGTACCTATGGGCTGGCCTATCACAGCCAGGTTAAAATGTACATCCGTCAAACCCCGTCCGGCGAAAGTCAAAGGCCTAGATCCGCCCGGTCAACAGTGCCCGGGTTAGACGGGACGGGTTACAAATGGGGGGGGGGGTAGCTATGCCGCCAGGTCTTGCGCTGGGACCTCTTACACGTCTGGAAGTGTGGTGGCAGGTGCAAGCACCCGGCACGCGGCTCCGTAGTGTGACCCCCCTCACGGACGTGGCTGCCGCCATCGCACGGAGGGCGGAAACGGCCACGTCGAGCAGACACGGAGGGAATCCTGCGGTGGGTTGTGCCCGGACCTTGACCCGAAGTGTACCTATGGGCTGGCCTATCACAACCAGGTGAAAATGTCCATCTGTCAAACCCCGTTCGGCAAAAATCAAAGGCCTAGATCCGCCCAGTCAAGAGTGCATGGGTTAGTCGGGACGGGTTACTTGGGGGGGGGGGTAGCTATGCCGCCAGGTCTTGCGCTGGGCCCTCTTACACGTCTGGAAGTGTGGTGGCAGGTGCAAGCACCCGGCACGCGGCTCCGTAGTGTGACCCCCTCACGGACGTGGCTGCCGCCGTCGAACGGAGCGGGGAAACGGCCACGTCGGGCAGACACGGAGGGAATCTTGCGGTGGGTTGTTCCCGCACCTTGATCCGAAGTGTACCTATGGGCTGGCCTATCACAGCCAGGTCAAAATGTCCATCGGTGAAACCCCATCCGGCGAAAGTCAAAGGCCTAGATCCGCCCGGTCAACAGTGCCTGGATTAGACGGGACGGGTTACTTGGGGGGGTAGCTAGGCCGCCAGGTCTTGCGCTGGGCCCTCTTACACGTCTGGAAGTATGGTGGCAGGTGCAAGCACCCAGCACGCGGCTCCGTAGTGTGACCCCCCTCACGGACGTGGCTGCCGCCATCGCACGGAGGGGGGAAACGGCCATGTCGGGCAGACACCGAGGGAATCTTGCGGTGGGTTGTGCCCAGACCTTGATCCGAAGTGTACCTATGGGCTGGCCTATCACAACCTGGTGAAAATGTCCATTGGTCAAACCCCGTCCGGCGAAAGTCAAAGGCCTAGATCCGCCCGGTCAACTGTGCCTGGGTTAGACGGGACGGGTTACTTGGCGGGGGGGGGGGGGGGGGTAGCTATGCCGCCAGGTCTTGCGCTGGGCCCTCTTACACGTCTGGAAGTGTGGTGGCAGGTGCAAGCACCCGACACGCGGCTCCGTAGTGTGACCCCCCTCACGGACGTGGCTGCCACCGTCGCACGGAGGGGGGAAACGGCCACGTCGGGCAGACACGGAGGGAATCTCGCGGTGGGTTGTGCCCGGACCTTGATCCGAAGTGTACCTATGGGCTGGCCTATCACAGCCAGGTGAAAATGTCCATCGGTTAAACCCCGTACGGCGAAAGTCAAAGGCCTAGATCCGCCCGGTCAACAGTGCCTAGGTTAGACGGGACGGGTTACTTGGGGGGGTAGCTATGCCGCCAGGTCTTGCGCTGGGCCCTCTTACACGTCTGGAAGTGTGGTGGCAGGTGCAAGCACCCAGCACGCGGCTCCGTAGTGTGACCCCCCTCACGGACGTGGTTGCCGCCGTCGCACGGAGGGGGGAAACGGCCAAGTCGGGCAGACACGGAGGGAATCTTGCGGTGGGTTGTGCCCGGACCTTGATCCGAAGTGTACCTATGGGCTGGCCTATCACAGCCAGGTGAAAATGTCCATCGGTCAAAGCCCGTCCGGCTAAAGTCAAAGGCCTAGATCTGCCCGGTCAACAGTGCCTGGGTTAGACGGGACGGGTTACTTGGGGGGGGGGGGTAGCTATGCCGCCAGGTCTTGCGCTGGGCCCTCTTACATGTCTGGAAGTGTGGTGGCAGGTGCAAGCACCCGGCACGCGGCTCCGTAGTGTGACGCCCCTCACGGACGTGGCTGCCACCGTCGCACGGAGGGGGAAACGGCCATGTCGGGCAGACACGGAGGGAATCTTGCAGTGGGTTGTGCCCGGACCTTGATCCGAAGTGTACCTATGGGCTGGCCTATCACAGCCAGGTGAAAATGTCCATTGGTCAAACCCCGTCCGGCGAAAGTCAAAGGCCTAGAACCGCCCGGTCAACAGTGCCTGGGTTAGACGGGACGGGTTACTTGGGGGGGTAGCTATGCCGCTAGGTCTTGCGCTGGGCCCTCTTACACGTCTGGAAGTGTGGTGGCAGGTGCAATCACCCGGCACGCGGCTCCGTAGTGTGACCCCCCTCACGGACGTGGCTGCCGCCGTCGCACGCACTACTAGGAAAAGGGCTGCTAGTGGCGCACCTGTTTTCGCTACTAATGACGCAGTACAGGTGCGCCACTTGCACCACGCCATTAGAATTTTTTACTAATGGCGCACCACTGGTGCTTCATTAGTATCTGGTATACTAATGGCGCACCATGCAGTGCGCCATTAGTATAGCCCACGGTGCGCCATTAGTATGCCTCCCAGGGGCCATATTTACCCATGTGCTTTGGCATACTAATGGCGCACTGGTGGATGATGTGCCATTAGTGTGCTCTGGCTTACTAATGGCGCACTATGTGGTGGTGCGCCACTAGTATGAATATTAGGGATTTTTTTTTCGTTTCTGATATTTTCACAGGTTATAAAATATATTATTTTACAGAATATAGCTAGCACCACACAGCAACAGCAGATTCATCGAATACAATAGAAGATTAGTGTCCGAATACAATTCATCATATTAGTCTCCGAATTTAAAATACCGAACAAAGTTAGAACATTACAAGTCTCGAAACCGCGGGTAGCGAGTTTGTCTTCACATTACAAGTCGATATCGATCATCTAAACTACCATCACATAGAAGAGAGTTGCGGTCATCACGATGAGCATAATCGCGATGAAACTGGTCTTCATCCGGTTCCTCCAACGCTCCCTCCTCTCTCCCGCTAGATAGCGCGCGTATCTAGATTCCGCCTCCGCCCTAGTGGTGTACCCTTTGTAACTGTTACCGCTAAAACGGTGAACATGTGTCCGACACTCCTCCCAGTCGTCGTAGACTCAGGGAACCCTACCCTTGTACACGACATACGACGGCATCTCTATGCACTAGCCAAACAAAACGTTAGTACCAATTCACAGACAATACATAAGCAATATATAAGTATGCAACAAAAGGATCGGAAGAGAAAAGCAAGACATTAATAGCATCGATTACATCTAAGTTGAACGACTGTCCAAACCAAAGAGACATACAAGTTCATCAAAGTTTAATTACAACATGAGCCAATCGATGTTTCAAAACTAGACATAGCATCACTACTTTCGACTCGACTCAAGGGACCGGAGCGTGGATGAAGCCGCCGTCTATCGTGATGGTCATGAAATCGCGGGCGTTGTCAGCCTGCATTTGTAGCGTTGTGTCTATCTCACTGTTGGACGGTTGATTTCTGAGGTAGAACTGCCCCGACGTACGAAGGACATCTTGATGGATGATTTCCGCAAACTCCGACTAGATGCGAAAGAATTCTTGTCTGATGTCCGTGTCCTGGAATGCCGACAAGCTTGCGGCCCAAGCTTTGAGATTATTTGGTAGCAGAAGGTGATTATGGTCCCGTACGATCGCCCGCATGTGATGGAGGGCGTAGTAGGCATCCTTCTGACCGCCAGGCGGCTGCTTGACGCAGGGGAACGTCGTATTGTGGGCGAACACGTGCTTGCCGTACTTACGAACTGGCCTGGTGAAGGTGCCTCCAGATTTGGCGTAGCCGGGGAGAACATCATCAAGAACTTTCTTGACATTTGTGTAGTCTTTCTTCGACTGACGGTCCGAGTCGAAATACGTGGCCATGGAATATTTCAGGCTTAAGAGGATGAGTGTGCAATGTGTGTCACTGCACAAAACACGGAATGTTAAAAAAAACGATCGAAATCTAAGAAATCATATGTTACGGGGCGGTTGAGGGGACGACTTACTCGGGAAAGTAAGGCACGAGGAAGTTATCCTTATCTGGGTTTGCCAGAATGACGCCTTCGAGGTAAGAACTCGCGACTTGCCGGTCCCCAGCGCTGCCCAAGATCTTGGCACGCATGTAGAAGGGGTCGACTATCACGATGTCCGGGGTCTTGTCTCTAATGATCCGCATCTCCATACTCAGCGAAAATAGCCGAACGAAGGTGTAGTGCAGCGGATGAAGGTTAAACATAGCGAAGATGTCATCAAACCGCAGGACGATCGTACCCCCGATGGCGCTATCCACAAAGCCCTTGCCCTCTGGCACCTTGGCCATGAAAACTGGGTATGCCACGTCATTCTCTCGGAGACGCCGCTTCTCCAAAGAAAGAACACTGTCATGCAGACTCCGCATAGCACCGGTTGCAGCATTGAGCATATTAGTCGGTAGCATCGGCCTACCCGCCACATGCACCCTCCTCGAGATATCCTTAGGTGAAGGTGGCCCGTCCTGAGCACGGGTCGTACTCGGTGCCGGCTGGCTCGCACCCTTGTTACTCTTTCTTTTCCGTCCCTTCTTCTTCTGCTGTAATGGGACCGAGTTCTGCTCACAGACCGCCTTCTTGAGTGTGCTGGGGCTGTTAATATTTCGCACCTCGGCTATCTGAGGCTCGGTGAAGTCGGCAGCTGGAGGCGTCTCCTGAGAACTGAACGCCAGACGACGCCTGTTGCAATTGGGTTTCTCCGCGGTACCAGCTAGATCGCGATCGTCTTTTGCAGGGTTGGGTTCTTGAGAAGGAGGCCCCATGAATTCGTCATCGCACCCATGTTCGTTGAAGTACTTATCGACGTTGGTAAATGTACCATCGTCGTTTGGATCCTGTGCCATATGCATGTCCGGCATGTCCGGTAGCGTTGCGGCGGTCTTGCCATGGCTTGGCGTCGGCACGACTGGCGGTGTTGTCTTTGGGGTGGTGTCCCCCGCCCCCAAACGAATCTGGCTCTTCGGCCAAAGCAGGGGCCAGCTTAGGCAGGCACTGAGGGTCATCACATCATCTTCGTCGGCCCCGGCGGGTCGAATCGGAGGTAACAACTCGTCGCAGCCTGGCAGCACCCGAACCAGTTGAACCCTATACACGGTGGGTGGCATTGGATTACCGTGGAACACGGGGTTGCCCGGTTGAACGATTTTGCCCTTGGTGACATCTACCAACTCGTTGTTCACGAAGTGCAGGAGAGTGCACGGAACGTCGGCGGCGCCCTGCGAAAACATGTAGGGCATCAGGGATGCCCAGTCAAAGGCAAGGAGATGAAGTCCTCGGCCGAGAGGCTTAATTAGTTACCGTGATGATGGCGTCGAGCTCGGCTAATGTCGAGGCACCGCCAACGGCGGGCGTGCAATTGACGGAGGGGCCGCTTGCTGCCGAGGTGCCGGCCGGCGTACACCCGGGTGCATTAAGCTCCAATGCCCGTGCCGGCGTCGGAGACACCAATACCGGCTCCGCCGGAGACACCAATGGCACCGCCTGCGCGTTGTGCGAGTTGCTGGCCGTGAAGCTGGGAATCAGGGGCGGCCCCTGTTGGCCGCTCGCAATCCACGTCGTCAGCCCATGAATCAAGGTAGGCATAATGCCGGTGAGCGTCGATCCCAGTTGTTGTTGCACTTGCTGTTGGACAATCTCCGGAATCCGCGCCACTTGTGCCTTGAGTTCTTGAACCTCGCGCGACTGGCTTTCCGAGCTGGTCTTTCTCTCCTTTCGCCCACCAGCGTTATAGTACGACGACCATTTTGTGGACAAGCCTTTGCCGGCCACACGACCAGCTGACGACGGCTTACTGAGCTTATCCTTGTTTTTCATTACGTTCAACGCCCTATTTAGAGTGCTGTCCCAAGGGATGCTCTGAGACGACCCCGCGCTACTGCTTTCAGTCTCCTGTGCCAAAACAAGCTCAAGCGCCCTGGTCTTCGGATCCGTGGTAAGCTCCTTTGTTACCGGGTCCTCCTTGTACCGGGCCCTGACATAGTTCCTGGTCTGCTTGTCACGGTATTTCTCGAAGCGGGGCGGTAGGCCTTGCTCGGCACGCTCCGCGTCCTCCTTGTCCCATATAGGCTCCGCCACTCTGTAACCGCTGGGACCGAGTTTGTGTTCCCCTAAGTTCAACTCCCGCATTTGTTTCCCCCACTGACTTGATTCGGAGGTTGCGCTGCTCTCGCACTTGATCTTGAACTCCTTGTAGTCATCTTCGCTGATCGAAGGATTTTTCGCCTTGATCTTCTCATAACTATCACCTTTCTCAATCATTCTTTTCACCGCGCTTCTCCAAGTAGACAGGGCCGTGCTCATCCTCGTGAGGGCGGCACTGTTCACTTTATTCCCTGAGAGGTGTGTGTTTTCAAATTCAGCGGGGAACTTGTATCGTTCGTGCAGCTTCGTGAAGAGGAGGTTGCGCAAATTCCCTCGGTCCTTATGCCTTAGGTTCTCAGTGTTGATCGAGACGGTGCTCCGGAGAATGCACCCGAGCTGAACCGAGTACCCCTTGACTATTTGTTTGGGCTCCGTTGGATGCCCGTCGGAGTCCACTTGAGTAAATTCCTCCTTGACGGTGCGGAGCACGTTCGGGCGCCGGTCCTTCCGTTGCCTCTTCGGTTGGCTGCCATCTGTGCGTGCGCTGCCATCATCAGTGGTGGCATCCTCGGCGGCACCATCAGTGGTGGCATCCTCGGCGGCACCATCAGTGGTGTCATCCCCGACGCCACTAGGGGTTGTGTAGTCAGGATCGGTGTCTTCCGCGGCGTCCTCATAGCGGTGAGGTTGTTCCTCCATCTCCTGGGACAGCTCCCAGAATTGCTTGCCGCCCGAACCACCGACCTCATCGTTGTGGGCCATGTTTCGCTCTAAATAGGAAAAAAGTTTGGTCAAAAAGTTGGTTATTGTCAAGGAACAAGATCATGGTCTCATCATTTAGGGTTTGTCGACACCGAGGCATCCTAAAAGCTAAGCTTTTATCATTTAGGGCTTGTCGACGCCGAGGCACCCTAAAAGCCTAAGCTTTCATCATTTAGGTTCTTATCGACACCGAGGCACCCTAAAAGCTACTTAATTAAGTACTAAGATACCCCGACCCATGCATTAGTAGCAAGTACCCCATATGTCCGATTTTTAGCAAAGTCATGCTAAAATTCACGGAAAATTTCAGCATGACCTTTGCTGAAAATAGGACATATGGAGTACCCGAATTTGCCGGAACGGAAGTTAATCGACATTCCGGCAAACTCAAGGGCCTCTCGGGGTACCTGCAAAATCATCACGACACGATGGTCGGAGACAAAACCCAGCAAACTAGCACCACAATGTGCCTCTACTTTCATATGGATGAAAAGGCCACAGACCATATGGTCAAACAACCACAGACCACAATGTGCCTCTACTCAAACAACCACCTAGCCTATTGTCACTTTCCGTCTCTTCTTTGCATATCTTGCAAAAGACCTTAGTATGATATGAATCCCAATTTGGTTTGTCCATCTATTTATCATTACACAAAAAAAAGATATTATCTCCATCATCAATTTCATCTATATAAATTGGCATGGCATCAGGACATACAAAAATGGCAAACATGGCATCATCAATCCATGTTAAAATGAGCGCTGACATAACAACACACTCACATGAGATACTTTCTTCAGGAAATTAACAGAAAATCACAGTTATGCAATCTTCAAGAAATTAACATGACAGTGCACAGTTATACAATCTTCAAGAAATAAACAGAACATCACAGAGCATACATATTCAGTTCTTGCACTTCCAGAACAAATGTAAATTTTTGGCACTTACAAATACTAAAGATTTATTTTCTGAATTGCACTTGCAAAAACTGAATTTTTGCACTTGCACAGATTAAAGCTTCAGCCTTTTCAGTTAAACAGATATCAATTGTTCAGTTTTTCTATGGCCTATTGTAAACATATATGTGTGTATTTTCTGCTCATAGAATCAAACATATGTGCTTTTTTTTTTCTACTCATAGAATCAAACCTATATGCTAGTATTTTCTGCTGATAGAATCACACACACAGGTATGTATTTTCTGCTCATACAAATATAAAATCCAGCTCAATTTCTTACAAATATTGCACCATGTCAAGCATGGAATCAATAAACAGAAGCAACGGATCAATGTCAAGCATATGGCAGCAATCAAGGCATCATTTCAATCAATTGAGACATCCATCTCATACACAGATCATGCACATGAATATTTAGAGAAGAACAGGGGGCTACCTCAGTGGGCTAGAGCGTCCATATCCTCCTTGCTGGGAGAAGGCCGGGAGGGGAAGAAACGAAGTGGTGAGGGGGATGTGCTCGCTGGTCCCGGTCGCCGAAGGAGGGCTCAACCCTCGTTGACGGAAGAGAAGCCGACGGCTGGAGGGGAGAGGGCCGTGGCCGCTGGTCGCAGCCCACGGACGAGGCGGCGGAGGTGCTTGGGGTCGCAGGGACGAGGTGAGGGCGGGCCGGCGCCGGCGTTCGCGGTCACCGGCGGCGGACGAGGCGAGGATGGACTGGCGGCGGAAACCCTAGCGCCGCCCTCGCTGCTCCATCTCCTGTGTGCGAGGCTAGGTGGTTGTTTGAGTTCGAAAGGGGGCGCGGGGGCGGCGGCGCACGTAGGGGCGGCGGGGTCGTGGGTCGGGGCAGCGCGCGGGGGGGGGGGGGGGGGGGGGAAGTGGATCTGGCGAGAGGGAGGGACGAAGGGGTCGGGCGAGGTAGAGCTAGGGGGAAGCTTACTAATGGCGCACCCCCGAGCGGTGCGCCATTAGAAATCTTTTTTTTTATAGCAATGGCGCACCCCTTAGAGGTGCGCCATTAGAAAGCCTTTTTTAGATAGCAATGGCGCACTACCCGAGCGGTGCGCCATTAGTATGTTTTTTTATTATTATTTTTTGTTGCTATTTTTTAATTTTTTTTTATAAAAACAGTAATAATTTTTTATAAAAACAGTAATAATTTTTTGATTAATATGAAAAAATATCATCAAATTTGTTATTTGAAAATATCATAAAATGGGGGTGCTCGGTGGCGGCGGTGGAGCGGGGGAGGGTGCGGTGGGTCGTCGGCGGCGGTGGAGCGGGGGAGGGTGCGGGGGGTGCTCGGCGGCGGTGGAGCGGGCCGGGGACGGTGCGGGGGGTCGGCGGCGGCGGTGGAGCGGGGGAGGGTGCGGTGGGTCGTCGGCGGCGGTGGAGCTAGCGGGGGAGGGTGCGGGGGGGATCGAGATCGAGATGGAGGGGGATCGAGATCGAGTGTCCTCATGAATATTCAATATTTTTTCATATTGAATATGAAAAAATATCATCAAATTTGAAAAAATATTCATGAATTCAAAAAGTGCCCATGAAATTGAAAAATATTCATGAGTTCAAAAAGTGCCCATGAAATACAATCGAGAAATGAAGACTACGATTTAAATACAATCGATCTTAGCTAGCTATCTGTTCACAATCTTCTTGCCCTTCTTTTTCGCAAATGGAGTTCTTTTGTGGAACGGACGTCCTTTAGGTAGGGTGGTCCTGCTTCTTCTTGTGGTGTATGCTGCTACTTCATCGTCGTCGTAATGTTCCATCTTCGGGTCGCCGTACTTGTCGAAGTCTTGCTCATTGGCGACTCCATCCATTCCGATGATCTTCCTTTTGCCTCTCCTCACGACAACACGACTGGGCTTTGACGGGTCGGTAATGAAGAAGCATTGGTCCACTTGGGAAGCCAGTACCCATGGCTCATTTTTCGCGGTGACGTTTGCGCCCGCGGTCTTGGATTTGGCTTCGGGTATAACCATGGTGGTGAAATACCGGTCTTCTTTTAGGACCCTCTTGGCCCATCTGACACGGAACATCGGGACCTTCTCTCCAGCGTAGCTCAGCTCCTAGATCTCCTCGATCCTTCCGTAGTATCTGTCCTTGTCGTTACCGGTGTAGGATTCCATCGTTACCCCGGAGTTCTGATAACCATCGCTCTTCATGTCTTTGTCCTCGGTGTAGAATGTGTAGCCGTTGATATCATACGCCTCATAGGTCATCAGGTTGTGCTTGGCGCCCTGTGACAAGGCGAATATGAGTTGTTCTTCCGCGGAAGAATCCTCATGTAAAGGGTACGACAGAAGCTTCTGCTTGAACCAACGCGTGAAACATGAGTTGTGCTCTTTGATTATATCTCCGTCCGTCCTCTGTTGGCCTCGGTCATTGTACGTCTTCTCAATAAAGGTTTTGTGCTCTACCACCCAAGGATCGACCACGTCTATGTGTTGTAGCGCGACTAGGTTTGCTCTTTCAAAGTCGGCGAGTCGACCCTCGAAGTTGACATGCATTTCGCGCCGACCCTCACGGTGACCCCATCCAGCGAGCCTGCCGAGGTGCCTGTTGACGGGTAGACCAACGGGGTTCTCGATGCCTAGATAATTCGTGCAGTAGGAGATGCACTCTTCGGTCAGAAAGCCCCTGGCTATGCTTCCCTCTGGACGTGACATGTTGCGAACGTATCCTTTGATGACACCATTCATCCTTTCGAACGGCATCATGCTGTGCAGGAACGTCGGCCCGAGTTGGATGATATCCTCCACGATATGGACCAGCTGATGCACCATAACGTCGAAGAATGCGGGCGGGAAGTACATCTCAAGCTCGCATGGTATCACCACGATCTCTTCCTGTAGCCTTCTGAGTTGCCTCACGCCAACCGACTTCCGAGAGATGACGTCGAAAAAGTTGCATAGGCCAAATAGCGTTTCACGGACGTGCGCGTCCATGATCCCACGGATTGCAACTGGAAGTATCTGCGTCATCAGCACGTGACAGTCGTGAGACTTCATCCCGCTGAACTTCTGCTTCGCTGGGTCTAGGTATCTGCTTATCTTCCCCGCGTAACCGTAAGGAAGTTTTACTCCTACGAGGCAGGTGAAAAACTGCTCGATCTCCTCCTGACTTAGAGTGAAGCACGCGGGAGGGTAGTCATTTCCGGTCTTCTTGGCCTTTTTGCCTTTGCGACGACTTTCTGTGTCCTGTTTCGCCTCATCATCATCATCATTAGCATGAAGCTCCTCCCTGATGCCCATTGATTTCAAGTCTGCCCTTGCTTTCGGCCCATCTTTGGTCCTCTCTGGCATGTTGAGCAGGGTACCAAGCAGACTCTCGCACACGTTCTTCGTGATATGCATGACATCAAGGCTGTGAGGCACACGGTGGATCTTCCAGTACGGCAAGTCCCAGAAAACAGACCTCGTTTTCCATACCTTCAGCAGCGGCTCTGGCGCCTTTCGCTTCTTTCCCGGCTCTGGCGCCTTTTGCTTCTTTCCCGGCAGTGGGCAATCTTTCCAATTTTTCAACAGCTCGTCTATTTCCTCGCTGCTCCTCGTACGCGGGCGTCTTCGGGGTTCGGTTTCACCATCGAACAGATCCTTGCGTTTTCTCCACGGGTCATCGTCGCGAAGCCACCTTCGATGTCCCATGAACACGGTTTTCGAAGACCCAGGATCTCTATCTAGCTGGCGATACGTTGTGTCATCCATGCACCTGACGCATCCAGAAAATCCGTGGACCACCTGCCCCGCGAGATATCCGTAACCGAGATAGTCGTGCACCGTCGTGAGCAGTGCGGCTCTCATAGGGAAATATTCTTTCTCTGCGGCGTCCCACGTATTGGCTGGCGTTTTCCACAGCGTGTCTAGCTCCTCTTTCAGCAGCCCCAGATACAGATTGATGTCGTTCCCTGGTTGTTTCGGCCCTTCAATTAGCATACTCATGTGAATGTACTTCCTCTTCATGCACAACCAGGGGGGAAGGTTGTACATCCACACAAACACAGGCCAGGTGCTATGTGTGCTTCTCTGGCTGCCAAACGGATTGACTCCATCGGTGCTCGCGCCCAGCACGATGTTCCTTGGATCGTTCCCAAATTCTGGGTATTCGAAGTTCAACGCTTGCCACTGGCTCGCATCCTTAGGGTGACTCAGCATCTTGTCTTTTTTATTTATCTCCGGATCATTTCCGTCATCTTCTCGCTTCTTCTCCTCCCTATCCGCGTGCCAACGCAGGAGCTTTGCTACCTTAGGGTCCGCGAAATACCGCAGCAGACGAGGAGTGATCGGAAAGTACCACACCACTTTTCGAGGAGCTTTCTTCCTCTTCTTGTATCGAGTGACGCCGCACACCGGACATATGGTAGACTCCGCGTGCTCGTCCCGATAAATGATGCAATTGTTCATGCACACATGGTATTTCACGTGCGGTAAATCCAGAGGACACACGATTTTCTTCGCCTCCTCGAAACTGGTCGGGCACTTGTTCCCCTTGGGAAGACGTTCGTGCCAGAATGACATGTTCTCGTCGAAGCATGCGTCGGTCATTTTGTGTTTTACCTTCATCTCCAGAGCCATGAGCGTTACTTTCAGGCGGGTATCCTTGGGCCTGCATCCTTCATACAATGGAGTAACCGCGTCTATCTCCAGTTGATCCAGCTTGGCTTTCTCTCGGGCGGCAGCTCTTGCGTTATCCGTCTGCTTGAGAAGCAGCTCTTGAATATGAGGGTCCTGCACCCAGCCTCCATCGTCGTCTGCTCCGGCATCTTCATCTTCATGATCATGCCCTTCGTCTTGATCTTCCTCATCATCATGTCCGGCATCTTCTACATGATGACTGTGTACAGCATCACCGTCGTGATCATGTCCTGGAGATTCTTCGTCTTCTCGACCGCCCTCGCCGCGGTGGTTGTCTTGCTGCCCTTCCTCATTTCTTGCCCGGCCCCCATGGACGACTTCATAGTCATCTTCATCACCTTCCACCGATAGCCATCCATGAAACCACGCAGGAGCAGGTGGTCCCGCACCTGCCCGGAATCTGGGTCCGCAATAAGGCTCTTCAGCTTGCATCTTCGACACGGACATCTTATCTCCGTCTCGTTCTTTTGAAGCATCTCGGCCTTCGCGGAGCTCAAAAACCTATTCACGATGCCTTCGGTCATCGTGCGGACCATGGTCGCCTGCGGGGTAGAGCAAAACGATATTTTAGAACCAAGAAAAAATTTGGCATGACTTTCCCTAAAAATAGGACCAAAAAGAATGCATAGTGCCAAAATTCTCGCCGAAACGGAAATGAATCAACATTCCGGCAAAATATTGGCAACTATCGCATTTCAAATACCGGTACCTGCAAACACAAACATATATGCAACACCACAAACATATGCAACACCACAAACATACATAGATCTAGCAAGGCCATAAAAAGTGCATGTGCACGTTGTTGGAGCGAGGGAGAGAAAAAAAGTAGATCTACAACATAAAGATAGCTTTCCCCTTACTTACCTATCAAAAAAAGGTAATTTAACCACCTAATTTTGATGAATCTATGGTGCAAATGAGGTGAGGAGGAGGAGGCAGCCGACACAATCTTGGAGGAGGAGGTGGAGAGAATGAACTGGGGAAAGTGAGTGTGTAGGTGTGGCTGTCCAAAATATCTAGCTGGTCCCAGGTTACTAATGGCGCACCACCCATATATGCGCCATTAGTAACCCTGGTTACTAATGGCGCACCAGCTTGAGGTGCGCCATTAGTAGTTTTGCAAAAAAAATAAAATAAAAAATAAATAGTAGTGGCGCACTGTGTTGGAGGTGCGCCATTACTAGTTAAACTAGTAATGGCGCACTCTTCCCTGGTGCGCCATTAGTATTTTTGGAAAAATGAAAAAAAAACATTTGTCACTAATGGCGCACCGTGGGTCTGGTGCGCCATTAGTGTCTACCACACTAATGGCGCACCAACTCATGGTGCGCCATTACTATATAGTAGTGGCGCACCACATGTCTGGTGCGCCATTAGTAGCCATATCATCTATAGCCCTTTTCCTAGTAGTGACGGAGGGGGGAAACGGCCACGTCGGGCAGACACAGAGGGAATCTTGCGGTGTGTTGTGCCCGGACCTTGATCCGATGTGTACCTATGGGCTGGCCTATCACAGCCAAGTGAAAATGTCCATCGGTCAAACCCCGTCCGGCTAAAGTCAAAGGCCTAGATCCGCCCGGTCAACAGTGCCTGGGTTAGACGGGACGGGTTACTTGGGGGGGTAGCTATGCCGCCAGGTCTTGCGCTGGGCCCTCTTACACGTCTATAATTGTGGTGGCAGGTGCAAGCACCCGACACGCGGCTCCGTAGTGTGACCCCCCTCACGGACGTGGCTGCCGTCGTCGCACGGAGGGGGAAACGGCCATGTCGGGCAGACACGGAGGGAATCTTGCGGTGGGTTGTGCCCGGACCTTGATCCGAAGTGTACCTATGGGCTGGCCTATCACAGCCAGGTGAAAATGTCCATTGGTCAAACCCCGTCCGTAGCTATGCCCCGGATCGATGACGTGGCCGCGCTGAAGAAATTGCGAGGAAAAAAAGGAAAAAAAAAAAGAAACATCGATGCCGACGGCTTGGCCGTCGGCATAGATGGACACGTGGCACACCTATCCGCCTTACCCACTCGCGGTGAGCTCCCTCCACTCATTCCCCATCTCCCCCGATTCGATTCCCCGCCGCCGTCACCTGTTCCGCGCCGTCTCCACCCGTGCCGCCGCCACCCCGGCCATCGCCGTCTCCGCCCGCGCCGCCTGGATCCGCCCGCGCCGCCGCCACCCCGGCCGTCAGCGCCGTTTCCCTAGCCCGGCCCACGTCGCGCGCGAGGCTGCCCTAGCCCCGCACCTTCGCCACCCCGGCCGGCCACACCACCGCCCCGCCTCAGCCACCCCTCGCCCCGGCCTCCTCGACCTCGGCCCGGCGTGCCTCGACCCCGCCCCACCCTCCGCCTCCCCGCCTGGCCGCGGCTCCTCTGCCGCTGCTCCGGCCGGTCCTCCTCTGGTGCTGCTCCGGCCGGCCCTCCTCTGCTGCTGCTCCGGCCGGCCCTCCCCTGCCCGGGCTCCCCTCTGCCTCCCCAACCTCCCCGGCCAACGACCAGTGCATTTTTTTAGTGTTTTGTTTTACAATTTTTTTGTGTAGAAATTTTGTATATAGATGCATGGATAGATAAAAATAGATAGATGGATGTTAGATAGATAGAAATAGATATTTAGATAAATAGATAGATGCATACTCGATGGATGTTAGATAGATGAATAGATAGATGGAAAGTTGCACCGATATGGATTCGCTAGCTCTTGGAAGTATCCGTGTTTCAGAGGATAGATGTTTTGTGGAGTACTCAATGTGATAGTAGGTTTTTAGATACATACTTCATGTCATTATCATTTTGTTAACTTGTGAATTATTTTCATGTCATTATCATTTTGTCATCAAAGAATGTTGTACGTGATGTGATGATCTAATTTTTTTTCACTCGGTGGAATTTGCAGACTTTGTGGTGTCGCATCTCCCCGGAGTGACCGTCGTCGGAAGCATTGGTCCCTGATCATCCCATCACTGTTGGACTACTTCCTCTACATCCGAGGGTGAGCTACAAATCCACCACCTCCTCCTTCGCTTTTTTGAAGTCAGTACATTACAGTTTCAAGTCAAGTCGCGTAACCTAGGCGTCTCCCGTCCGAAAGGGTTGCATCGATAAATATGCATTCAATTGCATATTTATCACCGCAGCTCTTTCGGATTGTCCAGCGTTTTCCACGGACAGTCCGAGGATGTGTAGATTGGGTACGTTCTCCAAGCTCTACCCCGTTCCGAGGCAGGATTTTGGCGGCGCCTCCCCGTTGTTCTCCGGAGCACATTCTCTCGGCTATTTGCCGAGACGTGTATCTGGAGAACAGCGGGGAGGTGCTGCAGAAATTTTGTCTCGGAACGGGGTAGAGCATGGAGAACGTACTCAATCTACACATCCTCGGGTGGGATTAGGACCTATCTTTACCTATTAGAGATGTAGGTGGATTCAATGCCGTCAACGCGGTAGAAAATAAAAATTTGATGTGATTAATTGAAATGAATCCTTAATTTTGTTGTGTGGCTCCCAATAAAGCAGAGGATGGCAGATAATCTATGGATGTACATTGGTTTTATCCGCCGGAATCGAGTTACACCAGAGTGGGTCGCGAGAACCGATGTGTTTTTGAAGGAGATATTCCGTCGTCCAATGAGAATTATCCCACAATGCCCCTGTGCGAAATGTGAAAGACGTCTCCGTAAAAATCAGAAGGACATGTCTGAGCACCTTCGCACGCACGGATATATGCCAAACTTTGACATGCCACCGATAAACTTTGCCGAGCGGGACCGTGGTAGAGAGGAGGTGATGCGACAACGCATCGGTGGTTATGCGGACGACGGGGTCAGAGACATGCTAGATGATGTCATTGCTGCAGAGATGGCACATGCGACACCTTCAGAGAATGAACCAGAGGAGCTGGAGGCAACCGCAAAGGCCTTCTTGGAGATCTTGGCCTCGTCAAAGAAACGTCTTTATGCGGGTGCCAAAGTCTCTCAGCTGGATGCCATCTCGCAACTGATGGCAGTCAAGGCTGAGTACGGCTGTAGCCAGAAATGCTTCGAAGCATTTCTGGGAGTATGGGCTAACAGCCTCCCCGAGGGTCATGAACTGCCGAAAAGCATGTATGCCACGAAGAAACTCATGAAGGCACTCTCTATGGATTATGAGAAAATACATGTTTGTCCGAAGAATTGCCTTTTGTTTAGGCACGAGTATGCAGATGACAAGTACTGTAGGGAGTGCGGTTCCTCTCGGTACCTTGAGGTGGTCGGTGAGGACGGTGAGAAGAGGCAACTAGGCATCCCTGCAAAGGTTCTTCGGTATCTGCATTTCATAGAAAGACTGCAGCGCCTTTTCATCACGGAGGAGTCTGCCAAAATGATGAAGTGGCACAAGGAAGGTATAAGGTACCATCCAAATAAAATCATACATCCATCAGAAGGCGAAGCATGGAAGTCGTTCGATGAAGAATACCCCGAGGAAGCAGCCGAGGCTGGGAATGTCAGAATTGCCATATCAGGTGATGGGTTCAATCCATATGGTATGTCGTCCAATGCATACAGCTGCTGGCCCGTGTTTGTTATTCCGCTCAATCTCCCTCCCGGTGCCCTAATGCAACGCAAGACCATGTTCTTGTCGCTCATCATTCCGGGGCCTGAATACCCGGGGAAGAATTTGGGTGTGTTTATGCAGCCGCTGGTGGATGATTTGCACCATTGTTGGTACTTCCCGAGGTTGACATACGACCGAGATCTGCAGAGAAATTTCTTGATGAAAGTTTGGTTGCACAATTGCATGCATGACTTTCCCGGTTATGCCCTTTTCTGCGGATGGTGTACAAGTGGGAAGATGCCATGCCCAGTGTGCATGCAGGCTCTACGTTTAATTTGGCTGAAGAAGGGTGGCAAGTATGTAGCATTTGACGTGCATCGACAGTTCCTCCCTCCAGACCATCCAGACAGGGAAGACAAGAAGAACTTCACGACAGGCCGGGTTGTCCATGAAGTAAACGAGATTTCAACGTTTTCGGGGGCAGATGTTCTTGCTCAGCTAAAAGCTCTCGAACCTAAAGTCGAAGGCAAAGGCAAAGGCAAAGCCAAAGCCAAAGCCAAAGGAGAAGGCGAAGGCGAAGGCAAAGGCAAAGGCAAAGGCTTCGAGGGATATGGTGAGACGCATAACTGGACTCACATTACCCCCTTCACGAAGCTTCCCTATTTCAAGGACCTCAAACTTCCTTACAACATCGATGTGATGCACACCAAAAAGAATGTCGCAGAGTCCCTTTTCCGCACGATCCTCAACATTCCTGATCAGACGAAGGATAACGTTAAAGCTAGAGCCGATCAACAAAAAATTTGTGATAGACCACGTCTAAACATGAAGCCTCCCACAGGCGGTCAAAGAAACTGGTTCAAGCCAGATGCTGACTTCGTACTTAAAAAACCAGAAAAGATGGAGGTATTGAAGTGGATCAAACACATAGTGAAGTTCACTGATGGTTATGCATCGACTATAAGTAAGGGAGTCAATCTTTCAAGGGGCAAAGTGACCGGGCTCAAGAGTCATGACTATCATGTATGGATTGAGCGGATAATGCCGGTGATGGTTCGAGGTTATGTCCCCGAGCATGTCTGGTGAGTGCTTGCGGAGCTAAGCCATTTCTTCCGCACGCTCTGTGCTAAGGAAGTATGTCCCGAGGTGATTAGACAATTGCATAAGAAGGCACCGGAGTTGATATGCAAGCTAGAGAAGATCTTTCCGCCAGGCTTCTTTACTCCGATGACACATCTCATTTTGCACCTCGCGAACAAGGTATTGTTGGGGGGGCCTGTGCAGAATCGTTGGCAGTAGGGCCCTGAGAGACAGAACAAGCATCTCCGACACAAATGTGGAAACAAAGCTAAGATTGAAGCTTCCATAGCTGAGGCAGTTATCCTAGAGGAGGTGTCAGACCTCAGGACATCGTACTATCCAGACCACGTTCCCACTCTGCATAATAAGGTGCCTCGATACAATATAGAAGAGCCGAAGTATAAACCCAAGCTCCATCTATTCAGCGGGCAAGGTGGTAGGGCTGGGGGCTCGAAATCTTATAACATGCCACAACAAGAGTGGGAGGAGCTCATGTTCTATGTCTTGCACAACATCAAGGAAGTTGAGGATGTGTGGATGAGGTAATACCACTACACCATTCCTTTATGTCTTGCACAACATCATGTTCTATGTTCACTTAGTCCCGGTCTAACACCGCTTTTCTTCTTTTAGTCAATTCGTTCGTGAGGAGTGGACGGGAATGATTCCTCCTACTGAGGCGGAGGAACTTACTCTTCTTCGGCATGGAAACCCTGGAAGGAAAAATTTTGTTGCTTGGTTCATGGAGAAAGTAAACTTTCACATTCCCCTATTAAATACCTAGTTCAACATTTATTTGTTTACTTAACTAATGCACCCAGCAATTTCAATTAAACTTGTAGGGACAAGATCCGAACATATCCATGGATGACGAATTGAGATGGGTTTCCATGGGCTTTGACCCTCGGGTCAAGACATGTGAAAAGTATGATGTGAATGGGTATCACTTCCATACAGAGGAGCACCAGAACAGTCGGCCTGATCCCAAGACTATAAATACCGGAGTGTACACGCAAGGTCAAAATTCAAGTGACTACTACGGAAGGGTAGAAAAAATATACGAGCTTACATTCAGCCGTGGGCGCGAAACCCTAAGTCTCCCTGTGTTCAAATGCCGATGGTTCGACCCAGTAGAGGGGCTGAGACATACGCCTTCTATTGGTTTGGTCGAAGTTAAACCATCAACCGTGTATGCCGGAGCCGATCTCTTTATTGCGGCTACCCAAGCCACACAAGTTTATTATGTGCCTTACCCATGCCAGAAAGAGTACCCAAAGGGTTGGGAAGTTGTGTTCAAGGTGTTGCCACATGGTAAGCTACCGGACCCGAACGATGACGATTACTACAACATTAATCCCATGACATACGAGGGAGTGTTCTATCAAGAGCAACCTGATGATGATGTGGTCAGAAGCGATGACGCTGACGCCTTGGGTGATGATGAAGTGGATCGAAACGATGACGATGCACAGAATGATGGTGAGACCATTGTTAATGAAAATGACATACTTATGCTAGAAAAGTTAAACGAAGACGCTGACGACGAGGAAGAGCCTCCACCTCCATCAGACAACGAAGATGATATGCGTGATACTGATGATGAGACCGATCGAGGAATCGGGTACAACAGTGATGATTCGTATGGGTTCTAGCAGATGTACGTTTCATGTCTTTTTTTTTCTTTGGTTTGTTAATATGCCTTTTTATGCTTATTTATTAATGTGTTTTTTATTCGTTATTATTATGCTTTTTTCTTCATTATTAATGTACTAATTGTTTATTCTCTTTTCAATGCAGGTTCGCTAAACATGGGCAAGGGGAAGGCCGACGGCACAGGTTTCCTATCGAAGCTCACCAGGATGACTAGTCGGAGTGGTCGACCCCGTACTCTTCCCTCCCGACTACTTGAGGATGACTCCTCACAGGGAGGTTGAGGGAGAGGTGCCCCTAGAGGAGGACAGGGTCAGGGCCAGAAACAGCGCTCCCTCACCGACTTAGGGGTGTACTCTTCGAGGCCCTCCTCTATTGAGGAGGAAGAGGAGGAGGAGGTTCGCGAGGAGGAGGAGGTTCGCGGGGAGGAGGAGGCTCAGGAGGAGGAGGTTGGGGAGGGGGACGAGGAGGAGGAGGATGGTGGTGGCAGGGAGGATGGTGGTGGCAGCGAGTGGGTTGCCCACAACAAGGGGTGGCTGCGTGGTAATGCAAAGCTCCCTCCCCTTCCTGCTACCGAGGAGCAGAAGTGGCTCATTGAGCCCAAGGGGAAAGAGTAAGTGCCACTTAATCATAATATAATTCTTTTGCTTGTACACATGCTAATATTTTCATTCTTTTGATTGTACACATGCTCATATTTTCATTCTTTATATCTTTTGCAGCAACTGGATAATTCCTAAAGGGGCCCGTCTTCCAAACGGCGTCATCACCGTTTTGCTGAAGGAACACTGGTCGGGGTTGTTCCGTTCGGATCCAGTTAGGCAGCCTGAGCACCGGGTTTTGGCCACGAGCTGGGACCACTGGGAAGCGGCCCCCCACCCGGACCATACCACGTATGCTAATGCCGTGATAACAAATTTTTGGGTAAGTTCTCTTCAGAAGCACGAGTCTTGAGTTTCGTTCGTAGTTTATCATCAAATGGTTTAACTCATGGCTTCTTTCATTCTGGTTTTCTGAATGATTGTACAGATACTATCGAGTTCTTGAGGAGCACAAGTCCACTGCCGACGAGATCGTGCTGCGCCAAGCGAGGAAGAAGGCCCGTCAGATGTAGTACGAGGTGCGCTGGGTGGCCATCTCGCAATATCATCACGACGCTCTTGAGACGAAGATGACCAAGGAAGACGCGCGGAGGATGCATGTTACCTTGGAGAGGGAGGAGTACTTGGCCGTAAGTATAACAAACTTTTCATTCTGGCGTTTGTGCTAAATTTCATCGTTTCGTGTTGACATGCCATTATGCTTTCATTATGTAGGTGTGTCCTGGTTGGTGTTATGGAAAGGCCGATGGATGGGCGGCATTGGTGGATCTGTGGCTCGGTCAGGATGCAGAGTGGGCTGCTAAGAGCAAGAAAAACCGGGCTAACCGAGGGACCGACGGAACACATGGTCAGGGAAACCGGAACCACTTTAGCCACAAGAAAGTTCAGGTATATCTATTTACATGAAACATTCTTCTTCTTCTATTTACCGTCACTTTCTTATGTATCACTAATCTTTGATTGGTGGTGCAGGAGGAGAAACTGAAGCGGCCGCTCTCTAACATAGAGGCATGGCAGATCGCCCATACGCGGAGTAAGTCCAAGCAGGGCAAGGGCGACTACTACGGCAATAGCGGGGAGAACCTGAAGGCCTACGAGGAGGTGTATCTGAAGGTAAATCCTGGCACACCTGACCCCTTAAAGCAGGCTACGGACGAGAGGGCGGTGGTGGGTATAGGGCCGAAGCTTCATGGTCGGCAGGCGGTTCTGGATGCCGTGTGTACTCCTTCTATCTTCCTCACACGGCTCCGAGCTACCGACCCGAGCCTGAGCCAGCGCACGAGCACGACCACGACCAGTGCGCAGTCACACTCCCTCCTAGCCGAGCGGCACTCTGTAAGTATTTTCCCTCTTATCTTCATTGCTCACTTTATTTTCCGCATTGAGATGTTTAATGAGTTCCATCATGTCATATTGTAGGCCTACATGGAGTACACACGCCAAGAGACCATGGCGTGGAGCGCGAGAGTTGCAGCCGTCCAGGACCACAACACTCACATGATGACGGTTAGTTTAGCCCCTTTCATTTCATTTCCATATTTGCACTTTCATTTCTTCTGACATTCGTGTTTGCTTTGTCAATTAACATGCAGCTCATTTTTGAGAGCATGGCGGCAGGCACGGTTCCCGTAATGGAACCACCACCACCACCTGCTGGACCACAACCAGTGCTGCTTACCTTCGAGGAGTTTCTGGCACAGCATCCGGGGAATACGGTGGTTAGTATATCCCCAAACTATTCAACCACCGCTTACCGTTTATTCAACACAATCATATATCCCCTGAACATGTCTTTTCAAACATCCAGGCAATCGGTGGATCTTCCGTTGGTGGTGGTGCCGGTCTTCGCATGACTCCCGAGTCACAGAGCCCGGTCACTCCCATCCACCGAGGAGGTGGCGGTGGCGGTAGCGCTGCAGCTAGCAGTGACGACCGGGGCTTTGGCGGACTTGGCGGTGACGACCTTGGCGGTGGTGGTGGACGTCCTGGCGCTTAAGCCTGTGGGTCTTTAGATGACTTCTTTTATGCTCCTCTAGATGATGCTTACGTGGTCCTTTATATGACTTGCGATGCTTATGTTGTTGCGACGATGCTTATGTTTGTGATGATATTTATGTTCTTGTGATGTTGTTGCGACGATGCTTTTGTTTGTGATGATATCTGCTGTGTATGTCTATTTCATCATATATATATCTGCTGTCTATTTGAATTGAATTGATTTGAATTAAAACAGAGAAAAGAAAAAAAAATCAGAAAGAAGCTATGCCGACGGCCTTGCCGTCGGCATAGGGAAAGGCCGAGTTACCAGTGGCTGCCACGTGTCCCCTATGTCGACGGCAAGGCCGTCGACATATATTTAACTCTATGCCGACGGCTAAACCGTCGGCATAGGTGCCACGTGTCGGCCAACTATACTCCCTGGCACCAGACTATGCCGACGGCCAGGCCGTCGGCATATATTCAAATATATGCCGACGGCTTAAGCCGTCGGCATAGTCTAGTGCCAGGGGATACCAGCACGTGCCACGTGTCATCACTATGCCAACGGCTGACCCGTCGGCATATGTTTAAATATATACCGACGGCTTAGCCGTCGGCGTAGTGATGACGCGTGGCGCATTTTTACTGGGTGTAACTTGACGGTGGCGCCGTCTGCCGCCGTCATACGAACGAGTTTTGCCGACGGCCAATCTGAGCGACGGCCGTACGGACACCGTCGGCATAGGCACCTATGCCGACGGCTTTTCTACGCCTACGGCAGGCCCAGGTACGCCGACGCAAATGATGCCGACGGGGCTATGCCGACGGCGGCCGTCGGCATAGGTCTATCCCGACGGGATTTGGACGGGCCGTCGGCATAGCCAGTAATTCCGGTAGTGAATTGAGTTTACTGAAGATGATTTCTAGAAAGTATCTTATCTCTCGCGTGGATTGTGTTATGGTAATAGCCAGTACTTGACCGCGGTTGTCTGCCGTTCTCTTGACAACGTGTGACACATAAGAGTTTAAAATGGACGAGAACTAAATGGAAGCTTAGACCTAGCTAACCAAATGTGTACCTCCATTGGCACCTTTTGAACCTTAAAACTAGTTACACTCTTTTATTTGGAAGCTGAAACCAGTTGAATAAACTAAAGTCCTATTTTATGTTTTGTTGAATATCTTCCTAAAGTGAGGAGTCCATTTACAGTTTTGCACTAGAGAATAAATAATTTTCTTTGGCTCATGTTATTTTTTTCAGATTACATAACTATGCAGTCTCAGTTCACCTAGGTATCCCATTCTAAGTCTCTCTGTTCTTTGGTTTTCCATCAGAATTGTCAATTGTTCCTGACTTATTATCCTCCTAGGTACTGGCATTGGTGATGGGCATGGTGGAGATGAAGTGAACAATATGTGAGATGGTTGTTTGGTGAGACATGCTAGTATGATGTGATGACTGAAAAGGTGATTTAACATTATTTCCTAGATGTGTCCTTGCTATTTTACAATTTGTGGCTGCATGGGCTTTGGCTGATGATGGTTTTTTCCTATGTGTATTAACTCTTTTTGTTATTTGTAAGGCATCCACTACTTTGCCAGAATCCTAGTTAGTACTGTCTCTGTTAGCACGCACTGCTAAGTTATAACTGATAAGCATCTCTAGTCATGTCAGATGTTGCTCTTGTTTTATGTGCGGTCAATTTCTCAGCTTGATCACTAGTGTAGATCGGTGGTTTATATATTGTCACATTCACTAGGTTCATAAATAAAAATGTTTCCAGGTTACATGAATTTATTAGCTTGTTAACTTTCGATGGTAATGAAAACAGTTGTGAAAGGCTCGAAGCTCTGTTCTAACTTCTAATGCCATGCTCTTGTAAAGTTGTAAGTAGTTCTACTTCAGTTTATATATAAGAAGCATACCATGCTTCTAAGTAAGCCGAATGTTTCCCCAATGATACTTAGATTATATTGCGCATGCGATGATATTCTAGATAGTTAAGTATTTGACCGTCATGATTGTACTGTTGTTATGTAGGAAACATGGCTAAGTTGCAGGAGTGGCTTATCGGTGTAGGATTCTGTATTTTCTGCTCATGCTGGAAACAACTGGCCGAACTCAAGGTGATCGCCTTTTAGGTCATGTAGTAGTAGTAGTAGCATGCCAGCTGATGGTGATTCGGTGAAAGAAATGCTGCTCGTGTATCGAAATGTCATTTGTCTACGTGAACAACTGTGCGAACTTAGGAGTACTCTGTCTGAACTATCGAATTCGTTTTCTTAAATTTGCTTAAGACCATTCCTGCAGTGATATATACTACCGCTAGCCTACCAAAACGTCATATATTTTGGAACGGAGGTAGTAGTACAAAAATTCACTTAAGAGAGATCGCAAGGAATTTATATTTTATTTAGGGGCTCTGCCGCCTCCGCATCCGTTCGATTGAAGGCCATCCAGCGGCCCGGCTCCTTTCTCACCATTGCAACAAAGCGAGTGTTGCAGAACCCTTTGCAACAGACCTCTTGTTGCAGAAACATTTGCAACAGAGGTTTTGTTGCAGAATTTTTTTTTGTTTAAACTTTTTTGAAACATGAGTGTCGTTGCGGAAGTACTTTTGCAACACAGATGATGTTGCAGAATTTTTTTGTTTTAACTTTTTACCAACATGGGTGTTGTTGCGGAAGGACTTCTGCAACACAGATGATGTTGCGGAATTTTTTTTTCTTAACTTTTTTGCAACATGGGTGTTGTTGCGGAAGGACTTCTGCAACATAGATAATGTTATAGAAAAACTGTAAGTGGCAGAGGCACGCGTTCAGTGGTGGAGGTCCTGGACAGTTTTTCGTCGGCTGATCAAACTCGTACCTGACGGCTGCGCATGCGGCGGAAGTGTACGCGTGATCGGCCGGGTGATTCTAATTTTTTTCCCTTTTATTTACGACGTACTCCCTCCTTTCCGGTTTATAGGGCTCAATTTCAAAATCTCTCCAACCAAGGTAGATGGTAAGTGGTGGAATAAATTTCGTAGTTTGCATAAGTACTTAATTAGTACACTCGTTTTTCTCAAAAAAGTTATGCTTACCGATGCATTAATTACAATGAATGCATGCATGATCACTAAATGTCAATGAATTTCTACATGCATTGGTGAGTTTTCTCTTGATACTTGCATTGGGTGATTTAATGCACCTCAAAATCCAAACATGTGATGATATCACTAGTGGAGAAACGGCCTTTAGTCCCGGTTGGGAAGGGCCTTTAGTCCCGGTTCACCAACCGGGACTAATAAATCGGGACTAAAGGCCCCACCCTTTAGTCCCGGTTGGCCATGACCCGGGACTAAAGTCCCTCCACGTGGCCGCGAGCGCGCGCCGGGGGCTGGAGGACCTTTAGTCCCGGTTGGTGACACCAACCGAGACTAAATCCCTGCCACGTGGCCGCGGGGGCTGGGGACCTTTAGTCCCGGTTGGTGACACCAACCGGGACTAAAGGTTTAGGGGTTTAGGGGTTTAGGGTTTATTGTTTATTTTTTCTTTTCATTTTGTGTTTTCCATTTAATTCTTTTTCATTTCAAACATATTTTACGCTACTACATACTGTACACGTTATGCATATATAATAGAATTTCTCGTAGAACCAATCATATATCATAGAATTTCTCGTACGATCATGCATACACATATATATATATACAATTTGGTATATAAAATTTGGTATATACAGTTTCTCCTACAACTTGCAGATCATTACATGCAGGCATTAGGTGAAATAGTATTCTCCGTCGGGAGATATGACCTTCTGAAGCAAAAATCCCGCCATTTCCTCTTGAAGTGCTCGTATGCGGTCTGTTGGTAGGAGCTGATCCCGCATCTCTTGCATCTTTAAAGAAGGAGATCAATATGAATATATTAGTTGTGTGTATATATATTAGATAATGATAAAAAGAATTGTGAATAGTGTTTACGTACCCAAAGATTTCTTGCATCTCTGCTCCTTTCGTTGATAATAATGCGAATGTTCTCGCAAACGTAGTATGCACATAAATTATTCCCCGGTGCCTGCCTCAAGCACTTTACGAGAATAGAATTCAATCAGATAATAATCAAGCATGATAATGGTATTGAAACTAGAATTAAAGAGATGCGCGGACATAGCTAGCTAGCTAGTACTACTTAATTACCCTTGGTCGCCACCATTTCAGGCTTGGTTTCCATGGACCAACAACCTCTTTGATGAACTTTTTCCAAACCCTGCCCGGCAAAGAAAATGAATAAATGAGTTATTAATTACTTGATATCAGGAAATGAACTAAAGAGGCCGACATAGTGCGATAATGATTGAAATTACCTGTCGATCATCAACTTCAGGTTGTATTATTCTTTAGGGTCTCTAGTTAGTGAGTCCAGTACTTCAACTTTTCCCTCGTCAACTCTAATGATTAGCAGGATCCAGTGGAAACTGCGCACACATTTGTATAAGCGGGCATGCATAACTCATCAACTACACTTAACATCGAGTAAGCAAAATAGAATTTGTAGTACAAGACAGTAACACTCACTTGAAGTTGTAAGGAAATACTATCTCTGGTCTGGCATTCAGTTCCTTCAAAAACATTAACAATATGGCCTCTGTGTCTTTGGGTTCTTCTTTTAACACTTTTTCATAAATGGTATTTGGGTCAATGAACCCAATGCCATAGACTCCATCTCTTTCATTTCAGAAATCTTCATTCTGCATAATACCACACAAAAGAATATAGTGAGGATAATTACATGCAATGAACGAGCTGAGCTAGAGACTTAAATTACAGAAAGAAATCACTTACAGACAATAGCAACTGACGAGAGATTTGTCCAGTGCGTCTTGATTGTATAACTGAAAAAGTTCTGGCAAGTCAATCCACACATCTTTTCCATGGAAGTAATGCTCTGGCTTGACTTTCACCATGAGGCTCTCTTGCCCGGCCTTTACTTCTCTCATGTACCAGTCATGCAATCTGTGCATCTACGTTGGTAGAAGCTCGACCTCCTCAGGCCTGACCAGAGGGTTCCCGGGGACGTATTTCCATGCTAGATCCTTCTCATCAATATTCGTGGGAAGATCCTCGATGCTTAGGAGTTGTTCAACAGTGACACCGGCCTCTCTAGCCATCTGTCTAGCAGCGTCGGTTATTACCGGCTTATCGGTGGTACTCACCTTGAGCGGGGGGATCGATTGCACTGCCTGTTCTCCCAACTGGGGAACAGTTTTCCCGCTTTTATTACTACCTGTTGTAAGGCTCGACTCCTTATCTTTTTGTGCATGATATGACTTCTTAATAGAGCGCTCATAGTCTGAATCACTTTTCTCCACAGCCGGTTTAGCAAGATCCACAAAGTGTTGTATGACTTTCTCAGGTATTTTCTCCTTCGGCGGCGGGGGCGGTTGCGGTGCAAAATTGGCCTTCACTTCGGCATCCACGACCCGTTTGTTTTCCTCCTCAGTCATCTCGTAAGCTAACTTCTTTTTGGCAGGAGGCTCGGGTTTCTTGTTTGGTGCTCTCATCCGCTTGGGAGTCCGCTGACGCTGCAGAGTTCGATATTGCGAACTCGCGCTGGGCTCCTTCTCGGGGTGGGCTAGAGTCGGCTGACGCGGCGGATTTGGAGGAGGAGTCGGCTGACGCGGCAGACTTGGAGGAGGAGTCGGCTGACGCCGCGGACTTGGAGGAGGAGTCGGCCGACGTGGCGGACTTGGAGGAGGAGTCGGCTGATGCGGCGGACTTGGAGGAGGAGTCGGTGCCCTTGGCGTCGAGTTTGGAAAGACAATGCAATCCTTTCTCCATACAATGATACCACGTATGGCTTCTCCCAGTGTCTGCTCCCCTTGATCTCCAGGAAAGTCAAGCTGTAGTGAGTCATATGCCGACAGAACTTCATCCACCCCGACACGAGCATAGCCAGGTGGAATCGGATTGCCGTGGAAGGTTGCTTCAGGGGGATTTGGTAAAGCATAGCCGTCCGCCACCTTCATGGATATGTTCTTCACTTTCATGTGTAGCTCACAACTTGTCGTCTCTTCGATATCATCCACGGGGTAGCGAGCCAGCAGTGCATCATCGGCCGGGACCCCGTGGAACCCACGTTGCTTTTCGGCATAGATGGGACGGTGCAATCCAATGCTGGATCTGCTTGCTGTTGCCGCTGAGACGCCCTTTCCAGGCTAAGTGTGTCGATCTGCTCCTGCTGCCGCATGAAAGCGCGTTCCAACTCCGCGTGCTTTGATTCCATCTGTTCAAGCCGGTCTGCATCCTGCTTCTTCTTTCTCGCACGGCTTCTGTAACTGACGTTCCAGTCCGCAAACCCCTCAACCCACGGAACAACGCCTTTGCCTTGTGTTCGTCCCGGGTGTTCAGGATTCCCGAGGGCGCGTGTAAGCTCGTCGTTCTCTCTCTCGGGCTGGAACGCCCCCGTTCGAGCCGCTTCTATTGCACCAAGTAAAGCATCCGAGGCTTTTTTAAGACTTGCCTGCACCATAATCCCCCCTATCTTTGGGTCCAACTTTCCCCCATGCGCATAAAACCAAGTTCTGCACCTGTCGGGCCAACCCAATGTTGCTGGAGTGACCCCTGCAGCAATCATCTTTTCCTCAGATTCATCCCACTTAGGCCGGCCAGTCTTGTAGCCACCTGGCCCCAGAACATGGTGAAACTGTTTCTTCTCAGCATTGATCTTGTTTATCCTCGACCGTTCCTTAGCTGCTTCCAATTCCTTGAACTCCACAAATAAGTCCCAGTGATCTTTTGCCTTCTCCAGTGCTCCAGTGAATTCTGGAGTCTGCTTTCCTGCTTCGACGTAGCAGGCCCATAATCTTTTCTTGTGGTTGCGGAATTGTGTGGCCCTCTTCTGAAGAGCACTCTTCTTGACTTTCTCCCGTTCTGCATCTGTTAAATGCTCTGGTAGGGTGAAATGTGACATGAGCGTTTCCTAAAGCAGATCTTTTGCTCTTTCGTCGACAAAACTAACTTCTCGATCTCCCTTTGGCTTATTCCATTCTTGAACGGAGATCGGGATTTGGTCCCTGACAATAACTCCGCACTGACGAGTAAATTTGTCCGCATTCTTTTTAGGAGCAAGCGGTTCGCCATTTGGTTTGATCTCATCGATGTTGTACTTTATGCCAGGCGGCAACTTCTTGGCCGGGCCTCGTACTGCCCTGCTTGTAGAAGATTTGCTCGATCCGGAGGGCTAAAAGAAGAAAGATTCGTTAATATATATATATATACACAAATCAATTAATACATGTAATGATCACCAGAGGCCTTATATATACCTCGCCGGTCTTTGTTAATTGAAGATCATTTCCTTCGCCATCATAATTTCTGTGCCCTTCGTCTGTTGGTTCTTCCTCAAATATTCCCTCACCGGCGTCATTCAGATATTGTGAGCCGTCATCTTCAGGTTCACCCTCTGGGTTTCGGATCATGTCAAACATGATATGTTCTTGATCATGGTCATCTCTGCCGATAGCGTCCATAGCTTAACTAATCCAGAAGAAAGATAAAACAATTTAGTATTCAAATTAGAATGCATCTCGAATAATATCACTAATACATCACGAATAATCCAGTTAATGCATCATCGAATATTATCGAATATAATCTCGAATACATCTCAAATATTATCACGAATACATCTCGAATATTATCACTAATACATCTCGAATATTATCTCGAATACATCTCGAATATTATCACTAATGCATCATCGAATATTATCGAATCTAATCTCGAATACATCTTGAGTATTATCACTAATACATCACAAATATTATCATATAACATCACTAGCTAATACAGATCGAATACTATCGAATAATCCAGTTGACTCGCGGTTCCTGAGGCGCGGGCGGTGGACACCCAAAGAGAAGGAACCATCACAGGATCATAGCTCGGGTGAGATCCCTGAAGAACCTGCCAGGTATTGGAGAACCTGACGTCCAACGCAACCATGTAGCGACGGACGTGCTCGTCCTCCTCCCTGACACGGCGACGTACCACCTCCTCGGGGGCCGGCTGCCTCCGCACCGATAGTGGCCCACGCGACCGCCACCAAAGAAGCTCCGGGTCGACGATGGGAGCCCGGTTCCTCACCAAGTTGCGCGCCCCGGAAGGTAGCACCTCCCAGTGCCAGCCCGGCGGAGCCCAGTCCCGGACATGGCGCCTCTCAAGCAGGTTGTCGCCACCGAGTCGACGACGAGGATGCGGGCCGGGCATCGTCGACGCCAAAAATGTTTCTATGCAAATTTAACATTTTTTCAATGCTTGATTATGATTTTTGTAATTCTTGTTCACTTGATTTTGCAAATACAACATTAAGATATTAACATTTTCCAAATAAGATATTAACATGTTTTTGATCAATATTTTTAAGATACAACATTAAAATATTTTAAATACATGGTCAACTTTTTTCTATGCAACTTTTTTCTATGCAAATTCCACCGTTCATCTACATACATACATACATTGTATACATACATACATATACTAAGCATCTACAACATCTAGTGAGAAAAAAAACAATCTATGAAAAAAAAAGATGAACAAAATTAAGGAGGGAGAGGCTCACCGGCCGGGATCGTCGGGGCGGAGGGAGGCGGGGAGGACGCCGGAGATGGAGGAGCGGCGCCGGAGACGGAGGAGCGGCGCCGGCGCGGGCTCGGGCCGCGGCGGCTTGTGGAGGAGCGGTCGTCGATCGCGAGGCGGGCGCGCGCGGAGGAGCGGCGGTGGCGGGCAGCGTGGCGGCGCCGGCGCGAGCTCAGGCGGCGCTTGGGAGCAGAGCGGCCGGACGGCGACGTCGAGGTGCGGCAGCCTGGCGGCGTCGTGGTCTTCGGCGCCGTCGGGGGAACTAGATGGCTTTTGGAAAATTTCGTAAGTGCCGCCTATATACAGAGACCTTTAGTCCCGGTTGGTGGCACCAACCGGGACTAAAGGTGAATTTCACCAGGCCAAGCGGCAGGAAGCCCGGGCCTTTAGTCCCGGTTTGTGGCTCGAACCGGGACTAAAGGGGGGCCTTTAGTCCCGGTTGGTGGCTCCAACCGGGACTAAAGGGTTGGTCCTGGCGTGGTGGAAGTTTAGTCCCACCTCGCCAAGCGAGAGGCACTCGCACCTGTTTATAAGCCCCGCTGCGATAGCCGTCTCGAGCTCCTCTCTAAAGCAGGCAGTACATGCCTAACGTTCGCCCTACCCTGTGGGCCCTGCTTGCCCTACGGGCCTGCATCCTGGCCCATACATAGTTGGGTTTCTAGTCGTATGCAGGCCGTGGTGGCCTAGTAGGCGGGCATTTTTTTTCTTTTTTGCATATGTTATGTCAACTTTTTAGTCCCGGTTGGTGGATCCAACCGGGACTAAAGGTCTTTTCCAGTTTTTTTTGTTTTTTGCTTTATTTTTTTCTTTTGTTTCTACTTACAGCCAAATATTTAGAGTTTTTGAGTGAATCTTTTTGGTTTAGGTCACAAAAATTATAAACTTTCTTTTAGTGCCAGTAGTTTTCAAATTTGAATAGTTTAAATTTGAATTCTTTGAAATTTGTGTGAATCACTAGTTTGTGAATAACTTTACTTTAAAAATAGATTTTTGAGTGATTCTTTTTCCTGCTGTTTAATATTAGTGTGTTTTATCAGTATGTTCAATTTGGTAATTTTTAGGTTATTTAAATAGGTGTTTTAATCAAAAACAAATTCTGTTTAGCTCTTTTAGTTTTATAGCTCAAAAAAATCATTAAATGCATGAAAAATAGCGAATGAAGTCAGAAAGGGTTGAAATTTTATGATGTGGCTTTGAATGGTGCATGTTGAATGCACAAAAAGTCTGGAGTTAAAATAAGTTAAAAAAATGAAATGCCTTTGTAACAGATGAGTTTTCGTCCGAAACCCTGATACTTCGAAAGAGATTGTCCAATTTGTACACGAAGTGCATCCAGTTTTTGCCATAACCCTCTCAACTTTTTAGCACATGCTATGTGGGTGAAATGATGATACCATGCCAAGTTTCAACCTTTTCAGAGTTCATTTGTAGTGCTTTTCAATTTCAGGGTCATTTAGCTCAAAAAAATCAATAAATGCATGAAAAATAGCAAATGAAGTTAGAAAGGGTTGAAAATTGATGACGTAGCTTTGAATGGTGCATATTGAACGCACAAAAAGTCTGGAGTTAAAATAAGTTTAAAAAAATAAAATGCCTTTGTAACAGATGAGTTTTCGTCCGAAACCCTGATACTTCGAAAGATATTGTCCAGTTTGTACACGAAGTGCATCCAGTTTTTGCCGTAACCCTCTCAACTTTTTAGCACATGCTATGTGGGTGAAATGATGATACCATGCCAAGTTTCAACCTTTTCAGAGTTCATTTGTAGTGCTTTTCAATTTCAGGGTCATTTAGCTCAAAAAAATCAATAAATGCATGAAAAATAGCGTTCCTTCGCGTTTCAAATGCCAAAACACATATATATATACCCTAACTATTACAAAGATTCCCTCCGGTTTGTCCGAAGTGGGACTTTCCAGATAAGTCCGGAAACTCACTAGAGAAGAAAGTGATGACGGTGAAGCCGGTCACATCCCAGAGTGGGATATTGGGGTATAAAACTTTTTCTTTGCGTGTGTCCCTTTGCGCCGTAACCATGGACAATCTTCGTCATTTAACAGGATGCTTGGGTCAGTCTTCACTGTGAAGGGAGCAATTTCATGAAACTTTTCATAATCTTCTGACATGTCTGTCTTGTCCTCCACTCCCACGATGTTTCTTTTCCCTGAAAGAACTATGTGGCGCTTTGGCTCATCGTATGATGTATTCGCTTCCTTATCTTTTCTTTTTCTCGGCTTGGTAGACATGTCCTTCACATAGAAAACCTGCACCACATCATTGGCTAGGACGAATGGTTCGTCTGTGTACCCAAGATTGTTGAGATCCACTGTTGTCATTCCGTACCGCGGGTCTTCCTTTACCCCGCCTCCAGTCAGATTGACCCATTTGCACCGAAACAAGGGACCTTCAAATCACGTCCATAGTCAAGTTCCCATATCTCCTCTATGTAACCATAATATGTGTCCTTTGGCCTATTTGTGTTTGCTGCATCAAAGCGGACACCACTGTTTTGGTTGGTGCTCTTTTTATCTTGGGCGATCGTGTAAAATGTATTCCCATTTATCTTGTACCCTTTGAAAGTCGATATAGTCGAAGATGGTGACTTGGCCAGCAAGTACAACTCATCTCCAACAGTGTCGTCATGCATGAGACGTGTTTGCAACCAACCGCCGAATGACGCCATGTGTGTACGTTTGATCCAGGGCTCAGACTGCTCCGGGTTCTTGGAGCGTACACTATCCAGGTGTTCCTCGATATACGGAGCCACCAAGCTGGAATTTTGTAGAACTATGTAGTGTGCTTGCGCCCAAGAATGCCCGTCCATACATATTACTGAATCCTTTCCTAGCGTGCCTTTTCCACCCAGGCTGCCCTCATGCCGCGATTCGGGAACACCAATCGGCTTAAGGTCAGAAATAAAGTCAACACAAAACTCAATGACCTCCTCTGTTTCGTGGCCCTTGGAGATGCTTCCTTCTGACCTAGCACGGTTATGAACATATTTCTTTAAGGCTCCCATGAACCTCTCAAAGGGGAACATATTGTGTAGAAATACAGGACCCAGAATGGCAATCTCGTCGACTAGGTGAACTAGGACGTGCGTCATGATATTGAAGAAGGATGGTGGGAACACCAACTCAAAACTGACAAGACATTGCACCAAATCATTCTATAACCTTGGTAGGATTTCTGGATCGATTACCTTCTGAGAGATTGCATTGAGGAATGCACATAGCTTCACAATGGCTAATTGAACGTTGTCCGGTAGAAGCCACCTCAATGCAACCGGAAGCAATTGCGTCATAATCACGTGGCAGTCATGAGACTTTAGGTTCTGAAACTTTTCTCTGCCATATTTATTATTCCCTTTATATTCGACGAGAAGCCAGACGGGACCTTCATACTGAGCAGGCATTCAAAGAAGATTTCCTTCTCTTCTTTGGTAAGAGCGTAGCTGGCAGGACCTTGGTACTGCTTTGGATGCATGCCGTCTTTTCCGTGCATACGTTGCTGGTCCTCCCGTGCCTCCGGTGTATCTTTTGTCTTCCCATACACGCCCAAGAAGCCTAGCAGGTTCACGCAAAGATTCTTCGTCACGTGCATCACGTCGATTGCAGAGCGGACCTCAAGGTGTTTCCAATAGGGTAGGTCCCAAAATATAGATTTCTTCTTCCACATGGGTGCGTGTCCGTCAGCGTCATTCGGAACAGATTGTCCGCCAGGACCCTTTCCAAAGATTACTTTTAAATCCTTGACCATATCAAGTATATCATCACTAGTACGGTGGCGAGGCTTCTTCCGGTGATCTGCCTCACCTTTGAAATGCTTGCCTTTCTTTCTGAAGAGATGCTTGATCGGAAGAAATCGAGGATGTCCCAGGTACACATTCTTCTTACATTTATCCAAATATATACTTTCGGTCTCATCTAAACAGTGCGTGCATGCGTGGTATCCCTTGTTTGTCTGTCCTGAAAGGTTACTAAGAGCAGGCCAATCATTGATGGTTACAAACAGCAACGCTCGTAGGTCAAATTCCTGCTGTTTGTGCTCATCCCACACACGTACACCTTTTATGTCCCACAGCTGTAAAAGTTCTTCAACTAATGGCCTTAGGTACACATCAATGTCGTTGCCGGGTTGCTTGGGGCCTTGGATGAGCACTCGCATCATAATGAACTTCCGCTTCATGCACAACCAAGGAGGAAGGTTATAGATACATAGAGTCACATGCCAGGTGCTATGATTGCTGCTCTGCTCCCCAAAAGGATTAATGCCATCTGCACTTAAACCAAACCATATGTTCCTTGCGTCATCTGCAAAGTCCCGCCACTTTCTCTGTGTTGCACGACGGTAGCTTTATCGGAAGTGATGAAAGAGGAATCACCCTGGTAACACACAACCGGATAGCTATTCTACAGAGGCATCATCGGAAGTGAGATAAGAGGATTCACCCTCGGCACTCGATGCCAGCTCTGCAGGGACGAGCAACTTAGGGGGTGTGCAATGTTGTGTTGTTCTCAGCCCGTTCGATCACATCGATCGGGGCATCAGTACTAAAGCGGAGCAACTACATCAAGGAAGAGGGGCCACAGATGGTTTTCCATCCAACCTATACTAGGCAGTTTAGGATAACAGGTATGTATCAATAACAGTTACAAGGACAGGCTATGCATCAGAATAGGATAAAACAATACCAGCGGCAATTTCTAATGCAAGCAGGAGGAAGAGAGAATAGATTATCTAGTGGGACCCACTGTCAGTGTCTAATTACTAATTAACTTAATTAACCGATTTAATTAACATTTTAATTAACGGTTTTATTTATTTAAATTCGTTTTAACTCGGCGGGGCCCGCCTGTCAGTGGGCCACAGTCACTGACTGGTGGGGCCACCAGGGTTAGTACTAATTTAACCAGAAAACTAAACGGGTTTAATTAGCGTGCGGGTCCCACATGTCATTCTCAGGGGAGGGTCATTAGCGGCTTAAGTAACCGGCCACGTCAGCCAGGCCAGAGTTAGTCGCCGGCGACGTCCAGTGCGGCGGAGGCACGCCGGAATCCCCATTCCGGCGACCATTTGTCGCGCGGATGGATCCATCCGGTAGCTGGGAGAGCGCCGCATCCAGTGGCGTGAGTAGCCGGAGCAGTGGGGGCCGGGAAGGTGGCCGGCGACGAGTGGTGGCGGAGGCAGGGGCTCGGCTTCGTCGGAGCAGGAGCTACGGGCGGCTAAAGGGGGTAGGGACGGGCGCAATCGGTGCAGGGGCTCACCGTGGGAGCGTAGGGACTAGGCAATGAGCTCAGGGAGGTCCGCTGATGGCGGAGATCGACGGAGGCAGCGGCGGCCTCCGACGGGGAAAATGGCTCGATGGGGTCGCTCCGGTGCAGCTCTGGTCGGTGGCGCACGCTGGCTCGGCGAGGACGAGGACGGGGGAGCCTCCGGGCAGCCTGCGGCGGCGAGGGGTGGTCGGCGACCGCGTGATTTATGCAGGCGATGCCATGGCTGTGCTCGGGAAGAATGGGGGGAGCGAGGGAGAGAGGGAGAAGTGGCGAGGGAGGAGCCAGAGGGGTGCGGGGCTCTGCTCTTTATCCACGGCGAGCGCGCGGGTGCGTTGTCGACCAGGGAGCGAGGGGGGCTGGCTCGGGCGCGCGCGGTGGAGACGACAGCGGCTCGGGAGGAGCAGTGCGGGAGGTGGGAGAAGGGGGAGTTGGGCCGGCTGACTTAGGCCCAGCAGCACGGGCCGTTTTCCTTTTTCTTCTTTTTCTTTGTTTTTCTTTTCCTTTTCTGTTTTACAAAATGTATGGCCCACATTTGACTTTAGTAAAATAGGTGACCTAGCCCAATATTCACAGTGCATTTTTACCTACCACCAGAAATTGGTTTGGAGCCCATAGGTTTTCATTTGAATTTTAGTTAATTAAAAAGGTATTAAATGTTTCCAGTTTGCCACTGTTTTAGGTTGTTAGGGTCAATTAACTAATTTAATAAATGTTGATTATATTTTTATAACTGCCTTGGGAATATTTGCAACATTATGAATATTTTAGTTTTCAAATTTGAACAACTTTTATTTTCACTTTAAATTTGAATTGCAATTTGATTTGGAATTTGAAATGAGATATGATGCAATGATGATCAAGCACTGTTCAACTTGATGACTTGGCATGATTAACAGGTGATCACTGTGCTTAACACGTGGGGATGTCACAATTCTCCTCCTCTAAAAGAAATTCTCGTCCCGAGAATTAAGAGGTAGAAAGGAGAAGGCCATGTTATTCATACCAAGGAAGCTTGGCATGGGCCCGCGGAAGAATTTCCCACTACGGACGGTGCAACTAATGTCATGCGTGAATCCAAAGGATTTTAGTGTAATTGAATGCGATGCACCTGAATCAATTAAAGCAGTAAGTGGTACTGAGTAAAAAAGGATAGTACCGTTCACAGTAGCAAGCCAAACTTGAGCTTCATTCAGATTAACATGGTAAGCTTGACCACGACCAGCAGAGGGAAGTGCAAGCTGGTTCTGATTCTGAGGGCATTCTCTGGAACGGTGACCTGGATGGCCAAACTTGAAGCAGAGCCCATCACTGGGACGGAGAGCAGGAAGTGCAGCTGGATGGTACATGCTGTCAGGAATCCAGATACGACGCTTCTGCGATGACAAGCCCGAAGATGAGCCAACGTCATGGTGGCGTTTGATGGCATTCTTGTGTTCCATCTGAGCGGTCTCAACCTGGATAGCTTTGTTCACGGGGGTGGCAAAGTCGGTGAAGTCTTGAGCAGCAAGTGCAAGCTTGAGGTCTGGGTGGAGTCCATTACAGAATTTCTCTTGTCTGCGGGCATCAGTGGCAATGTCTTCCTCAGCATAGCGGGATAACTCAAGGAATTCCCGTTGATAAGCTTCGACCGTTTTATTGCCCTGAGTGAGGTTACGAAACTCTGTCTTCTTCCGGTCCATGATTCCCTGAGGAATGTAGCGAGCACGGAAGGCAGTCTGAAACTCGATCCAGGTAACGACTGTCCCAACAGGTAGTGAACGCCTGTGGGCGGACGACTATTGAGCAGCGGGGCCTTTCAGAAAGTAGGTCGCGAAGGTGACAAGGTTGTCAGGGGCGACACTGGAAGATTCCATCTCATAGGCGATGTCGCGAAGCCAGTCATCAGCATCCAGTGGCTGCTCAGAGTTGCGATAAGTAGTGGGGTTGAGACGCACAAACTCCTGCAGAGTTATTGTAGTAGGGTTCTGATTCTGATTGTTCTGGTGCGGAAACTGAGCCATGATACCTTGTATGAATTGATGGTTCACTTCAAATTGCTGCATCATAGCTGCCATATAGTGTGGCGGTGGTGGTTGATCGTTGGCACGACCACGGCCACGACCACGACCTGCGGGTCTAACCATCCTGTTAAAGTCCAACAGGGGGTAATTTAGTAAAAACCACTGCAAGTGTTCAGAGACAGCTCGATGTAACACGACAATGGACAAGTAGTGCAATAGATTCATAACAGTAGTCAATTAAGACATACAGATCCATACACAAAGTCGTTTACATGCAGAGAGCATAAATTCAGAAATTAAATAGCTAGACATACTAGGCGGCGCGCAGGCACGCGATAGGGAATACAACAACGAGACATAGCAAAGGCTACATCAACGTCGGAGAAAACCACTGAATCATGGACGCACAGGAGAGTCAGGTTTCGATCCTGTGGAACTGTGGGTGGGGCGGTTAAAAGTGGGAAGGCAATGACATCTTGCACGGCCATGATAGTAAGGCACGTCAGAGGATAATCATTTGGGGGTGCTAGCTTAAGCAGGAATTTATCGCTGCTCAGATAAAAGCTAGATTACCAGAAAGGTTAAACAGACCAATGGAAAAGAAAATGGTGATTATCAGATTAATTAGACCAATGGGAAGGAAGAATTGCCGACAATCCAGCTCTCCGGGTGAATGTAAATATGAGAACCTAATGTCAGTGTTAGCAAAATCATTTAACCCGAAAGGATGAGAAATTCAGAGTCCCAGAGTAAGGAAGAGGAATAAAAGATCCTAATACCACCCATTTGGCGACGTGGGCCCGTAGGCCACACAGCCATGTTAGTAAAAGAGTTTTCAAAGTCTAGACTCAACTTCGGCCAAGGAGTTGGAAAGGGGGCTTCCTACAGGCAGTCGGATCTGATACCAACTTGTGACGCCCCTGCTCGACACGTGCACTAATCATACACGCAAATGTGCACGCTCGAGGTCAGACACTCACGGGAAGATATCATAACACAACTCTAAACACAAATAAAAGGCATACAAGCTTTATATTACAAGCCAGGGGCCTCGAGGGCTCGAATACATAAGCTCGAGTCATACAAGCATCTGCGGAAGCAACAGTATCTGAGTACAGACACAAAGTTAAACAAGTTTGCCTTAAGAAGGCCAGCACAAAAGTAACATCGATCGAAAAGGCAAGGCCTCCCGCCTGGGAGCCTCCGAACTACTCTTGGTCGGCTGGCTCAACCCAGTAGAAGTGACCTCCGGGGCTCTCCTGGTAGTAGCAGTCTGTGGTGGCGTCTGGCTCCTGGACTCCGTTATCTGGTCGCAAGTATCGGGTATGGGGGAAAAGAATGGCAAAGCAACCGTGAGTACTCATCCAAAGTACTCGCAAGACTGACATCAGAACTATGCTAAAATGCATTGTATCAAAGGAATGGGGCTATATCTATGGACTGAACTGCAGAATGCGGGAATTAAGGGGGAGAGGCCTAGCCTATCGAAGACTAGCATCTTGAAGAAATCTTGCAGCATCAGAAGAGAATAGAGCAAGATAATATATATCAATCATAGTTTAGTAAAGCCCTGAGATACTTCCTCGACTACCCTGCGAGAAAGTGATCCCGAGAGCGGTAGTAGCAGTTTAGTAAAGTGACAGTATCCATTTGTAGTTGTAGCAGATCAAGATACAACTCTGAGCGTCCTGTTACCGTGGACACGGCTATTCGAATAGATAAATTCCCTGCAGGGGTGCACTACTGTTACCCAGCACGCTCGATTACATCTGGTCGGATACACTTGCTGGGTAATACCCGACCTCGGGTAATCGACACGAAGCAGCGTCCTACCTAAGCTCAGCAGAGAGGTCAACACGCCGGTCTAAATCCTAAGCACGAAGGGGTCTTGGGCCATCGCCCTTCGCACTCCTGCACGTTGCGAGACTGGCCGGGGCCCAAGCGTGACTGTGGCAGCACCACAGACGTAACCAGCTCACCCCAACAATCAGCCCGCATCTCTGAGTTGTGACGTCTGAAGAGTTTTCGGGAGAAACGTACGACGTAGAGGGGCCCATACCCATTATCCCACGTGGTGGTAGTGCGTATAGGCACGTAGCCAACTCAGATCAAATACCCAAATCTGTTAAGCTCGTTTAGTAACTCGCAGAGACGAACAAGGTTCCTGTCGCTCCGACTTAGTAACACACGGATATCGATCAGGGTGGACTCCGCCTGCCCTATCGTTCCACCACATTAATCTCTCGCGGGTGCCCTCCTGGCAAGCCCGACTTCACATTTCCCCGCGGGTACCCCTCGGGGTCGACCCGCCTGTAATAAAGGTCAAAGTAACAGTGTGTCCAAGTATCGAGAAGGGATCCGAGGAATCACCCTCGATGGATTCCCGCTCGAGGTGTTGCACGACGGTAGCTTTATCGGAAGTGATGAAAGAGGAATCACCCTCGGTAACACACAACCGGATAGCTATTCTTAAGAGGCATCATCGGAAGTGAGATAAGAGGATTCACCCTCGGCACTCGATGCCAGCTCTGCAGGGACAAGCAACTTAGGGGGTGTGCGGTGTTGTGCTGTTCTCAGCCCGTTCGATCACATCGATCGGGGCATTAGTACTAAAGCGGAGCAACTACAGCAAGGAAGAGGGGCCACAGATGGTTTTCCATCCAACCTATACTAAGCAATTTAGGATAACAGGCAGGTATCAATAACAGTTACAAGGACATGCTATGCATCAGAATAGGATAAAACAATAGCAGTGGCAATTTCTAATGCAAGCAGGAGGAAGAGAGAATAGGTGATATAGGCATGCGTCAAGGGGGGTTGCTTTCCTGGAAGCTCTGCTGAAAGGGGCTGGTCGTCTGAGGGCTGCTCGTCGGGAGTGTAGTCGAACTCTGCTGCGTCGGCGTCGGTCTCGGCGGCTATCGAGAGAGAAGGAGGAGGAAGAAACAATAAATTCACGGCAAAAATGCAATCACTATGCACGACATGCCTAAACGATATGCAGAGGTGTTATACTGCCTATCTAAATGATTTAGTTAATTTAGGAATTTATTTGGATTTATTTTATTAAAGCTGGGAACTATTCATATACCGGATACGGGCAAAATGTTGCATGTTCAGTATGTTAGAGGGGTGTGGCAGACATGTGGATAGGTTATTCGGATTCTACACATTTTTCTAATCATTTTTCATATATAAATTATTTTAATCCGAATTATCCAGAATAGTAAATGGTGATGTCAGCATGACGTAGTGCTGGCGTCAGCAGTCAACAGGCCGGTTGAATGGTCAACCTGACAGGTGGGACCCACCTGTCATAGGCTAGACTAATCTAACAGAGGATTAAACTAACTAATTAATCTAATTATCTAGTGGGACCCAATGTCAGTGTCTAATTACTAATTAACTTAATTAACCAATTTAATTAACATTTTAATTAACGGTTTTATTTATTTAAATTCGTTTTAACCCGGCGGGGCCCACATGTCAGTGGGCCACGGTCACTGACTGGTGGGGCCACCAGGGTTAGTACTAATTTAACCAGAAAACTAAACGGGTTTAATTAGCGTGTAGGTCCCACATGTCATTTTCAGGGGAGGGTCATTAGCGGCTTAAGTAACCGGCCACGTCAGCTTGGCCGGAGTTAGTCGCCGGCGACGTCCAGTGCGGCGGAGGCACGCCGGAATCCCCATTCCGGCGACCATTTGTCGCGCGAATGGATCCATCTGGTAGCTGGGAGAGCGCCGCATCTAGTGGCGCGAGTAGCCGGAGCAGTGGGGGCCGGGAAGGTGGCCGGCGATGAGTGGTGGCGGAGGCAGGGGCTCGGCTTCGCCGGAGCAGGAGCTACGGGCGGCTAGAAGGGGTAGGGACGGGCACAATCGGCGCAGGGGCTCACCGTGGGAGCGTAGGGACTAGGCAATGAGCTCGGGGAGGTCCGGTGACGGCGGAGATCGACGGAGGCAGTGGCGGCGTCCGACGGGGAAAACGGCTCGATGGGGTCGCTCCAGTGCAGCTCTGGTCGGTGGCGCACGCTAGCTCGGCGAGGACGAGGACGGGGGAGCCTCCGGGCAGCCTGCGGCGGCGAGGGGTGGTCGGCGACCGCGTGATTTATTCAGGCGCCGCCATGGCTGTGCTCGGGAAGAATGGGGGGAGCGAGGGAGAGAGCCAGAGGGGTGCGGGGCTCTGCTCTTTATCCACGGCGAGCGCGTGGGTGCGTTGTCGACCAGGGAGCGAGGGAGGGCCGGCTCGGGCACGCGCGGTGGAGACGACAGCGGCTCGGGAGGAGCAGTGCGGGAGGTGGGAGAAGGGGGAGTTGGGCCGGCTGACTTAGGCCCAGCAGCGCGGGCCGTTTTCCTTTTTCTTCTTTTTCTTCTCTGTTTTTATTTTCCTTTTCTGTTTTACAAAATGTATGGCCCACATTTGACTTTAGTAAAATAGGTGACCTAGCCCAATATTCACAGTGCATTTTTACCTACCACCAGAAATTGGTTTGGAGCCCATAGGTTTTCATTTGAATTTTAGTTAATTAAAAAGGTATTAAATGTTTCTGCTTTGCCACTGTTTTACGTTGTTAGGGTCAATTAACTAATTTAATAAATGTCAAAATATTTCTATAACCGCCTTGGGAATATTTGCAACATTATGAACATTTTAGTTTTCAAATTTGAACAACTTTTATTTTCACTTTAAATTTGAATTGCAATTTGATTTGGAATTTGAAATGAGATATGATGCAATGATGATCAAGCATTGTTCAACTTGATGACTTGGCATGATTAAGAGGTGATCACTGTGCTTAACACCTGGGGATGTCACAGGAGGTGCGGAGGATCTCGCCCCCCCCCCCCCCCCCGCCGACGGGAGGGACCCCGTTCTCGTTCTTGTTAGATTCAGCGTCTTGGTTGGGGCTTTGTGGCGGCGGCGATATCCCTTAGTAGGAATAATGTCTCCCACGTTCTATCCCCGTCCCGATGGTGTGTCTAGCATCGTCGGAGGGCGTGTGGAAGTTTGTCTTCGTCGGATCTCGCGGGATTCGGTCGGTGCTGGTCTTCGGTGGATCTGTTTGGATCCGGTCTTCGTTCGCCTTTGTTTGGGTGTTTACAGGTTTGATCCTTCTGATCTACGACTTTCTTCATCGGCGATGGTTGCTACTCTGGTGCGCTGGTCCTATGGGGCCTTAGCACGACGACTTCCCGAATGTCTACTACAACAAGGTTTGCCCGGCTCCGGTGAGGGAGGGGCGATGACGGCGGCGCGCCTTCGGCTCGCTCCAGTGCTTGTAGTCGTCGCTAGGTGGTCCACGGACATGGTTGTAATTTTTATTACCTCTGTTGTTCTTTGTACTGCCATGATTGAAGATGAATAGATTGGAAGTTTGTCGCAAAAAAAAGTCCTTGTGCCCAACGCTAATGCACATACATTGGCGCTACACGGAAAACAAAATGGGAAACGATTTGATTAGACTGGCTGGCCGAAGCTTTTAGTCTGTCTCATGCGCGTCACACAATCTAATATAATCGTGCGTCTCACATGTCAGGGGCCAACCTCGCGCACACATCCTCTTTTAGGTGGGCCCCGCTTCGTACATCCTCACCCACCCCTTAGTTCCATCCTTATCCCCTCAGCCCAGTGATCCCCTTTCCTCCAGCTCACATCATCCCCGACGGCTATGGAAGGCCTCTCGCAAGCTCTATCTTCCTCCCTTCTCAAATCTCTCCCCACACGTCCAGGTTGCCGTGCGGCCACACCATTGTCAACCCGCGAATGCATGCACCACTCAACACCATGGTTGTCGGGGGGATGACCCCTGGGTAGGCTAAGGAGTCCAAAGCACCTTTTCAAAACATCGGGGCGGCTCGAGCCCCTCAAGCCGGCTGGACATCCAGCGGGCCGGCTGGGCGTGGTCCACGACTGGGCTGGCTGGCCGCACGCCGGTTGGTGACGGGTCAGCGCCCGTCCCATCCGACCGTACGACAAGACCGCTCTCCCACGACGGGAGAGCGTGGCTACAATGCCGCCAACCTCGCTGACCCGGGCGACCGACGTCAGCGCGATGTGGCACTGTAGCCCACGACGCCAACCACTCCGTGACGCAGGAGGCGACGGGCTACAGTGCCATGCAGCCGGCGGGCCGCATTGCCGGCTCGTGACGATGACAATAGGGCCCCGCCCCCACTTAGATTTACCATTGTACCCCGGGGGGCCAGCCTATAAGACCCCTCGGGAGCCCCCATGCAAAGGGATCGATCAATAGAGAGACACACGCATGAGAGGCAAGAGGGAGGGCTAGCTCCTTCTTCCTCCTCCACCCAACAACTCCAGGAGCACCATTGTAAACCTTGTGATCCATTCTACTGCATTCGAAAGGACTAGGGGTGTTAGCTCCCTCGGAGGGCCCCGAACCTGGGTACGTCTCGTGTCTCACACCTGCTCATGCCAATCTCGCCTCCGAAACCCACCGGCATCCTTATGCTGCCCCCCACTTTTAGCCATTCCATGGCATCTGCCGTGATTTCACCATGATAGTTGGCGCCCACTGTGGGGCTGCTCGCGGCGTCGGCTGGAGTCAAGTTCCGGACGAGACCCTTCACCAGCTCCGGCGAGCGCATTGCGCATGGCTTGGTCCGCGCGCCCGGCGCGGTCGACCCGGCCGGCCACGGCGTGGCGCCTGGCGCGGACACCGCCTGCCCTGCAGGCTGCTCCGTCGTCCCCTTCGGCGCGCTACGCATCTTCGTCGCGCTCATCCCCAACGAGTACCCTAGCGAGGTACACAGCGTCACCGACTCACCCCTCCCGGTTGGCTGCGTCGTCTCCAGCGATGTTGCAGACATCTGCACTCGCATGGATGTGCTGACCACTGGCTCCAGCCATGGCTCCGGGCACAGCAAGGACAAGGCCGTTGCGGCTGCAGCCCGCGCCAGCCGGGACGACCCGCTGTTGCTACTTGTAGTCTGTGGTTGTATTTCCCCGAAGAGGAGAGGATGACGCAGTACAGTAGAGGTAAGTATTTCCCTCAGTTAAGAACCGAGGTTATCAACCCAGTAGGAGAACCAAGCAAAATTCTGTTAAACGCACCTGCACACACAAGAGCAAACACTTGCACCCAACGCAAATAAGAGGGTTGTCAATCCTCTTAGCGGTTATTTGTAAGGATTAAATCTTATCGAGGTAAATAGATAAACTAAATTACTAATTAAAATAAAAGTAAATAAATTGCAGCAAGGTATTTTAAGGTTTTTTATATAATAAAGATAGACCCGGGGACCATAGTTTTCACTAGAGGCTTCTCGCTTGAGCATATAAACATACGGTGGGTAGACAAATTACTGTTGGGCAATTGATAGAAAAGCAAATAATTATGACGGATTCATGGAAATGATCATGTATATAGGCATCATGTCCGAGACAAGTAGACCGACTCCTGCCTGCATCTACTACTATTACTCCACCAATCGACCGCTATCCAGCATGCATCTAGGGTATTAAGTATGAAACAGAGTAACGCCTTAAGCAAGATGACATGATGTAGAGAAGAAAATTCAAGCAATATGAATAAACCCCATCTTTTTATCCTTAATGGCAACAATACAAATACGTGTCATGTCCCTTTCTGTCACTGGGATTGAGCACCGCAAGATTGAACCCATCACAAAGCACCTCTCCCATTGCAAGATAAATCAATCTAGTAGGCCAAACTAAACCGATAGATCGGAGAGAAATACAAAGCTATAACAATCATGCATAAAAGAGTTCAGAGAAGGCTCAAATATTTCTCATGAATAATCTGATCATAAACTCACAATTCATCGGATCCCAACAAACACACCGCAAAAGAAGATTACATCGGATAGAACTCAAAGAACATCGAGGAGAACATTGTATTGAAGATCAAAGAGAGAGAAGAAGCCATCTAGCTACTAGCTATGGACCCGTAGGTCTGTGTTAAACTACTCACACATCATCGGAAGGGCAACAAGGTTGATGTAGAAGCTCTCCGTGATCGATTCCCCCTCCGGCAGAGTACCGGAAAAGGCCTCCAGATGGGCTCACGGAAGAACAGAGGCTTGCGGCGGCGGAAAGGTTTTCTCTTTTAGCTCTCTAGGGGTTTTCCAATATTTGTGAATTTATAGAAATGGAATTAGGTCAAACGGAGTCACGTGGGCCCCACAAGGTGGCACTGCGCGCCCCCCCTGGGGCGCGCCCAAGTGCCTTGTGAAGCCTCTGTGAGGCTTCTGGCCTCCTCCCGAAGCTTCCCAGGTTTCTTTTGTCAAGAAAAAATCTCCAAAAAGTTTTGTGGCATTTGGACTTCATTTGGTACTGTTTCTCTGAAAAGTCAAAAACAAGCAGAAAACAGCAACTGGCACTAGGCACTGGGTTAATAGGTTAGTCCCAAAAAATGATATATAATTGCATATAAAAACATCCAAGATTGATACTATAATAGCATGGAACAATAAAAACTTATAGATACGTTGGAGACGTATCAGCTGTGCGTGGTGCTGTAGAGCCTGCGCGCCCCCATCACTCTCGACGCCGACCCGGCCGCCACTGCGGCTCAGCTCAATGAAGACCGCCAACACCTGCTGGACGAGGCCACGACGCTCGCTGCGGCGCGGTGCCGGATGGAGTCCGCCCAGCGGGAGTACGACACCGCCCACGGCCTCACGTCGACTGGCGTTGAGCCCAGCCGGGTCGCTGAGCTGCGGCACCGTGGTGGCGCCATCGGCTGCGGCACCGTGGTGCCTACGACACCCCCATCAAGAACATGCGCTCCGCGTAGGAGGCCATGGTGGACCTCGAGTTTCTGGAGGGCGAAGAGCTGGTGCAGCAGTAGCAGCAGCCCGTTCGTGACCACATCACCCCTGCGAACCTGCAGCAGAAGCGGTTCGAGCCGGCCCAACCAGCTGCCTCTGCCTCGGAGAACGCTGGGGACCCGAACGGGGCCCCTCGACGCACGCAACAGGCGTCTTCCCCGCACCCCAGCGGGAGCCACTCCAGTCGGCACCGGGGCAGCCGGGCCCGACGCAACCGCGCCCCAACGGCTGGCAACAGCCACGCTGACGAGCCGGCCAAGGACGACCGACGCCAGCCGGAACTCCCCCACCGCCTTCTCGGGGGGCCCAGATGGCCTCTGTCAGCGCGGCGCCGCGCGCCCCCGTCGCCGACCGGCTGGGGCCTGATACGTCTCCGTCGTATCTACTTTTCCAAACACTTTTGCTCTTGTTTTGGACTATAATTTGCATGATTTGAATGAAACTAACCCAGACTGACGCTGTTTTCAGTAGAACTACCATGGTGTTGTTTTTTGTGCAGAAATAAAAGTTCTTGGAATTGGACGAAACTTTTTGGAGATTTTTTATGGATTAAATAAAAAATACTGGAGCCAAGACCCACTGGAGGGGGGCCACCTGCTGCCCACGAGGCACCAAGGCGCGCCACCCCCCCGACGCGCCCTGGTGGCTCGTGGGGCCCACGTGGCTCCGCTGACCCTAATCTCAGGCCTATAAATTCACAATTCCAGAGAAAAAAATGAGAGAAAAAGTTTCATCACGTTCTACGATATGGAGCCGCCGCCACCTCCTGTTCTTCATCGGGAGGCCAGATCTGGAGTCCGTTCGGGGCTCCGGAGAGAGGGATTCGACGTCGTCGTCATCATCAACCATCCTCCATCACCAATTTCATGATGCTCACCACCGGGCGTGAGTAATTCCTTCATAGGCTTGCTGGACGGTGATGGGTTGGATGAGATTTATCATGTAATCGAATTAGTTTTGTTAGGGCTTGATCCTTGGTATCCACTATGTTCTGAGATTGATGTTGCTATGACTTTGCTATGCTTAATGCTGGTCACTAGGGCCCAAGTGCCATGATTTCAGTTCTGAACCCCTTATATTTTCATGAATATATTTGTGTTCTTGATCTGATCTTGCAAGTTATACGCACCTGCAACGTGTTATGATCCGCATACCCCAAGGTGACAATAATTGGGATTCTTTCCGGTGATTACCGTAGTTTGAGGAGTTCATGTATTCACTGAATGTTAATGCTTTGTTCCGGTTCTCTATTAAAAGGAGGCCTTAATATCCCTTAGTTTCCTTATGGACCCCGCTGCTACGGGAGGGTAGGACAAAAGATGTTATGCAAGTTCTTATCGCAAGCACGTATGACTAAATACGGAATATATGCCTACATTACATTGATGAATTGGAGCTAGTTCTGTGTCGCCCTAGGTTATGACTGTTACATGATGAATGTTATCCAACATAATCACCGATCCAATGCCTATGAGTTTTTCACATATTATTCTTTACTAAGTTACTACTGTTGCTACTACTGTCACAATTGCTACAAAACTATTGCTACTACAGTTACAGTTACTCTTACTATTATTGCTACTGTTATCAAACTACCATATTACTGTGCTACTAATCACTTGCTGCAGATATTTAGTCTCCAGGTGTGGTTGAATTGAAAACTCAACTGCTAATACTTGCAAATATTCTTTGGCTCCCCTTGTGTCGAATCAATAAATTTGGGTTGAATACTCTACCCTCGAAAACTGTTACGATCCCCTATACTTGTGGGTTATCAAGACCTTTTTCTGGCGCCGTTGCCGGTGAGCATAGCTCTATTTGCTGAGTCACTTGGGATTTATATCTGTTGATCACTATGAAGAATCTTAAAGACGCTAAGTCCAAGATCGTTCCCTCTAAGATGAGGGGAGGTAAGGAACTGCCATCTAGCTCTGCACTTGATTCACCTTTTGTTTTGAGTAAACTTGCAACACCACCACCTGCTATTAATTCTGATATGTCGCAAGTTATTGATGATACTACTTCTGCTATGAATGTTACTTATGATGATGCTAGTACTACGCTTGATAATACTGTGCCACTTGGTGAATTTCTTGATGAACAAATTGCTAAAGCTAAAGAAACTGAAAATGTTGAAACTCTTGAAAATTATGATTCACCTATTATACCTAGCTCTCCTACTAGAGTTGAATCACCTGATGAACATTGCTTTGATGGGGAGACGGCTAGAGCCATCCTTGCTTGTAATGATAGAGATGAAGTTATAAAATTGCTTGCTGAAATAAAAGAAAAATCTACGAGGGAGAGAATGAAATATGATCCTAAGTTTGCTACCTCTCCCATATTTGTTACTGATAAGGATTATGAATTCTCTGTCGATCCTGAGTTAATTACTTTGGTTGAGTCTGATCCTTTCCATGGCTACGAAACTGAAACCGTTGTGGCACATCTTACTAAATTAAATGATATAGCCACCCTATTCGCTCATGAGGAAAAAAATTCGCTATTACTATATTCTTAAGTTGTTTCCTTTCTCATTAAAGGGTGATGCTAAGGAATGGTATAATACTCTTGCTCCTGGATGTGTGCATAGTCCCCAGGATATGATTTATTACTTCTCTGAAAAATATTTTCCTGCTCATAAGAAACAAGCTGCTTTACAGGAAATATTTAACTTTGTGCAAATTGAAGAAGAGAATCTCCCTCAAGCTTGGGGGAGGCTTCTCCAATTACTTAATGCTTTGCCTGATCATCCTCTTAAGAAGAATGAAATACTTGATATCTTTTATAATGGACTAACCGATGCTTCTAGGGACTACCTAGATAGTTGTGCTGGTGGTGTTTTCAGGGAACGAACTGTTGGACAAGCTGAGGAACTATTGAATAATATATTGAAGAATGATAATGATTGGACTCCTCCTGAACCACCGCCTAAACCCACTCCGAAGAAGAGGGATATTTTATTTCTCAGTCCTGAAGATATGCAAGAAGCAAAGAAATGTATGAAGGAAAAAGGTATTAAAGCTGAAGTTGTTAAGAATCTGCCACCTATTGAAGAAATACATGGTCTTGACACACCGCCACAGGTAGTAGAGGTAAATTCTCTTACAAAGTTTGATGAAGGTGATATTCCTTATAACAAACCTCCTAGTCAATGCTTGTATGAATTTGACAATTATATTATTAAGCAAGATCATTTCAATGCAAATGTTATGAAACAATTGAAACAAAATGCCTACATGATTGATCGCTTGAGTGACTTGTTATTTAGAATTGCTAATGATGTTAAAGGTGTAGGTAAAAATGCATCTATGGTTCAAACCCAATTAGAACAAGTTTCTAAATCTCAAAGTGAATTGCTCAATGAAATGAATAACAATATGAATGATCATGTTGTTAGAGTAATGACTAGAGGAGGCAGAATGACTCAGGAGCCACTTTATCCTGAAGGTCACCCTAAAAGAATTGAACAAGACTCTCAAAGAATTAATGTTGATGCACCTAGTCCTTCTAAAAAGAAGAAGAAAAAGAAAAATGATAGGACTTTGCATACTTCTAGTGAACCCGAGGTAGAAAAACCCTTAGAGGATAGTAATGATGTTTCTATTTCCGATGCCGAGACACAATCTGATAATGAACATTCACCTGATGATAATAATAATGATGATGCTCATGTGGATGCCCAACAAGATAATAATAAAGAACTTGATAATGATGTTGAAATAGAACTTGCTGTTGATCTTGATAACCCACCTCCTAAAAACAAACGTTATGATAAAAGAGACTTCGTTGCTAGAAAACATGGTAAAGAAAGAGAACCATGGGTTCAAAAACCCATGCCCTTTACTCCTAAACCATCTAAGAAAAAGGATGAGGAAGAATTTGAACGCTTTGCTGAAATGCTTAGGCCAGTCTTTTTGCGTACTCGTTTGACTGATATTTTAAAGATGGCCCCTTATGCTAAATATATGAAAGACAGTGTCACAAATAAAAGAAAGATACCTGAAGATGAGATTTCCACCATGCTTGCGAATTATTCTTTTAAGGATGGAGTACCTAAGAAACTAGGAGATCTAGGAATACCAACTATACCATGCTCCATTAAAAGAAATTATGTCAAAACTGCTTTGTGTGATTTAGGAGCCGGTGTTAGTGTTATGCCTTTCTCTTTATATAAAAGACTTGATTTGAATAAACTCACTCCCAGTGAAATATCATTGCAAATGGCTGACAAATCAACTGCCATACCTATCAGTGTTTGTGAGGATGTGCCCGTTGTAGTTGCAAATGTTACTATCCTAACAGACTTTGTTATACTTGATATGCCCGAGGACGACAACATGTCGATCATCCTTGGTAGACCCTTTTTGAATACTGGAGGGGCTGTTATTGATTGCAACAAAAGCAAGGTCACTTTTCATATCAATGGTAATGAACATACGGTGCACTTTCCGAAGAAACAATTTCAAGTAAATGGTATTCATGTTATTGAAAAGACTCCGACAATTACTATTGGAAGTTCTCAACTCCCTCTTCCTACTGTCAAAAAGAAATACGAAACTCTTATTATTGGGGAGATGCATATCCCCGTTGAGGTAACTTAGTGTTATACGAAAGTTCTTCGGTTTCATGTTACTCGGAAATGGTTTGTTAATAAGACTTGGTCAACCTTATTAATGGATTCTTTTTGAGAGGCATGTGGTCGATGAATTTAGTAAGCACAACCCTCTGTACCCACTTTTTGTTTCCTGTTATTTTTAGTTAAATGAAATAAAATGCCATGATTACCCTGTTTTCTGAATTATCCGTGCAAGAAAAAAATGCCCAGAAATGAAAGTGCTCAGAATGCAATAAAATTTTGACATGAATTTGTATAGAATATTTAAGAATTTTTGGCACTAAAAACATACCAGGGGGATGCCCCAGGTGCCCACGAGGCACCAGGGCACGCCACCCCCCTGGCGCGCCCTGGTGGCTTGTGGGCCCCACAGGGGCCCCCTCACTTATCCCTTTAGCCCACTTCGTCTCTTACCTCTAGCAAAAATTCCTGGTAGCTCTCTCTCTCGTGTTCTTGCTCCCAAACCTGAGATTTTTGATCTGTTTGCTTGGAGCTCCGTTTCCGAAACTGTTTTGGGAGATTGCTACTTGGTATGTGACTCCTCCATGGCTCCAATTAGTTTTTGCTCTAGTGGATTATATTTTGCATAATTAGTTGCTCTTGGTGCTACTAAAAATGATCTTGCATGTTGAATTCTTTGAGTTCGAAGTAGTTTGAATGCTTGATATGGCCTCTAGACATCCATATGAGTAGTTGCTATCAATCTTGTGAAGTTTTATTGATATCATTTTGTGGCCCAAAATTTTTTAGAAATTGTTCATAGAGAAAATGAATTTCTTCCGGAGGACTTCCTCGAAGCGGAACGCCAAGGGAGTCCTTGGGGACTCCTCGGACAGCGACCTCAACATTCCGCGTAGGACGGAGGTCCGGCCGTGCAAATGGCCGCACAATGCCTTCATGAACGAAGCCGGATTCTATCAAGAGTTCGCGCAATTTGTTGCTAATGCCGGATTGACCGACTTCCTCGCAGATGAGTGTGACCAGCACCACATCCTTACAAATTCCTTCATGCAAAACTTTCATTTCCTGAATAGGCTCGAACCCCTTGCGGTGCGCTTTGATTTATATGCTGAACATCGTCAGATACCGCTTGCTGAATTTTGTGAGATATGTTTGATCCCCTTTGATGGGGAAATAAGAGAGCCCCGACCAGAGGAGTTTGAGGGCTTCTGATGTCTACTACACAACTTGTTCTTGTAGACTCGTGTTGGGCCTCCAAGCACAGAGGTTTGTAGGACAGTAGCAATTTTCCCTCAAGTGGATGACCTAAGGTTTATCAATCTGTGGGAGGCGTAGGATCTCAAACAACCCTGCAACCAAATAACAAAGAGTCTCTTGTGTCCCCAACACACCCAATACAATGGTAAATTGTATAGGTGCACTAGTTCGGCGAAGAGATGGTGATAAAAGTGTAGTATGGATAGTAGATATAGGTTTTTGTAATCTGAAAATATAAAAACAGCAAGGTAGCAAGTAACAAAAGTGAGCACAAACGGTATTGCAATGCTTAAAAACAAGGCCTAGGGTTCATACTTTCACTAGTGCAATCTCTCAACAATGCTAACATAATTGGATCATATAACCATCCCTCAACGTGCAATAAAGAATCACTCCCAAGTTCCTATTAGCGGAGAACATAAGAAAGAAATTGTTTGTAGGGTACGAAACCACCTCAAAGTTATCCTTTTCGATAGATCTATTGAGCTATTCCTATAAGTGTCACAAACAGCCCTAGAGTTCATACTAAAATAACACCATATGATACACATCAACCAACTCTAATGTCACCTAGATACTCCAATGTCACCACAAGTATCCGTGAGTTGATTATACGATATGCATCAAGCAACTTCATAATATTAATATTCAATCCACACAGAGAACTCCAAGGAGCACCCCAAAGTTTCTATCGGAGAAAAGATAATGAAAACGTGCATCAACCCCTATGCAAAGATTACCCCAATGTCACCGCGGGAATCCGCGAGTTGAATGCCAAAACATATATCAAGTGAATCAATATAATACCCCATTGTCACCACGGGTATTCATATGCAAGACATACATCAAGTGTTCTCAAATCTGAAATATTGAATCCAACAATAACGAAACCTCAAAGGGAAAAGATTCTATTCATCACAACAAGGATAGAGAGGGAAGAAACACCATATGATCCAACTATATTAACAAAGCTCGCGATACATCAAGATCGTGCCATATCAAGAACACGAGAGAGAGAGATCAAACACATAGCTACTAGTACATACCCTCAGCCCCGAGGGTGAACTACTCCCTCCACATCATGGAGACCACCGGGATGATGAAGATGGCCTCCGATGATGATTCCCCCCTCCGGCAGGGTGCCGGAAAAGGGCTGTAGATTAGATTGTGGAGGTACAAAGGCTTGTGGCGGCGTAAAAACTCATCTAGGTTAACTTTCGGGGGTTTCTGAATATATATGATTTTTTGGCGTTGGAATCACGCGAAGAAGGGCCATAGGGGGCCCACGAGGCACCAGGGCGCACCTGGGGGGGTGGCGCGCCCTGGTGGCTCGTGGGGCCCCTATGGGTCTTCTGGCCTCGTCCCGAAGCTTCTAGTGTCTCTTATGTTCCAGAAAAAATCGTCAAAAAGTTTCGCTGCATTTGGACTTCATTTGATATGGATTTTCTGGAAAACCAAAAACAAGCAAAAAACACAATTGGCACTGGGCACTAGGTCAATATGTTAGTCCATGAAAAACATATAAAAGCCATATAAAAGTGCACCAAAATCATACAAAACTATAATAAACATGGCATGAATTCTTCATAAATTATAGATACGTTGGAGACATATCAGCATCCCCAAGCTTAATTCCTGCTCGTCCTCAAGTAGGTAAATGATAAAAGAAATAATTTATGAAGTGTGAATGCTAGCATAGTGCATAAGTTTGATCAATGGTAATTTGAATCACTTTTCCTAGCATCATAACAGCAACTCTTTCTCATAAAAGTCATCATGATAAAGTAGCAATTAAAAACAGAAATTTTGATGTGGAATGCTACCTATCATAATCATCATACAATCTTTTGTTTTATTGCATGGACACTTGGACTTGAATGATTCAAAGCAATAGTCTATAGTTTGACATGAAGATATAAATACTCAAGCATACTAACAAGCAACCATGCCTTTCAAAATATCGATGCTAAAAAAAGTTATCCCTAGCCCATTATGCTCAATCATTGATCCATTCATGAAACACACTCAAATATTAGCTACATCCAATGCACAAGTATGACAATAGTGCTCTCTAGTTGGTGCTTTTGCAAGAGAAGGTGGAGACTCAAATAAAAATAAAAATTGCATAAATGTAAATAGATAGGCCCTTCACAGAGGGAAGCAGAGATTTGTCAAATGTGCCAGAGCTCAAGCTTAAATTAGAGAGATAAAATTTTTGGGAGGCATGCTTTTCCTGTCAACGAAAACGAACGAGAATTCCCAATATCTTCCATGCTAGATACATTATAGGCGGTTCCCAAATTAAAAATAAAGTTTATTCCTTTTCCACCATTCTTTCACAATCCATGGCTAGCCGTATCCACGGGTGCCTTCCATACGAACACTTTCCAAGGAATTTATTATTATCATCATATAAGATTTTTCATTTCATTTCATTTCGGGACTGGGCATCCCTATTACCTGCCACACTCTCGTGCAATGACAAGTGAATAAACACTCATCGTGAGAATAACCCACCTAGCATGGAAAATATTGTCCACCCCCTTTCGCCTCATGAGTGGTACGGGCACACAAAACAGAAAAATTATTTTGAAAATTAGAGTTGGCACACGCAAATTTACTTGGAACGGCATGGAAATACCGCATATAGGTAGATATGGTGGACTCATTTGGCATAACTTGGGTTTAAGGAGTTTGGATGCACAAGCAGTATTTCCGCTTAGTACAAATGAAGGCTAGCAAATAGATTGAGAAGCAACCAACAAAAAAGCAAAAACGGTCATAAACATGCATTGAACATAACTAACACCGAATAATGCACCATAAGTAGGATATAATTTCGTTGCATAACTATTGACTTAATGTGCATGCATAGGGAATCACAAACCTTAACACTAATATTCTTACTAAATCACAATTACTCACTAACATGACTCACATATCATCATCTCCATAGCGCAAAACTATTGCAAGGAATCAAACTTATCATATCCAATGGTCTACATAAAAGTTTTTATTATATCCTTCTTAAATATCCATCATATTTGGACCAAATTTATATCTTAAGCATATTGCCATTACTATTGTCAACTCTCAAAATAATATAAGTGAAGCATGAGAGTGTATGACAAACTACTCCAAAAGATATAAGTGAAGATCAATGAGTAGTTAAACAATTAAGTAGCTATGTGAAGACTCTCTCCAAATAAAGATTTCAGATCTTGATAATTTTATTAAAATAGCAAACAAAATGAAAATAAAAGGACACTCCAAGAATAGCACATATCATGTGAAGAAGCAAAAACTTAGGCTCAACCAAAACTGACCGATAATTGTTGATGAAGAAAGGTGGGATGCCTACCGGGCATCCCCAAGCTTAGTTGCTTGAGACTTCTTAGAATGTTATCTTGGGGTGCCTTGGGCATCCCCAAGCTTGAGCTTTTGTGTCTCCTTAATTCCTCTCATATCATGGCTTCTCCTAAATCTTAAAAACTTCATCCACACAAAACTCAACAAGAACTCGTGAGATAAGTTAGTATAAATCAACTCAAAACCTTAACATTATCTACTGTAGCAAATCACAAAAATTATAATTAAAGATTGCATACTAAATGCCTCTTCATATTTAATACTCCTATCCTCAAATAGAAACATTAAACACGCAAACATATGCAAACAATGCAACTATAACAGCAATCTGCCAAAACAGAACAGTCTGTAAAAGGGGAATAAGAATCCATACTTCCCTAAATCCAAAAATTCTGAAAAATTACCACATGACATAGAACTCATGAATTCTTACTGTGTAAAAATTTCAGATTTTTATCATCTTCTTACTATTCAGGAATATTCTGGACATAACAGAAAACTTTCTGTTTTCAATCAGCAACAC